>FR989935.1:12052411-12695725 GCA_905404155.3 Plebejus argus
TACATATTTTATCGAGCGCGTTAAATAGCAGCGTTTTACCTACCAATAAAACGCTTATTAAAACACTTTCCAAACTCGAAGCCTATTTATATATATATTATGAGATAGCGTGTTTGTTTTTGTCATCCGAGGCGGTTTCTCTATTTCTATCTCTTTTCCCCTTAAACGTCATCTGACTTTTTCACACCTGTCAGTTGCTCTTGACATCTGATGTTAAACTTAAAAAGTATAAATGTCGGATGTCGGGAGCAGCGCGCTCATTGGTTTTACATAATATATATTAAATACCAGGCAGATATACAAACTGTAGGCTTCGAGTTTGGAAAGTGTTTTAATAAGCGTTTTATTGGTAGGTAAAACGCTGCTATTAAAAAACTGTTCCAAACTCGAAGCCTATTTATATATATATTATGAGACGTGTTTGATATCGCCTGGTGTGAAAAATCATTTATTTATAATATTATATAGGAAAAGATAGTACAAGTTAAAATGTAGTTTATAAAGTTCAATAAGAGAAATTAGTAAATCATGCCAGTCCATAATATAATTTGAATAAATTAAACAATAGGTACTGTAAAGTGACATAAATGAACTTCAAAATTAACTAATTTTCAAAAATGCATCTTGTGAACGTTAGATTCTTAGAAAATTTTGTCAGATGCTAGACGAAGACTACCTGATGTAGCTTTTACACTCGGCTCGAATAGTAGTGATTTTAACTAATTTGAAATAGTCATTTTAGACGCCACTTCTGTGGATCACAATTTACAAAATATCAGAAATATGATAACTAATTTACATCCATCTCGCCTCGTTCTAGATAGACGAATTCAAGATTTTATCCAAAAAATATGGGATCTAAAGCCTGAGATTAATTATTCTGAATCAGTTTTCATCCAAATTGCCTGGACAGAATATAATACCATCGTTTTATATTAAAAAACTTAAGTCGAGAGCACTCCTAATTTAAATTTGTACCAGCCATAATTTAAATTTATAGAGCCTGATAGAAAATCAATATCCCTATATTCGTTAGGGTCATAAAGCTGGCACTACAGATTTATGAAACAACCATGAATCATATTAATTCTAAAAATTATATTACTCAATTTACATAGAGGTCTAAATAATAGGTCAAAATAAATACCTAGCAAGATCTAATCTAATCTATAGGTATATTATTTTGATGGGCCCTTATGGTGGGATTATATTATTCTGATGGGCCCTTATGGTGGGATACACCAACTTCGACATGCATATTCATAAGACCTCCTAGTAGACTCGCGCCAACTAGATTTTAGAAGGTTAATTTGATTGGGTGTCCGACCTTTTAGTGCCTGGGTCCACCCCCACATTTCCATACTTCCAATACCATCTCCTGTACTTGTGGAGGCGGTTTATTGGTCATTGTATCGACAAGGACTTTGTCTAGATTGAGGATCGTGAACGGAGCTTCTAGAGCTCGGCTGCGTAAGTCCGGACGCCAGAAGGCCTTCTCCCATCTTGGTGCTATAATTAGATAGCTCCCATGTGCGTTGTTCAAATGCGAAAGTACCCGAGGCATGAGAAAAGGGGGTGGGAATACCCAGGCCAGGGGATAGTTCCATGGACGACTTAATGCGTCATGAAATTCCGCCTGATGGTCCATTAAATCTAGGCTCGCATACCGAGGGACTACATGGGCTGACTGAGAGGCAAATAGGTCGATCACCGGCAGTCCCCATTTCCTGAAAATTATGTCGGTGATCGGAGGCAGAAGATGCCATTCTGGTGTCAATTTTTGTCTCGACAACCGATCTGCTTCCACATTGTACCGGCCGGGCAGATGGTGAAGGGATAGATTGATATTGTAGTGATCTAAGATAGCAAATATCTGACGTGACAGATTTAGCAGAGACTGGGATCGAGTTCCCCCTTCGTTTCTTAGAAACGCAAGAGTTGTTCGGTTGTCCGACTGCACTGAAATAGTGGTTTTTTCTAGATATGGGGCTAAATTTTGAAAAATTTTGAGAATAACCAGCATCTCTTTGTGGTTTGAATGCAGGGATTGCTCGTGAGTCGACCAGGTCCCTGTCATACGCAGGTTGTCCATTTGAGCTCCCCAACCCGAACCCGATGCATCGGTGGCTAAGTAATGAGACACCGGATTGAGATGAATCGGAGATTGAATATGTAGGTTTCGAACCCACCATTGAGTTTCTAATAACGCCTGCGTCGGCACAGGGAATAATTTCTTTGGAGGCATGTCCCGTAACTTTTGACAAAAGTTTAACAGATTTCGATAGTTTAGGCGACCTCTCGTGACACAAAAACTCGCGAAATTGAGATGACCTACTAAAGACTGAATTGTTTTTAAATTGGCCATCTTTAATTGACAGATCTCTAAACATTTCTCTTTTATGCGCAGTGTTTTATCTGTTGGTAACCACTTTAGATTGCGAGTCGGGTCCCACATAACGCCCAAAAACTGTAAGGTTTGCTGAGGATCTAGGACAGATTTTGACCAGTTTACTGTCCAACCGAGGTAAATTAATAAATTCAGAGTTAGATTTATATGTTTGCGTAACATCTTTACATCCTGGTGAACAATTAAAAAGTCATCCAAGTATACAATTAGGCGTATGCCCTGCTCTCGTAATATCTGAGCTACCCAATTTGTTAAAGACGCGAATATCTTGGGAGCTGTCGCTAGACCAAATGGCAGGCATGTCATTTGCAACAGGTTGCCCTGGTATATTAATCGCAGGAAACATCTGTGAGATGTACCTACTGGTACATGGAAATAGGCGTTTGACAGGTCGATTTTAGCCATCCAATCTCCAGCCTGAAGGAAGGCTGGAATCTTCTGTACGTTCACCAAACGAAACTTGCTTACGTGCAAATAATGGTTTAGATTCTTTAAATTGAAAATTGGACGCTGCGAGCTGTCCGGTTTTGGAACCAAGAACATTTGGGAAATAAAACTTGGTGAAATTGGAGCCTTCTCTAAAACATTCATGTTCAAAAGTTGATTTATGGCCAGTGCCATGTCATTGGAGGAAATAGTTTGGAGCGGATGGTCTGAAAGATTTAAAATGTTGGTAAAATGAAGGGGAGGTTTTATTTTAAATGGAATTCTGTAGCCCATGATTATTTTTAATAAGTATGGATCCGCTCCTAACTTCACCCATCTGTTTGGGAATAGTTGTAGTTGACCGGCTCTGAATGAGTCGGTACTTATTTTTAAAGTTTCCGTCTCAACGAGAGGCGGTATTTCATGTTTTATTGGGTTGTTGCCCGCTCCCTGAGGGTCGAAAACCTCTGGGATTAAAATTCCTTCCTTGCGTGGAAAGTTGCTAAAGATATTTTGTTGGTTTGGCACACCTTGCGCAGGTTGCAAAATAGAGTTAAAGGCTGCAATATTTTGTGATGGTATGTAATTATTATTGTGTCCAAAATTTGTTTTACTGTGCGCCAGTGGAAGTAGGTTCTGACCTTGCGCAGGTACAATTATAAAATTATTATTATTGCGTCCAAAATCGGTTCTACTGTGCGCCAGTGAAAGTAGGTGCTGACCTTGCGTAGGTACAGTGTTAAAAAATTTTTCAGAAAAAGATTTTCTAGTTTGAATTTCATCATATTTTTGAGGCCAAAAAACTTTACTACTACCTCCATTTTTGTCAACAACAGCCGAAAAATCATTTTTATTAAATAAACTTTCACAAGTTGGAGGTATTTTTCGGAGGGTAGATTTAAAACATTTATTTTTAACAGACTTTAATAAAGCGTCTCTGCGCTGCTGTATAATATCGGCTCGATGGCCACATGTCATCTGCAGAAGATCGTTAGAGATTTTACTAAAGTCCCCTTGGATAAAAAGTTCACGAAGTTTAGATTCTACCGACTTAGCGTCAGTAACTTGCACAGAACTAAACCAAGAAATAAAATCTTTAATCACTTGTCCCAATGCCTCATTTTGTTTTAGGATAGCTAATGAAATGGCTGCGAAACCACGTTCTGTACATGCTAAAAAAGACGATTCACAATATGGCTTTAGCTCGTCATTGCAATCCAATTCCACGAAGCCAGGATAGGCACAATACAATTTTTGTACGTCTGAATACCGTACTTCCGACCAATTATCGGTTTCAAAATGCTGCAATGATTTTAGTTTTTCAATATAACATAACAAAGCTCTTTGTATGTTTAGTTCCTTATCAGCTAAAGTAGAAATCGGCATAGAAAACAAGGGCTCAGATATAGGTATCGAGCTAGGCTGATTTAATTCGACAGAGCCAGGTATTATATGCAAGTTTTTATCTTCACAGTTAAAACTTTTAAATAACTCACCTTTGTCTGCATCTGGACTATCGTCCTGCACGGTATTTTCACTATTGCTAGGTAAAATGTTATGATTTCGAATGTTAGTGAATTGTAAAATTAAATTGTTTAAAACTTCACTGCTTTGGCGTGGACGTTTAGCCGAAACCGAAAACAATTCTTTTGAATTATTACGTTTAGTCATAATTACAACAATTATTAACAAATTAACAAAATAACTAGTAAAAAGCGAACGGTAACACCGTTAAAATTTTAAAAACACTAGAGAACCGCACGGATCAAAAAACAAACCGCCAAAATGAGCGCGCTGCTCCCGACATCCGACATTTATACTTTTTAAGTTTAACATCAGATGTCAAGAGCAACTGACAGGTGTGAAAAAGTCAGATGACGTTTAAGGGGAAAAGAGATAGAAATAGAGAAACCGCCTCGGATGACAAAAACAAACACGCTATCTCATAATATATATATAAATAGGCTTCGAGTTTGGAACAGTTTTTTAATAAAAGATATTAAATTACTAGTGTGATGTGATGACTGATGACGTCACATCCAAATCGGAAGTACCGCAAAAGCGTTTTCGTCAATACAAATCTAAAAATATAAAATCATATTTTCAAACTGACTTTATTTATCAATCATAAGCTTTTATTTGATGATAAGGGTGAAATACGGTGTCCTAGGCCAAGATCTACTAGAAATATGCTATAGGTCAAGTAGCCTATTTTGACTTTTGAGATAGACATAATATTATGGGCCGTATGATTCAGCCCTGTAAGGGAAGCGCGGGAAGGTAAACAGTCAATCGTCATGCCACTGCCGCTGCCCGACGCGGCAAGAATGTAGAAGGCTGAGTGTAAACGGGTCGGCAAGTAGTTTTAGGTGGATCCAGATACTTCCAAGTGTCTGCTTCCAAGATCTTCCCAAGTGTCCGGATACTGTGGGAAAAAACGAGGTCAAGAAAAAACAGAATTGTCCTGTGTAGCTTAAAAATATTATTTTGTTTAATAAAGGTATATGTATACCTCATCTATTGATACTTGTTCGACCTTTCGCGGTCCTTCTGTTACAGTAAACGCTCACTCGTGTCGTTACTGCCGTAGAAGTATTCAGGGCGCTGGGCGATACAGTGCCCTGTGCCGGTTTTGAAGAATTTTGAAGAAGGTTGAGAATACTTCGGCACCCAGGGTAGCTGGTAGTGCTGAAAGTTGGCGCCCCTTTTTATCCGTCCCCCCCCCCCTCCCCCCCTCCCCCTTAACGCCGCTACTGGGGCGATATTGCCGGCAGTGCGAGGACAGCGGCAATGGTTGAGTCTAAACAAAACTTCCCATGAGGGCCAATTTTTTTTAAATAAATGATAAAAATACAACATAACCTAATTTGCTTGGTGCATCTCTCGTTTTATAATCTGTTGAATAGTATAATGGAGTTTGAAGACTGTTGCGTCATGCGAAAGTGGATAATGCATTTTATTTTAATGTGTAAACTGTAAATTAATTGTAATGTTTACAAAGGCAAAAACATCGAATGTTATGTTTACATAAAAAAAAAATATTTAAGTATATAAGATTTTAGTAAAAACAATTGTTAGCACAAATTATACTTCTTCACTCCTAAAGAGATCTTGCACATTCATTTTAATGCATTTTCATTATTGACTGATATAATGTGCACATATTTTTGTAAGACTTTATTTGAATCGTTTTTTCGACGTTCCTTTTGCGATTCGTATTTTAGATTGTATTAAATATTATGTAAAGGTAAAAAGTCTTGAAAAAGTACCATTTGAAGACTTTTTTCTTCAGTAAGTAATAAAGTTTACAAATGGTATATTATTTCAACGTTTTAATTTTTGTATAAGATAAAGATACAATTTTTATATTATTTTTAAAACGGAACGGCTTATGAGTAACGATGGAATTGATAAATGCAATTAATTTTAAGTTAATTATATTAACTTTAATTTTACTGAACTAGTCTTCACCAAATGTATATAATATTAGGTGTGAAGGCTTATTAAGTTTAGTTTTAAATAACGTGCAATTTATATGCCAAAATTATAATCATGTCCTCCACTTGAAATATTTTGCTACATTCATTTTTATAGATTAGTTAAGCTCTCTTCTACGAATATATTGTATAATAATATTATAGTGATATTTAGTTTAATATTGTATAACCAATAGGTGCTACAGAACTTACTTAAATAGGCTATAACTGACGTTAATAAGTTAATAATCATCACAAACACCCTATGTTAACCTTAATACGCTGGGTTATTATAGTCGATCATTTATCTTCTTTCTCTTTTATAAGTGAAGACGTAAGTGGATGAGGTTGGTAACTAACCATTTGAGTTTTCTTTTTTTGTATAAAAGACAAAGGACCGGCAAAATGATTTGAATTAACAAAAAAAATTGTTTTATTAAAACGTATAAAAATACGTTTATTACAGACTATCACAACCCATATCGGTTAGTAATAACAATAATTATCGTATTCCTATGTTAGTAATAATAAAAAGTGATTAAGTATAATTTCTCTATTTGGCGTATTTGCGCCACGGTACCGGGCACCGGTGCACTGGAAACGTGGACATGGACGTGCTCCCAGTGCGCCGCTCTCGCGCCGTCGGCTTGCCCACATATCGCCTTCAGTATGCTGTTGTCACTCCCGCGAACCCTGTACATCAGTGACGCGGTACGCTTGCGTTAAACTGACGGGAAGTCGTCAGTTCTAGCGTCAGCGAACGTGCCAGATGCACTGCAGTATCGCGGGAGCGACAGCAAGACTATTAACTATTAACTTTAACTTTAACCCAGGCTGGCGCAAGTGTGCCAAAGCACGCTTGTATCTGTTGAAACTAAAACGCCTCTGCTCAGAGACAAGCCTAGAAATCAACTTGTTGTGACATATTTAATGCTTTAAAACTTTTTATCACATTCAAAGTACACTAGGTACTTTAATTTGTATGAAATTGATGTTAAAATATTGGTTAAATATAGTCTATTATTATTAATGTTACGATCATTGTGATTATATACCTTGTGCGTTCTAAGATGATATGCGTGCGTGAGTACATTCGTGATACATTAAAATTGACAATAGTAGGGAAGTTACCCAAAAAAATTAATCAATAATTTAAAAATATCGCATCACTTCGTAAAGGAATTGCAATCGAAATTATCGATTTCGTACTGGCGTTTCAGAGTGGCACCGGCGATTTAAGATGGCCGCCTTTTATCGATTTGATTTCGATTCAACAGTGTCAATCTCTATCGGCATAAATTCCGTTTCATGCATCTGACATTTTTCAAATATTTTCGTATTACAGTTAATATTTATAATCATTTTTATTCATTTACAATAATTAAAGAAAACATTTGTTTTTCTAAATGGAATATAATTTATTACATATTTTTTTGTTTTCTTGTAAAAAATATCCGTAGCAAGGAATATGAGAAGTGTCACCCATATCATCTTAGATAACGCACAAACTATAGTAATAAAATAATGTAAATAATGAGATTGTTTTTTTTTATCCTACAGCATTATTCTTGCACTTGGCTGCTTGATTTTTTTTTATTAGGGCCTTATCACACTGGCGATTAGCGAGCGTTTTGAAAGCGACGCGACTGTGCAACGCACACGCCGCGATTGCGCGGCGTTCACGCTGCTTGCCTTCCGCGTTTTGGACACTCAGTAGCAAAATGGATTCTGACGAGGAAACACTACTGCTGGCTTTGTTACTGTAATATCACATCCTGAGACGAGTGTACAAAATGGCGTCCACGCGACGACGCTACGCTGTCGCGACGTGCACGCCGCGCAATCGCGGCGTGTGCGCTGCGCAGACGCGTCGCTTTCAAATCGCTTGCTAATCGCCAGTGTGATAAGGCCCTTAGGGTCAATTGACTCAATTCAGACCGCAAGTCGCAACGCGACGCGTAGATGCATTTTGACGTGGCAATGTCTAATAACTCGATACTACGGGCTGCATGCACGAAAAAGATGACGTCTTGTCCCGTTATATCATTGTCGCGTTCCGCAAGCGAGAGAGAGACATGCCGCATGATACGCTCAAGCGACTGTAATTAAATTTGTAATGTTTAACGTTGTCACGTCTTCAGTTTTCCGTTTCCCACTTCCTCATTGCACTTGCCGCGTGAGACGTCATGCAAGTCTGTCAATTCAATACAAATTTAGAAATGTATCTATATACGCGTCGTGTTGCGGTCTGAATTGACCCTTAAAGGTACAGGTAGAAATCAAAAACTTAAACTTAATAAAAATTTTAATGTTACAGTATAAACATTAAGGTCTTACATGGCAGTGATGTTACATTACTATTTATTATTTATTATTATATAAATACACATACAATCCACCAGACTCGTAGACTTCCTGCCACTCTTAAAGCCTAAAATACATCCAACATTCAAACGTTACTAACATACCATAAAACTTCGAGAAAAACCAACGTGTAGCCTTAAGAGTAAAGCAGCGTCTCCTGCCAACATTCCTAATCTTTCCTACGCTTACAAGCCAAACAATTTTCTAATTTTTTTTTTGTCAAATTTGAACAATACTGTCCCATCAATTAGTAGATTTTCTCATAATACACCCCAAATATGTCAAAAATTAAAATAAAAATTACAACTTCATTACAGGATTTTTGCGATTACATTACTGTATTTGCCTACAAAATATCATTCTTTGGGACACAGCAGCACAACTCCAGACCCTCCTAAAACGCAGAGTCTCACCGTGCCATCTACTTTTCGCTACGGATGTGATTACTCCTTTGCTAGAATTGTAGAAAAAAAACTTACAATTAAATTGAGAAATAAATAAATATACTTCTTTACAAAATAACATATTCGTGGTGAACACCTGAGCACTGAGACCATAGCGGGCCGACCCCCGACGGGCGTCGGCCTGAGACCAGACTAACCTAAGCGAGTACACCTACACTAGCGCCCTACGGCGGGCGACGTCGAGCGACGTCCGGACTCCGGATACGATACTGTGATTCGATAGCGTTCGGCGAATTGACTCACATCTTTACAATTATTTCTCTTAACAAAAGTGACCGAGAAGGGCGAATCTGTAAAAGTTACTGAGTTACAAAATTACATATCTGTTGTACATCGACCGCCCGAACGCTCGCGCTCACGCGACGCTCGTTAAAATAGAACGGGAATATTCGCTACACTTTATTATTCTAGAGAGTTGGTCAAATACGACATCACGTTACGAGTTAACCGATAGAAACTAGCTCGCGACTAACAAAAAAAAATATCTACCGAACTACGACGCAACGACGACGGCGGAGGCGCGACGCTCACACCACACTAACACGGTCCGGCGACGGCGGCGGCACGGCGTGTCAGTCCGGCACAGGCGCCGCCACCGGCTGCGGGGCGTGCGAGCCATGCGAGGCGGGGGCGTGGTGCGGTGCGGGGCGGTGCAGTACGAACGCGTCGTACACCTGCGCCAGCTCGTCCATGTGGTGCTCCTCCAGGCACAGGAAGCCGGCGAGGTCGGGCGCGGCGCGGCGCGCGCACGCCAGGCAGTGCACCACGTGCCGGCGCTCGTGCTCGCGCACCAGCAGCGCGTGCCATACCTCGCGCTCGCACGCGCCGCAGTAGTGCGACGCCTCACCGCGCGCGCGCCCGTGGAAACGCACCGCGACGCCGCGCGCGCGCACCGCAGCCAGCGTGCCGGCGGCGGCGCGCAGCGTCTGCGCGAGGCAGGTGCGCATGGCGCGGTGCAGCCGCGGGTCGGACACCCGGATGTTGCGCGCGAGGTTCCACGTGAGGTGCACCATGGGCACGATCGACTTGAAGTTCTGCACCTTGTTCCACTCGTAGCGCTCGAGCGCGAGCGAGTACTGGCGCGCGGTGAGCGGGCCCACGTTCCACGCGATGTTATTGCACCAGCCGGTGGCCTGCACCCAGTGCACGCAGCCGGCGTTCACCCACACGAGATCGCCGGGCCGCTGCGTGAAGCGGTAGACGGGCACCCCGTGCGCGCGCAGCTCGTCGGGGTCCGGCCACCAGGAGCCGTGCAGGTAGGACAGGGAGTGGCGGTCGCACAGCTCGCGCACTCCGCCCCAGTACGCGTCGGGCACGCCGAACCACTCGCAGTCGCCGGGGCCGATGTTGATGTTGATCGAGCAGAAGTTGTTGTTCTCCTGGTGGCCGGGCGTGCGCGAGCCGGGCACCTTCATGTACAGCTGCACAGTGTTCATGCCGAGGATGACGTGGCCGACGTGCGACAGCATGTTGGCGGCGGACGCGACGCGCGCGAACGCCGGCAGCTTCTGCAGCTCGGCGAGCTGGGGGCGCCACTTGCGCTCGTCGGAGAGGTCGACATTGGTGCCGAAGCGCAGCATGCGCGCGTGCCGGCGGCGCTTGGGGTGCGGCGCGTCGCTGTCGGAGGGCGGGGCGCGCTCGTCGCGCAGGGAGTCGCGGAAGGAGCCGGCCTGGTACTGGGCGTACTTGCGCACGGTGGTGTGGGAGCGGTGCGAGGCGCACGCCCACACGCGCCGCCGCCCGCCCGCGTCCCAGTTCTCGTCGGCGCTCTGCATGAGCTGCGTACGCACCTCGACGGCGTGCTCGGGCCACGCCTCCACGAGGGTCTTGGTGGAGAAGAGGCCGAGGTCGAGCTTGAGCGCGGCGGTGAGGCCGCGCACGACGGCGATGGGATGCTTGAGGCAGAAGTCCTGCAGCTGCGGGGAGAAGGCGTCGCGCTTGGACTCGACGTAGACGAAGGGCGCCGGCGGCGCGAGCTGGTCGGGCGTGAGGCGCGGTGGCGGCACGCCGGGCGGCTCCGGAGGCCCGACCCCGTCCCCCAGCACGCTCCACGACGACGGCGGACCCGCGTTCTCCCTGCGCACACAATGTCGTTATTATGACAACGGTGGGTACAAATCATCGTATTATTTAAGTCACAGACTTTCGAGCAACTGTTCATATTTAAATTAATGAGATACAAATATAAAAAATACATTTTATTATTTTGAAATGATCCTGCAACAAACTTCTTTACAGCACCTACACATTATACAAAACATATGTACTCACTTGCAAGCATCTAATATCTGCTTGGCGGTCATGGCGGAGTGGAAGGTGACGGGCTTGGTGGGGTCCGTGTTGAGCGGCTCGAGCTTGACCACGGCCTGCCGGCCCCCCAGCACGGCGGGCGCGCTAGTCGCCGGCTCTGCTGTAACAACACGCAACATATAGTCTACTGGCTTTCTGTTATGAAATATACAGGGTGTAACAAAAATAAGTACTGCTACTTTCACAGTGAACTCTCTACAAGGAACACGTAAACCACAAACACACCCTAAAGTATTATCACTTATTTTTGTATATTGTGTTCTTGTAAATCGATTTAGGTTAAGGTTCCTTATGGTAGATAAAGTTTTAGTTTTTATAATTAAATAAACGTTAATTTTACAACTGCATTAAAAAAACTATTCCATAATCCATTGCCATAATACAAGTTATTCACCGATAAACATTTGTCTTGATTGGCTTTCCTAAAGAATTTGATTTTACGTAAGTAGGAGACAAAGAAAGTATTTGTTTTTATTTCTTTCACTTCATCTTTAGAAACTTATTCAATATTTAATACATTATCGCTTAATCTAATATTTAAACAAAATCTATACATATAATAAAATTGTAGGAAAGTCAATTCTGTACATTGAATATTTTTGAAAAATAATACTTGGGACGTGATCTACAATCGATATGGAAGCCAAAAATATAGTTTTTAGAATTTTTGTCTGTTTGTCTGTTTGTCTGTTTGTCGGTTTGTCTGTTTGTCTGTATGTATGTCCGGGATAAACTCAGAAAGTACTGAATGGATTTACTTCAAATTTTGCACGAATATTATATAGAGGTTGGGTCAACACATAGGCTATATATTATGACGATATCACCAAGGGGGGGGGGAGGGGCTCAAGTTTCAATATTTTTAGCTTTTTGCTCATATCGCTAAAACGGTGCGTTGTAGAGAAAAAATGTCCTGTACGTAATGAAAGCCCATAAAATTTCCTACAAATTTCTCCTTCACACTTTGTATCTATCTTCACTCCTTGCCATGCTATGAGCTTTTGTCTATCTTTTCTATACAAATTTCGAGTGTCGTTTGATTAACATGCTGGGAGCTTTGGCATCGGTCTTTTCTTGGGGAGGGGGGGGGGCTTCGCCCCCCCCAAACCCCCCCCCCCCATCTCCCCAAATTTTGCTTCAAACAAAGCGGTGTTACGGCGTTATACATCTTTTTTAAGAACAAAGTTAAAAACTAAACTACACATACGGTTTTCCAGTGTCGTTTGTTTTGGGGGGGCTGCGCCCCCCAAACCCCCCCCCCCCCCCCTTATTCCTCATGAAACTTTTGTTCATAATTAAAAGGTATCGTGGAGTTTGTATTGCGTCTTAATTATCCTTTGTAGGAACAAACTAAGTCATCTATACATACTTACATAGGCTGCTATTTATGTATCCGGAACTGGCCACTTACAAGAACAATATTTAAAAAGTAATTACAACATTTGAAAATATAACTCTTTGGTTGAAGAATACATTTTGTTTCATGTGACTGTCAATTATTTTTCCATTGTGGCGTCATTTTGAAAATTGCGTGTCTTCATTTGCCATGGATTTAACGCGTGAACATTTTCGTGCAATGATTTACTACGATTTTCGGCGTGGGCTAAATCAACAACAGTGCTTTATTCAACTCACCGCAACTTTTGGAGATGAAGCACCATCAAAAACCACTGTTTATCACTGGTACAGTGAGTTTAATCGTGGGCGGTCTATGCTCACGGATGAAAATAAAGAAGGTCGCCCAAAAACAGCTGTTGTCCCACAAAATATAGATGCTGTGCGGGAACTAATAATGCGTGATCGTCATGTTACATATCGCGAGATAGAGGCGTCCTTAGGCATAAGTATGACGAGCATACATAAGATATTACACGAACATTTGGCTGTAAAAAAAATATGTTCGCGTTGGATTCCGCACAACTTGACAATCGATCAAAAACGGGCTCGTGTCGATTGGTGCAAAAAAATGATAAAAAATACAACCGTGGTACGTCAAAAGCCGTTTATAATATCTACACAGGTGATGAATCTTGGATCTATGCATATGACCCCGAAACTAAACAACAGTCAACGGTGTGGGTGTTCCAAGATGAGCCGAAACCAACAAAAGTTACTCGTGCAAAAAGTACTTTGAAGCAAATGGTCGCCTGTTTTTTTGGAATTAATGGACATGTGGCTACAGTGCCATTAGAGAATCGTAAAACGGTTAACTCTGAATGATATACGACCATTTGTTTACCAGAAGTCTTTGAAGAAATAAGAAAGGACAACCGACAACGCAGAATCATATTACATCACGACAATGCTAGCTGTCACACCTCAGCTGAAACAACTCAGTTTTTGGAGGGTCAAAAGATCGAATTGACTGGTCATCCGCCGTACAGCCCTGATTTGGCACCTAACGATTTCTTTTTATTTCCATACGCGAAGAACAAATTACGTGGTCAACGTTTTTCGAGCCGCGAAGAGGCTGTTGATGCGTTCAAAATGCACGTTTTGGAGATACCTCAATCAGAATGGAAAAAGTGCTATGAAAATTGGTTCCAGCGTATGCAAAAGTGTGTCGACCATCGCGGCGAATATTTTGAAAAGCAATAAAACCATATTAAATGATATATGTTTGTTTCTTTTTTAAATTCCGGATACATAAATAGCAGCCCTCGTATTGTAATAAAATTGTAAGAAAGTCAATTCTGTACATTGAATATTTTTGAAAAATAATACTTGGGACGTGATCTACTATACTAACGCGGACGAAGTCGCGGGCAACAGCTAGTAATAATTAAAAACGTATTCAAAATACTAAAACGACACAAAAAAATTTGATTGACACTGACGCAAATTATTATGACAATTATTCTTCTTTTCTTATAAAACTTAATAAGATAATATTCTGCCATAATATGGCAGAGTATCCGTTTTTTTAAAGGTTTAAAAAATATATTTTAGTTTTTAGTCAATATTTCAAAATCTAGCCTAAACCAAGCTATATAACCTTAATTAAGGTTAATTTAAAGTATATTTTAGTGAACCTAATTTCTCAGTTTGGTACTGAGAAATTAACACTTCACAACCCTTTTCAATCCTCGACGCTTTTGATCTCGACTACTTGAGTCCGACATGAACGTGAAGGAGGGCTATATAATTAGGATTTATATATTTTGTAATATTCTTATAAATATTATTTTTACACGTCTTTTATGTTAAAAAACTGTAACCGTTACATAATAAGCACTAAAATCCTTTTTATCACAATGAATTTTGTAGAAAATATTTTCATTGTACATGAAGCCATCAAACTATAATATAAAACACGTAGTTCACCAAAAATCAGTCACTACACTATCTATGTAGCATATACGAAAATATGTTTAGAAGTTAGCGCGTATTTCTTTGTTTTTTAACTATGAGGCATCCTAGCGTCTACAATATTGCCAAGTTTCTGAGTTTATCTATTACAAAGCGTAATTGCAGTTGTTGATTTATCAATAACGTGAGCCAATCAAAAACACAACTGAATTGAAACAGAGAATACATTATACTTTACTCTACGAATAATAATAAATAGTATTTTAAAAAATAAAACCGTCTTCAACATTGTAACGTACAATTATTGAGAATTAAAATTGTCTTATCTCATAAACTACTAAACCGATTTTGATGAAACTTGAAGTATTCCCTAAGTTGAACAATACCTAGTGGCTAGTACAACAAAAAAAGAATTACTCAAATCGGACTTGTACTTCCGGAGATATGCGAACACAAACATAAAAACGTACACACATACATACATACATACATACACTTTTGAAATTTGGCACATTTGTTCAGACGCTGATATAGACTAACATATACAAAAACTGGGCAGTTCTGGAAATATTACATACATACGCGTCGAATTGATAACCTCCTTTTTTGAAGTCGGTTAAAAACTCCGGAAAAAAGGAAACATAACTCCCATACTTCAACCGTTTTGAATTTGGTTCCTTTTCGCACACTAAAATATGACAATAGCTACGAAACACTAACACTCAAATTGACGAAATAAAGCCGTTGACACTAATTTTTACTTCTATATAAATACACAAAATTGGGTACCGATTTTTGTTTTATTATTCGTAGACTTTACTCGTCATCATCATATCAGCCTATGTTCGTCCACTGCTGGACATAGGCCTCTCTCAATGAACGCCAAGATGGCCGATCTCCTGCTACTCGCATCCAACATGGGCCCACAACTAAACGGAGATCGTCATCCCACCTAGTTGGAGGTCGACCTACACCCCAATTTTCCAGCCTTGGTAAACTTACTCTGGAATGGATGGAACCACTTCAGCGTACTGATTCTCTGCACTATGTCGGTGACTTTAGTTCTTTGACGAATTGTTTCATTTCGAAGCCTATCCGCCAAATAAACTCCGAGCATAGCGCGCTCCATAGCACGCTGAGCAACGGAAAACTTACGAGTTAGCCCTGCTGTAAAAGGCCAGGTAGACTTTAC
Source organism: Plebejus argus (assembly GCA_905404155.3). Classification (NCBI taxonomy): domain Eukaryota; kingdom Metazoa; phylum Arthropoda; class Insecta; order Lepidoptera; family Lycaenidae; genus Plebejus; species Plebejus argus. Next base: position 12,068,360 of record FR989935.1, read on the forward strand.
TACAAAATAAAAAACGACACTCACTGCTGACCGGCTCCTTCTTAATTTCTGGCTGAGTGTCCGAGAACTTCTTCAGCAAATCTTCAGCCAGGGACTCGGCGTTGTCGCCGCTAGAGGCGCTACTTTCGCTTTTCGCAACCTGTAAACATGGACACAGTTAGTATACTCTCATGGTTATTGGGTTCCCTAACTGGGTTTCCTAACCTGCCGCCGGGGTGTGGGACTTAATATAATATACTTATATACGTATTATAATATACATATTATATTATACAAACCGCCCGCGCCCGCGCCGCTTGCGCCAATCGGTACTGCGACAGTAATTGCTGCATCATTGCCTGGAAATAAAAAATATTTATTAATTCAGTCATTACTATTATTTATTGCAAAATTCAACCTATAACCCACCCTGGGTTGCACACTTGCACCCTAATGGTGTATATAATTTATCTTTGTTGAGACTATATACCAAAATGAAAATGCTCATCATTCTTTATTAGTCGTGATACTTTTTAAAAAACCAAATTGAAATTTAAAAAAAAATGTCAAAGGTAATTCAAGTTCAGAACACCCATTTGATATACCTGCTGCTGCGGCGACAGGTTGTGCGCGTTCCGCTGCAGGTACTGGAGGGTCTGGAGCTGGGCGGGCGTGAGGGGCGGCGCCTCCGCGCGGCCCGGGTACGGCGGCGGCGCCGGCTTGGGCGCGCGCGACGACATCTCCGCCGATATGGGCAGGTTCCACGCCTCCTCGATCGACGGTAGGGGGCGCCGTCTGCGAACAAGGTACGAGGATTAACCGATACAAACATTTAACATACATAGACAGTAGTAGTAGGCGAATGTTACGTATACAGGGTGCAATTAAACCTTCCTGCCAAATTTTGATATTATATTGATCCTTGTTAAAAATAAAAATACACGTATATTTTCTTTTATAATCACTCATTACTAAAATGTTGAGAAATAGCATCCGAAATTTATTATTTTAATTATAATAATGGACACGCCACGGCGCTCGCGCGTAACGTGCCCACGCGCGCACTCGCCTCCCCCCGCGCCACCTCCGCTTATGCCCACCGCCACGAGTGACCGTTCTGCAGCGATTTTAAATGGGATAAAATATGTCATTAAAGAAAATAACATAATTTTTTTGGTTAAATGAATGGAAAAAATTTGGCAAGAAGGTTTAAAATTGCACCCTGTATAAAATTGACAGACAAAGTTACAAACGCCGAATTACTCAAATTTATGCGTAAAAAGTGGAACTAGTTCGTACTATCAAGCAAAGAAAAGTCGCGTATCTGGGCCACATCTTCAGAAACAAACAGTACAGGCTTCTACAAACCATAATGATGGGTAAAATAGCCGGGAAATGCAAAACAGGGAGACGCAAAACATCTTGACTGAGGAATATCCGAGAATGGACAGGGATAAAGTCTGTTGAAGAACTTTTCACACTCGCTTTAGACAAGGAAAAGTTTCGGAGCATGACTGCCAACCTTCAGTGATTGGAGAGGCACTAGAAGAAGAAGACGCTAGACAGACAGACTTTTTTGAAATTTTTGAACTCTTTTATTTACTTAACACGTATTATAGCATAGCAGAGTACGGTAGACTACTTTCCTTATGATCAAAACTGTACAACAAGCAGATTGTCACACACAACTTCTTCGAATTTCCCGCGCCATGTCTTAAGTTAATCTACATCTAGTAATATAGTATATAAAGCTTTTCTTATCTTATCTTTTTAAAAGTCAGCTTTCTTTGTATAAATATATTCAATATAATACTATTCATAGTTAAAGAACCCTAATCAATATTCAATCTCAAGGGGAATATGTTAGTTCAAACTTTAAAGCCTTATGAATGTTTAACTATTCAGAATTTCTAAGTAAATAGCAAATCTGTAGTCACGATCGCTATCTACAGCGTATATTTATGCTTGTATTTTGAAATTTATTAGCGTTACAGCTTAGTGAATCATTTATAAGATATCCAACGGTGAAGGGAGTGCGTTTGTTCCGTGGCCTTGTTTTGTATAGGATGTAGTGCTTATATCTAGATTCTAGGTACGCTAGCTTCACTTTAGTGTTTAAGTTCGTAGTTGCTTTAGCATAATTTAGGTTGCTTAACTTTGCAACAGGGCTCGAAAACGTTATTTTAAATAACGGTTTCAAATCGTTCGGAACAGTTCTATGCAATAACGTTTTTTAGGAACGAAAACGAAATGAGAACGCTATTTAATTAACGGTTTCAAATCGTTCGGAACAGGTCTTTGCAATAACGTTTTTGGGAACGAAAACAAAATGAGAACGTTTTGAAAACCGAAATAAAACGGTTAAATCCACACAGCGGGACCACTGAGTGCTGACCACGGGTCGACATGAATAAACTTGTTTTTGTCAAAGCGCAGTGCCGACTGCCATGCCGCGCCGCCTGCTAATTATTGTGCAGTGTGCACCTATGTCATTCGCGCTCGAATTTTCAATGCGACGTGTTATAAAATATAAACTTTGATTATATGTACTAGTTATTTATTTAATAAATATTTTTTGTAACTTAGTGTCTCATAAGTCATAAATCAGAATATAAAATCCCACAAAAAACATTTTCATGTAAAAATGTTGCCAAGATGAGAACATAATATTATTATAGTTCGTGGTGTCAAAAAGTAGTGAAATCTCATGTAGAGCCAAGTTTCTAACCTTACATACTTAGCCCTAAATCTAAAAACCTTAATTTTACACCAAAGCGCGGCAAAATATTTGATAATAATATAATGTGTCAGCCGAACGAGAAGAATCTAAAAACTCTACACATTAGTCAAAATCGATAGCCTGGCCATTTTTCTTTAGTTAGGGTATATTAAGTTCAAAGCCCTGCCGAATAACAAAATGGCCAAGCCACCGATTTTGTATTAAGAAGAGTTGATGTTCGACTTCGACCCCACTCCCCAGCTGTTAATAACCCCCTATGCAAAAATCTTCTATACATATAATAAAACTGTAGTAATGAAAATTCTGTACAATAAAGATAATATTAAAAAAATAATAAGCGGGGGGTGTCACTACAATATCGCTATAGAAGCCAAAAATGTGGTTAGTTTTTTGTCTGTCTGTCTGTCTGTATGTTTGTTCCACTATCACACGAAAACTACTGATCCGATTTGAATGCGGTTTTCACAGATGTATTTGTCTTCTTCCAACTTAACATCTGGTGATAAAAAATTCTCCCCACCCCTCAAAGGGGATGAAAAAGGGAGTCAGATTTTGTATCAAACTTTTTTCTTTAACACGAAAACTACTGATCCGATTTGCATACAGTTTTCGCAGATATATTTGTCTTCTTCCAACTCAACATCTGGTGTATAAAAATCCCACCCTCCCACCCTTCTAAGGGGACCAAAGAGGGGGTCAGATTTTGTATCAAACTTTTTTCTTGGACTTACTTCATAATATTATTAACTGTGTTTTCTAACTTAACATCTGTTGATAAAAAATTTCCCCCACACCTCTTAGGGGACAAAAGAGGGGGTAATATTTTATATCAACTGATGAAGTAGAAATACTTTAATGCCATGGTCTCAAATATAATGTGGCTAAGACGCAGATGATGGTGTTTAGGGCTGACAAGGGTCCGGAGAGGGTCCCGCCGGTTTATTTAGATGGAGAAGTAGTGCAGCGAGTCGAGCGTTTCCGATACCTGGGACACATTTTGACCGAGAATCTGTCTGACAATGAGGACATTGTTCGTGAGAGACGGGCAATGGCCGTTCGGTGTAACATGCTCGCGCGCCGTTTTGCACGTTGCAGCGTTGAGGCAAGGCTGACACTGTTTAGGGCATACTGTCAATGCTTTTATACGTGTCAGCTTTGGGTCAACTGCTCTAAAACTGTAAGGAGCAGCATCAGAGTGCAGTATAATAACGCATACCGCATTCTGATGAGACTGCCAAAATACTGCAGCGCTTCGGGCATGTTTGCCGACGCCAGAGTTCCCGATTACTTCGCCGTCGTAAGGGCACGAGTTGCGGAATTCTGGGCCCGCGTGCGTTCCTCTAGTAACGAAATCCTCGGTGTGTGTGCCGGGTGTCCGGAGAATTTGTTTCCAGCCTACTGGTTATCGGTGCATCGCGACAGTAACCGTAAATGATTATGTAGCATTTTATTTTGTATCTTTTATTATGTAAATTTGTTTCACAACTATTTAATTCTAACTTTTAATTTTAATTTAATTTTATATATTTTATATGGGTTTATTGCCTGCAATAAATGATTATTATTATTATTATTATTATTATTTAAATGGGAAAACAACGTTTGCCGGGACAGCTAGTTTGAAATATGTAAGAAATGTTTTCTGTCTGTCTGTAAACATTGAAGTTTGAAGTAAGCGTCCCCCGGAAGCACCTGTAGTCTGTCGTATGTCTGTCGTGCAAATGCAATTTGCAGTAATGTAGCAACGAGAACTACTTATCATATAATATTATTATATTATAATAGAAGTTGCTTTATGACGGGTACTACCGCGCGCTATTTAAAGCTGAACAGCTTGTATATTATAATTGTATGTTCCTTAAGTATATTATTAATAACTTTACTTTGCAGACTCTAGACCTTAAATCATTTTAAAAATATGTAAGTTCAAAGTATAGTCGTAGTCTCAGCATTTCTTTGCAAATATTTAATTGTAGGATGTAAACAACATCGGTTAGTTCAAAGAAAAAACCTGTGCCTAAAAGTTAGGAAAAAATAGAACCACGTTTGTTGTATGAGAGCCCCGCAAAATATTAAATTTATTTTGTTGAAATACATGATCGATGAAAATTTCAACTCTCCAGCTACTACCGTTCTTGAGATACTTCCAAGAGACAGATAGACAGACAGACAGACGGGCAGCTGACAGACACTGAAGTCAAGGAATAGGGTTCCAGTTTTACCCTCTGGGTACTGAAACCTAAAAGAAATACACCAAAAAAAAGAAAGAAAAAATTAACTAAAAAAAAAACAACGTAAACCAACTTACAAAAAGAAATAAAATCCCACAAAAAACATTTTCATGTAAAAATGTTGCCAAGATGAGAACATAATATTATTATAGTTCGTGGTGTCAAAAAGTAGTGAAATCTCATGTAGAGCCAAGTTTCTAACCTTACATACTTAGCCCTAAATCTAAAAACCTTAATTTTACACCAAAGCGCGGCAAAATATTTGATAATAATATAATGTGTCAGCCGAACGAGAAGAATCTAAAAACTCTACACATTAGTCAAAATCGGTGGCTTGGCCATTTTGTTATTCGGCAGGGCTTTGAACTTAATATACCCTAACTAAAGAAAAATGGCCAGGCTATCGATTTTGACTAATGTGTAGAGTTTTTAGATTCTTCTCGTTCGGCTGACACATTATATTATTATCAAATATTTTGCCGCGCTTTGGTGTAAAATTAAGGTTTTTAGATTTAGGGCTAAGTATGTAAGGTTAGAAACTTGGCTCTACATGAGATTTCACTACTTTTTGACACCACGAACTATAATAATATTATGTTCTCATCTTGGCAACATTTTTACATGAAAATGTTTTTTGTGGGATCTTTTTTTCTACTCTCAGTTCTCATTTCTCACACTATGGCCGCGATCCCGCGAATGAATGACCGAAAAATAATAGTTTTTGTTATATCGATCGAGAAAATGGCAAAAACCGGTTAAAACCGTTTTAAGGATCAAAAACGAAAAAATCATAATGTTCTCAAATAGTGTTCCGAATAGCGTTCCGTTCCGAACGAAACCGCAATATAATGTTCTTTAGGTATTTAAGGCGATAACGTTTCGAAAAATATAACGTTTTTCGAGCCCTGCTTTGCAATAACAAGATTACTTAGAAGTTATAAAGTTTTTCATTTAAACCTACTTTAATAGACTGTCTGCTTTTTAAACCCATTTTAGACGAAAAACTTGATTGAGCCATCCCATTTCGCTTTCGTATAACCCCCACTACATCACAATTAACTGAAAATCAGCGTTTGCGAACCTAATGTGTATAATATTACATAGACCTTCAAATTAACAAAATGCATCACTGTTTTGGCATACACTGCGCCATTTATTTTGTATTTTTACAAACAAAAGTTTCATTCTTTCTTTGAATAATAATCACTTTCAACACGAACTATGTGTGTAATAGGTACAGAAGAAACTAATTCGATAAATTGTATCGTTATTTTACCATTCTTTATTTGAGTTTTTTTTTACCCAATAAACTTTATTCTGTCTTTCCATACTCACTTGCCAGTGACGCTCGGCATCGGCGCATGGGCCAACTGCGATCTTAGAAACGCGAGTCGTTGACGCAGCGACGCGTTGTTCGCTGTAGCAGCACTCCCTCCGTTGCTGTAACACGCGAACGCGTCGCGCGGCATCTGACAGCTCTCGTATAGGCTGCCGAGGTTGGTCCACGCTGCGGAGTGGCCCTTGTCCAGTTGGACGGCACAGATGTAAGCCTGGAGTGCGTCCATCGGCTGGTTCTGTTGTTGGTACAGCACCCTGCGAAGAGAAAATCATGTAGGATATTTAGAATTTAGATTGTCGTTTTAACTATAGTTTAGTGTATTTATTATTATTTTAAACCCTCGATCACAGATTCTCGGAAATCTTTTGTTCTTCTTTTCGGGGCTTGAAAGGTTAATCGAGTGTTTTAATGATGAAGGAATTTAAATCAATTAAATTAATAAAGATTAATCAAGTCTGTTGTAGAGTACTGTATTCTGTATCATTTTAATCCAGCATAAATACAGTTTCGATATGGTTTGGAATTGGATGCATTCAGTGTATAATAAATGTCGAAACAATGTAAAACTCGTTCTGATTGGTCAAAACACCAAAAATCTGTTGTTTGAGTTGATTATACTAATTTTCGGATTAAATTGTATCGGAAATCGGAATATAGGTTTAATCGAAAAGCGTACAAAGTATTTAGCCCGTTTCGTTATTTTTTAATTGTTAAAGCTCAGAAAAGCTCATACAAACTTATGACCAATTTTCAACGCAAACAATTTTCGTGCGAATCCCGCAACCGCTCGAATGAAAATTTAATATTTAACCACTTACAGTTTGTCTACAATAATTTTACCTCTATCATGACCCTTGTATCCAACGATATAAGACTCACTATCAGAGGGAAAATAACTGTGAACCGAGTGTAGTTTATTCAGTGAGAATTAATTGGCTTCCGCAAAAACTCGAGGCATCCGTGCAATAGCGAAAAAAATACAGCGCTGTTTTTATCCGCTTTCACTATATTTTTAAAACTACTATTTACACTATTATTAGATCGGATTTACATCAGCTTAGATTCGATTCATTTGCCTTTTATAAATAATTTTTAAAGAAAGTGCGTACGCTCTTTATTCACCTTGAGAATATTGTCTCATTATAACTTTTTTGCAAAGTTTAGCGAAAAAGTATTTAATACCCTTGTGAACGGCCAAACATTTTTGTACGTAGTAAATATCGCTTAAGTTAAGCATAGATGTATCAAAACAACACTGATGAAGTGCAAAAAATGGTGCAATTTGCAGAAATTCATAAATAGATCCAACTTTACTTGTCCCTTCAAGTATTCACATTTCACACAATATTACTATCTTACTTCCACATACTTAGCTTCCACATACTTAATTCTACATACTCAATGGCTATACAGGGTGTAACAAAACTAAGTGATAATACTTTAGGGTGTGTATGTATTCACTGAGAAAGCAGCAGTGCTGAAAGAGCAAATTTTTCTTGGGATTTACTATGGGTAAGCGACCCCGCGTCATGAATTTTTCCATATAAGGGGGGAAAAAGTTACTCTTTCAGCGCTGATACTTTTACAGCGAACTCTGTACATCCTGCACAATTATCACTTAGTTTTGCTACTTCATCAGTATTGTTGTGTGTTAGTTTTGTTACACCTACCTTTTATCTTTATGTTATCGTTATATTTATATTTATGTTATCTTCCACTCACCCAATAGAGCACCAGGTATCCGCGTTGCCTTCCGACTTCTCCACTGAGTTTCTATACGCCACAAACGCATCGTGCACCTTGCCCTGGAAGGCGAAGCACCTGCCCAGCAGGTACAGCCCAGCGCCGGACTCGGGCTCCGCCACCACGGCGCGTTGGAGACACCAGATGGCGGCGCGAGCCCGAGACGCAGGCTCCCCTAGCGACGCGCACCGATGGAACAGCCAGCCTGGTGATTGGAGTTAGTTGTAGACATTGTAGATTACTATGACCTTTGTGTTGAGGATATATCTATAAAATTCTAGAGGTATAATAACTCAGAACAGTTAATTTTTAAGCAACAAGCATCGGTGAAACAGCTAGCCTGGTGATTGGAGTTAGTTGGACTAATTATGACCTTTGTATTGAGAATAAAAGGTACTTTTAGTAAATTCTAGAGGTAGAATAACTAAGTACCGTACAATATAAAATAATATGGTTTCCTACACAGAATTTTTTTTCAAAGGCACAGGCATTGTTTTGTTACTGCCTAATGAGTAATAACTCTTAAAACGCCAAGAGTAACACTGCAACTTTTTACCCGACTGCCAGGAAGGGTTATGTTTTTAGCGCATATTTTAATTTTGCGTTCCTTGCCTTTATTAGACCCTGACAGCCGAATTTTTCACAATAAGGAAGGAAAAAAACTAGCTGTTTAAAATATACATTAACGATATACTGATCTTGAGTCAGTAAACTTGTGATGCTTCAAACAGAGAGCATTGATCTGTTTAACTAAGTTAACTATATTACTCGGGTTCCATGTGAGATATTTTTTATCAAATGAAGCCCATCCATTACGTTAAGTATTAAGAAAATTTGCATAGATTAAATGCTTTAACGCAAAACCAATCTTCTTAAATACTTTGGCATCGCCGCCGATGGAAAGCGCGCTTCGCATATCTTAAATCTTTCATCCGAGAAGATTTATATACAGTCGACAGATATATTGTGCCACTTTTGAGTCTTATTACCTGGTAACAAGGTCGAAAAGTAGCCAGATTAGTCGCTGACGGTACGAAGAAAACATCCCGGTATTTAGTATTCATTAAGCTAAATAAGATAACATCTATATTGGCTGAGTATGATCACAATCATTAGTATCCGGCCAAGAAATAATGCATTTGAGAAATATATTCAATATCAGCTACTAAAGTGTAAGCAGGCATGAAAATTAAAAAAAAACAATCTGTGCCGCGCGAAAACCGTAATTTTTCCGAGATAACAACTACTCCGTACCTTTAATTCAAGCTAGTTCAGTGGTTTAGACATGAACAAGTAACAAACACACAGGCAAACTTTTACATTTACAATAATTTTAGTATAAAGACAGAGTTTATATTTTCGTCATTTTCATTTATTTATTTTATTTTATTCGGAAAATTTACAGCTTGCAGAAATTACAGTAAGAGAACAGTTATGATTTAAATTACAGTAAATATTTTGAATTTAGTTTCTATTGGTTTTGGCATGGATTTTAAATACTTTTATAGTGACGAGTCGTTTACTGTATCCTCAATCTAATGAATCATGCGGTTATTAGCGGAAATCCGGACGGAAAACCCGAACGCGGAATTGGAAGTACTCAATATCATTGATAATTGAATTATTAATTTGCTGAATAGCACTCTTTTACTATTAATATTTTTTTTATTACTGGTATTTAATAATACGACAGTTTTAGCATGCCTGCTTTACCTAGACATGGGAGTCAGATTTCTTTTGTCTGTCATTTTGTCTAATATTTGTAATAAGAAAGCCTTTTCTTGGCGAACGTGTTAACTTCACGTTCTTACAGATTTAAAATTACCAAAGAAAAACAAAGATACAATAGGATCACAATAAACAGATAGGATGCTGCTATAACGCTACCAATTTCAGTGGCACGTTTAATTTCAATGCTTTACTGTGGGTTAAGAATGCTCCAACTTTTTAATTAGCAGGTCGGATGTCTGTCAGTACGAATATCGACGTTAATGACATTAAAATAAGATTCATATTAGCGCGCCTTGTACAATGGCGGTTACGATGTTCGCCGCGTTCTTGATATGGCGAAAATGTATGAAAAAATTTGAAAAATTTTCTTATTTTTCTTATAACTGGAAAAGTTGTTTATTTTTATATAAAATTTTTAGCGGACTTTATAGAGGACTAAATAAGCAACAATTTTTTTGTATATTTATTTTCCTCAGTTCAGTGTATTTAGATATTAAAGTACCTAATCACACCCCATTTTTTTCATATTTTGCGATTATTGTGATGGTTAAAACGTATTTTATGTGAAAATTTTGTATGCGGCTATAGAATTTTTATGGTACAGTCGTGGAGATGAATATATTATCTTTCATTTGAAACCAAAATATCCTCGCAGTTTGACTCCTAATTCTTTAATATGGTACCGGAAAATCGCTGATATTTGTAATAGCGTCCTTAATATCATAATTCATAATACATATTGGATCAGAATAGACTATAATATTTTGTCAAATATACTATCTTGTTACAACGGCCTCTCACGTCAGTCCATGTCGTTGGATACAAGTTGAAAGAATGTTGGTATGTGTGGAATGTATGTCTGAGGCCACCAGAGACAGACAATAGATTTTAACATAATATATTATGTAAAATCTTTAGAAATTAGTAAGGCTGTGAATAAATAAATCTATGAAACTGATTATAATAAAAAGTTTATATGGCAGCGTAGAGAAATAACAAGAATTCCCGAAGAAATAATTAGAAGAAAAACATAGAGTTAATAGAGTTTCCTCGATTTCTACTTTTTGCTGTTTAAAATCTTTTTGAACACCGAACCAAAATATTTAAACCTAAAAAACTCGATGGCGTATAATGAATTATGCATTGCCTTTGGGTTGGGCGGCTCTCGGGCCTCGGCTTCTCCTAGGTCTATCCTGTCTACACCTTCATAATTATTAATTAATAATTATCATATTTTTTTCGTTAGAGGTAAGTCTTAGGGCCTGTTTCACCACTTCCTGATAAGTCCCGCTTAGGCTATCCGCAACTTATATGTATGAAGGATACTCCATCATCTATCTGTTAGATAAGTTACGGATAACCTACCCGGGACTTATTGACAGGAAGTGGGGAAACATCCCCTTAGTCTGTGAGCTTTCCTGAAGAAGAATCTACGCGGATCTACTACATATCATTTACATTGTGAACCCCACCTGAGCCGTGAATTTAATTTCAATTAAAATGTCAGTAAACCTGAGTCATTCACCTCAGCATTCCGGCCTCACCGGTTCATGTTAGATAACATGTGAACCGACTGTATGGTAATGTGCGTTTTATTGAGGTAAAATGCGCCCAATACCATTATTCTACTATTTTAAGCCAACAATTATATTCTGCGGAATCTCCATGCTGGCCCATGATTGATAAATAAAGGCGTAGAGGGCGTATAGGGACATTTTATTTTGAAATGCTAATGGTCGTCGTCGACTGTGTGATTGTGATTTGTGACGACTGACGATATAATGTTTGCATAGAAAATGTTCGCGTTTCTAGTATGCCTAGGTCCACTAATTCCTGGTGCCTGAACGAGATGGGAGACCTAATTATAGGACTCTAAAATTATATGAAACTGTTTGATAATAAGCATCATCAAAAATGTCTAAATAATGTAGAGCCAACAAGCTCACTCACTCTAAAAATTTTGCTTCACTAAGTGTAGGCGCACACGATGCGACAGGCGTCTGCGACAGCTCGACGACTAGACGCAACGACAGGCTACGGCCGACAATTTTCATATATTTTATTCGAAGCTCCGCACACTTGACGTCAGAGTCGCAGAGTCGCAACGACAAGCTAGGGGAGCCGCGCGCGCTCGCGTCTAGTCGCTGCGTCTGAAATCGCGTACACGCACACACACGACGACAGTCGCGCGTCAGTCTCGCCGTCTCTCTCGAATACTCTACAGTACTAATGATGGCTTCCTGCACGGCGTCTGTCGCAACGACTAGTCGTCGATGCAAGCGACAGCTCGGCGTCTAGACGCAACAACTAGTCGTCGATGCAAGCGACAGCTCGGCGTCTAGACGCAACAACTAGTCGTCGATGCAAGCGACAGCTCGACAGCTCGACGTCTAGACGCAACGACTAGACACAAAGACAAGTCGCACTGTTTGCGATGGCTCTAAGAACTAAACATGGGCTGGCTATTTTGCTCCATTAGGTGTTTGTAGTAATTTTTAATTTAATTATATACCATAAATAGAATTAATTTTTCCCGTTTCTTATGTGAAAGTATAAATCCGGACCAAAACCATTTCGACGGATTCGTTTTTATAACAGGAAACTTCATGGGTACCAATAGGCAGCAAACATGAAAAATTCGTCAAAACCTTTCAGCCATTCGAAAAGCAAAAGTAAAAAAATTTAAACCAATTAAAAAGTTTCACTTTTTAGTATTTGAGCTAGCTTTTCGCATCAATCAATTAAAAAATACACCGGTGCATTTTCTGTTTACATCCGTTCGTATCGGCTTCCCTTTCGACAACAAATGCCTGGGGGATAGTAAACAAAGCTACGCATTGCTAAAATAGAGATATTGATATCGATTGTACAAATCTCATAGTATGTGACACTGTACAAGTGTACAGGCTTTATGGCATATAGACGCTTAATTTTTTTGCGTCCTCAGTTTGGTCTTGGGAGTCCAATTTTACGGCTTTGGTACTCTAATTTGTTTTTTAATTAAAATTTCATTTGACACACACAAGACGCTATTTTAGTAGTAATTTATAATACCATAAAATTACTAATTATACCTAATAACTGTATTTTAAAAAGATAAAACCGACTTCAAAGTTGTACGTAATTGAGAGTTAAAACTTCCTATCTCCAAAACTACTGAACCGATTTTGATGAAACTTTCACTATTCCCTAAGTTGAACAATACCAAGTACAATAAAAAAGTATCACTTCCGGAGATATGCGTGAACAAACATAAAAACATACATACATACATACATACATACATACATACATACATACATACATACATACACTTTTGAAATTTGGCACATTTGTTCAGAAGTTGTTATAGATTAACATATACAAAAACTATGCAGTTCTGGAAATATTACATACATACGCGTCGAATTGATAACCTCCTTTTTTTGAAGTCGGTTAAAAAAGCCCACCTTGTAATTTCAAAGTCAAACCTATTGCGTAACTTTACACCATCCTGTCAATGTTAATATTTTGTATTGGAATGTTAATATTTTGTATTGAATGTTAATATTTTGTATTGATGTTATGGTACTTTAGGTCTAGTTGTAGTTAAAACGTTTATAAATATTTATTAAAGACTGTTTGTTACCTAAATAAATAAATAAATAAATAAATAAATAAATAAATAAATAAATAAATAAATAAATAAATAAATAAATCCTCATCACCTCATTTTAATCATCATAATATCCCGTTTATAACTTCATCCTGCGGCAAAAAACTATAGATCCTGTTCACAATGGTCCAGTTTCACATTATAATTAGCTATTTATACAAAAACCTGTATTATACGACTAGTTTACCACGTGCCTACATCCGACTCGTCGTATAAGGCCGACGGAAGCGAAAACTGGGCCGGTACGAAGAAACATTTGTAATGCAACTCACTTTTACATAGCGAGTGGCTATTGCTGAAACACTGCGGGTCATTGTTTCGCGACTTCCTTTAAATGCATTTTAATTTGTAGCTGCTTGAAGTATCACAAGTATCCATGACTAAAAGATCAGGCTATTAGTGTATTCTTTAGAAAAGTCTGCATTCTCAATGGTTAAGTAGGCACCCCGTTCTACAGACAATATAGGGAAGCAGGTGCGACGTAAATTTCTGCGTGTTGTACAAACGAAAGAATCGAAAAACTAGAAAAGTTTGTCAACTTACCTAACTGCCGGCAGACATCAGCCTTCAAAGACGACGACAGCGACGGCTCTTTTAAGAGCCTCTCGTAGGCGTCTCTCGCCGACTTCCTAAGTCCCCGCGCCTCCAGCAGATGAGCGGCGTGGAAGCTCAGCTCCAGCCTCGTGAAGGTGGCATCCTGGTGGGGGGCCAGCCTCGCCCTCCTGAAGTGGACGGCGGCTGCTGCCCAATGCCTTCGGGCTTTGAACATGAGAGCCAGCCGCATGTGAGCGTCCGCGGCCCGGGAGAACCCCGGCGACACGTACAGTGCCATCTGCAATGCCTTCGTAGCCCTAATCGACACAACACGAAAAAAAATTAAGTTATGTAATCCGCAGATGTGCCTTCGCACATGGGCAATGTGTGTGTCTATTACTGTATCACCTATAAATACCTGTTAAACTTTTTACAATTAATTGCAACAAAATGTGACAGGCATGAGGGGCAAATTGCACTTTTTATCAGAAACCTTCGTGGACGAACGCAGCTCTTACATTGTTACAGGTTAGCAGTAAAAAATAAAAATGTCATCAATTCGAATCCCGAATGAAAATAAAGACGCGCTGGACAACGAACTCGAGTAAATAGAAGGTGATTACAAATTAATTATTATGAAAATAATATATGTAACAACTAACAAGTGGCTCAGGAATCTGCTGATAACCTTGATGTAAACAATTATTTTGTTTTCTGATGCGTTACAATATTTTTATTCGTAACAATATTTTTTGATAAAATATCAATACCCAGCTTTGATTCCTTATGTTTGCTCAGTTGTCCTTCACGAGAAAATATTTACAGCGAATGATTTACGACACAAAACATTTGGAATACCATGTAAACTCTACCTGAGTAAAGCATTGTTGTAAGAATTCAGTCGTAAAAAGCCATGGGGCAATACAAATATTTACTGGATGACTGGATGTTACGCAATGCAAAAAACTTTACGAAAAAGCCATACAAAGTGAGCAAACTGTGGAAGGAACAAAAGTCGACCGAAACATCTCTAGAGGGGGCAACGTATTATAAAATTTTCGTCCTTTAAGGTCGACCGACGTTTACGTAGATGGTGCAATGACCGTCGTAAAACTAAATATCGTCGACGGTCACGCTAAATTGTAAGACTTTATTATCCACGCAGTTTACAAAAACAATTTTATTACTTTTAACAATTGATTAAAAAGAATTGGAATTTTTTATGACTCCAAAATTCGAAAATTCGACGACACGCTTCGTCGCTCGAAAGCCCCAAAAAAAATGTTGGATTCGGAAATCGGAATGCCGGAGCTCGGAGATAAGGTGATTCGGGACGGTCGGTAGAGCCGAGGTCCGAGACGCGGCCGACAAAAAGTGACGCATTGTCAACATCCGTACGTAAGGTTAGGCTGGAGCGCATCACCGAAGCGTGACGTCACAGATGCGCCGCGGGGTCGATGACCGTCTGAGGCTCGGTACAATCGATCGGACGTCGCATACAACGCATCGTCTAGACGGGGATCGGGACCAAAATCGAACGGCAACGTCTTTATTTAGATGACCTCCGCTGACATTCGCGAGCCGAAACAAAGGAGCGAGACAGGTGGAGGCTGCGGCGTCCGGTCCCGAACTCAAATTGAGCGTCTATTACCCGCACGCACTCGCATCTCGCGGCGGACGTGGCTTTCACCGAGCGACTCGGACCTCCGTTTAAATATCTCCTATCAATTTTGTATCAAAGTTTCTGAGAAATTCAATTTCGAAGGGAAGCCGTACGATCTCGAACAAACGAAAAATAATTAAATACCGTTTTATGCTGTGCATGACGCAATTTCAAATCACCTTCCCCGCACTAAAAATAAAAAGCAATTTATCGTAAAGCGTAATTTGTATTACAGTAAAGTAGAAGATACGAGTACCTAGTACGAGTGCCGCACATGAGCAACTAATTAACGAGGAACTGCGTGACCCTAATTATTCCACATTTGAATATAGACGTACAGAATTTCGAACGGTTTGTAGTATTTTATAGGACAAAAAGTGTATAGATAGCATTTGCTTAAAAATTTTACAGGCTTAGCAATTTCAAGGATTGAGAAAGGCAAGGAAAAAAAATAACTTCTCTCACTGATTTACTAATTCAATCAGTTTTCGATAAAGATAAAAATGACAAAAGACCCTTGCTAAAGTATGAATAGATACAGTATTTATAAACAAAAGAAAACAATCACTAGTGACTAGACCAAATCGATAAACATTATGAACTCAATAATAATATACTTTTATCCACCGTAATCGCAATATTATGTTTTCATAATATGTGGCTACATAATCAATATTGCATTGTTTATAACTAGACTGGAAATTAATAACAAAAGAGAAATGCATTTTGTAATTAAAAAAATAGAGTGAATCAAGAGACTAATAAGTTATAAGTTATAACTATAATAACATAGCAACGGCAGACATGATAGATAGCGATTTCTGGATATTAACAGATAAACAGAGAAAATTGTTTAGAAACATATCCAAAATGTTCTAGATTTCAAAAAGTGCATGGAAAAGTGTGTATTACTGTGAAACATGAATTTTCACCAAGAAGTTAAGTACATTCAATATCATATTCAAAAAGTGAGGTCAGGAGACATCACAAATTCACTTTATTAAACAGTTACCTGGCTCAATTGAAATACAATTTCATACAAAACATGGAACGTAAAAGAGTAATTCCGTATAATAGATACGATACGATAGCATTATATCAATAGGGGAAACGATGGGGCCTCGTTACTTTCCAGCATAATATTCCAAATGATCGATATTACAACATCGATGTGGAACGATAACTACCTGCCCGCCGAGGGACCATTATTATCGCTCAGGTAACGAAAATACACGCATACAATATTCAATATATAAGTAACATCTGTTAAACTTTGATCGCGAAGCTTCTTAAAGATTTCAGAAAATATACCAGCGAAGAAAAGAACGCTTAGATGTCGCGGGTAATTGGAGTGGCCGAGTCGCGAGGAGCACCGCCATGAGGCTTGACCCAGTTTCAGAGCACGGCTCAAGGACGGATCGCCGGCTATTTATAGTTCGTTCATCACAGCTCATACTTTACATAATTGAACTATCGCTAGGTGCGAGGTGCGCCCCGCTCCACGTGATTCCTCATAATGAGCGCTCGAGACGTTCCCACGGTGACTCGCAAAGGGAACGAGCAAAGTGTAATAATAACCCACTTCCCCGTTAACTACTGTATAAAACGAATACGGGTCAAGCAATTATTGCCAAGGTCGGCTTTTTAACTGCAGCGTTATGACATTCGCTTAGGATTCTGTTTTTAATTTCTGGTTGTTCCACATTTCCGAAAGATAATTTACATCTAGTGGCTACCGAGACAGCCGAGTACTAATACTATGTCGAGGTTTTTGTGGCTTCTTTTTGGTTGAAGATTAACCTAGAATTTGAAAATTCGATTATAGCCACTAACCATCCAATTCAACTTTAACTTCCGACAGCATACCGCTCAAACCTATCCATTTCCGCGAAACTGCCGAACCTTTTAAATTCTGCATTCAGTATTCACACGACCAAACGAGCAACTAGATTGGCTTTATCCCGAACAATTGATTGTACCAAGTTCAATTACACTCGGATAGAACTCGTGACGGGGCTTCGTGATGCAATCAACCGATGCATTTTACGTGCACACTACACACCTGACTTACATCATGGCCTTGCTCGTCCCACGGCAACAGATTGCAACCGCTTTGTTATGAGAACGAGATTAGATATCCAGTAACAGCACTGCAGGATAATATTGGCCATAAAACTATTATTCCTAACGTTGTTCAATATCTTTTATAATAAACTGATTAAGTAAATTTGTACACTGTAATTTACTGAAGGATAATAGCAAATAATGATATTTATATTATTACGTTTAAAATCTATACCTAATCTTAAATCCTTAACTCAATAATACCAAATATAATTCTGTGCTAATACAGAAGTCCATAAGCAACTTTGATTAATTTATAATGAACTTGAGTATAATTCAACTTCTGTCGATATTTCCGAGAAACACAATGGAGTTGAAGATCAAGCTAAAAGTTACGAAACAGTATTTCTAAGAAACAAAACCTTTCACTGAAGTAAAACTTTTTGGGAAGGATAAAGACAATCCTCTAAAAGCGGAGCATGTTTCGGGTAATTTCCATGCCGTTGGCCATTGTATATTGCTCCAGAATGCTCAATATTAGCTAACTCACTGCAATTGGTAATCAGCTAGGGCCCGGTTATCGCTGCCGTCGTACCATTTGACCTACTTTCGTACGATAACTAACACTAATATATCCCACACCATATTCGATTGATGGAGGTTTTCCATTAGTCATACTCGTACGTTTCTTTTCAAGGTGTAACTTCCTTACAAGTCTTTCTTTTCGCTTTAATTATTTTGATTGGTTCTTTCTTTCATCTTTGAAATTCGATTACATGTTTATTTATTTTAGATACTCATAAATCTAAACCTTCATCGCTTGTAGTGATGGTATCATTTTATCTATTTCAGATATCAGAGCAGGGTTAGTTTTATTCCGCATTCCCATGACCCATATAGGTCTAGACTAGAACTAAACGTGAGCTTATTTTATGATTCACCGAGCATGAATAGAAATTGTAACGGTATAAATAGTTTTATAGTACTAACAAATTAACGCTCAAGGCGGTTTTGAATATACTATACGAAGGACACTATGAACTAACTTTAATTCTTTACAAATTAAATTTTAAAGGAATTTATTCATTTCATTTAATATTTTCTTTATTTTTTCAATGCTAATACTTTTAAAAGTTTTGTTATTCGTAATGTACAAGTAAATTTTGTACTGTATTTAATTATACGGTATAATATTAATATTGTTAAAAATTCTGACCCTGTCGGTAGCGAAGCGCTGTATTAACTATTTTCTTTTTGTAAATACCTAGGTACAAATACATAGTTAATATTATTATTCCGTGACTGACCTTACAAAGAACATAAAACGTAGGTGATACTCATTAACATAAGCACATAGCAACTAAAAGAGTCGTGTTCAGGGTAATTTGTTCACTAAGTTTGTTTTTGCGTGTGTCTAAAAGTTCTTTAATTACTTTATAGTTTATACGTGATTGCAATTATAATAATAATTAATAGAATTTAGATCTACAAAATCGATGGATTGTGAAGTAACTAATTTCAGCAAATCAGCACCTTATCGAGAAAATAATAAAATAAAATATGAAGAAGTCGAATGTCCAGTTCAAGAAATAAATAGACCATTCAACTTTTAATTCGATTAAATCTAATAAGATAACTATCGTAACATGAATATAAATAAACTTGAGCGTGATGTTATAAGAGGGGAAGCCATTTTCAATACAGTTAGTAATTAGTAAGCTCATCGTAGCGTAGTAAATTAAATAGTAACAACATTTGTCAATGGTTAGACGAGGAATGAGATTTTTAAACACTTTGTGTTGAAACAACAAAATATCAATCTAGGTACTGCAAAAGTGAATAACGTAAGCACACAATCACAATTCGCAAACGTGGAATATAAATAAGGGACAGTAATCAATATACGATTTCCTATCGACACGACAGGCTGCCCGAGCAACCTTATGAGGTAGTAAATTCAATGACAAAGTACCGTCTATATATGGTAGATTAGAAATAAGCCGGTTCTAGTGGAAGCCCGCAAGCACAGCAGGCACGTAGAGGCCATCATTACGGTACTTGAGACAACATCGCGAACCGACACAAACATCACTTATACATTCGCATAAGTATTCCGCAAAGACGAACTACCGAGAAACGAAACGTTTTATGCTTTTTATGTGCCTAAAGATGAAATATTCGAGAAGCCAGATGTAAAAACGGCGCGCGCGATGCCAGAAAAACTTGACCCAATAAATAACTTAAAAACATTGCGGCGTGAATCATTGAAATGTGACATAATGTTCTACATTTCGTATAGCGATGACTGCATCCAGTCGACCCACAACAATGGAACACGCCCACAGATACATGTGTGCAAGTGTATCATAGTGTTCGTGTACACGAAGCTCATTGTGCACGATGCGAGGTCAAGTAATGAGGAAGCGAGCTCATCGCGACTGCATTCTGCGCTGCAAGAAACGCAGTCGTATTACGTTGATACAAAAAACAAAGATTCCACCCACGATATTTGCACAATATACACCGAACAGGTTTCGCACAATATTTATGTATTCGATGTAAACAGCACGCATCAGCTGGGAGTATAATGCATTTACTAAAACAATGGCCGACCGAGAGCACAAATGATGCTTCTGACAAAAAAGTTCTTTGATCCGAACTTTTTAGCAAACTAAGTTCCGTGCATATTGCTCCCCTAACGAACTGATCATTCCGTGCTATTATTACATTACAAACGTCGGAGTGCCCTTGAGAAGTACCCCACAATTCAAAGCACACAAGTGTCGTAACAAGTCCAATACTTATTTACATGCAGGAGAATTAAAAACTCGGCCCCATCCCTAGCATCGGGATTATAAAAGGGTTGAACCCTTTGTGAACGATTTTAAAGCCATCTACATCTGACATTGTTTGTCGGTGGGGTACATGTTATGCGTGGGGAATATGGCGTTCGGCGTCATACGATTTCTTGGACATTTGTTAGATTCGTGGGACGCGGCCGGAGGTTATCGCGTTCGGTGACGTAACGTCGTCGTGTCGCAAGCTCGAAGCGTCGGATCGGAGCCCTTTCCGTGCTCCCTTTTTGCGGTCACCGGCCGCTTTCTAATGCCCATTGTATGTAACGGCAAGAACGCTGCGCGCCATCCGTGAGAACACCTTCCTCGCTTCGTAATCACAGTCATCGTTAGTCGGAATTTTATTTACTACTCGAGATATACGAGTCATCCGCGAAGTTTACTACTAACGTAACAGGATTTCATGACGCGAGTCGATTGTACTCCCGTCGTATTGTATCACATTTAAATATAGCACCATTACCTAATTTGGAGATAAGGAGCCTTCGTAGTCGCTATCTCATTGACGCAATTCGCGGGTTAGATAATACATTTTAATGAATGAAAATTAAGGATAACTCGATTAGCACTTGCGTGGAAATTCAGTGTTGACATAACGACATGAACGCTCAGAAGTCTTCCGGTTGGCGACGCTTTAATTGCTTCTCAAGCTCAACAGTTTATATTTATTTGGACAGAGTACTCAAGGAGTAGAAAAAACATTGGAGCTCGCGTCACAAACATGTGATCAGTAAAAAATGTACTACGCCCAGGCCCCAGCGAGAAGCTGCGGGTAGCTAGATCGCGGCCTTGTGACGTTTCGCCCGGTGACGCGCCGCGTGACGTATGGATTTTTTCGCGGAAATTCCGCCGCGGACAATGATCGCGAACACAGTACAGACTCGCTCCTATATCTCTCCACGACGACTGTGCACAATTAATACATCATCTCCATTGGCTGCTTAATTTAAAATTCATTGATTGAATCCTCGACTACGATTGTAATTTGTAACAGTTTAGTTTTAAAATTTTAACTTTGTCAAAATAAATAAAGTTTATAAAATATTAAATTTACAGTTTAAATATAATCCACTAAAAATACTTTAAATCATTACAGAAGAGATTCAAGCGAAGGGGCACCAAAATATAGCGTAAATGGAGCATCCATTTACTGAGAAACGTGAGAGGCTCAAGTAAAACGCTTCAGAGTTCAAACGAACTGACTTTTTACTGCAACAAAATTAAGTAAACTACAATGTAGCTCGTTTAATATTTGATGCAGGAAGCGAACGCTCGAATGCTGAGGAGTGAGGAGGTCATTGACAGAGGAGACGCTTGCAGCGATGCAGCGGTCGAGTTCCGGTGCAGCACTCCGCGCTCCGCAGGTATAAATAGTGCTCTCCGTTAGTGTCGACGACCGCGCCGGGACATCACTTAACCCGGCCCGGTCGGAAAGCATGACCCAATTCGGCCACTACGATTATTTCGTAACGAGACGATCGAGCCCTAAATGTGGGCCGCGATGGGGTAGGTTAGAGGGGCGCGGGGGAGGGCGCCGATGCCGCCCTCAGTCGAGGATTCGATTGAGGTACAGACGGCAGAGCGGCGCGCGCTGCCCCTCGGTAGACGAAAAAGGGCACAATGCGTACGTGACGCGGCGCATGTCGGGAGGCAGAGGGAGCCCCTCCCGAACATCTTCCCGTACTTAGATGCACTCGGCTCCGGTCGGAAACCGCGCACGCCAAAACTAGCGTTCCACCGCTCGGCTTATAATATAAATAGACAAGAGTGTTCGTCGATGTATGTAACACTTCGAACGCAAATTCCGGTTAGGCCCGTTAGTCTGTTACCACGCTGCTTCGCCGAGCCGTCCTACGTCTCCGCATAACAAACGGTGTTGCGTAACACACTTGTAATAATAATTGTACGCCTAATGATGAGAAAAATATTCCTATTCTACATGAAAATCCGATAATTTGGAAATTGAAATGGCATAGTAATTTTAAAAATAAACAAAAATTATAAAATGAGAACGAGGATCAAAAATATCAAATCAAACAATAAATCAGTTAAGCATAAAATTGTTACTCAGATATTCATTCCAAAAAGACAGGACGAAATAGCCTCCAATGAACTGAAGTATGTAAATCTCAACACGATCAATTTCAGCTTAGATAAGCATAAAATTCATAAACTGGTAGTTTAGCAAAAGCTTGGGTCAAAAAAATAAAAAATGGCGCAAGGTCAGTGGCATTGCATCTGCAAGTTAATTGCATGCCTACATGCGGATAACCGCACGCGTCGCCCAACCGGTCCGGGGAAACATGCTGTTTGCGAAAACACAAAGACCTGTAGTACTTTGACACGAACTACCAGACCCTGTCATCGAGCACAACTTATTGCAGGCAACTTTATAACTCTCAACCTTCGAGAATCTCTAGAAAAGGTTGAGGATGTTAAATGAGACTTTGAAAATTAAATCAAATGAGCAGCGAACGTACTTAACAGATGATGATGAAAAATAAAGCAATTAAACGAGCAATAAAAATGTAAATAAATGTCGTTCAGTGGCTTTTCGCTTATGCGTATGCTGACATTATAATAGGCAATTTTCATGTTATAACATAAGAATCTGAAATAACTTTAATTATATACTTTTTGTCATGAGGAATGCAAAAATAATGTTATTTTTTCATAAAAACGTACGATTAATTTTATATTTCTAATTTAAAATTGAAGTTTTATTATCTGTATATCACGTGACCCAAAACGCCGACCGCCATGATTTTCTGTATGACGTCATTTGTACTAAAGCAAGTTTTTGTTTGTGAACAACGCGTCACGTCGAAATTAACAGTACTTATTTAAAACTATTTGAGCAAATTTTGAGACCCTTAATTTATACGTAGTATTTCATTAAGTTATTTGAAATACGAGATTTAACATGGACGCTGGATTTGTTATAGCCGAAAGTCGAAACTGCAAATCTACCGAAAATAGATGCGGTAATGATTGCAAAGTTCTTTTCATACAATACCGATTTTTTTTCTGCAGAATGCAGAAATATCAAAACGGCTATGTAAGTATAGTGTATTTAATTTTCTAAAACTATGTTACGACAAAATTATATTGTGTATTTTCGGTCTTCTAAATAACTTAAATTATGGTGGTATTATGGTCGGTATAACTTTGGTCTTTGACATAAGTAACAGTTTGACATTTCTTTATTATGGTACTTTTGACGTCACAATTTATATGTGAAATATGGAGGTCGGCATTTTGGTGCCTATAATTTTCGACAATATTTTGAACTTTTTTCCTTGCTTACAGGATAAATATTTCGCAAAAATAAAAATTACACTTGACCGTCGCATGGTAAACGAACATTTTAAAAAATATTTGAAAAAATAGTGGAATAGCCTATTCAAAATAGGCGTTGTGATAACAAATTCGCTGTGGATAAGAGGACTTTGAATTACATTAATCCATTAAATTAAAATGTATCTCTGGGAAAATTATTTCGTAGGATTTTAATAGACGTAATATGATACTGGCAACTTTCTTACATGAGAAAAAAGTATTAAAATAAAAAAAAGAAAAGGCAATGGAGAATGAAAAGATACATTACTAGAACTCACGTATGTACAAGAATCTCTAAGTTCATGACAAAGCAATTAATAGTAGTGAAAGTGTTCACGTTCGTAAAACTATACGAATATTATGTTGGTACTCGCTGGAGTATGCTATAAGTCGCATGCTATTGTTAAGATTGTTAATGATAACCGATTGTTAAAACATGAGAAACACGACATCTGTAAAGTAAAACACAAACGATAATCTACACTACTATTATAAAGAGGAAAGATTTGATTTTTTGTTTGTTTGTTTGTTTGTTTGTTTGTTTGTTTGTTTGAGTCGAATAGGCTCCGAAACTACTGGACCGATTTGAAAAATTCTTTTGCTATTGGAATCTTACATTATTTCTGCTGAACATAGGCTACATTTTATTTTGGAAAAAAGTAGGGTTCCGTAAGATATTTGAGTTTTTCGGACGCAAGGTGTAAAAAATCAGCTAGAAAAGTTACTTATTTTGCGTACGCTGCCTAAACTATAAAAGATAGAACCATAAAATGTTCTAAGTAATTGTAGATCTTATAAATATCTACAAAAAAGTCCGCGACACACTATACCTATCTATGTCGAGTGAGGCACAATAACCATTTATTTATTTAAAAATCCTGATTTTTTTTTGGACTACATTTAAACGGATATATTTTACTCACGCTATTAATCCTTATCAAAATAAATTATTTTATCACTAAGTACAGTTTATGTAGATAATATTTGGTCTTTGAATGATTAAAATTGGACGTTTGGTTTTGAAATTATGGCGAAATTAAAATATTACGATAGTGGGCGTCACCAAAGCGCGTGCGGGAGGAAGGCAATATTCTGTTGTAGAAATGAAAATTCTGTACATAAAAGATATGAAATGACACCCGAAATTACACCTTTGTCACTACATCGCTATAGAAGCCAAAAATGTGGTTAGTTTTTTGTCTGTCTGTCTGTCTGTCACTCTTTCTGTCTGTCTGTATGTTTGTTCCAGCATCACACGAAAAATACTGATCCGATTTGAATGTGGTTTTCGCAGATATATTTATCTTCTTCCAACTTAACATCTGGTGTATAAAAATTTTTCCCCCCACCCCTCTAAGGGGACAAAAGAGGGAGTCAGATTTTGTATCAAACTTTTTTCTTTAACACGAAAACTACTGATCCGATTTGCATACGGTTTTCACAGATATATTATATTTGTCTTCTTCCAACTCAACATCTGGTGTATAAAAATCCCCCCCCCCCTCCCCTCTCAACCCTCTCTGGGGACCAAAGAGGGGTCAGATTTTGTATACAACTTTTTTCTTTAGTGGACTTACTTCATATTAGGTATTAACTGTGTTTTTCAACTTAACATCTGGTGTATGACCTTCCCCCCCACACCCTCTTAGGGGACAAAAGAGGGGGTAAAACATGTATCAACTGATACTTTATATATACTTTAAATGGCAAAACAACGTTTGCCGGGACAGCTAGTATTAATATAAAGTGAGTCATTATGTATATGTTGCCGTAAAAATCAAAAGAAAATGCAAGAGAAAACAAATACGAAAATATCAAGACACGAGGCAACAGTCCAGAATTGGTTAACCCAATAACATAATATCACAGTAGTCGTCATTGATATGTACATAAACATGTTCCAAAGTCATGATCCGTTTCAATAAACGAGGTAACCATATTCGAAAATTACTATCATTGTATCGTCGTATCTATTACACGAAACAATGAATACTATGATAGCATTATCGAAGTGCGATGTGTTACTATGAGCGATAAGATGACTTACAATCGCCAAGTAGGTAACATTGATGTTGGATATTAGCAAGGGTTACTTACATAATCTTCGAACGTGCTAAAAAAGCCCGAAGTTCAAGGATACATTTCAGTCTCCAATTACCAATTACGATATCATCGACAAAAACTATTGTAATTTTGATAGGTCTGTTAAATCGGAAGTGGGCTTTTTTAAGGATGTCTATCGGAATGAGCGGGTAAAGCTTTTAAGTATGAATGATGGAATAAAGAAAGCTAGAAGCAGCTGATGTGACAGGTGTGGGAGCAGCCGGCCTACACCTGCCCGGCACGCGCCACCGCAAGCTGCCTTATACATTACGAGACCTATTAGCTATACCCACAATTCACTTTAGACACATGAAATGTGCAACCAGCTCGTGGCCGTTAAACCAGTTCCGAAAAGCTGACAACTATTACGGAATTACCAGAACCATTCAACGAGCTACGCGCCGTGAATAGAAATACGTGAATATATGGAATTCGACGAAATCGAAGGCATTAAATCAAACGAACAATTGAAGGGCAGTGTAAAAACAAATGAATCATAGCGCAGGAAACATCGGTTTTGGATTACATAAGATTTAAAAACAAGAACGATACAATACGCTCGAAACTTTACAGAACAAAGGTAAAATGTTAGGGATTAACGAGCGAAGAAACTCTTAGAAATAACACCATAAACAACGATCATTATCTTGAGAGTGTATTCGTGGTATACAAGAGTTTGTAGACAATCGAAGTGATTACTACGATAGTACGCTACAAATTGATCCGCTTTTTAGGTTATAGAAAGGGCCCGTTCTAAACAAACAGATCAGGTGTATAGCTAGAAGTACCGTTAGCCGAGAGCGTAGCGGTGAGAAATTGAAAATACTCGGACCGGTTAACTCCAATCACTGGCACGATTCGTTACATACAATTGGATGATTTTGTGCTAATGCATTTAATGTCAATTTTATACATGACAACGAACTATAGATACCATGATATGCAAAATATTTGAGACATTAATGGCATTTCTTTTAATTCCCAAAAGTTTGCAAGGCGTGGCCCTATAGGCTAACAAATCGCAAATCATCGCACTTTGTGTATATAAGTCTTTTCAATTCTTCAATTTTCACGAATAAGTTCATTTTGGCATTTCATTACTCTACTCGCCACGTTTTCAATTTTAAATTAAGTAATTTTAATTATTAAATGTTTCAGCGATTTTTCTCGCGGTCTTTGTTACTTTAACCTTTGTTATTTTCCGTGGTTATTTTATTAATTTTGGTGAGCTAAATACGTATTCTAACTAAATGATTACTACTATGTTTGGCTTTCTCAGGAATCTTTTTATTACTGATTAACTTGGATCTGGAAGATACGTGCGACATTCCTCATACTCCGAATGTTATATTAGGGTGTACCTACTGAATATTTAGTAGAACACTAAATTATACAAATTTGTCGCTTTCCATATTTACACCGTATACCTATCGGTTCCATTTATGTAAGTCGAAGGACACTTTTTGGAGGCAAGTGCGAATACGTGCAAAATTGTGAATCAGAGTTTACCGAAGGTATTAAGCAAATTATCATATTTGACAGCACATATTTAAATTCTATAGCGAATTACGAATATTTCTGCTATAATTTATTCGTCTTGTACCCGTGGAGTTATCGACCAGCTTGCACGAGGGGTTGCGCATCCCGGAAGAACGAACATCTGTCAATACAGGAATCAAGATAAACGTGTTGATTTAAATCCTACTCCTAAATATATATCCTGACCGGATTTGCTCTGTTGTTTGCTATTTGATTTCTCTTTAGTTGGGGAGTTTTCTTGAGATATGGTAATTTTTTTAATCTAAATTCCTTGGGAACGCTTCTTGCTCCCCTTTGTTATTAGTTGTACGGTGTTGGATGAGCAATTCCGGATACGTTTGAAGATATGCCTCAAAGGGGGGACAAAAAATTGCGATTTTCGGAAGGTGTATTTCCCCAAATGTTTGTGTCATCGTGAATTTGCGAGCAGATCGCGGCTGACTGGTCGGCCAATGGGGCGCGGACAAAAGTGCGCGAAACCACCGCGAGTACATGACTCACTTTTCGCATTACGCACGTAATAATTATGAAACTTATCGCACGTAAATTCCATTCAACTTATCGCTATAGTAAAACCCAACTTTACCGTTACCGATTAAATAATTAAGCAAACATGTTACCTACTACGTCATTATTGTGGTCAATTTACCCGTGTAGAACGTCGAAACTACTCGCAAGTTTGATCAATTCCGAGTAACAATATCGGAGCAACAATAGATGCCAGTCTGAATACATTAGGGTAGCGCTGGTATTGTGTTGCGTTATGCCGTATGCGTATACTTATCTACGACATAGAAGGGACCGAGGCCCGACATCGCGTGCACTCGCCACGGTCGCACTTCCACCGACCGACCTACATTTTATGCAGCGCCGGGCCTATTCAGTAAAAACAATCGCACACACGAATCCACCCTCGCCGCTGCACCCTCCTCGGCTCGTCTCGCAGAAATCGCTTCGCCGAATAAAAAAGGACGTCCTCTCGACTACCTGCGAAAATACTACAAAAAATGCATAATACATGCACACACACAAAAAACGCAGCCTACGGACGGGACCGGGTTCGGAGCCGTCTACGTAGGTGTCTGCAATTCGGAAACAAAACAAAATAGAGTCGCGTGCGAACGCGACGTAGGGATACGGGCGGCAGGTCGAGAGAAAGAGGCGGCATTAGGGCCGACGTAAACAAACTACGATCGGGAGCTTCGACCGCACTCACCATTTTGGGGCTCCTCTCGGACGGGCGGACCGGACCGCAGAGGCCCACGTAGTGAAGATCGGGGGAGTCGTCGGAACGAGAACACAGTCACACAGGATCGTCCGCACGCACGCAATACATAAACACCGAAGCACGACACGTCCCGTCCTACACTACGTTAGCGGCCCGCGCCGATGCAGTTTACGTCACCGCATCCCGCTCCCGACTGACGGCGGTCGGCGGCGCGCGCGAGCGACGACCTCGCTGCAGCGTGCACCCCGCCCCTCCCCTCCCCGAACCGCGCCCGCCGCGCCCCGCCCCCCGCCGGCCCTTCCGCGCTCGCGACTGTCCTACGGCCGCGGAATCACAAACAGAATACAGATATCAACACGACATCCTGTCCCGTACGAAAATAAAGCTATTTCGGTTTACCTAATATTTATCAATTTACACAACTGACACATTTTAACCCCAATTTTATTATACCTATTTGTGGGTCGCGTTATGCAGGATAAATAGTGTGTAGACTTTTGATATTTTTTCACACAATGTAAAGCTCAAAACTTGTTATTGAGATTATAAAAATAAACAACAGTAGTAACATCTAACCAGTTTCCTAATATCGAATTTAATTACACTATACATAGATTATGTACAAAAAAGTAATAATCAGAAACCACTTACTATAGAAATACTATGTATATTGTATACCTATATAATAGACTCGTAAAAGAAATTTCTCAAATACAATAAAAGTTGTATAATAATATTGTGTAATTTGTTGTATGTGTTATGTGTAGCAGAAGTTACATAATGTCTTTTATTTCAAGTTCATGTGACAAGATCAGAAAAGTTATGAATAAAACAATTATTTTAGTGTTATTTAAAAGTTAAAAACTCAGAATTTTACACGAGTTGTAAGTTGTAACATTTATGAACTAATGATAAGCATAAATTATAATGTGATATTTAATTTAAAAATAGAATTACGCCATATTTTAGCACACATCAGCCTTGTACAAAGGATAACTTACATTCCAAGCAAACATTTTTTAATATTTTAAATTTTTTGAGGATGGACAAAATTTAAATTTAAATTTTGTCCATCCTCAAAAAACAATAAATATGAAGATTACTGTAGTGTATTTTCAATTTAAATTTTAACTATACCAATAACACAACCGCGTAGCGCCCTCTATGTCGTATTACTTGAAACATTATTTTTAGTTCACTCTAACCTTCCCATACTTTGTAGAAAATGTAAACTGGCAGTTAAAATTGAATCAGACTTTTAGTAAAAAAAGTTGGACAAGATGTGTATTGTCCATTCGGATTTATTTAACACAAGTTCGATGCAAGTACCCTATGTATTTGACATAAAGGTCCTATCAAAAGTAAAATAACTCAGAACGCACTTTATTGTATGGCAGTTCTTAGGACCATTGAAGGATATCAGCTGAATAGCAGGTAGATAAAACTCCTTTGTATTCATTCTAGCTGTCCCTAAGGTTAAATACGTGTATAAAACGTTTTTTTCTTTTTCTAATGTCATTTGACATGTTAGGTCACAGGTAAGTAATATTTTGTACAAAAAAATACAAGATTGTACAAATAATAAATATGCAAAGTATTATAAAGTTTGTTATAAATTATAATATAAAGAATAGAAAATAATTAGTCAACTAAAAAGTTAAAAAGCTAATTTTCATCGAGTAAATGAGTAATTTTCAGAGGTAAATTAAAAATTACAGTAACTATTTAAAATTCTAAGAAACTTAATATATTTTTTTAATTATTAATATTTCTTAAAGTTTTTTATATTGTTTTCGTCTTGCTGTTTTCATTATAATTCCCCTCTTTGTACACCACTTCTTGGTACTTAATTAGAATGTACATATTTATGATACAGTTAGAAGATGTAAAAAATATGTAACTTGCTGTAAACAGGCATTTAAATATGTTGTTCCTTCAAGTATTTTTAAATCAAAATGAATATTTAATATATTTTATTAATTCAATCAACATTATTTTATAGTATTACTTATAATAAGTACTTTGTAACAGTACTTTGTACTGTTTAAAAGGTTTTTCTTTAAGAGTCAGACTTCAGACAGATTAAGCTTTTTTTAAGGTATTTTTATACCCTTATTCTAGAATCTAGATCTAGAATCTAGAGCTTATAAAATTAGTAAATTATAATGAGAGAATATTATAAATTTTAAAACATCTATTATTTTGAAACAAAAATAATAAATATAATATAAGCAATTTATAATATTATATAATTTAAATCATTGGCTTTGCTTTTTGTGATTTCTTTAATTAATTTTAATTTCTGAAGGTTTCTGATAAAAACATTTGCAATCATGTTGTCTGCAAAGTGGCAAGTAACAGACAGAGCCTACAAAAAGTCAGTAGGCAAACTCAAATTTTTTTTTTTTCTTTTTATCAGCCAGAATGATCAAATTAAGACATGTAATTCATTAATAGAATCCGAGTGAGTGAGTGAGTGAGTCTAATATTATGTATTTTAGGATTCCATACCCAAAGGGTATAAACGGGACCCTATACAGTGATTGCTAATAATAATAATGTAAAAGCGATCAATTATATTAACAACAAATTATGTTTTTAATAACTGTGGTTACAATGTATTTGCACCTGCAAAATTGTAGTATCAGAGAATTTAATTCATAGGCAAATAACGGATCACGGAACTATGTTATTTGGTCACATTAAGTCCACAGATAATATGTTTTACACTGAAATAACATAAGCCGAGGACCAAGTGGCATTAGTTCGCCATATATAAACCAATGGTACAGTTACGTTCAAAAGTCCAGTAGCAATCGAACGCAGCGATAGCGTCAACACTTGACGTTACTTGTGACCTTTTTCCACAAAGACAATTCACACACATACACATTGTTTGTATATTCATATCGTCAATGCCGTGGCCCAGTGGTTTAGCAAGTGCATCTGTTTATTCTAAAATTACTAGCTGAATTGCAGGATCGAATCCGACCCGCGTGTTACATATAACACTTTTTGAGAAATATTTATAAATTATTATGGACTATGAGTATTGATCATAGACTTATATATTACTCAGGACCGGGTCAATCGCGCGTTGCAATGATGCAGATTCGTAGGGGTCAAAACGCTCCGTTTGACTCCTACGTGACTTAGTCGTCTGTGGTCCGCAGAACAAAATATCAGGTGGGCATCGATTTATATGTCAGGATATGCCTACGAGAACATTTTGCTAATAGGTTTTTCATACAAGGAAATAGAGAGCCATCTATGAAAAATCGATTGAACTACGTAGTGCGACACAATATTCGGCCGCGTGCGAATGCTGTTTTACCGACGAACCCCGCGTTCCACCTGGCGTTGAAAACTATCAAAACGCTGAAAATGCCTCCTATGTTTAGCGCTATGTTTAGCGTTTTGATCGTTTTCAACGCCAAGTGGAACGTAGGGGTTGCGTCATTACTCGGTAAAACAGTAGCCATGGCGGATAATGGCGGACATCGGTAGTAAAATTATAAATTAATTATTTCTTTACATAAACAAACAGTTTGTGATACTTACCGATGATAAGATATTCCATGTGCTTTTTTAACTTTTTTAATATAATTTTTGAAGCCTTTTACTACACAATTAGGCATTTTATGGCACTGTAAGGCATACGATGACCCACCTGATTTGTTCTGCGGACCACAGACGACTAAGTCACGTAGGAGTCAAACGGAGCGTTTTGACCCCTACGAATCTGCATCATTGCAACGCGCGATTGACCCGGTCCTGAGTAATATATAAGTCTATGCAGGTGGGTCATCGTATGCCTTACAGTGCCATAAAAATGCCTAATTGTGTAGTAAAAGGCTGCAAAAATTGTATTAAAAAAGTTAAAAAAGCACATGGAATATCTTATCATCGGTAAGTATCACAAACTGTTTGTTTATGTAAAGAAATAATTAATTTATAATTTTACTACCGATGTCCGCCATCATCCGCCATGGCTACTGTTTTACCGAGTAATGACGCAAACCCTACGTTCCACTTGGCGTTGAAAACGATCAAAACGCTAAAAATAGGAGGCATTTTCAGCGTTTTGATCGTTATCAACGCCAGGTGGAACGCGGGGTTCGTCGGTAAAACAGCATTCGCACGCGGCCGAATATTGTGTCGCACCACGTAGTTCAATCGATTTTTCATAGATGGCTCTCTATTTCCTTGTATGAAAAACCTATTAGCAAAATGTTCTCGTAGGCATATCCTGACATATAAATCGATGGTATTGATACAACTATGTAATATAAAAATTACGTTTCTAACTAAAAGCACAGTAACTTTTAGTTAGAAACGTAACATTCTAGTCACAGCAAAGAATGTGAGGGTAGATTAAAAAAAATGGAATGATTACTGGCTTGGAGAAAACAAAATATTAAAATATTTTTGGTTGGTGAACTCAGCTATGAGTGTTTGTGTTCTTACTTCTTATTTCATTATCCAATATTAAGCAAGCAAATATTACTAGGTATCGAAGCAAGAGCTATAATATTGTTGCCCTATATTCGAATGGCTCGAATATTACTCAAATTTCTAACCATGCTACATATATTAATCTGTGTTTCTAACGAAACTGGCTTCTCAGTAAGTAGAAATTAATATGTTATTGTGAATTGTGATGTGTATTTTTTCATTGGTTAAAATCGTCTTTTACAATTTGTTCTTTTTTTAGAGAAATACTGTAAGTCGATGGGTGAAAAGATTCGAGGAAGAAGGTGGCTTGCAGAGTCGTAAACTAAGTGGAAGGCCACTTCTTACCAGACTCCGCGGCGTTATATTATGGCAGCGGAGTATGAAACGTGTGGTTTTATACCGACAAGACGTTTTGCCGATGAATTTAACACGTCATGGTCACCGTTCGTTGTGCACGTCTTCATGACGAGGGACTACACCGAAAGCCGGCGCAAAAACAGTTTTTGACTCAAAGGCATAATATAGACGCTGTTACGCTTTGCACGAGAGTATTTAGATTTTGATTGGGACACAACATTTTATTCCGATGATGAAAAGACTTTTAAATCCTCTCAAAAAAGAAGACTACATTTATGGCGTAAAGTTAACACCCGTTGGTGTGAAAATAACGTAGTGTCAAACACTGAATCTGGCAGGTGGGAATGGATTAGTGCGCAAGGGCCGGGTGCACTTGAATTTATACCTAAGCTACGCGAACCAACAGTGCAAATTATGTAGAAGTGTTAGAACTTAGAGGACATTATGTTGCCTACTGTGCAAAATGTGTATGGTGATAGCTTAATAAGTTTTGTGCATGATAATAATTGTCCACCGTAGTTCGCAATTGGTTCAGTGATCATTTTAGATAATATAATATTAAGGTTATTCCGTGTGCATTCGTTACGGTGCTACTGGACTTTTGAACGCTGACTGTACATTCTAGAATAACAAATTTTAAAGGAACTGTTTTTAAAATTATCATCTTACACCTCAAAACTTTGTTATTTTTTTGATAACAAGTTTTTATTTATAAGTCATATCAGCATAAAAGGATTCCTTCAAAGAACTATTAGTATATTAAAGAGAGTACTTACCAATCAAAAGCGTTATAATGATAGTAGCACAAGCCAAGGCCATAGAGAAACAACGGATCTTTCCAATTGTCCTGCTCCAGGGCATAGAATTTTTGATATGCCGACATTGCTACAAAAAATATATTAAAATTTGAGTCTAGCAAAAGTCATTAATTTATTCATATATGTATAATATGAATAAAAATAAATTAAAATTTTGTTAATCATGCTAAAACTGAGAATGGCTGAACTAATTTGGCTCATTTTAATCTTGAAATATTCATGGAGGTGCAGGGAAACCGTTTCTATGGTGACCATGCTACGCCTGCAGGTCATCTAGTTTTGTATATTATGTCGCAGTCATCTAGTTCAATCTGCGGTTCGATTGAATGACTAGCGCATTCATTGAATGACTCCATTCAATTGAATGACTCGGCCGAACGTTGATTGAACAATCGTCACTCAACGTTCAACTAGTTAGCGATTTTTAACATAGCCCTTTGAAGAGAGCGGATATGAAATTAGTCAGGTAATTGAATGTATTTATTTTTAACGGAATAGGAAATGTATAAGAACAGTATATGATTCTTAGGTAATTAATAGCAATGTATTTATTACTTCGTCTGTCCAATACGATTGGATTTTATTAGGTTAGATGGCAAGGCGGGAGCGAAGCGCAGCGAAGCTCCCGCCTTAGCCATCGTGGTTATTTTTTTTGTAAACCACCCAGAAGTAGCCGTCGCCTCATAATTGAAGTCAGTTTCTAGATTAACCTATTAGTACGCCACCAACAAATACTTTAAAAAAATCATAGCATTCCATTTAACGACTTCACTATGATGACGTTTAGTCAAGACGTTAAACGTTACAGTCAGCGTATTGACTAGTTGTCCTTCAGTCATTAAATAGAACGGTGTCATTCAATGAATACGCTAGTCATTCAATCGAATCACAGATTGAACCAGATGACTGCGACATATACATATATAAATAAGTTAAAGTAATCTGGTTAAAAAGAAAATAGGTGTACCTTTTGCATAGTCTTCTAGCAGCAAGTGAAAATGGCCCAGTTTACAATAAGTTTTTGGATCTATACATATGTCTCTTCTAGCACCCGGAGAACAAGCTCTTTCTTCTTCCTGCCGATAAAGATTGATAAACTACTTTAAAAAGGCCTCAAATTTTTGAGGCCTTTTTTGAGGCCTTTTTCTTTCAAATTTGAAAGAATTTGAAAGAAAAAGGCCTCAAAAACATAAATATAACTTAATTATAGCTATGTATATGTCGCAGAAAAATGAGGATATCGGGGATATCACGAAATCCCTAGGGATATCACGGTAGATGTGCAATATACATTTGACGTGGAGAGCCATGCTTCGGCACGAATGGGCCGGCTCAACCGGAGAAATACCACGTCCTCACAGAAAACCGGCGTGAAACAACGCTTGCGCTGTGTTTCGCCGAGTGAGTGAGTTTACCAGAGGCCCAATCCCCTACCCTACTCCCTTCCCTACCCTCCCCTACTCCCTTCCCTTCCCATCCCTACCCTCCCCTTACCTTACCCTATTCCCTCTTAAAAGGCCGGCAACGCACCTGCAGCTCTTCTGGTGCTGCGGGTGTCCATGGGCGACGGAAGTTGCTTTCCATCAGGTGACCCGTTTGCTTGTTTGCCCCCTTATTTCATTAAAAAAATATATCGACGGTTAAAAGGAAGTAGGGTATAAGCGCCAAAAAGTGAAATGTTCAGGAGAGTCGTTTAAAGTTTTGAATTTAAGAAAAACTGACGTATCTCTGTTATTTATTGACGTATCGTGAAAATTTAAACAATTATAAAATGATAAAAAAATTGGCCTCTTACCGGTTTTATTAGTTTTAATGATTTGGTGCTATTTAAAGTGTTTTTGTCGCTTATAACAATTACTATAAAATTTTGAATTAGGTAATATGGCATAAGAGACAAACGACAAAAAAAAAAATTAGAGGATAAGAAGCCTAAACAACATTCTGATTTCTTACATCGCAAAGTAAAAGGGTATACGAGACTAGACGATCAGTAAGTGTTATAGGAAAAGAAGGATAACGACTTTTTACAGTGGTCGTTTATTAGTTAATAGAACAGAAGTAACAGTAGACTTTCACAAAAACTAGAATTATAAGACTTAAGTGACACAAATGTGACACAATGTCGTTTGAAAGTGAAGGAAAAGAAGAATAATCAACATCTGGCGACTGGCATTGCGTGAGTAGGGTACAAGTGCCAAAGCTATGATCAATTACGAAATGGAAGAAGGCTATAAACGACGTTTGCAATTTTTGAGAGAATTGCTTAAAAGATATAAGCAGCCGAAAGCTGTAGACAAATATTTTTTGCAGGGGTACAAGCACCTTTACAGACAAACTGACCTGAATTTTTGTCGGTTACAAAAAATATTACTACGAAATTGCTTTTTTTTGCTAGGGCATAAACGCCAAAAAACTCATCGTAGAGCTATGAGAGTGAGCGCATTTGAAAGAGCGGAAAATTTTAAGTAAGATGGCATTCAAAACTCATTTTTGACAAAAATGTCGCTTCCTACTTCCTTTTAACCGTCGATATATTCTTGTTTATTACGTCTTCTTATCAAAAATATCTAGAGATATGTTGTTTCACTAAACTAAATCTAGTGAAATAAAGAATACTGTTGATGAATAAAGTTCTAAAACAAAATTACAAATTAACTGGTGTATTTTTGTTAGTCTTAGATGAAGATATGAAATAAAAAGCTGTTTTACCTTGACTTGTACCAGCATGCCTTCCAAATATTTAACAGCTTTAAGAACAAGCGCCCTGGTCCTGCCATGCTCAGTGCCTCGAAGTTTCAGGAAACCGAATTGCCGACTGAAACATTATGGGGAAACTGTACTCTTTGCTAGAACTAGCTAGGTAATGATTGTGTGTGTCAAATATCAATACAAGTTACTATTTAAATCTAGCTATTACCTAGAGATTTGTATGTTTACCCAACCTGTACGATGCTCTTGCTGTTTTTTAAATAACATCGAGCATTATTCGACGCCGATAGCGCCTTTGCTAACTGGGTAGATCGAAGCGTTTGCTAACAAGTTAGAATTTTTGGCTACACTTATTGAATGAGCGCCAAACATATAGAAATAAAAATAAATAATACCTGTCCAATTCCGACAAAACCTGTAGCTCCTGAGAGGTTAGATGTAACTCTTCTTTTTCATCCATCTTGCACTTATACACTCGCTGTGAACTTGGATGAAAACTTTAGACACTAAGAAAACTAATTCATAACATCTTCTAGCAGTATAATATTGGGATATTTCACTTTATAAAGTGGAGAATAATAGGTACCGTAGTGAAATAATTTCCTCCTAAAAAAATAATTAGCCGTGACCCGTGTCAAGTCAAAACAGTGTTACCACCTCTCAAAAATATTTATCCCTAAATTGGTGTCAAAAACCCCTAAAATCGCCTTAATTTTTCTGTTTTCCCCCTAAAATATGCATATAAAATTTATAATAGTTTAGAAATAACATACTGAAATATGTTTTAAAATATTTTTATTATAATAATTAATCTAATATTAAGTTAAATATTTCATCTTCATCTGAAGATTCAGACGAAGATGAAACGTACGTTTTTTTATATTTATTTTCCTTAGGCATCATTAACACATTTCTTGTCGACACACGTGTTTGCAGTTTGTAACAAACTGAAACCGGAATTCGGATTCAATTGAAATAACAATCGTCGTCGTAAGAATAGTCTATTTTTTAATTTTTGGCGGTATCCTATCTGAAATAAGTATGGCAAAGATATTAGGTACATAATCTAAGAAGTATGGAGATTATACCCTCCATTTGCCCTCCATAGAAATAAGCTAATGTCAAACGTCATTCGTCAAACATGTTTATTGTTGGTATCACAGATTAAGGTTGGTATAATGATTGGTTGAAAAAAATATGTCTATGGTTTTTTGTCAATGCACAGCACAGACAATAAAATGGCCGCCAGTGGCGCCAGTATTGCCGCCAGTCACCACAGAGTGGTCATAGAATTACGTAATAGATGTCGCTAGAAGTCGCTAGACCAAGAAATAATTAATATTAATATCAACAATTTAAAAATATTAAAAAGTATAAAAATCCCTGAAAATACCCCTAAAAATTTCAGACCCCTAAAAAAATCCCATCTCACTTATTTAACCCCTAAATCTGGGGGGAAAACCCCTAAGTTGGGAACACTGAGTCAAAATCAAAATTGTTGATGCAAGTTTTCTTCTTCTTCTTTTAATTATGGCGGCCTCAGTGAGTTGCCAATGTCAGAGTGATTTTGGTACACAGATTATGTTTTGGTAGGACCATTGAGGTAATAATACTATAGGAGTCCGCCTTATATTTTGACAGCTGATAATGTTACTCTTTCTAACTAACGATGTAGTAATTTGGGTGAAAGAGAAAGCTCATATCGGTGTGTAAACGTCAAAAGCCTGTAATGTTATGTCCCACTTAGTAGAACATAACAAACGAGTAGGTCTGCATATTTCATGTATAAAAAGTGGTAATAAAAGTGTTTAGTGAACGTTCAATGCAATTAATTATTGCGTTTTGTGGTTCCGCTATATAATAAACCATAAAAACGGCCAAGGAATGCCTCAAACACGTGGATTTAACATAACATACGTAAGTTTTCAACAACGTTGTTTGGGCTTATCAATCGGTATTTTTGTAAGCTAAAAAAGAAAATTTATAAGTATAATAATCCATTAATCATGCTATATAAGGCATTAGTGATAAAAATGTCACATCAAGTAATAATTTGGCTATAAATATTGCATAGTTTTTTACGTGTATTTTAGGGATGCACCTTACTTGAACTATAGTTTATCGATAAAAATAATGTCATGGACTAAATGATTTTTTTTTCAGGTTGAAAATGCTTCAAAATAGACGACAAACAGATATATATTTTAGACGCAAGTTTCATGCAAGTTTTTAATCCTTACTCCCTTAAGAAGGCATCACAATATTGGAATTTGGAATTATCATTTCAAACGTAAGTTTGAAACAATGATTTTATTGAAATAAAGAAAGTTCTAACGGATAGTAAAATAATTGCATGATCAACAGCTCTCACACCTCCCCCCTGTAAGTACTCAATTCGTTACTTAAAGATACTTCTTGAAATTTTATCCTGGCATTAGGTACTCTTTTTTAATAAGTAAAAATATGTAAAATTTTAATAAGGCTAAAGTCATAATCATTTAATAAAATAAATTTAATACCTCAATCGTCGAATTCCAGACACAATATATATTTAGTTGTTATGCGGCACCTGGGTTCCGATTGGGGCTGGATGGGTTAAGCATGGAAAACTTACATAAAGCATATTGCCCCGTATACAATATTATGAATTATGTGTATAATATTTTATAGTATGTAGTAGTATAGTACATTTATTAACACTAAACCATTTATTTTTTTCAGGTTATTGGAATGCTCATAAAGAAGAGTTCAATATTATGGTGGTGACGGAGAGACCTATAATGAAGATAATAATTATTTTCAACTATTAATTTGATAATAAGATTGAAAGTGAAGAATAATATATTATGGTTTAGTGCTCTATGATTTTGATTGCACACACCGTGATATTGCACAATAAAATTGATCGTCTAGACTCTAGAGTCCTACTTAGGCTATTAATTATTATTATTATAATATCATTATTCAGGGGGCGTCGAAGTATCTATTTTAAGTCTTTTTCTGTATAAATATTATTACATAATTATATTTTAATAGGTAAAGAAATGCACCTAAGCGTTTTTGGAATTACTTTAAATAAGTAGGACTGAGATTCATTCTTATATTTCTTTGATAATAATAATAATTGTTATTCTACAAAATAGATGCTTAATAGTAAATAGTAATTAAGTTTAATAAAGTATAATATATTTTGTTCTTCTGTTGTGTTTTATAAAAACTGTTGATTTTATTGATATTAGCTATTACACTCCGGACAAGCTTTCGTGGCGTATGGAGTATACATAATATTATGTATATTTTTAACTATTTGTGTAATTATATATACTTAAATATTTTGTTTATACAGGGTGCAATTAAACCATCCTGCCAAATTTTTTCCAGAGCTTAGGTTTTTAGGAGAGGTCATTTAGCAAAAAAAATTGAGTGTTATTTTTTTAATGACATATTTTATCTCATTTAAAATCGATGCAGAACGGTTACTCGTGGCGGTGGGAATGAGCGGGGGTGACGTGGGGGGGGGGGAGGCGCGCGCGCGCTCACCCGCCGGCGACGCGTAGTGTCCATTTTAATTGTAGTGTTTTTTAGGATAACTTTCGGAAGCTATTTCTCAACATTTTAGTACTGAGTGACTATATTAAAAGAAAAATACGTGTATTTTTATTTTGAACAAGGATCAATATATCAAAATTTGGCAGGAAGGTTTAATTGCACCCTGTATTTAAGTATTTTCATACACTTAATAAATAGATAAAAAATACCTTTTCACCAAATTGAACGACTTCTAATTTAATGAGCATAATATATCCTAAATTGAACATGCAGGTCGAATTGATAACCTCCTTTTTTGATGTCGTTTAATAAAAATCTGTAACATAAAATTATGGTCGACTTGGTCGATAGCTGTAGTCTAATTTTATATTTTTATCGATATACGCCATCCCTACACGCACACTACAGCAATTGCACACAAGCATAAAATGGCCACGCGCTAGCGAGCTAAGAATCCATCTATGTATACTTAATCTGTGGGTAGGACCATTGGTTGGGTTACTATTTTTTCTATAGCACATAGACTTATAATATAGGGACCGTGCAGAAACTATAGAGGGCGTCGTAATTCGACAGCAGCGCCACGATGCGAGTAAAAGACGTAACTTGTGAGTGACTTTGACTTCACATTCTCCTTGACCCTGGATAGTTTATGAGTGTTTTTTTTTATGTTTTACACTATAAAATGATATAATACTTACACTCCCAAGTGGCCACATGCGGCCGCGAGAACAATGACAGATTTCCAAGAATCCGCGATCGAAATATTAAAGTTAAAGACTAGATGACGCCCGCAACTCCGTTGCGCCAAAAATCATTTATCGCGCGAGAACCGTACATTTTCCCGGGATAAAAAGTATCCTATGTCCTTTCCCGGGGCTCAAAGTAAATCCATACCAAATTTCAGCAAAATTGGTTTAGCGGTTTGGGCGTGAAGTGCTAAGACACGCTTTCGCATTTATAATATTAAGTATATTTTTATAATATTAAATATAATATTAAGGGTTTCTACTTTCTACCCGTAAACAAAGAATGGAAGAGTGAATAAAAATGTATAAAGCTTATCTAGTTAACTAAGAAAATATCTGAAAAAGTAATTAATAGCATCCATCAGCATAGAAAGTAAAAACTTGATAAATATTGCAATAAAATAATGAAGCTATGCGAAAATACTTATATTAATTACTGAAAATGCTTGTGGATTAATAAAATAAAACAAGTTCACTAAAATAAATGCTTTTATTTCAACCTTCTGCGATTCGATCGATACCATCTTCACAACTTTTGTCTGTCACTATTTTTAACTAATTTCAGTCTGGATCTCATAAGTGTAAACACCATTTAGGTATGTATTCTTTAAATAACACACAAAGACTGCACTACTAATCTTTTTCTTACTTGAAGAATCATCCTTTTGAGAACCAACACTTTGACAAGATGGTTCAAGTTCAATACTATCCTCAGTGTTGAATTCCTGGCAGGACTTCTCCAAATTATCCTTACTTTTGATGCAACTTTATGCCAATTAAATGAGCGGTGCCTATGTATGTATATCAATTAAGATGGTAGCCAGTTTGGATGTTTACTGAAAGAAAGCAATGGTTATAGGTTATGTTCATATTGTGTTCATAAAAAATGAATTTACGGTTATAATCTACAAAATTTAGTGTTTTTACTAGTCTACACATAACACTCATGGAACTTTTTAAATACTTACGTATATTTTTACCGCCTTTTATTCATTTCTTTCGTTTTTAATAAGCAAAGCCATGTGAATATTTTGGCAGAAAAATAGTAAAATTTTACATCGTTCGATTTGCCTTTATATTTCTTGTATGTATTAGAACAACAATACATTTCAATTCTTGAAAATACTCAGAATTTGTTAAGAAATCTTCTAATTTTCCGTAGCTTCACTAGAGCTTGACAGTAAAATTTTCGTAAAAGTTTCGGCTATTCGCCACTTGTGGCAGTGTCGTCGCTCTGCACGGTCCCTATACTGACGTAAGGTTTATGCTTATAATATACTGACGTAATCCTACTCTATAATACTCTAATCTGTGGTAGTATCCCGTCTGTGCTCTGCTCTGACTGATCTGTGGTGGATCATGGGTGGATCTGTGGCTCTGACAGCTGACTTCTGAGCAGTCCGGAAAACCAAAGAGAATTCACTGCGGAAAACTCGGAAAAGTCGCGCAGTTACCAAATATTTTTATGAATAATTATAAAATATATTTCATAAACATATTAGGTATATCTATTTATTTTATTTGGTGTTTATAGTCGGAAACAAGATACCTATTAAACATTTTTAATTAGGTGCTACTTACTGCTAAAAGTAATCAAGAGTTTCAAAATGAGTTATAGGGATTCTGTAAGTATTTTTGTTAACGACATTATTTAGTCGCAATATTTACTGAAAGCTATATTAATGTTAAATTTAATGCATTTTAGTTATAATTATACCAAAATAGCTCAAATCTATTTATATACACCATACTAGTCATTCAGTAGAGACTCAAGGTCGACTGTGTGGCCTATTATAGATGGGCATATCATTTTTCTAAGCCCTGCAATATTTTATTAGACTAACGTACCACAACCGCGTTTTCTTAAAAAAAAAGAACTTTATTTTCTGTTTTAATAAATTTTGTAATAAGTATGTAGGTATTTCTTTTGATTTAAAACATTAGTATTATTTAATAAACATTATTTAATTTTCTTATTATCTTATGTTATTGGCAGTACTCACTCTATCCGAGGTATCATTCGTACAGTGCGGCTAAAGAACAGCGTGTAGGATCACATTTGAGGACTTTGATGGTATTTATAAATGTCTATAGACTATAATCTACTAGTTTGTTGCAATTTTTCCCATTGAACATCTATTATTTCTGTTTCTTTATAATAATAATAATGTGTGCGTTTGTTTTGCTAAAAGCATTCTTACATTTTCTGTTATAAGATTGTAAATTATTAAAATATTGCTACATGTTAAACTACAAAAATATATCAACGAATCAAAATTATTTATTATATTAATATGTATATTAATACTATATTCTATGGTTGAAAATTTTTAAATTTTGTATGCTAGATTATGCTTGCTT
Source organism: Plebejus argus (assembly GCA_905404155.3). Classification (NCBI taxonomy): domain Eukaryota; kingdom Metazoa; phylum Arthropoda; class Insecta; order Lepidoptera; family Lycaenidae; genus Plebejus; species Plebejus argus. The sequence continues at coordinate 12,112,101 of FR989935.1, forward strand.
GTATTACTAAACAAACAAAAGTGTTTCATAGCATTCTTTATATAGTTTTTAAAGCTCTTCAGTGTTACGACTTACATACATTTAAGTATTAAGAATTACTCATAAAAGATATTATGTTATTTTGTAAAGAAACTACATTACATTATTCAATACTTGAACAGTGTTTGGTTTTATGTACACCAAACATAATATCCGTATTGATTGTAACATCTTATAATACAAGAATAAACAAAACAGTTTTATCCATAAACTTATATATTACTAGCTTAGAGTTATCAAATGTTGATTCACTGATTTACTTTCTTGTTACTGTAATGACTACAGAGTGCCACATGATAATAGTAGGCTATAGCTATTGAGTAGCCTTTATATAACTCTGTGCTATTTAGCTGAATATGGGCCAACTTAGTTGTTGTTTTAAAATGAAATTGTTTATTCAGAATTCGCCGTCATCACAACCCTCTGCGCTGAGCTCCCTGTCGTCATATCGGTCTGGAGTGTCAGGACTGTCTGGATTGTCAACCAGTTCATACTTACCAACGCCTGATGTGAGTGAAGTTTACCCAGGCCTGTTTGTTGGGGATGCGTAAGTAAAGTTTATTCATATTTTGTTATAATATTAAGAGCATTTAGGTATGACTTTGTTTAAACCCTTTTTGATTGAATGTAACATAGCGGATTGTATAATATTGAAACTCCCATGATTCAATGGGTAATTATTTCAGGGTTGCCGCCAAAGACAAGGCGTTTTTACGGCGTATGGGCATCAACTATGTCCTTAACACAGCGGAAGGCAAGAGGTATACCCAAGTGGACACAGACCACTTGTACTATCGCGACTGCCCAGGACTCCACTACAAGGGTTTCCAGATGATGGATCTTCCTACTACAGACATATCCAAGTACTTCCACATTGCTGCTAATTTCATTGACGAGGGAGTTTCCAGAGGTAAGTTTCTTTCATCAAGCACAGTGTACAAATGTGTACATTGAAATAGTGCATGGTTGCCACTTGCCATGTTTAAATGTGTTCGATGCGTATGATCGAATAAAACTCGCACTACACCCCCAGTTACGCGCGCGGCTTGTTAGTTGATCCTTTTAAAATTTATGTTATGTTAATATTTACAAATAAAAAATATTCTTCACAGGTCGAGTCTTAGTCCACTGCATGATGGGCGTCTCGCGATCGGCAACCTGCGCTCTGGCGTTCCTGATGATCAAGCGTGGCATGACCTTCCCTGAGGCCATGGCGCTGGTGCGCTCCCGACGAGACATCCACCCCAACGAGGGCTTCATCCGCCAGCTCCAAGACCTGGACAGGGAACTCAGGGTATGTAGAGCCCGCTGACATAGGAGCCCCTTCCCCCCATTACTCAGACTGTCACTCGACATCCAAAACACAAACGTCCGAGCGCGGAGCCTCGACCGAGCTTACACCAGCCGATACTAGTGTTGGACCAACCGAGTAATGGAACTCTTGTTAACTTTCGAATCTATATTTTATATTATGAACATATTTATTCTAGTTACATTTTAATATACAAATTTAGTATAAATAGACATAATATTATGTGATAAATAGATGACAAAATCGAATTATGAAAATATATTTTATATTTTAAGAAACTAAATATTACTCCTGTGCCATTTTATTTTAAAATTAAATATTGTATGGTCTTAATTATATGTTATCTGAACATATTAACAGTTCTTGAAGTTGTAGTTAATGAAAATAATATATTATACAATATAAGTATATGTAGCAAAAATAGATGAATAAAATAATTTATTTTCTCTATTTTACTTCTAAATGTTGTTAACATGCTCTTATTCTGGATAATGATTACAGGATATATTAAAATAACTATAGTACAACAACAAATCTAGCCTTACGCTTCAAAGTCAAAGGGGTACTTTTATGTTATTAATTATTATTAACTAAAATATAGTCTTACATATTATACAAACGCCAAAGATATATTTTTGTGAAGAATTATGTAGCTTTAATATTTATTTTGTTATTGGTACTGGTTGTTAATTATTGAGATTTATTTTTAGAAAAATTAATATGATACAACAAAATCTTTTTGAACAAATAAGTGAGTATTTTTTTATTAATTTTTAAAATATAAAGCTTATACTGTATTTATATTTAAATATATAATTAAAACTTTGCATTACATTATTGTTGTAATTGTAACACAAAGCAAAGAAAAACTAAAGTTTTTTTTTGTTACTTTTATATTTAAAGACACAACACTAGTCAATAAAATCTGTTTATAGTCATGAATTAAATAAAAGTACTTTTAACTAGTTCACGAGTGAACCACTTATGTTTGTAGTTGCTGCCAAGTCCTATTAATATTTGGCTAGTGTTAGTGCCTTTGATTTTATTTTTAAATTCAATGAACTACCTTCAACTCTAAATTCACTTTCGTGTTTTCATTTTGTAGAGAGTTTTCAACTATTAAATTAATATTATTTACTTAAAGTTAAGACATTTTTTTTTTTACAGTAATTTATGAAAGATAAATTATTATTATTTATTTTTTATTTTGTAAATAAAGCCAATAGCAAAATGTTATTGTAAAGATATAATTGTACAGAGATGTGGTCTTAAAGGAACCCTTATATATGGCAAGTAATTATATTTTGATGTAGGTGATTAACTATTTTTATATAACTATTAAGAGAATCCTTAACACCTATACTTAACTTCAGATCCAATCTAAAGTGCTTTTGGGTAACTATTAAAGTAGTGTAATGTTATAAGATTAAACAGTATTTTAAATGTAGTATGACAGATGTTGTAAATCAGTACCTATACATATAATATGTAAGCAAATAAAGTGCAACAAAATATTATCATAATATAATTAAATTTATTAGCTAATGCTAACAATATATATAACTGGTATTCATATTTAATTTGCTAATAGCTTCAACTAAGTATATAAAAAAAGAATAAGTAGTTTATAATAGTAACATTGTTAATGCAATATTATTTTTTAAATTACATTGAATATTTTAATATCTCTTAAATGTGATAAATATTTTATGGTTGTTTATATTTAATCAAGTAAATGTTTTTCATTAACATGATTGAAAATGCCTTATGTAGCTATGCTAGACATTCATCAAGCCCTCAATCAAGCCCAATATGGTCACCGGTGACCGAGACACAATAAATATTCTATTGTGTCTCGTTTTCCCACGATCAACGGGTTAAAATATATTATCTCCAACTTCATGGCAAGTGTAATCATCTAATTTTTAAGTAGATTTGTAACTGTGATAAATATTATTTTATAGATAATGTTTTAAAATTGTTACATTATTTGTGACTTAAATTGCAGAGCACTGTTTTAATCAGCAACCATTTTAGGAATAGATTGTGTCCGAGTGTGAAATATAGAATTGAAATAATGTTGAACTTCAAAATAGACTAATAAATTAATAAACATAGTATTTAGTTTTATTTTGTACAAATACACTTACCACATGTTTGCAATTTCAATTATGCATACCTACCATTTCTTGATAAAGTGTCGAAAGTCAGTAGTGATTATATTCTCTTTAGAATAAGCTATTCAAAAGTTTTTTGACAGATTCTCCATACTTCATCTGTCAAGTTATGTGGTGGATAAGTGCCAAATAGGCTATCCACCGTGGATAGCCTATTCGGTACTTATCAGGAAGTGGTGAAACAGGCCTTATATTTTTTATTTTACCACAATAAAAGTGGGTTAACAGTTAAGCATTTTAAGTACGAAGAACTAACAGACTAAGCTAAGAGCTGCAACCATGTTCTTAAGTTATAGTTTATTCATTAAAAATCAGTAATATACTATCACTATTTATTGATATTATCAGCTAATACAATATTTACAGTAAATTTAGGTTAATCCATGTTCAATATGAAGCTTTATCTGTTATTAGAGTTAATAAAATTGAAATGATAAAGTAGACTTCTTGCCAAATAACCTTACCAATTACAAGTAAGGCCTATTCATTTCGTTATTTTTGGCTCTCTTATCTCTTGCTCTGGGGAACCATCTATGTGTTGTAGTAAGAGTGAGTGAAGCTAGTTGTTTCCTTGCTATTTCTGGTTTCATGTCTCTAAAGACTCGTTTTACTTCAACAGGGTCAGTCATCCTCAGAACAGAATTGTCCTCCTTACCTTCTTCGGGAAGTGGCTTTGAAAATTCGTAAGGAAACTCTTCTTCCTTGTGCAATGCTACAATTGTAGATCCATCATCTGTAATAACGATTTTTGAGAAGTTTCTTGTAATGAAGAGGTTACTTGGACGAACCAGAGGTCGAAGAAGATACGCCATCTTCGTTTAGTTAAAGTTAATGTTTGGCGCGTTATTATGAGTACGATTTATTCAACTATAAACAATGTTTCTTGATATTTTACGTAGTTCTTGGATAAATTATTTGTATTTTTCTAGCACAGAACACAAATACTCCTGTTTTCTAGGTTATAAATAGTCTACATGACAGCTGACAGCCTGACGGCTGACAGGTGACAATTTCCGCAGATTATCTATTTTTTTCTTTCATAGTAGGGCGCTTCGATAATCTGCGGGAGTTTTGCCGGGAATGTGGAAAGAAGAGTGATGTTGTGATTTTGTATTATTTTCCTATTTATTATTGTGTAATATTGGTAGAATATTAAGCATTAGATATTCGTTATCCTGCACAAGTGTGGGAAAGTGATGCATTATCCAGAAACGTGCTATTTTGTGTTCCCTCCAAAACTCCATCGAAAGTTTCAGTAGAGCATCTGCCACTTTACTGAATCAACGGACTTGACTCATTTGACTGCATTGACATTTATTTAGACTCCGACTAGACTTTGGACTTGACGATATGAAGAAAAAACAATCCTGTGAAAATTATTATTTGGGACAAGAAGCGAATATAGTTTTCCCGCCATTTATATACTCGACCCTGGCCATGGTTCTATAGCCGTAGTGCCATAATAAGAAAAAAAAATTGACACTTTGTCAGTTGACAGGAGTTTTGACTTTTGTAATTTGTTCTATTCTCTTTCGCATCAGCGCAATTTGTTTGAAAAATAATTAGAGTATTTAGTTATCGTTGATTAGAGATAGAAATAAAAACAAACGTTCTTGGAATATGCGCTGTATAGAAACAAGTGTAAATTACGCATAACCACATGGATCTAGCGTCTATACCGTCGAATGCCTCGGATAGCAATGAATATCCTGGCGCCACACCGTCGCAGTTCGATACTTCTCATGATGCAAACACAAAACGTCGCAGGTAACGAAATCTTTATAATATACGATTGACCTCCTGATTATATCCTTTGATTTATTGTATATTTACCATAATATTCCAGCTCGTCGAGGTCTATAAAACGCAGGCGGTTCGACGATGAATTAGTAGAGTACAGTCTTAGTCTACCCGGCGCGTCGATGGGAAAAGGGGAGAAGAGGATCCGCACGCAGTCCTACACGAGTCAGGTCCCTGATTTCCTCGCTATGGTCACTCCGAAACCGCCAGCACCGACCAACGAGCGCCGAAGGGCGAGTAAAGGCGCTGGCGGCGGCCCAGGACGTAAATCCCACCGCAAGGGACAGCTCAGCCAATTATCTACTAAAGATTTAGGAAGATGGAAGCCTACTGATGATCTTGCTCTTATTATTGGTGTTCAACAGGTAAAGGTTTAAAGAATTAATAAGCAATAAATAGTAAAAAGCATGATTTTTTTGCTTTTCGCTATATTATTACAATAAATATTATACAAAAACTTAGAAGGCAGATTATATTTGCTGTTTATGAGTAATAGCTGTCCCGGCAAACGTTGTTTTGCCATTTAAAGTATATTTTCTACATAATCAGTTGATACATGTTTTACCCCCTCTTTTGTCCCCTAAGATGGTGTGGGGGGGGAAGGTCATACACCAGATGTTAAGTTGAAAAACACAGTTAATACCTAATAATATGAAGTAAGTCCACTTGTATACAAAATCTGACCCCTCTTTGGTCCCCAGAGAGGGTTGAGAGGGGAGGGGGGGGAGGATTTTTATACACCAGATGTTGAGTTAGAAGAAGACAAATATAATATATCTGTGAAAACCGTATGCAAATCTGTGAAAACCGTATGCAAATCGGATCAGTAGTTTTCGTGTTAAAGAAAAAAGTTTGATACAAAATCTGACCCCCTCTTTTGTCCCCTTAGAGGGGTGGGGGGAAAAAATTTTATACACCAGATGTTAAGTTGGAAGAAGATAAATATATCTGCGAAAACCACATTCAAATCGGATCAGTATTTTTCGTATTGTTACGTGCTAAAGGTTCGATGATTCGGAGAAAAAGACCTGGTGACTCTCTTGGAGACTTTTATTTACACTACACAACTCACTAGGTTACAAACACTACGCACTAAGTTCAAACACTAAGCACTAGGTCCAAACACTATGCACTAACTCACACTAGATCACTATGTCTAAACACTAAGCACTATCACTGGTTCACTCACTAAGTCACTTGTTTCTCACTTCCGAAGTCGCCTTGATTATCGCTCACTCGAAAACATTCGAAGACTGACTCCCGGCGTGTTTACCTGCCCTATTTATACGGGTCGAGGCGAGCTCTAGACCGTACGAGAATATTCCACAACATGTAAACAACCGTGGGAAAATTCCCGAGCGGGTACGCGTAAGTAAACAAAAACATACAAGTAGCGGCATCTGGTATTGAATAGGGGATTTACGCTGTCTGTGATTTCAAAATAGTTTTGCGTAGTTGCCGCTAGATGACACTACGTGTCCGCATTCGTAACACTACTCCCCTCTTAGAGATGCTCGTCCCGAGCATCATTGTTACTGCCATGGTAACGCGCCAGACGGTCTATGTGTACCACCTTGAATGTCCCTCTTGGTTGCTTTTGAATCCTATAAGTCACATCATTCAATCGGGTAACCACTTTGTATGGGCCGTCCCACTTGGTCTGCAACTTTGGAGATTTCCCTTTTCGACGAGTTGGGTTATGCAACCACACCAGTGTCCCTTCTTCGAAGCCGCTCGTGTTCGATTTCCGGTCGTATCTGGTCTTCATGTTCTCACTTGAATGTAACCCATTCTCCCGAACCATGGCGTGTATATAGCGCATCTTTTCCCTCAAATCGCTGACATAGTCTTGTACGGTCTTTGGTTCCTCCGGTGACCCTCCTGTCAAGAGGTCTACTGGTACTCGCAGTTCTCTACCGTAATTGACATACGCCGGGGTAGCTTTTATGCTCTCATGCTCGGCGGTACGGTACGACAGAAGGAATAGCGGTATGTACTTGTCCCAATCCTTTTGTTTGTCATCTACCAATTTCGCCAAATGCCTCTCAAGGGTCTGGTTAAATCTCTCAACCATTCCATCAGACTGTGGATGGTACGCGGTGGTCCTCGTTTTATGCATTCCCAAGATTCTGCACACTTCCTGGAAGACATGCGATTCGAAATTCCTGCCCTGATCAGAATGGATTTCCAGAGGCACACCAAAGCGAGATATCACTTCTTCCACTAGCTTAGAAGCAATTGTTGTAGCTTCTTGGTTTGGTATGGCGAACACTTCAGGCCACTTGGTGAAGTAGTCCATGACGACCATGAAATACTTGTTTCCCGACTCCGTTACAGGAAATGGCCCAGCTACGTCAACTGCAATTCGTTCCCACGGTGCACCAACGTTATACAACCGCAGGTTCCCACGGCTCCTGGTCTGTGGTCCCTTCACTGCAGCGCAAGTAGTACATTTGCGGCACCAATCCTGCACATCATCTCGACAATGCAACCAGTAGAATCGTTCTCGCACTTTTGTCAACGTCCTCTTGACACCCAGATGACCTCCTGATACGCCATCGTGCATTTCACGGAGAATATCTGGTACTCTCGCTCTTGGGACGACTATCTGAAGATGGAACTCTCTGCCGTTAGTCTTCTCCCATTTCCGGTAGAGTATTCCGTTTTGAAGTACCAGACTCTCCCATTGCGCCCAGTACGCCTTAGTGACAGCGCCAGTGGGTGCAACCTCACTCCAGATTGGTTTTACGTCACCCCGTTTCTTCCATGTGATGATGTGCCGAAGGTCGTCATCTTTTTCTTGAGCCTCCCTCATGGCATCATTCTCCCATGGACCCAAAGGACTTGTTCTCGTTAACTTTATTGTCACTTCATTAGATTCCTGCTTAACACAATGTTTGCAGTCTTCTGAACACGGCCTTCGTGAGAGTGCGTCGGCGTTCCCATGCGACTTTCCGCTGCGGTGTTCGGTCTTGAAGTCGTACTCCTGGAGCTGCTCAATCCATCGTGCTACTTGACCTTCTGGGTTCTTGAATTGCAGTAGCCACTTCAAGGCTGCGTGATCAGTTCGCAGTAAAAACTGTCTGCCGATGAGGTATTTGCTGAAATGTTGTAGCGTCTTTACCACAGCCAAGAGTTCTCTTCTTGTCACACAGTAGTTTCTCTCTGGCTTGGATAAAGATTTGCTGAAATATGCAATTACAACTTCTCTTTCACCCTGTTTTTGAGATAACACCCCTCCAATGGCCGTGTTGCTTGCGTCCGTGTCGACTATAAACTGACCTTCAGTTTGTGGATACCCCAGGATTGGTGTTTCACACAGATGTTTCTTCAGTTTCTGAAAAGAATCTTCAGTAGTCTCGTCCCAGATAAACTGTCGTTTATCTTCTGTCAGCCGGTGTAATGGCTTGGCTATCTCCGAAAATCCCTTAACAAAACGCCTGTAGTAGGAGCATAGGCCGAGAAATGCTCGCACTTCGGTTTTGTTCTTAGGGGTTGGCCAATTTTGAACTGCTTCCAGTTTCTCCGGGTCCGTCTGGATTCCATCACTGGAGATAACATGGCCGAGATAATTGACCTTACTCCTAAATAAACGACACTTTTTCGGATTCAACTTTAACTTGGCCCCCTCTATTTTGGCGAAAACTCGTTCTAAGTTTCGCAAATGGTCCTCGAAGTCGCGGCCAACAATGATGACGTCGTCCAAGTAGACTAAGCAAGCCTCTCCAACTAAGCCTGCCAGTACACACTCCATGAGTCGCTCAAATGTGGCAGGTGCGTTGCACAATCCAAAGGGCATGACGTTAAACTGCCATAAACCTTTACCGGTGGAAAAAGCTGTCTTCTCCTTGTCTTTTGGATGAATTTCCACCTGCCAGTATCCAGATTTCAGGTCCAGGGTCGAAAACCATTTCATGCCACTCAAGGTATCGAGAGTGTCGTCGATCCGAGGTAATGGGTAGCTGTCCTTCTTAGTGATATCATTGAGACGCCTGTAGTCCACACAAAATCTTGTGCTGCCATCTTTCTTCTTCACTAATACCACAGGTGAGCACCACGGACTTGCAGACGGTTCAATTATTTTATGCCTTCTCATGTCCTCCAAAAGGCCTTCCACTTCCTTCTCCTTTGCAATCGGTATCCGTCTTGCTCGTTGACGAATCGGGTTCTCGTTTCCGGTATCTATCCTGTGCTGAACCATCGACGTTCTTCCAAGGTCACCTTCCTGACTGGAGAAGATATTCGCGTGGCGCTGTAAAAACTTCTTAGCTTTCATCCTCTGCGAATAAGTCAGATTACTCTTGCAGTCATCGAGTAGCTCAGTCACTAATCCATTGTTGCTGCTGTTTGCTGGGTCTGCGTCTGTCGTCGAACTGCACTTTCTCATCCAGACAACTTCCTCGCACTTTCCAATGACGTCACCTTTGTTCAAGCAGATCTCGCGTTCACCAAGATTCAAAACCCGGACCACAGCGTGACTGCTTCCACTAACAAGGGTTCTTGCCGTCATCAGTTTTCGTGCTGATGTCTTGGTGGGTGTGTCTTCGATCAACACGCATCTGTTAGACTTGTTCTTTCCAGCTGGCGGTAGTTTCACCAGCACCCGGGCTTCCGCTCGTCCAGGTATAATGACTTCCTTTACACATGCGACTTTCCCGCAGGCGCCTCCAAGGATGAAAATTTCTTCTTCGCCACACTTGAAAACTCCGTCAGCGACATTAATCCTGCAGTTATGCTTCTTCATGAAATCCAAGCCCAAGATGCAATCATCCATTATTTCAGCCACGATAACGTCATGAGGGTATGGGGACCCCCCTACATTAATCGTAACTGACATTTCTCCCAGGACGGGTATTGGCTGACCGGAGGCAGTAAGAAGCCGACAATTAATTCTCCTCTTATGTCCCCTTGCGGCCTTTACCAGATTTGGGCTCACTATTGTTCTAGAGGCTCCTGTGTCTAGAGTAATTTTGCAATCCGTCCTGTTAATAGTCCCCTGAATCACAAGACTATTCCCGCTGCTTGCTTGGGAGACAACAGTTATTGGGGCTTCTTCCGCGTCAGGCAGTACTTGCCCCTTAGTCCTGGCTGAAGCCCTTTGCTTCTTCAGCTCCTCCATCTGTTCCTCAAGCCTTTTCATTCTTGCCATCTGGGTATCCTTCTGCGGGCAGTTGAGCTGAAGATGACCCCTTTCGCCGCACTTGTAGTACATGGCTCCAAAATTTCTCTTCGTAGGAGCCTTGACCTCCTTCACTTCCTCCGAGACCTCGCGGATTTTATAGGTCTGCCGTATGTCACGCCGGACAGCCTCGACCTCTAGAGCATGCGCCAACGCTTCCTTTAGCGAGGTGTGGTGACGTAGCCTTACTGCAGCTCGGACTTCCAGATCCCTGATTCCGTCGACAAAGGCTTGAATAGTGTTCGAGTCCACCATCTTGGAGTCTGCTCCTGGATGTGCCTTCTTGACCAGTTTTTCAATTTCCAACGCCCATTGTTGTAGTCCCTCTCCTGAGCGTTGGACTCTGTCACGAAGTTGGGCACGGAATACGTGCTCCAGGTGTCGCTCCCCGTATCTGGATTCAAGCGCCTCCATCAGATCTTGGAACCCATTTCCTGTATGTGCTTCTAGGACCGACAAAGCTTGCCCTCTGAGCGCAACAGTGAGAGCGGTCAGGCATTGGTCTTCAGTCCATCCGTTGGCAGTAGCAACCGTCTGGAATTGCTGACGATAAGCGTTCCAAGAAGTAGTACCGTCGTAAGGTGGCACTTTAACTTTTGGTCCTTGTACCACTACTCCGGTAGTTCCACTCGACGTCGCGACTCCTGTGGTTTCCAGGCGCACTTTCCACTTCTGTAGTTCTGTGAGGCCACTTTTCACATTTTCCATATCCACTCCTAGCTCGGTAATGCGTTCTTCCATTATATCGACATCTTTCCGAAGCTTGGTCACCGTGTCACCAACATCCTTTATTGCCAATAGCGCTTTTTCTTGGAGGTCCCTTTGTTGCTCTTGAGATTTCATCATTGCCCTTTGAGAATCTTGCAAAGCCTGACTATCAGCTCTTTGCAGCTCCATTAATTTAATTAAACTTTCTAAATGAAGAGCCATTTGCGGTGCTGTAGAAGCTACTGACGAGGCATGGTGGCTGGAGCCAGTTGATGGGGCTTGATCAGTCGGGGCCTGGTGGGCGGCGCCAGTGGGCGTGGCCTGGTGGGCGGAGCCAGTGGGCGTGGCCTGAGTGGGCGTGGCCTGGTGGGCGGAGCCAGTGGGCGTGGCCACGCCCAAAGTGGGCGGGGCCTGAGGGGCGTGGCCAGTGGGCGGGTCCCGGTGGGCGGGGCCAGTGGGTGAGGCCTGCCCCGCAGTGGGCGGAGCTTGGTCCCCAGTGGGTGTGGCCTCCGCAGCCCGTTGCGCCCTTGTCCCGACACTTCCCTCGAAGTCCTCTCTCGGAGTCAATGGCATCTCCAAATCTCACTTCCGACACCAGTTGTTACGTGCTAAAGGTTCGATGATTCGGAGAAAAAGACCTGGTGACTCTCTTGGAGACTTTTATTTACACTACACAACTCACTAGGTTACAAACACTACGCACTAAGTTCAAACACTAAGCACTAGGTCCAAACACTATGCACTAACTCACACTAGATCACTATGTCTAAACACTAAGCACTATCACTGGTTCACTCACTAAGTCACTTGTTTCTCACTTCCGAAGTCGCCTTGATTATCGCTCACTCGAAAACATTCGAAGACTGACTCCCGGCGTGTTTACCTGCCCTATTTATACGGGTCGAGGCGAGCTCTAGACCGTACGAGAATATTCCACAACATGTAAACAACCGTGGGAAAATTCCCGAGCGGGTACGCGTAAGTAAACAAAAACATACAAGTAGCGGCATCTGGTATTGAATAGGGGATTTACGCTGTCTGTGATTTCAAAATAGTTTTGCGTAGTTGCCGCTAGATGACACTACGTGTCCGCATTCGTAACAGTATGATGCTGGAACAAACATACAGACAGACAGAAAGAGTGACAGACAGACAGACAGACAAAAAACTAACCACATTTTTGGCTTCTATAGCGATGTCGCGACAAAGGTGTAATTTCGGGTGTCATTTCATATCTTTTATGTACAGAATTTTCATTTCTACAACAGAATATTGTCTTCCTCTCGCACGCGCTTTGGTGACGCCCACTATCGTAATATTTTAATTTTGCCATAATTTCAAAACCAAACGTCCAATTTTAATCATTCAAAGACGAAATATTATCTACATAAACTGTACTTAGTGATAAAATAATTTATTTTGATAAGGATTAATAGCGTGAGTAAAATATATCCGTTTAAATGTAGTCCAAAAAAATTCAGGATTAATAAATAAATAAATAAATGGTTATTGTGCCTCACTCGACATAGATAGGTATAGTGTGTCGCGGACTTTTTTGTAGACATTTATAAGATCTACAATTACTTAGAACATTTTATGGTTCTATCTTTTATAGTTTAGGCAGCGTACGCAAAATAAGTAACTTTTCTAGCTGATTTTTTACACCTTGCGTCCGAAAAACTCAAATATCTTACGGAACCCTACTTTTTTTCAAAATAAAATGTAGCCTATGTTCAGCAGAAATAATGTAAGATTCCAATAGCAAAAGAATTTTTCAAATCGGTCCAGTAGTTTCGGAGCCTATTCGACTCAAACAAACAAATCTTTCCTCTTTATAATAGTAGTGTAGATAATCAGATTTTCATGAATGAGGTGTCAACAGATTTGAAATTAAGTAATTTGAGTTTTTATGTAGCAACTTAGAATAAAAATTATTATAAAATACACTAAAAATAACTTATAGAAAAAAACCATTCTTTAAATTTATTTTCTATAAATTTCAGACAAATGATCTACGCATGGTGCACAGAGGTATAAAGTTTTCTTGCCGATTCACGGTTGGAGAGTTACAGTCACGTTGGTATGCATTGCTGTATAACGCAGAAATATCACGAGTAGCTATAGCGGCTATGCGTAATCTTCATCCAGACTTAGTTGCACATGTACAACAACAGGCCTTGTATTCTACTGCCGAAGAGGAATTACTTGGTAGCTTGCCAAGTGTAAGTATAATTTAAATTTAAGATAGTATTATCATTAATAATCTTCTCATAATCTGTTTCACCACTCCCAGATAGGCTATCCACCACTTATCTTAACAGATATAGGGCCTGTTTCACCACTTTCTGATAAAGTGCCAAATAGGCTATTCACAACTTTTTTGATGGCAGCTGTACACACTCATCAAGACACCCCGAGACAGGCCGAGTGCGAGTGTGTACAGGGCGCTCTCGTCTCGCCTCGCGCACTCGTTCTCGTCTCGGTTGCTCTCAGTGGCTTGTCGGTTTTTTGGGCCCGAGTCAAAGGGTCTCGTTTGCTCTCGCGAGGTAAACGAGAGCGTGCATGTACACACTCGTTTAATTAGTAGCTCTCTGACAGTATTTATGAACAGACATGGTTTACAATGTGGTCCGACACAATATATTCTTTTTCTTCATACTATACTTATAATGGTAAATGTTTTAAAAAATGTAATAGCTTGCAGCACAAAAAAATAGCAGCAGCAATTTCGACGTCCATAGTCTCATGAGTCTTCAGTTCAAATGTAGAACGAGTGTGTACAGGCATGCTCTCGACGAGAGCCGTCTCGGCCGAGGGTCTCGGCGAGAGGCTCTCATCGAGTGTGTACAGTTGCCATGACAGATTTTCCATACTTCATCTGTCAAGTTAAGTGGCGGATAGCCTATTCGGCACTTATCTGGAAGTGGTGAACCGTGAAACAGGCCCTAAGAGTAAAAAACTATAAGCTAAAGGAATTTCAGATAAACAATGATGAAGAAAAATCACTATTTATCTTTATGAGAAGTTGAATATTATGAATAACAACAATAATAATTTATTTTGTCTTTCGCACTATGATTTGAGAAACATAATTTTCTTGTAGCATACCAACAAAGAATAGAGGGAATACTTTAAAAAAATATTTTTATTTCAGAATTCACATCCAGCAATAGAGAAATTTCAAGAGTTATTGGAGCAAAACCCTCATGTATTCTATCCCACTAGAACAGCCAAATCTCTGATGGCACATTGGCAGCTGATGAAACAATATCAGCTGTTACCTGACCAAGTGGTTTTACCATTACCTAAAGGTTGGAAAATTATATTATCATCTTTGAGTAATTATGTTAACAGAATTTTTTATCCTAAACTACTGAACCAATTTAGATCTTTCATGTGATTCATGAGGTAACATAAAAAAAAATGTCCCGCACGATAAATTTCAATTGCAAAATGATCTATGTAATTTTTTTAATGATCTATGGCTTTTTGTTATTCACAACCTCTCAAATATTTCAATAAAAATACTTTTTGAGAGGTAGAAAATTAGTTTTAGTGTAAATCATGGCTTCTTAGGAGTTCTTAGGCCTATAATATTCTTGTGAATCTAATGTATCTCATATTACCTGTTAACTGTTTAGGTCAAGGAGATGATGTTTTGACATTCTCTGATGCAGAGGACACAATGAATGACAATGAGTTACAGGACTACAAGGAAGACGGGATTGATGTGGAAATGCAAATTGCCGACAGGTAAATATAAAACTACTTAATTATTTCTTTGTGTAACACTACTGTAAGAGTGGGTTGCACCACTTGCACCAACTTACTTTAACTATAACTTTAACTTTTACCATAACAAAAAGTAACTGTACTGATAACTGTAACTGTAACTGATTACTGAACACCCTTAGGGTGAATTGCACCAGAAGCGTAGTTAAAGTTAAGGTTAAGGTTATCGTCAAATATGGTGACTTTTGCTAGGGATTTGACAGTTAATTTCACATTTTGTTATGGTTAAAGTTACAGTTATAGTTAAAGTAGGTTGATGCAACTCACTCTAAGGGTGGGTTGCACCAGAGGCGTAGAAAGTTAAAGTTAAGGTTATCGTCAAATATGGCGTCCATAATGGACTTTTACTAGGGATTTGACAGTTCATTTGACTTTTTGTTATGGTTAAAGTTAAGTTATAGTTGGTGCAATCCATTTAAAGATATATAAGGATTGTACTTTGGAAATTTAAGAATGCTCCAACCAGAGAATTAGCAGGTCGGATGTCTGTCAGTACGAATATCGACGTTAATGACATTAAAATAAGATTCATATTAGCGCGCCTTGTACAGTGGCGGTTACGAAGCTCGCCGCGTTCTTGATATGGCGAAAATGTATGAAAAAATTTGAGAAATTTTCTTATTTTTCTTATAACTGGAAAAGTTGTTTATTTTTATATAAAATTTTTAGCGGACTTTATAGAGGACTAAATAAGCAACAATTTTTTTCATAAAATCAAATCAGACCCCATTTTTTTCATATTTTGCGATTATTGTGATGGTTAAAACGTATTTTATGTGAAAATTTTGCATGCGGCTATAGAATTTTTATGGTACAGTCGTGGAGATGAATATATTATCCTTCATTTGAAACCAAAATATCCTCGCAGTTTGACTCCTAATTCTTTAATAGGGTACCGGAAAATCGCTGATATTTGTAATAGCGTCCTTAATACTCGTAAATTCATTTAAATTTACAAGTATATAGGTTATAATTTGATGGGTTTATGTAACAATATTTAAGTGCCATAATCTGCCTTTGAATCAATTTCTCTCATGTAGTATGAGAAAAATTAATTCAAAGGCAGATTTAAGCTAAAATAGGGGCCTGCTTCACCACTTCCTGATAATGTGCCGGCTATCCACAACTTTTTTGACAGATTCTCCATACTTCATCTGTCAAGTTAAGTGGTAGAAAGCTGAAAGCCTAACCGGCACTTATCAGGATGTGGTGAAACAGGCCTTAAAAATAGCCTTTTATAATTATAACACTCAGGTACTGTTTAGTGATTATTCAGGTCTTAAGGGAATATCTGTTTGTAAGTAGTGGAACTCATAGATTTATGTCTAACAACATTTTGGAATTTTATAACTCTTTGATGAATTATGTCACATATACGTTATACATTACCTGTCATATTTTATCGACCTTAAGGTACGCCGGTTCACCAGATCGGAATCAGAGCGTACGCAGCGGACGGATTTGTTGCTTTGTATTGACACAGAATAGATAATAGTACAAGTACAGAAGTCTCACTGCTTTGATCTTCACAAATGCCGCCTGTTTATGTGCCTACATAATTATTATTAACAAACGGACCGCACGCGAGCAGCCGACTTTGAGCTCTCTGGCGCCGCGCGAAGGTCGACATTACTCCACACGTTGTCACTGTGTTATCCGATATTCCGAAATTATGGTTGTCAATACTTTAATTAAATATCTATTGTACTATCAGATTCATGCTGTTTATAATATTTACTTAGCGGTTGCACTTTTATTTATCTATAGCGCGGGGTCGAATATTATGTAAGAATATGCTAAAATAAAATAAAAAATATAAGTTGCTAACTTTTATAAATTTTTTATTTGTTTTTTACCATCTTTAAATTGACGATTATTATACTTAATCGTTGCAAATATGCGAAATCTACAAAACAATTTTAACAAAATATATTCGGCGCGTGCGCCACGGGTCAGTGCGCGGCAGCCGGCAACCATTGAATTACCCCAACGTCGAGGAGTCTCGGCATGTACTTGTAGCTCGGCGGCGGAATCGCAAAGTGAAACCCCCCTGGTATTGATTTCTATGTGCGTGCACTGGAACGTCATTTCTGCGCCTGACGAATTATAAATGATGACGCTCCGTCCGCACCGTACGCTCCGATTCCGACCCGGTGGACGCGCAGCTTAACTCCTCCTTACGTAATATGTGAACGACCACTAATCCCCATAATGTCACAGAATCGAAAAGAAGAATATCAGACTGCTGGAGAACTCTCTCTCCCGCTGGCAAGTGCTGGTGCAGTCCGTAGCTGGGGGCAGCGTGGAATTGGACAAGAACACACTCGCCGTGCTGCGAGGAAGACTCGTCCGGTATCTCATGAGGAGTAGAGAGGTATGTAGCTTTAGAGAGATTCGGATAACCTTAACCTTAACTTAGACGTGGGAGAGCCATGCTTCGGCACGAATGGGCCGGCTCGACCGGAGAAATACCACGTCCTCACAGAAAACTGGCGTGAAACAGCACTTGCGCTGTGTTTCGCCGAGTGAGTGAGTTTACCGGAGGCCTAATCCCCTACGGCCTACCCTATTCCCTTCCCTAGCCTCCCCTATTCCCTTCCCTTCCCATCCCTACCCTCCCCTATTACCCTATTTCCTCTTAAAAGGCCGGCAACGCACCTGCAGCTCTTCTGATGCTGCAAGTGTCCATGGGCGACGGAAGTTGCTTTCTATCAGGTGACCCGTTTGCTCGTTTGCCCCCTTATTTCATAAAAAAAATAAAAAATAACCTTGCTTATCATGGCCACATTAGAAAAGGTTTCTTTCAAAAATAATAGTCATAACTGCATTATTTAAGAAATTTACTTCAAGATTGAGATATTAATCTTGAAGTCAATTTCTTATCAGTCCAAAGAGACAGAATTTTTGTCAGTACCTTACTCTTATTCTTTTTTACTTAAATTCAAGTAAATCAGTATTTCTACTGCGGTCATGCTAAGCCAGTAGCAACATAATTAGCAACACTAGAAAAGTTTACATGTGTAGAAGCCGATTAAAATATATGTATAGAAATGCAGAATGATTTAAAATTCCTGTTTGATTCGGATTCCGAGTTTTGCAGCGTGATTACTGGTCAACGTTTAGCGACTAGTGTTTATTGGCTGTTGAACAGTCAAGTTGTCAAATCCGATTTGATTGTGAAATGCAGTCAATTCGCCAAAATTTTGACTGGGCTGTAACTTTTCTGGTGGTGTTACATATCCATTGGTGACTATCTATCCCTTGCCAATGGACCGATCTGGAGCAATTAGTGGAGCAATATGGAGCAATTTCAAAAAATTGCAGAAAATATTGCTTCTAATTGCTCCAGATATTTCATATCGCTCAATGTCACAGATATCTACGAATTGACGTATATCCGATGGCCTTGGAAATTTTATTGCGCAATATTGCTGCTTGTTGCCGCAAATTGCTTGATGTAGTCGTGACGTCATAATCGACGAGAATTGAGTGGAATTGAGCAATTTTAGTTGCCCGTATAAGCGTACCTTTATAACCTTTAGGTAAACCGTCTGTTCGTTACCTGGTTTATTTAAAAATAGTAATTTTTTTCTCTTATGTATAGTTTCTGGGCGTTTTGACAGAAGTTTATCTAGGTATTCAATAGTGTTGTTGAATATTTAAAATTGTGACATTAGTCAATCAAAAGCTCTCATGAATCCATATTATAAAGGCGAATGTGTGTCTGTTACCTCTTCGAACCGATTTTGATGAGATTTGGTATGGAGGTACTTTGAGTCCCGGGAAAGGACATAGGATACTTTTTATCCCGGAAAAATCTACGGTTCCCACGCAATAAACGAATTTTGACCCAACTCCGGCGTCATCTAGTGTAATATGAACCTTAGAAAGAAAATCTCTGAAACTGGGCATGAGTAGCTCTATCCTGTCTATGTATATTTTAACAAATAATGTTATTCGTATGTTTTTTTTTTCACATTCTAATGTCGCAATATATGTATAAGTTACTCTACTACATTAGTCTAATAATTTTTCCTATTATTTTATACACCATAAAAGGAGGCGTGAGTGTACAACCATTAATTGATAAACCATTATCGTTATTGGCAGACAAATTCATTTATGTTTGAACAATTTCTTTGTAATAATGTAACTTAGTAAAAGAGGTTTCAATTACTACGGCCTTATAATATTAAGATGACTATGACCAAAATGACTTTTCAAGTCGAAACTTTCTCGCATTGAGAAAATCTAATGGCACGAAATATTTTATTGACATTATTTTATATTGGGTAGAAAAGACACAGCTTTCTAGACTGTCTAATCTAATTCAGACTTATTTGGTTTTAGACTGGAACTGTAGGTATGGTAACGGCAAGAACCAGTAAAAAAAACTTTACGCTCATTCTATAATCTTCTTTTCGATGAAGCTAAAATCTAAAAAAAATGTAAAATTAGAAATGAACTTTTTATTTTTAGATAAATAATCTCGTAAATTAAAGTACTTAAGCAGAAATTCAAGTGGAACCTGATATTGCGACATCGACGAGATAATACAATACTTAAATTTATACTTCGGACGTTATATCCGATAATTTTGTCATATAAATTATAATTACGGCTTACAACGTTAAGCAGCAGCAGGCCAAGCATGATTACCATAGAGACGGTTTCTTTTTACTGACTAATAGACAAAGTGAGAGATTAACAAAGGTAATCCGCCATTTTGACACTAAGGGTGAGTTGCACGGTGCACCAACTTACTATAACGATATACTGTAACTTCAACTATAACTACAATGCAAAATGTTAAATCTTTGGTTAAAGTCAAAAATGGACGCCATATTTAACCATAACTATAGAGCTCGACAAGGCTTTAAAATTTAAATGAACGTGGCGAAAAAAGGAACCAATCGCTGTCATAATACAAAAACGCCATTTCTGACAGTTCTCCTTTACCAGCAGCGTCCCCGCCCACGTTCATTTTTATGCCTTGTCGGACCAGCAACAGACATCTGTCAAATTCTGTGGTCAAAGTTAAGGTTAAAGTTAAGTTAGCCTTAACTATAACCATAACTTTGACCATAACTGTAACTATAACCACGGTCCACGCCTCTGGTGCAATCCTGAATCCACCCTAAAATGTGTCAGTATGTCCATTTTTCCCTGTTTCTAATATTGTTATGCTAAGTGATGTTAATAGTAGTAATTTGATGACGATCAAATAGCAACTACTATTAACAGTCACATCAGACAATGTGACACTATTTAATTACCCAAGCTGTTAGCTGCTGGTTGAAAATTAGGATAAATAATGAAATATATAGGTCATGAACTCATGACACATTTAACTAAGTGCCGTCTAGTACACTACAAAAGATTAAAATATATCGTAGACAATAGCGGAGTACTATTATATATTCTGTGACAATAGACAAAAGACCACACAAAATCCATTAAGCACCCATCGATTAAAAGCAGAATGCAATATGAAAAATTAATATGCATAGATAAAAATGAAATCGATTGACCCTCGACCAACCAAGGACGCGATGCCCTAATAACACGACAAATGATGTGAAATTTACTATACATGTATATACCTATGTATATGTTGTAATACATTTTAAATTACTTAGGAAGTTAGGCGTGTTCGACGAAGTATGTAATCTTTGTATAGCTTTTTGACGTCGAATTCTTAAACACGGTGTTTAAGAATTATGATGCTTTGCAATTTTTATCATGTTGCTTTGACATTTGTGTTGTTTCGGCGTTATTAATTTTAGGGTTCCGTAGTCAACTAGGAACCCTTATAGTTTCGGTCTGTCCGTCTGTCCGTCCGCGGTTTTGCTCAGAGACTATAGGACCTACAAAGCTGTAATTTGGCATGAATATACATGATAATAAGTACTTATCAGTTTTATAAAAAGTGAAGATACAAAATAATGTTTTAAGGCCGTCACAGACCTAGCTATAATATATATTAATATATTTATAGCTAGGCATATTAATATATATTTTCTATACAATTTTCGCGTGACCACACACTTAGCTATAATATATATTTCTGGTCTCAGTGTGTTTAGTACAGTATATTAAGGTATATTAATATATTATATTATAGCTAAGTCTGTGACGGCCTTTATTGTCTTCGTGCAATTTTTTATAGTATTAAAATAAAAATTAAATAACAAAATTTATTATTAAATCGTGATATTATGATCTTGTAATTTGTTTCGATAACTTGGTGAAGAAACGTTGGAATATTTTAATACACACTAGTAAGTAAAAAAAAAAAAAAAAAAACAACAATTATCAACTATGTACCACAATGGCGGCCTTATTACTAATGAGTAATTTCTTCCAGGCAACCACAGCCCACAGGTAAAGGACTACTTAGCTATCTGTAATTAAAAATAATTATTTTTCTTTAATTATAGTAGTTACTGTAATCCCGGTAGAATAACCATACCGGTAAGATTTTCAAAAGTTACCACCACCTGAAAAATATAACTATTTTTGTTTATATTTTAAGCTTTTAAGTTTTACGCCAAAGTGTTGCGTATTTATTAATAATCGGCCAAGTGCGAGTTGGACTCGCGCACGAAGGGTTCAGTACCGGTATAGAGTAAAAGTAGACAAAATAATGTTTTTTGTATGGGAGCCCCCCTTAAATATTTACTTTATTTTAATTTTATTATTAATTATTAAAGTACAAATATAATTAAAGATTTTGTGAAAATATCAAGTGCCTAGCTGTTATCATTATTGATTACGAGCAAAAAAGGCAAAAAAAATCACGTTTCTTGTATGGGAGCCCCCCTTAAATATTAACTTTATTTTATTTTTAGTATTTGTTGTTATAGCGGCAACAGATATACACAATCTGTGAAAATTTCAGAAGTCTAGCTATAGCGGTTCTTGAGATACAGCTTGGAGACATACAGACAGACGGACAGACGGACAGACATCGAAGTCTCAGTAATAGGGTCCCGTTTCTACCCTTTGGGTACGGAACCCTAAAAAGTATGTATTTTCTATTATTTATTAGCCTGCGTAAAGGTGGACGATGATTTTAATGTTTGTGTCAGTTGTATTCCGATCTAAAAGCTTATAGATTACATATTATGTACAGTGCTGGTTACGCTTGACTTGTTTCTAATATAATTATAACGTACTAGGACGTGATAATTATCAAGTTAGTGCAAACTATACAAATTACAATTACTGCATGCGGAATATTGTTACACTACTAGTACGGAGTACTATTATTTATTCTGTGCTACTAGCTACAACAAATCCAGGGTTATGTATTACTAGTTGTTGACGCCCGAAAAATTAGATTATGGCGCCGGGTTTTTTCCCCTTATCCTTTTGTTCCCTTATCCTTACCCGGGACTTAAATTATCTTAATAATTAACTTAAAATATCTTAAAAATAAAATAAATAAATAAAATAAAATATTTCCAGAACTGCCCAATTTTCGTATATGTTAATCTATATCAGCGTCTGAACAAATGTGCCAAATTTCAAAACTGTATTGTATGTATGTATGTATGTTTTTATGTTTGTGTTCGGATACCTCTAGAATTCCCATTCCGATTTAAGTAATTATTTTTTTGTTGTACTAGGTATTGTTCAACTTAGCGAATAGTGCAAGTTACATCAAAATCGGTGCAGTAGTTTTGGAGATAGGGAGTTTTAATTCTCAATTACGTACAATTTTGAAGTTGGTTTTATTTTTTTATAAAATACAGTTATTGAAACCTTGACTTGTATAAACTTACTTCCTTTACTCCTTATTATTTAAAATATCCACACTGTTCAAATTATGTTTTGTCCTTATGTAATACGGTATAATAGTCGCTTGATTGATAAGGACAAACATTAAAACTATAAGATCTGAGTAGGTACACTGTTTATCTATTTATAAGTAAGGGTTGTTTTTTAGGTGTAACTAGTGACAGTTCTCCTACTTTGATTCCCTTTTCTCAGTTCGCGAATGTATTCTTGACTATTAAGGTGCTCCCTCACCGGGAGCATTCGCTTGTAATGTAACGTTACAGAGTCTAGCATTACATCAGTGAGGGAGGAGAACCGAGCATTACAATGCGCACCTTGTAATGATACAATATTGTGTAACATTTTGATACAACTTGTAACATCAATGTTACGTGACAGTGAAGTCAACTTGCTATATGGAATGCTCAAAGTCGAACCTATAAAACATTATAGGTTCGACTTTGAGCATTTATTGGCTAAAATTGACTATCGAGCATTTGCGTGTATATGTAAGAACATCGTCTCGTTAGTCAGGGATGTAATGCTCAAAGACGAATCTATAAATTCTATAATGTTACATTACACACGAATGCTCCCGGTGAGGGAGTACCTTAAGGTTAATGGTAATTCATAATCATAGAATTTCACGGTTATAACAATGTCATATGTGACTGTGCCAGGGAAAAGGGACCACTTAAGCGGTATGGAGTTATTGATATCTTCTAAAACTAGATAAAATTACCTATCGAGTAAAAAAAGAATCATTTTCTTAGATGCAACCATTATTTTTTAATATTTTTTTAAACTTGTAGTAGGCAAAATGTACAAGTTGAGAAAAATGACTTTGAAGTTTAAGCTCGTGAAAAATACACTTCTACTAGGAAGTTATGGAATGATTGGTACCAAGTTAATCTACTATCATCAAAGATTGAAAAAAGATATCAATGGTCTCAATAACTATAATGGTTTGAAAGGTTTACAAAGAAGAAACATGCAAGAGTGGAAAAAATGAAGTATCTTAATTACTGAATAATTTTAAGAAAATACGCTATACTCAATGGATTATTAATTATGGTTATATATTTGAAGTAGTAAAGGAACGGAAAAAATAAAAATACTATGTATCTTTTATGTTTTTTTAATCAAAAGTATTAAAATTATCATAAATTAGTTTTACACATTGTCATAACATAAAACAACTAAATTTTATGATTTTTTAAAGTAACATCACAAAATCAGCTAAAATATACATAAGCACAGAGATCCAAAGATAGTAATGATGCTATGTACTATGTTTTGTAGTAATTATCGTGTTTTAAAGTTTAGTGGTTTGATAGTGTTTTTCCTACGGAAATATAATTAGGGTACCACTTTGAGGACCTAGTAAAGTTTAGTGTCACAAGTAAAATAACTACTATTTAACATGATTAATATTACAGAAATCGTGTTATCACTATGTTAAATAGTAAAGTAAATGTATTTCGATAGTAAAATAAATGTTTTTCTGCGAATATTCGTTTGTAAGGAAATTATTCATTAATATTCTAAGTCAGGTACCACTTCACTAAACTTTACACTGGCTTACTTACAAAAAACTTTAAGTAAGTATATTTTGCTTACAAAAAAAACAGCTTGACAAACTAAAATAATATAGGCAAAAAGAAATCATTTTTTTTTATTTCTTAAACTATTAACCAGATTCAGAGCGCTCATCAAGTTCCCTTTGTTTGCAAAAATAAACGTTATTTCTTTTTTGATTTCTGTGGCCCAGTTGGCCACAGTAGCCGCATTTGGGTGTTTTACGTCTTTGGCTTTCTATCGTGAGTACCGACGTCGATGGGGTTGCTGAGTCAGTACTTATGAGCGGCATTACCACGTCATGTAATGGATTTTCCGTAGCACTTGTTGTAATGGTTTTTATAGGTTCTGGACACAACACATCTTGAGCGTCAGGGGAAACATACTGACGAATTTTTTGGAACAAATATTGTTAATACTTCACTTGTCAAATATTACCTCAAAGTGGTACCCTTGGTACTAAACTTCGTGACCTATTATGATACTGAAATATAATGATTATATTTGTATTATTATATACATAATGTTATTTAAGGTATTAATAACCGATTAGTAAAAAAAACTCAATCTGCATAGTTTTCGACAAATTTTAGAAAATCGCTTATAACTCGATAACTAAAATCCTCAAAGTGGTCCCTTTTACTAGACACAGTCACATATACAGTTGCTTATCGCACTGAATGTGATGACGTAGTAGTATACCATTGTCCTTAAGAAATCTACTGTTAAAAGGCAAATAATGCCAGATAATATGACAGAAATAAACCAGCAGTAGAAAAAGCCCAAATTATGCATAATTATGTATTGTGTAGGTATATAAATTTAAAAAATAGTAATCGGTTATAGAATTTAGTATTTAGTACTTACTAACGTAGAAGATTTTCTTTTGTGTCGCTAGATGGGGCAGGGTCAATGGCCAGCCATTACCATACAAAAATTATTATCTTCTCCTATAATAACTGTCCCAAAGAACTACAAATAAAATTGTTTTCGTTGAGGAAAATGAAGAGACCTATCTTAATCCTAATTGTTGGCGATTTTGTCTGACAATCTAATCAATGATCATCGGTAAGCACCTGATAAAACGCCAATATGAAGGCATTGTTATAATTTCTGAATGATGTTGTTGCCGCGTACGCAAAACAGCCCTATTGTCTTCAGTGTAACAAGTTTTTAAACTGTTGGCCATGCTGTGGAACCTTGGCAATGTCATGTGAATTTTTGTTAGGTAACTAAACTACATTTAATAAGTTGAAGATTTTGACGTCAATGCGTCTTTGAAATTAATCGCTTAATATAACTGTAAAACAAAGTATATCGTAATTCGTAACATTACAATAGTTATACAGGCTGTAACCAAACTAACGGCCGTTCCCAATATTTGATCTATCTCTGGTTTTGCCCTACTAGAGATAGGAATAGCTCTCATTCATAAAGTTAATATACCTAGCGGAATAGAGCAACAAACTCGAGCTGTCAAACGTAACCGAAATTGGTTTTCATCTGTGTGAAAAATATGTGTAAGTATACACTTACACAAGCATGATTGGACATGAATTCTATGAGATTAAATTGTCAACGGTAAGCCCGCGGGCTGATGGTTGTCAAAAAAAGAGTGATGCTGTCATGTATCACACGTCTCTTTTTACCACGCAGTGTTACTGATAGTGACATCTCGCTTGCTCAGGCCTTTGTTTCTCTATTCCGCTAGGTATATTAACTTTATGCTCTCATTAGACATTAGAGACATAATATATTTATGACAATTCAATGTCAGCTGCGATCAGTCGTATGTCAAACCAGAGATAGATTGAACATTGGGAACGGCCGTTAGTGATGAACCCTCTTACTAATAAAAAGTTACACACCGTGTATAGAGGGTGCATAAGATTTTTTCTACTAATAATCATTTCTTGACATAAGGCCTGTATAACGATGCTGTCATTTCCATACAAATTTCTCTGTACAGACCATGTATAGACTCTGTGTAACGTGTGTATAACATAAAAACTCCTGTTTAACTATTCACACGTTGAACGCATGTTTAAGAAGTTTTTATTAGTAAGAGGGATAATATTTAAGAGTTAAGGGTGTGAATGAGTCCCTTATACAGGTTGTAACAAAACTGAGTGCTAATACTTTAGCGTGTGTATGTGTTTCTTGTAAAAAGTTCACTGTGAAAGGGGCAGCGCTGAAGGACATTTTTTTCACTTTTGTATGGGCAAGCGCCCCAGAGTCACGAGTTTTCCCATACGAAAGTGAAAAAAAAAATTGGTCTTTCAGCGCTCCTACTTTCAGTGAACTCTCTAGGAGGAACACGTACACACCCTAATGTATTATTACTTACTTTTGTTACACGGTACACCCTGTTTATCTTTCAGCGCTGCTACTTTCTCAGTGAAGTCTATACAAGTTGTGACAAAACTAAGTGATAACTGATAATACTTTAGAGTGTGCACTGCACGTACGTGTTCCTCGTAGAGAGTTCACTGTGAAAGTAGCAGCGCTAAAAGACCAATTTTTTTCACTTTTGTATGGTGACTACTATCACTAAGTTTTGTTACACCTTGTATAATCTTATTGTGTTTAATGCTAATTATACATCTCCAATACTTTTTGGGTTCCGTACCCAAAGGGTAAAAACGGGACCCTATTACTGAGACTTCGATGTCTGTCCGTCTGTCTCCAGGCTGTAACTCAAGAACGGTAATAGCTAGAAAGTTGAAATGTTCACAGATTTATGTATTTCTGTTGCCGCTATAACAACAAATACTAAAAACAAAATAAATTAAATATTGAAGAGGGGCTCCCATACAACAAACGTGATTTTTCAAACATTTTTTGCTCGGTATCAATGACAACAATAGGTAGGCACTTAAAATGTACACAAAATACTCAGCTGTATTTATACTTAAGTACTTTAATAATCAAAAAATAAAATTTTAATAAAATAAATAATTAAAGGGGGCTTCCATACAAAAAACACTATTTTTGACTATTTTTGCTCTATAATGGTACGGAACCCTTCGTGCGCGAGTCCAACTCGCACTTGACCGATTTTTTTACCTACATAGCTTTAGGAGAAAAGAACACACTAGGAGAAGAGCCCTCAAAATTGGCAACACTAAAAATGTGTTTTGTGTTGATATTTTTGACTTAGAATCTGAGAAAGATAGCGATATCAATAATTGGTGAGCATTGAGCATATAGTATTGCATTCATAACATGACTTAAAGAGGTAGTATTTTACATAATTATTGTCTTATTTTCTTATCTAATCAACAAAATGTAAACACGTTTTAATGCATAATTCAAACTTCATAGTTTTTAGCAAGCCAGCATAAATAAAAGTGCTATCAAACTTTATCCAAAGTCAAGGTTTTTGTTATTTGACGATACTAGACAGTTAAAAAATATTCGTTGGAAGGATTTTAGAACTTGCTACTAAAAGTCTTGACAGTGATGGAATGTACATTTTTTCAAGTTTCGCTTACGGTTTTCAAATCCACGCTCACAATAAAAAGTTTATAGCGTAGATAACGAAACTGCATAATGCATTATACGGCTGGCGGAATTGGCTTCAATGAAATAAAGATAACGTAATAATTCTTATGCACAAAACCAAATGAAAATCTTTGTAAAATAACCAATGTCGCCGTTAACATTGGCTATTTTTAAACGAAGAAACTAGAAAGTGATGACGTAATGATCCTTAAAGCTCTACTTACAATATATTTTTAACTAACAACATTTTGTATCGGTTATAAGACGTTATAACTTATAACGACCAACTTTCGGATATAGCGACCTAATAATGACTGTCTCCTGAATATTCTCTGTAACATTATAATAATATATTAAAATGTAGGTTAGAAAATTTAGATTCATTAGGGTTCCGTACCCACTCGGGGTGGCAGTGTGGGGACACTGCTGCCCATTGCACCGAGTTCCAGAGAGAGCCGTGATGTGCATGGTGCTTCTGCACATCGCGGCACCCGTGTGGGCTTTTCTAGGCCACCTCGCGTGGCGACCTAGAAAAGCCTGCATGTTTTGACGAGTCTGGCACAGACAATCGTTGGCAAAGTTGCGGTGGGTTGATCGTGCCCGTAACTTTGCCTAGCGGGGAGTGGAGCACCATGGGGTTTTAGTGGGTAGCTCCCGGAGAGTCCCACATACCCCGGCCGATGTCCCCAATCCGCCGGGGATGCGTAAAGCATTTCCTCATGTAAAGGGGGTTCCGTACCCAAAGGGTAAAAACGGGACTCTATTAAAACCCCTGAAAATAAAATAAAGTTAATATTTAGGGGGGGCTTCCATACAAGAAACGTGATTTTTTGGCCTTTTTTGCTCGTTATCAATAATGGTAACAGCTAGGCACTTAAAATTTTCACAAAATCGTTAGTTATATTTGGACAAGACTTTAGTAATTACTTAATAATATTTAAAAATATTTAAGGAAGGCTCCCATACAGAAAAACACAATTTTTTGTCTACTTTCGCTCTATACCGGTACGAAACCCTTCGTGCGCGAGTCCGACTCGCACTTGGCCGATTTAAAAAAAAATTAATAATATGAAAATAACCACTATCGCCCGTTCTGAGATTTTTGACAAGAGGTTTTTCTATTCACTATAGTTTTTAATTGGATTTATATTTTAAAACGTTAACCAACCAACAACGGCGTTGAAAATTATAATCATACTCTTACTAAAGAAACTCCTGTCGAAAAAGACGATCTTAAAATTATTAACACTTAGAAAAGCGAAAACACAATAATAATCGAATTACATAAAATACTATCTTGAACGTGAAATGTAATTTGTGAGCATAAAGATTGTCTCTAATGATAATGTAAACGTAGATAAGTGTTATCATAACCGTTGAAATATTTATTTATGTATATTGTTTTGCGTTACAAGATAGACAAAAATTAAGGGCCCGGGGTACCCTCGAAATTTTCATACATTCTTAAGGGCCCGGGTTACCCTCGAAATTTTCATACATTCTTAATACCAAAATCATTTTCTCATACGAAAATATTTAACATGTTTGAGTTATTTTTCAGCTTAAGATAGTAATTACCTAGGGTCCTGATCAAATTTTTTTTACAAAATATTTAAATACTAAAAAAAAAATTTTTGTGTTTAAATATTTTTTAGTAAATTTACTATTAAATACTAAAACATAAAAAAATAGACAAAAACACAAAAAAATATATAAATAAATAGTAAATTTACTACGAAATATTTAAACTTTAAAAAATATTTTTTATTATTTAAATATTTTGTAGTAAATTTACTATTTATTTATATATTTTTTAGTGTTTTTGTCTATTTTTTGGTGTTTAAATATTTAGTAGTAAATTTACTAAAAAATATTTAAACACAAAAATTTTTTTTTAGTATTTAAATATTTTGTAAAAAAAATTTGTTCAGGACCCTAGGTAATTACTATCTTAAGCTGAAAAATAACTCAAACATGTTAAATATTTTCGTATGAGAAAATGATTTTGGTATTAAGAATGTATGAAAATTTCGAGGGTAACCCGGGCCCTTAATACCAAAATCATTTTCTCATACGAAAATATTTAACATGTTTGAGTTATTTTTCAGCTTAAGATAGTAATTACCTAGGGTCCTGAACAATTTATTATTAACAATTATTTAAAAAATATTTTTTATTATTTAAATATTTTGTAGTAAATTTACTATTTATTTATATATTTTTTAGTGTTTTTGTCTATTTTTTGGTGTTTAAATATTTAGTAGTAAATTTACTAAAAAATATTTAAACACAAAAATTTTTTTTTAGTATTTACATATTTTGTAAAAAAAAATTGTTCAGGACCCTAGGTAATTACTATCTTAAGCTGAAAAATAACTCAAACATGTTAAATATTTTCGTATGAGAAAATGATTTTGGTATTAAGAATGTATGAAAATTTCGAGGGTACCCCGGCCTCTTAAGTTTAGGCCACGACTCGCGCTGCGCGCATAACTTTAAGGTCGCTCCACAGACATATTATATTAAGTACATAGCTGGCAGGCAGGTAAGCCATGCCAAAAAAAAACTGGTTAATTTTATTGCAATGTTATTAAAATTTCCCAAGGCCACTAGGCAGTTTTTTACGATGACTACTTTGCAAAAAAAGCGGCCAAGTGCGAGTTGGACTCGCCCATGAAGGGTTCCGCAGCAGCAATAAGGTTTATTTTTATGAAATTAAAAGGTTTTTGATTTATTTTTATATTTCAGTCGATTTAATTAAATTTAGATTAAGGTTTACTATTTATGACGTATAAAAAAAACTACTGGCTAGATCTCGTTCAAACCAATTTTCGTTGGTAGTTTTTATGGTAATGTACATCATATATTTTTTTTAGAATTATTATGCCCTTACTTTAGAAATTAGAGGGGGGGGGGACACACATTTTACCACTTTGGAAGAGTCTCTCTCGCAAACTATTTAGGTTAGAAAAAAATGAAATGAGAAACCTCAATATGATTTTTGGAGACTTATCCATAGATACCCCACACGCATAGGTTAGATGAAAAAAATTTTTTTTTGTTTCAGTTGTACCTATGGGGACCCCTAACATTTTTAATAATTTTTAAATTTTTTCATCAAAATCTTAATGCGGTTCACAGACTACATCTACTTACCAAGTTTCAATAGTATAGCTCTTATAGTTTCGGAGAAAAGTGGCTGTGACATACGGACGGACGGACAGACAGACAGACAGACAGACTATATAAATATATACTATATTGCTAAACTCGCAGATAGACTCAGTTCTGCAGCATATGCAGTCAGAAAGATTAGGGAAATTTCTGACGAAGACACTGCGCGATTAGTATACTTTAGCTATTTTCACAGTCGAATGGCGTATGGTATCCTTTTATGGGGAAACGCTGCCGACATTAATACTATTTTTGTGCTGCAGAAGCGAGCTATACGTTCAATTTACAAAATGTCTACATTTGAATCTTTGAGAGAAAAGTTTAAAGAAATTGGTATTATGACAGTAGCTTCTCAATACATTTTGGATAATGTATTATATGTTAGAAAAAATATATGTAAATTTAAAGCCAAAGGTGACATTCATTGTAGAAACACCAGAAATAAGCACAAGCTAGATTTGCCAGTGATCAGACTTAGTAAAGTCAGTAAATCTTTTAAAGGTCAATGTATACGCCTTTTCAATAAAATCCCAGAAAACGTTCAAAATCTTTCCATTAATAAATTTAAGAAAGTAGTCAAAGAGCGTTTGTGTGCCAAAGCCTATTATAAGGTCAATGATTTCATAAATGATGGCACATCTTGGGAGTAGGATGGCTGCTTGCAAGGCTACTTCTACACTATTGTATGACTTAAACAATTATGTATGTATCTTGACATTGTATATTTTAAGTTACAGCATTGTAAATATCATTTTAAAAGATTAATTTTTTTCTCACTTTTTTTGGTAAAAAAGTGGGCCCCGTGCGAGTTTCTTACGCCGGTTCTTCTCGCCGGGCTAGTTCCCGAACCGGTGGTAGGCACCAGTAGTATCAACGTTCTGAAAGCATTTTTTTAAAATCTACTCAGAAATAAAATAATTTTTATTTTATTTATTTTATTTTAGACAGACAGACAGACATGACGAATCTATAAGGGTTCCTTTTTTGCCATTTTGGCTACGGAACCCTAAAAAGTGTGTCTGCTTTACAAAAAAAAATCGATTAATGATGTTGTATTTCATTCAAATAATATTGTACTACGGGTATTAGGTATACTTACAAGTACATAGTTACAAGTTAATGTAAACGTTTAATAAAATGTGTATTTAAAGAATTTTTATATAAGTAAGTACATGAGAGAAATATTTTATAAAATTCTTACAAGGATATCTGACGTCAAATAAATTATAGTAATTACTAATTATGCTGTTTATATAAATAGAATTTTTAAAGTACAGAAAATTCATACAGCATATTGCTAAGACTCATATTCGTCGGTGTTGTGATCCTTCAGGTAAAATTCAAATAAGTAAGTAACTGAATAATACTATTTGATTACTTATATTATATTGAGTAAATTTGATTATTATGTTAAGTAAACGTTGACCCGTTGGGGAGGCCGCCAGCCTCCCCAAGGGGTCAACGTGAAAAGACCACATTAAGGGTCATCACTACTGACCCTGCAATACCAACTATACCAGTTTGTAGTGCATAACTGTCGGCCAATTATGACGTACGTCTTAATAGACACCCACTAGGCACTAGCTAGATACCGTTATGGATGTAACAGTTAAGCAAATTGAAGAAGATGCCAAAGAGTTCGTTTTAAGTAATTTGGGACCATCTTTCCCGGGACTCAAAGTAGCTCCATATAAAATTTTAGCAAAATCGGTTCAGCGGCTTGGGCGTGAAGAGGTAACAGACAGACACACTTTCGCATTTATATTTTATAATATTAGTATGGATACAAACAATAAGAAGTTTGACAGACAGTGACTGCCCTGGATATGCCCTTATTTGTAAATTGTAATCAAATGATGAATTTGACAGATGACTTGAAAATCTTAATTCAATGACTGCAGTAGTATATATACACAATCTGTGAAAATTTCAGAAGTCTAGCTATAGCGGTTCTTGAGTTACAGCCTGGTGACGGACAGACATCGAAGTCTTAGTAATAGGGTCCCGTTTTTACCCTTTGGGTACGGAACTCTAAAAAACAAATATTTGGTACAATTACGATAAATGTTGGCCAATTTTGACTTGGGTTAAAACTAGAGATGCGCCGAATATTCGTTTCGTATTCGGTATTCGGCGTATTCGGCATGTTTTTCACTATTCGTATTCGGCCGAATTATTCGGCTCAGTTACCGAATATATTCGGTTTTATTTTTTTCAAAATATTAAAAACTAGACCCGCCCCGGCTTCGCCCGTAGGACATACATAGCCTATGTCACTCAGGGCTCAGCTCCTTAGTATCATGTAACACAACATTAGGCACTAGGCAGCAAAATTAAAGTCCAAATAATATTGATGAATATACATTTTAATATTTACAATATTGATATTTAAAACATCGCGATGAAAAACTAATAAAGAAATTAATATTATGCACAAGAGGTTTGAGCATCTCCATTGTGGGTGTCGCAGACGCCACACACAATAAATTTTCGATTGTTATGCGGCAGCCGACTGCCGCTGGAGGATTGATGGGTTTTAAGCAGTATTCTGATTTTAATAAATCTTTTTAACATTGGTTTTAATATATTTCTGTTATTATTAAATAATACATGAAATCTTTTATTTATTGTTGCACAGTTCATTATATTGAAAATGTTTTACTACTTAAAATAAACCTTGTTTCTTATGTATTTTAGTATTAAAGGTATGTATTCCATTTAATTCTACTTACATGAAGACAAAATATAACAATAACTTCTTCTTCTTCTTCTTCTTCTTTTAAAAATGGCCGACTCGGTGAGTTGCCAATGTCAGAGTGGCTCGAAAGACCTTGCTCTATGAAGTGAAGGTCTGGTGAAGTAACAAGTGTACGGTTACAAAGTTACATATTTACAGTAGTTGATTGACCTAAAACAAACACAAACACAAATGTTAGTAGAAACATCACAATCTAATATTGTTAACATGAATATATGTACACAAAATTTCAATAAATGGGGTATCTACATATGATAAAACCGATTTAAAATTTATAGGGCGAGGAATGGAATTGGGAAGAAGGTCATATAAGGACGATTGGTTTATAGGACAGGAAAAGAAGATGTGATCTAAGGTACCCTCATCTAGACCACACTCGCAAAGAGAATGATCCTTGACCCTAATTAATAGTAATCTACATGCAAATGAAACAAATAACACTGTTTTACTGCTTTATTTTTCACTTCATAAAATTTTGTAATAGAAATTTGAACCTTAGCTTATTGCTTTTTCACATAAAAAAGAAACATTTTTAGTCTATGACTACAGACAAGTCAATTTCCTTATCCGGACTCCATATTTTCTTGAGTCTTCTATTTGTAAAAATCTCTCGGAATAAACTGCGCTCTGTTATATTTACAAAACTTAGTTTTATTTAAAACGACAATAAAGATCACAATATCTGCAAGTTCTTTGCGGTCTGCCACTCACTAAAACCTGGTTCTCACTTTTTCAAAGAAACTATGACATCCTGAAATGGCTAAAATGTGATTCTAAACAAGTTTAGAAGCATTTGGAAATCGTCGTTACTGGCAGGCGATGGTTGTTGCAAATGTTTCGCAACACTGCACAGGTGTTAATTGTTGTTTTTCTTGCGAGGTCTTATTTAGCTGTATTTCTGGCTGCATCTCTTGTTTCTTCTTCAGGAATGGCATCTAATACGAGCACTGTGTGCACCAATGTTATAAAAATACGTTTTACAGTTTAAAATTTTACGTAAAACACCACTAACCACTCAGCGATAAACAAGCAATCGGAAAAAATCACTTTTGTTGTGATCGCTATTTATCAGTTCAAATTGCTCGCCGATTGCCATCGCATTGCTGTCAAAAGCTTAGGTGATACGAAATAAATGCAACAGTATAGCAAATAGTGATAGCAAAAATAAAAATTTCTTCAAAACCCACGGATGAATATGACACAAAAATTTTACAGTAGCAGACATCAATAAAATAAACCATATTACACATTTTTAAAAACTCTAATATTTTTTCGACGCAATTAGGCGATGTTTCTAATATTTGCTAAATTACTGGGAAACCCGTAGATGAATCTGACACAAAACGTGTCTGCACATTAGTTACTACCCGAGAGTTTAAAATTTAGCTTTTGTGATATTGCTAATATCACAAAGGCTAAATTTTAAACTTTAATATTTTTTTCGGCCTATATATTTTTAATGGGCTTTGGCCCACCACACACTCCCACCACTGTATCTCCTGTGTCGCCAGGATCGACAGCGGTATGCAACCACGAAAACCCTTTGATATGATCTCAGGAAGCCCGAAGGACATGCTAAAACTGTCTTGGGACCCGCAACGAAATTAATCAGAAGAAGAATAGGAGGAGTAGGAAGAATTCCAGATTCCCTCCCCATACAAAGCGGGAGACAGCACAAAGTTACAATGACCGAAAGTCAAAGAACTGAAGGGGAAGCACCACGGGAATAAAAGTGAATAATTTGACTACTACGCTATAGCTAAATTAATATTGGATTTTGTTGTGTTAGATTGTTGCCAATAATAATTGTGGCAAAAACGCTTGAAGGCACGGAAGTTCCTAGCGCTGTCCACGAGATCACCGCAGTATGCGACTCCAGATGTACAGAGTAGGTTGTTTAGCATTGTAGTTCTTTCGTCCTGCCAGAGACCATACTCCCAGAGAACATAATGAGCGGTTTGTTCAAACATGTTGCCTTCGGTCGAGCACTCGCACATAGGTGATGCTACTAGTTTAAATCCATAAAGTTTAGCCTTAAAATTTCCATGACCGGTCAGGAATTGAGAAACGCAATATCCATCCAATGTTTGGATAGCCGGTCTCGAATATTAAGGAAAAGTTATATAGATGTCGCCCTTTGGTGGAACAGCCCCATCGCGTCTGCCATTCGGAGATGAGGTTCTGCACAGAGTCATCTAAAGGTTCAAACAATCTTGCTATTTTAATTTTATCGCGAGCGCTTAAAAAGAACGGGTTGTCAATGTTTTTATTATGATAATATATAAGTCGCACGGCGCTGTATCTCAAGGTCAACGGGTAAAACTCCGGCTAACACGGGCAAGGCTTCAGTGCTTGTGGTCCTGTAAGCTTTGCATAAGAATATGAGTGCCAACTGCCAGCCGTTGGCTTTGCAGTAGCTTGCGACGAGCCGCGCGGATAATTGCTCTGTCGGCCCACACGGGGGCTCCGTAGCAAATGCTGCCTAGGTAAGTCGCGGTATAAATCAATTTAAGAGTTTTAAATGAGAGGCCCCATGTCGAAGTAGATATTCTAGTAAACGAGTAAAAATTACGTTTGGCTTTCTCACCGGTTTGAATTATATGTTCCAAATCCAAATGAAAACCAAGGTAACATAGTGACTGTTTGCGTTTAACGTTTATATTGTTCAGTTTAATGCTAGGGGAAGAAATAAGGGAACCTTTTAAAAGAATTTGGTAAGTTTTATGCGCGGCGAAATTCAGACGATTACGCTTACCCCAGTCAGATATTAAATTAAGACAACTGTTGACTTTAGACTCAATTTCGGAACGCGAGTTTGCTTGAACGATAAGAAAACCGTCATCGGCGTAACCAACTAGTGTACAAAGCAGTGGAAGTGGAAGACTTAACAAATCGTCGAATCCGATGTTCCATAATTTAGGCGAGATTATCGATCCTTGAGGGCAGCCGCACGTTAAATCTTTGGCGTGTGTACAATGTCCAAGACGGAGCTTAGTTTGACCGTTAGAAAAGTAAGAATGTATTATGGAATAAATATTACAGTAACACCCTCGATTCTTTAGTTTTAATAGTACCATCGGCCACCAAGCATGGTCGAAGGCCCCGGATATGTCTAATGAAATGGCAACCACGTATTTACTTTCCGATAAATTAACTATTTTTCTTACTTCTAACGCCGCGTCAACAGTCGATTTCCCGGCGGTGAAACCGTACTGTTGACTATGAAATTTAGTACCACCGGGTAGCAGGCGAGGCACAATAAGGCGTTCTAGTAGTTTACCTAAGCACGGCAGTAACGTTATCGGACGGTAAGATTTTGGGTCGTCGGGGGGTTTGCTTCCCGCTTTAGGTATTAATTTTAAGCAGCCGGTAAGCCAGATTTTTGGAAATATACCTTCTGCAATACATCTATTGAAAACATATAGAATCGATGAATTGGCCGCTAAATACGCTTGCTTTATCATAATATTCGATATTTTATCCTCGCCCACAGATTTTTTAATAGGCAATAGATTCACTATTTTAGTAAATTCCTCAGAAGTTGGTAAGTCTGAGGCCGGCGTATGAATGGGGTCTAGCATTCTACTCCTAATGTCGCGGTGGTGTTCATCATCCAAGGAGGGCTCGTCGTCTGGAATGAGAACGTTTAAATATGCCTTCGCCGTTTCCTTTTTCGGCCTATAGCGACCAAAAAGCAAAATACCTAAATATCTCTGGAAGCTGTCGACCAAAATGACACTAAATCATTTTTTAGGTTTACCTAGTGGTCCCAAACCTATACGCAAAAAAATCAGAAACTTTAGAATTTTTGAAACCAAAAAACCTAGCGCTATCGGTCTAAGTATGGAGATTTAGCGATTTAAATGCAATTATAATAGTTCCTTGATTATTCGGCAGAGGGAGTACTGTCGCTCGATTGCTATCGTATTTTTTGGCTGTTATGTGATACGAAACTGCGATTTTGGAGCAATTATTGCGCAATAATTGCGGTTGCATTGCGCTCGCGAGAGAAGGCTCGCTCCGAGCTAGCTAGCAGCGGCACGTAGAGTACACGATAGAACCTGTTTACGCGGCAAAATAAAATAATGGTAAACCGAATAATTCGGCCGAATATTCGGTTCGGTAAAGGCAAAACCGAATAATATTCGGTATTCGGTTATTCGGTCAAATCACTATTCGGCGCATCACTAGTTAAAACGTAGGTAATGCTCCGTGCGAATGATAAAATCTTCATGCTCTATAGAGGCGTTTACCATGGGATTTTTAGTTTTTTGGCTACCTTGAACAACTGCAAAATGAGCAATGAAAAAAATTTATTTGACTATTTAGTTAATAAATCAAGAATATATTTTAAAAGACATAGAATTAAATGAAACAAAGTTGTTGATATTATTGAATCAAAAGCGCTAGAGAATAAATACATAGGCTGCTATTTATGTATCCGGAACTGGCCACTTACAAGAACAATATTTAAAAAGTAATTACAACATTTGAAAATATAACTCTTTGGTTGAAGAATACATTTTGTTTCATGTGACTGTCAATTATTTTTCCATTGTGGCGTCATTTTGAAAATTGCGTGTCTTCATTTGCCATAGATTTAACGCGTGAACATTTTCGTGCAATGATTTACTACGATTTTCGGCGTGGGCTAAATCAACAACAGTGCTTTATTCAACTCACCGCAACTTTTGGAGATGAAGCACCATCAAAAACCACTGTTTATCACTGGTACAGTGAGTTTAATCGTGGGCGGTCTATGCTCACGGATGAAAATAAAGAAGGTCGCCCAAAAACAGCTGTTGTCCCACAAAATATAGATGCTGTGCGGGAACTAATAATGTGTGATCGTCATGTTACATATCGCGAGATAGAGGCGTCCTTAGGCATAAGTATGACGAGCATTTTTTTTTTTTTTTTTTTTTAAGAAGGCAGGTCGCTGTAGCCCTGACGTCACTGCGACCCATAAGGATCTATTGTGACTCCTTCGCATTAGAGTATCATCCCCAGCCCAATACTGCTCATAAATTGAACGATGTGATTGGGGTTGGTGTCACGAATTTCCTCTGTGGATGAGTATTCGTGGCGACCAAGATGCCTGTTTCTGCTCTGTAGTAGAGCAGGACAGTTGAGGAGAAGGTGAATAGGTGTCTCATCCTCCTCCTCACAGAATCTGCAAGTCGTTATGCTACAAATACCCATTCTGTTTAGGTGTTTGTTGAGCTTGCAGTGCCCAGTTAGGCTTCTGGTAAGAATTCTTAATTGGTTCCTACCCAAGGTGAGCACTAATTCTGATAGTTTCTTGTTGAAGCCAGGGATTAGTGCCTTGGAGTGTTCAAGGCCAGGGGTCTCAGCCCATTGCTTCCTGCTTAGACTGTGACCCCATTCCTTGAGCACTTGCTTTGTGGTACTGGGAGGTATACCACAGACTGGTTCCGGGCCATATATGAGACTCTCGGCCCCAAGCCTAGCCAGTTCGTCAGCGGTTTCATTGCCGGGGACGTTACTGTGGCCCGGGACCCATACTAGGCGGATGTTGTTGTTCCTGCCCAGCATGTTTAACGTCTCAATGCATTCCAGAACTAATTTAGAGGAAACTTCTGCGGCAGTCAGTGCTTTAAGTGCAGCTTGACTGTCGGAAAAGATAAAAACATTTTTATTGACTAGGGCCATCTCCAGGCTTTCTAGTAAGCAACCGAGAATAGCGAAGATTTCAGCCTGAAACACGGTTGCAAACTCACCCAAACAGGCGAATTTGCCTTTTGGTGGCCTGCCTCCGTAGAATCCGGCTCCCGCACGGTTGTCTTTCCTTGATCCATCCGTGAACCAAACTATATCGCTAGGGCGGACGTCGATTGGGATTTCTCTTTCCCAGTCCTCCCTGGAAGGTATAAATACCTGGTATTGCTTCGAAAAGCTATACACCTTAATCATGGCATCTGATGGCATGGCCATGACAGGTGATTCGCAGAGAGACTGTTCTAGCTGTCGAAATGGGGTGGATACCCAATTCGTCCTGCCCGCCGTCCTGGCCCTGAGAGCCACCTTTTTGGCCTCCATCTGAACAAGCAGTGGAAGCGGAGTTTATATGACGAGCATACATAAGATATTACACGAACATTTGGCTGTAAAAAAAATATGTTCGCGTTGGATTCCGCACAACTTGACAATCGATCAAAAACGGGCTCGTGTCGATTGGTGCAAAAAAATGATAAAAAAATACAACCGTAGTACGTCAAAAGCCGTTTATAATATCTACACAGGTGATGAATCTTGGATCTATGCATATGACCCCGAAACTAAACAACAGTCGGGTGGGTGTGTTCCAAGATGGGCCGAAACCAACAAAAGTTACTCGTGCAAAAAGTACTTTGAAGCAAATGGTCGCCTGTTTTTTTGGAATTAATGGACATGTGGCTACAGTGCCATTAGAGAATCGTAAATCGGTTAATTCTGAATGGTATACGACCATTTGCTTACCAGAAGTCTTTGAAGAAATAAGAAAGGACAACCGACAACGCAGAATCATATTACATCACGACAATGCTAGCTGTCACACCTCAGCTGAAACAACTCAGTTTTTGGAGGGTCAAAAGATCGAATTGACTGGTCATCCGCCGTACAGCCCTGATTTGGCACCTAACGATTTCTTTTTATTTCCATACGCGAAGAACAAATTACGTGGTCAACGTTTTTCGAGCCGCGAAGAGGCTGTTGATGCGTTCAAAATGCACGTTTTGGAGATACCTCAATCAGAATGGAAAAAGTGCTA
The DNA here is from genome assembly GCA_905404155.3 of Plebejus argus. Classification (NCBI taxonomy): domain Eukaryota; kingdom Metazoa; phylum Arthropoda; class Insecta; order Lepidoptera; family Lycaenidae; genus Plebejus; species Plebejus argus. Next base: position 12,152,676 of record FR989935.1, read on the forward strand.
TGAAAATTGGTTCCAGCGTATGCAAAAGTGTGTCGATCATCGCGGCGAATATTTTGAAAAGCAATAAAACCATATTAAATGATATATGTTTGTTTCTTTTTTTAATTCCGGATACATAAATAGCAGCCCTCGTAAAAGCCGGTCAGAAAATCTTTAGAATTTTAAGAAAACAGGGCATTATATGGGTATTTATGCACTCTACCAAACATTAATTCACTTATCGGTAGTACTAAACCGTGCTACCCATATAATTACCCATAAATTCCGACGATTACACACTCATGAATTTTTAATTCTGAATTCCTAAGTTGTAAGGTATATTTTACAACTTAGGATCCGTAGACCTTGTCTATAGACAAGCTCTACGGATCTAACAATAATTCTACTTCGATGACTTTTTGACGCGACCGCACTAACATTGTGTTGACCACCCGACAACCGACGATGATGAATAATAATCAAGAGCACTCTCGATCACGTTAGCTTTCAAACAAAAAAGGTATTAAGTAGTTTAAATTTTTGTTGTTTCGACTACGCTTAAAGGGGAATAATTACATACTTACGTCGTAAACGTGAGATGTAAGATTTTTAAATTACTGTTTTTCACGAGGTTCAAGTGTAAACGATTAAAATCCGAATGAGAATCACTGAATTTTATGATTTAAACTGAGAGCCAAAATTTATATTGCGACGGAATTTTGGTAATTATTTCTTTGATTATTATTCGGTTGGTTTTTTGCATTCATTAAATGGTCGTGTGCATGTTAAGGTAGTATAATAAAGATAATTAATTACTTACGTAGTTTGTTCATTCAAATCTAAATGCAATTGTTGCTAAAATGTTTATGCATATAACCACGTAAATGGAAACACTAGCTGTACCACATACAAGAGAATGTGCTTCTTCATAATATTATGGCTATTCAAGCAATGAGCAATATTAAGTACCTAGTAGGTACCTACGGAAAACCAGAAGGATTGGTGCAAAATTTTGCGTAGACAAATACTCTAGGTTTTGTAACTAAATTATTTGTAGGTTTAACTCGAGGATTTTTATACTACATATCCTCAATTTCTATTAAGCACCTTAGAATCCATCCCACTAAAAAACTACACAAATGATACACTATATACAACGATACATACAATAATACAAGTATGAAAACATACTGAGCGCGATAGTTTGGCTCCGCTGATAACACTATCGCAGCGTTCGGTCCTGTCAATATTATCTTGTTTGTTTTGCTCATTGTATATTACACTCTGTGTGCAGACAGATAAACGACGTGTACTAATAATTGCCAAGATAATAAGCGAGTTTAATGAATAGTTAACTTTTTAAGAGTGTTTCGAAACAAACAAGATGAAACGGGCTCTATATTTTGTAGAATGTAGTGATTAACTCTGTCCACATTGTGCCTTTTTTTGTTCATCAAGGGCATGCGTTATAGGGCAGTTAACAGCGAACGTGAGGCATGCCCGTGACGCGCGTTAAAATCGTAGCGCTCGCTATGACACTAATTTTCATTCAACGCGGGTGGATTTTGACGCATTTAATTATTGAATTTGTCAAATGTAAGTTGAATAAAAAGAAGATGACGAAAATTGAAGATGAAATCGCATAATGTGGACATAGCTTTTCTGAACAAGATGAAACGGAACATCATGTAAGGCAAACTAATCATGTGAGAGAAGGAGTCTGAACTCTGAACTCTGAAGGATCTTTTTTTTTTCAAGAAGAAATCTGCACTACTTGAAGCTGATACCGATAGGTTTAAACGTAGGTACTTAATCCCTGAGGAATTTTTAAATATTTTTGAAAAGAATTAATGTGTACCTACTTATTTAAAACATTCGGTAAATTGTACCTAATCCTCTAGGAATTTTCTAGCTTCAAATCTACCTTCTTCTGAGTTCACTGACATTAAAAACCGTTAAATTACATCTGTCAATAGTTTCGGCATGTTCCATATTTTGTGAGCCTGTTTACAAAAGGAATTAGAGAACTTTACATACGCTACATTTACACTACCCATAAGTACGATTTGGTATGTGGACGTATTAAAAAATCTTTTATCTCGGTAAACGAGAGTAAATTATTTTGTTATGATTGAGGGTAGAAAGTCAAACTTTTCAGCATAAATTAATTCATAGATAACACTTGGATAACACATTAAAATTAAAAAGACTAAAAACTGTTTTGCTTTTTGTTAATTGTCTAAGTTTTTATTCACAAAGTAGGAGAATAAGAGAAAAGTTTAATTTTTTTATTTATAATAATGATTTTCAGTTCCAAATCTATTCGGTGCTTAAATCTTTGGTTTAATAATAACTGTATTTTTAACCGACTTCAAAAAAAGGAGGTTATCAATTCGACGCGTATGTATGTAATATTTCCAGAACTGCCCAGTTTTTGCATATTATGTTAATCTATAACAGCTTCTGAACAAATGTGCCAAATTTCAAAAGTGTATGTATGTATGTTTTTATGTTTGTTCACGAATATCTCCGGAATTGCAAGTCCGATTTGAGTAATTCTTTTTTTATTGTACTAGGTATTGTTTAACTTAGGGAATAGTGCAAGTTTCATCAAAATCGGTTCAGTAGTTTTGGAGATAGGAAGTTTTAATTCTCAATTACGTACAATTTTGAAGTCGGTTTTATCTTTTTATAACTGTATTTTAAACAAAACTACTGAACCGATTTTGATGAAACTTGCACTATTCCCTAAGTTGAACAATACCTAGTACAATAAAAAAAGAATCACTTAAATCGGACTTGTAGTTGCGGAGATATGCGTGAACAAACATAAAAACATACATACATACATACGTACATACATACATACACTTTTGAAATTTGGCACATTTGTTCAGAAGCTGTTATAGATTAACATATGCAAAAACTGGGCAGTTCTGGAAATATTACATACATACGCGTCGAATTGATAACCTCCTTTTTTTGAAGTCGGTTAAAAAGGAATTTAAAATAATTGAACTTAATATGTAATACAGTTTACAGGCAAAAAACACTACAAAGCTGATTTATTATTCAAATTAAAAAACTAATTAAAATTCATTACGTCTTTACTTTTGACCTCATGCTTCAGTTCGTTATACCTTTTCGAACAAAATGTTACAAAGTATTCGAGGAATATTAAGTCGTAGAGTTATTTTACTTCGGACTATATTCTACGATATTGATTCTAATTTTCTATCCCTTCGTGATATTCTTCAAAGAAGTAAAATAACTCAGAATGTGTTGTGCAGTGCACTTATCCAGTATCCTGTATCAAATAGTTGAATAAACACATATTATACAGTATATTATACATTTTGTTTCCATGTCTATAAAAATACCTTGTATTGAAACTAAAAACATATCATCCGCTATGAAGCTAACTAAACACGAACTACCTAAGTAGATAATAACATTTTCGTTTTACCAATAGATCGCCGTAGGACGTAGCACAAGAGATCACACGATAGATGTGGACTTAACACTGGAGGGGCCCTCCGCGAAAATCTCGAGGAAGCAGGCGACGATTCGGCTCAGGAACAGCGGCGATTTCTTCATGTCATCGGAGGGGAAGCGTCCTATCTTCGTGGACGGTCGCCCCATTCTACAAGGCAACAAAGTGAAACTCAACCACAATAGCGTTATCGAGGTTAGTTATACCATTTATATGTGGTCCAATTAATAATTGAGGTAGTCACCAACACTAATGTAGTAAATGTGCAGAAAAGGTCGCTATGAAGCGTCAATGATACGTATACACAGAAACCTTGATAATGCCAGGCAGCAATGTCTGATTTCTGAGATTTTTACAGGAGTTTAACCACTCAATTGCGTTGTTGATTGGTTACGCGTATAAAGTTAGCCATTCGACTGTACTGTTGAGGGATTAAATACTCACTGTAACAAAATCACATAAACCGGGTTGTTTATTTCCATAAAATATGACTCGTATTTGTTGCTCGTAGCGTATACGAGTAAGCGTCGGCTATATCAGGTTTGTATGGTTCATTAATCATCGGTAAGTTTCCATAGTCTTTTTTTCAGGTATTATAAATTATAGAATTTCACGAATAAAAAACAAATATCGATAAGTTATGCTAAATTTGCTTTGCGTGAGTACAGTGTAGAGCAGTCGATATTATGTTTTTGCTGTTGATACCTCGTATTGAGCAAACATTGTGTCAGCGTTTGAACAATATTATTGTTTTGTACTCAAATACCGAGAATTATTGTGTCTGTAATTTCACTTTCATGTCATGTTTCGATTATTTCTACATTTATTATTAGAAAGTTCATGCAAATATACAATAGCTCATACCTAAAAAATCAGTGCATATTGCACAGAACCTTTGGGAAAGAAAAGATGAATTACTTGGGACACATTTTGCTTAAATTGTTTTTTTTTTTTCAGATTGCTGGTCTACGTTTCGTGTTTCTTATTAACCAAGATCTCATCAACGCGATTCGCCAGGAAGCCGTCAAAGTTAACATACCCGTGTAAATTTCAATAAAAAGGTCACCAAACAACTGAGTTTTATTTAGAACACATATATTTGGTCGATTTAAAACAACTTCAAAACAATAAACCACTCTAAAACTTAAACCAACACGAACTGCATACACACTATTCAAAAACTAGTGATACTGTAACCTCTATAACAAAACTATGCGAGTTACAAGTATGAACATATACTTCAACAATGTTATAAATTAGAACTAATCCGTAACCCTTGCTTAGTGCATCAAAACTAATAAAATATATATCATAAACAACAAAAGTGCATAACAAAATCATTCTTGAGTGCCTACTGATATGGTCATCGTTACGACGGTACCATCAATATACGTAAAACGAACATACAAAGTCGAAATCGACACTGAAATATCATTACACGATTGAGCACTCACAAACTGTCTTACGCGTAAAACATTTGTACAACAATCAATACATTGGTACTTAACATGTAAATTCTTAAAATACCCACATTACAGTAATATATAGATAACTCACAGCGTACAATGTACGTCTATGATAAATTATCAAACAGTCAATAAACCACTCAACATTAATATTTCGGTATTTCAATAGTTTTCGCTTACACTAGTAGGTTCTTATCTACGAAGGCAACATTTGCACATAAAAGCACAATATTTGGTATATTTAAGACACCCTGTATATAATATAAAAATAGTCTTTTTTTTATAGATCAGGATAACACACCAGAATAATAGAAGCTAGTGCTCTATGAGATCAGTGGGCGCAATATTAGAAACATCGGAATGGAACTATAATACATCAAAAATATCGCAAAAGCTGCAAACTTCAACACATACTGTAGCTATTAGTAAATTTTGGATTACTGAAATAGTGGATTGCTTAAAAATATTCTCAAAAGGTTATTCTTTTCAATTTGGATCCTTTAAAATGTTATTTGGGGCCAATGGAATGGATATTATTTATCATTGATGTTTGATTTTAAACCCTAGCTGCCAAATGGCAGATTCAAAACGAACGAGATAAGTAATTTGTTTTGAATTATGCACTTAAAATAAAATAATTTAATACAGCAACAATATTTTTAAGTTTTGGTGTAGCATCTCGTATGTCTTCAAGAAAACTTATTATGGATTTACAACTGTCAACTACCCTAACATTTAGAAAATCCATTACTTACGTTATCCATGACGGAATTTCACAAAATTCAAATAGCTACAGTTTTCAATACATGTATATTGTATACTTACAGCGAGGCGGTAAATACGTAAAATGTTTATAAAACAAGGCTATAAACCTTGTTTATCAATAGTCCACATTAATTACATTGTAGCTGGTAGAAGGCACTGAAACGCATGATATAGCATTTATCATAATAATTAATCATGAAAATTTAAAAAATACGCTATAAATAAGTATATTTGCGGTACAATTTTAACCGGAAACATTCTATATTATTATGTATTTGGACATTTATTTGTGAATATATACTATAACAAAACTTTAAAAAGCGAGTAACAGGCACTTTATTTTGTAGGAAGTTCCACGTTAACTTTGCTTTGCTTTGGTTCCTTGAGTTTATATATTAGATACTTTATGTTTGGTAAAACATGGCAACAAAAGACCAATTATTTCATTGGTTGCAGTACACATACATTTCTTTATTACTTATATACAAAATATACACATTTTTTTATTTTGTACTAAACTATTATAGATTACACGCACAACATACGAACTCGAACGTGCAGTACATTTTATAATTAAATGAGCAATAGCAACTACATATTTTGAGCTGCGATATTTAATTTATTATAATTATATTTGATAATAACTTTGATAAATATAAAACAGATAATAATGTATATTATGTTTCTCTTAATCTAGTTATACAATCACAAAATATATTTACAGTATTAATAACATGATAATGGTCGATACTAGCTACGATATTTTTTTAAATAATTAAAATACTCATTTATGGCTATGCGATGGGTGCATCAACGTGAATAAATTATAAACTAACGATCGCAACACGTACTTTAACTAAAATGGAATGACGACATATCTAAATTAGAATTTAAAAAGTATTAACAAACTACAGATCAATTAAAATTGCACTAAATAATACATATTTTTATCTATTCTTTGACATCTAAGCATCACAAAAGTGCTACAACTAAATCAACAATTCAAAAGGTAACTAATAATAATTTAGTCTGCTACAAGGAATGTTTATAAATTAAAGGATAGGGCGGGATTCGTGAGCGTTAGCACTAAAGTATAAAGGTGGTTTAATTACTCGTTTGATAACAAACATTCAACGTATACGAGACACAATATTATCAATCCTATTACCAAGAAAGTAACGATCTTTGAAAATATCAATGGTGCTTCAGACGTATCGTATATTTAAGGTTTCCCTTATTCGAATCATAGTTTTTGGGTTGCGATATAACAAATTTGGCATTGTAAACCGATTTGTATTTTCGGAATTTTTCCGACAATATGTAGGACTTTTTCCTACGACAGTATATAGCTTTGACTTTATGTTTTAAAGCCATTTTGTCGATAAAAGTATTTTTTTCAATAAACACCCACGGTTGCCACTTTCTTCCAGTCAAGTCGGGACTCTGAATATCGTCGCTGCTTGAGCTACTGCTACTCGTGTAGTGTGATCCCGATTCATTCTTTTTAATGACCACTTTTGGTATTTCATCTTTCGCTTTTTTATTTTTAACCTTAGAATAATTATATTGGAATTTATCTATACTCATTAGTACATCCTCAAATTTCTGTTTAGCCTTTTTCGATTCTCTAGGTGCACTTAAGCTATACGTTTTAGTAGGTTTCTTGTCTTTCTTTGGTTCGACTTTGGATGTTTTCAATTGTTTAAGCTTGTCAAGGCTGTTTTTTGGCAGAGGTAATTTTACTTTTAATTCTGATACTGTTATTTTAATAGGTGGTATATATTTTTGAGCTGCCTTCGTAATTAATGTTCCAGAAGAGTTAACATTCGGTTTGTATTTCTTTTTTTCGGTTAGCTTGTAACTAATATTACTTTTGATTGCAGGTTTGCTATTGTCTAACTGAGATGATTTCGAACGTTTATGGTTGGATATTTTTAATATAATTCCTGGAGATTTATCTTCACATGTCGTAGACGTAACCTCAGGCGAGCTTGAATAATTGCTAGAGCTGAGTGTACAGCTATAATCTTCATAATCCTCGCAGCCAGAGTTTTGCTGAATATTTAGTGTATTTCTATGTAAAATATCAGATTCAGTTTCTTGTATTACGCTGTCGAGTACATGTACATTTTCTTTATCGTCTTGAATTATATTATTTAAAGGTAAAATTTTAGGAAACAAGGCGGTGCTTGTCTCAAAATGGTTTAAAATATTTTCAGCTTTCCTTCTATTTGATTCCATTTTATCTTCGGTAAAACTTTCCGAATCTTTTGGAGATTCTAAACAGCTAAAAATATCTACAGAGGAATCGTGATAATCGTATGGAAGATTATTAGAATATGTAGAATCATGGCAGACTTTTAATTCGTCCACGTCTACATCATTCTCCATGTTCTTAATAACTTCCTCACAAAGCATAAATGATTCTTTATTAACTGTTTCGTAATTAGAGGAAATATAACCTTTTGGTGATGAAGGCGTACCGATGACAACATCTTCAGCTACATCATCACTAAATACAGTTTCGGTACAGGCAACATCATCATCATCTACCCACAGTTCTTTTTCGTATTGGGGTAAGTTTTCAGCTATTGCATCAATTATTTCACGATCACTATCATATTTATCAGTTATCTCCTCTTCTTCAGCAAAACAAATGTTCGTATCTTGGCTTTCTTCTGTTAATATTAAATCTTTATCAATCAAAATAACAACATTTCCATCGTTATATATTTCAGAAATTGAGTTTCGCCTTAAAATATTCGTCAAGTTCGTTTCGATACTCTGAGGTTGTAAAACACCTCTATCGTTTATTTTACTTCTTTTAGTAGATAATGATTCATCTTCCTGAAAACCTGATATCAACGCAGAATCGGAAAGACACCTTTTACTCGTTCTTTTAAGAAGTTTAGTATTATTATTACTAAATGTTAAAGGAGAAAGACATCTAACTGGGTGTGTGTGTTTTAAGTCTGTACAGCTTGTATCACAAGGTATTTTTTCATTCAATTCATGCTTTTCTTCGAAATTATCCAAATTCTCACTTATATCATTTTTGGATTCATGGATAGCTTGTACGACGTCTACTGTTTCAGACAGAGATGCACAATCATTTTTATTTGCTTCAATAGTATAATTTAATTCTACTTCATGATTTGAAATACTAACAAAATTTATATTTTCGACAATATTTTCATCTAAACGTACTTGATGATCGAGAATATCAGCTTCTGTTTTATTTTTATAACTGCACAAGATTTTGTTATCAGTGTTGTATAAAATAAGATTTTGGACCCACGGAGAAAATAATGCTTTTCTATGTACTCGCTTTTTATAATATGCACTATTTAATTTCTCATAAACAGTAGACTGTTTATCATCACCGTCACTTTGTAATGCGCAAGCTATGTCTCTTTTGTTATTATCATTTTCTATAGCCTGTTGTTTTTGGTTACAATTATTTTCAGTATTTAATTCTTGCAAAGCTTGATCGCAGGTACTTTCAGTGACTGGTGATTTGCAGTCCTTAAATTTTATGTCGATTTCATTCATTTCTACTATACTATCTTCGAAGTTAATTTTGTCACATGCGTTTATTTCTAGCTTCTTATTTAAATTAGTATCATTGTTACTTATTAAAATTTCATCTTTATTTTTTGTATTAATTTGTGAGTCGAGTAACAACTCTTTTTCATAATCAAAATTGTTTTCGCTGATTGGGGATTCGGAGATTAACTTATCCTTGATACATGTAAATATACTTGATTCCAGGATGTCTTTATTGTGACTCTCTAATAAATTTTCGTTTATAATAATATCTGTACTTTCCTGGATGTTACTAAATTCTTTGTTTTTGATATTACATGATCGATCTGATGATTTAATAACACTTACATTTAAGCTTGTAGTTGTTTTGCTTAAATTTTCTTGCAATAAAACCTTCGAATTGGCTTCAATTGTTACCGGATGATTGATTTCAGAAAAGCTATCTATTATTGCATCAGATTTTGCATCCATTTGTTGTAACTCTTTTTCAATTGTATCTACAAGTTTACTTGTATCTATTTCACTACGCGCATGCTTATTTGCAGTATATTTAGAAGTTTCATCTAATTTTGTCATTTGGACATCGTTTGTGTTATTTTTAAAATCAGCATCTGGGATATTTTCTAATTTAGAATAATCTGTACTTTGGTCTGAGTTACAGTTTAAAGGTATGCGAGTTGATTGTTGATTAGAATCGGTTGCTAATTGAAATGATATATCGGGTAATTTATTTATATCGTCGCAGCTATTAAGTGCCAGATTATCAGTGAGTGAACGTCTTTCTTCTTTTATTCTTTCTGTTTTGTGTTCTTTATGTAGTTTCTGTTCTTCAAGTGGTTCATTTAATTCCCGATGTGTTAAACTGCTGGTTTCCGATTGATTGTCTTCAAATTGAATTTTACTTAGTTCTTTACTTGCTATGAACTCTTCGTGTGTTTTATTATTTGTAATAGATTTTTCTTCATTTGTGCAATAAGAATCAGAGTTATGGCCATAGTTTGTGAAACTTTCATCCTGTTGTCCAAAATAGTTTGCAATCGATTTTGAACCAGATGACTTCTTTGATTTTTTTGTTTTCTTATTTTCTTTTACAGATAAATTCATGTTACTTGGACAAAACTGAGATTCTTTAGATACGTTCGCGTTTGCTTTATCGATTTCACTCTTTGTATTTACAGGTTTTGCGTCCTCCTTTCTATTTACACTAAAATCGATTGCCATTTCATTGTTTTCAGAACAGGCATCATCCTTAATAATTTCATTATTATTATTTTCTTGGGTCGTTGTATGCACAATACTCTTTACTACTTCCAAAGATTCATTTTGGCTTTCCTGATTAAGTTTTACATTTTCTGGATTTTTTATGATAACGCTATCTGTTCTCTGTGCCAAACTACTTGATGATAAAATTGGATTATTAACTGTATCCGTTCTTTTAGTCTTTCTATATTTACTAAGTTTTGTTATTTCTTGATCTGCCATAGGTCCTGGTCCCTCATTATGTGTTTGACTGAAATTATTATTTTTTGAATAACTATTATCTGGGTGATCATTTTCCAACATCGGAACAATTTTATGTGGTGAACGCGATGTTATTTCGATTTTGTTTGCATCGATAAACTGTTGATTGACTTCAGGTAGATTTAAGTCGATGTCACTATCTAGTTGTGGTAAAGAAGCAAGACAAACACTCATATTAGCATTTATATCTGGTATAGGATACAAAGGCTTCACCACTGCTGAATTAATATGGTTTTGATGATATTTACCATTCGCCATCTCACAACTTGTTACATTCATAGACTTGTCGACTATTTCTATTTTACTTTCTTCATCTTTTCCTAAGTTTAACATGACAGGATTAGCAACTTTCTCTATAAATCTCTCTCCAAGCACATCGTGAACAGGAGCTGCTACATCGACATTTAAAACTTTCGGACTACATGGCTTTATTTCAAAATTACATCCAACCTCTTTATGTATAATAGATTGACTTATTTTTGCTTCAACGTCTAGGGGCGAAACAGGTCTCTGGGTGCCATCCTTAATTTGATTGGTTGCATATGTTTGTGGGATAACTTTGTACTCCTTTAAAGGAGGAATTTTGACGTGTAAATTATTCATGCCTGGTGATTCTACTAGTTGCTCAAACTGATTAAGTATTTCTATGTTATTGTAACCTTTAATATTTTCAGGTAGTTTTGAAACTTTTTGCAAGTGTTCATATTTAGATAATTCTTCTTGTGGAACAGTAACAGATCCAAGAATATAAAGCTGTTCTTGATTTTTGTTACCTGGAGGTTTAGGCGAAACATAATTGGAATTTAACTGATTGTCATTATTATTATTAGCAGCAGTGTCTTCCTCATCACCTTCATTCCACATTTGAAAAAATTGACTTAGATTAAGTCCTTTTTTGTTGTTTGTTGAACTTGCTGGTTTGGAATTGTTTTCTTTACGAAAAGCATTCTGATTGGTTGATGCATAATTAAATCCATGTCTTTTGTAAAAGTCTGCATGACCATTATTGGAATCCATGCTCCTAATACTTGTTGTTGAAGATTGACTGACATATCCACAATCTTCTTGTGGCATTCCTAACATTACTGCTTCATTGCTAGTATTTGAATCACAAGGAGATATTGATACAGTATTAGGTGAAAATTGCAAAGGCATTCTTGCTAGTGGATTACCTATACTTCTATGATCTCTGTAGGGATAGTGAGGAGAATGGTCAATACTTTTTATAGACAAATTATCTTTTTTATACAAGTGCTGCTGACCCATACTATTCATTTGTGTATGACCTGGAATTAAAATATCCTCTCTCATAAGTTTAGCCCTATCATTATAATAAAAATTATCAGGGCACGGATAACCTTTATATCTTGGATTTTCCAATTCAAGGTATATTTTGTTATTTGCATCATATGAGAATTTGTTTCCATGCACAGATTTTGGGTTGTCTGAAGGGCAAGGATAAGGTTTGTTGTGATAAAAGTTGCCCAGTAATGGGCCATATGAAGGGTGGACGGGCTGAGTACGAAAAGCGTTATGTTGTGGATACAAAGCTCTTGGATGGGTTTCCATCGAGGGTTCTGGATACCTTCTGTCAAAAGTATACTTATAAGGTCCTTGTGGATACATAGGGTAAGGGTGGCCATGCATGGATTTTTGGATGTCAAACTTAGGTATGGGATTCTGTGGAGGCTGAAATGTGTTTGAATAGTCATACCTTGGCTGTGGAAACTTCTCTTTATTTGTAGGATAAGGTTTGAACCTTAAGTTACTTTCTTGGTAAAGACGATCAGTATACATTGGATGTATCTCATCATGAACTATCCTTTGTGGTTGAACAATAGGCATTGGTCTAGGAGCAGGACAATTAGAGTATTCTGTATTATGATAGTAGTCATGAGCTTGATACGGTTTCAAGGGCTGCACTCCTCCCGTCCATCCGTGTGGTTGAACACCTCGAAGATACGAAGGATTCACTGCAGGCATTGCACTATCAGTTCTCACACTCTTTGGTTCACTACTTAACATATTTATGGTATAAGGCACATCACAATACTTGCCCTCAGTGGGGACATTTAACTTTTGATTTTTTAAACTAGTTTCATCACTACTTTTAATGGAACTATATGTTGGTGGTACCATAATACGCTGCATATTTTCTTGGAATGTTTGTCTCGGTGATATGTTGTGGGTTTGGTGATATTCTGACATTTTAATGGAGTCATATGGGTGGCGATAGTTTTCTGGGTACTCCCAAGGCTCAGGCGGTATCGTTTTCATATACACATCATTATGTTCTGCAGAGGGCAACACTCTGTCTGGACCTATGATGGCGCAAGGTCGAGTGTCCGTTTTTCCCAGGGGGTGGGAGCTGTCCGGATACGATTTATCCCTGCTTGTGTACGTAGCATTTCCATTTGGAAGGCGTTTGTTGCAGTCATTGTGGATACTCACACCCAGCCCCGAATCTATTCTCACCTCCTTATCGTCCATTGCCAAGCAGATTTTTGAGTGCTCCAAATTGAAACATTATGATACTTTGGAACTTATACAACTCCTCGGTCGTCATTCACCAATTATTCAATTTTCAATGCCACCACGGTAAATACGACTTCACTCGTCCTAAAACATAAAAACAATTTAATATTTTAGTGACAACTGTCAAAACACTGTGCCACATACACTCAAATCGACATACAACATCTAAATAGAATAGAAATTGGTTATTTTTAAGACATACACTAAAACCATTTAACTTACCCAAGAAAATTTGTTGGAAATTAGAAATATCGATAATATTTCCTTGGAGACACCGATTTAATACGTTGTATCGGGCCCAGGGGGGGGACAGAGCCGTGCAAACAGTGTTCCACCAATGAACGATTCAAACAAATATGGCTACTAAGAAAAAAGACAAATACTAGTACTTTGATCACAAGTGATACCAACTTCGAAAAATATTTAAAAGGGCTCTAGTACACGGTTATTGTTTTATAGCGATGTAAACGTGATATTGTGGCGATACAAACGACCGATTTTAGTGATGAAAACACGTGAATGTATCGTGCCACTATGTTGGATGACAGCGGGGACTATAACGAAGAAAGGGTTAGTAATATAATACATTAGGCGCGTTTGAACCGCGTTGACATCGTGACTGAATGAGTAATTTGTGTCATTAATATTGCTAGCAACATTCTTAGTGTATAATCTATGCAACATTCTGAAAATGGTTGCCGATGAAGCGACTGGTTTCTAAATATTTTCTTCCAAAAAAGTCTATTATTGCTGTTAATTTTATATTAACAATGTTATTATTTAATCAGAATGAGTAGTTATTGCATTTTCGGCTGCTCGCGAAAGGAAAGTAAGTATTGGAATATCATATGTATTTTCATAACCTCGCAACCTATTGTAAATAAAATCAAAACAGCAAAATTTGTTCGTGTTGTGAATACACTGTTTATTATAGTATTACACACTACGTAATACATAGTATTACATAGGTACTACGGTCTACGTAGTATACAATAACTACTAGATTTCTTAGAATAAAGACTGATTGATTCTATCTTATGATTCAGACTCTTTTCTGTATGATATCCATATTTCTTTTAGGATCGAAGACCATACATAGATTTCCGTCACCGAAATTTCCCATAATATTATATAGAGCTTGGTTGGAACTCATCCCAAGCAAATTTGATACCTAAGGAAAATTTCGACTATCGCAAATATAGAGTTTGCGATAAACATTTTGAACCAGAAGCAAAGCATGGTGCTGGGAGTCGCCTCAAAAGAACCGCAGTTCCAAAACTTCATTTACCAGTTGGTAAGTAAGGCTTTATAAATTATCATTGAGTCCAGTAATAATTTAATATCATACCATCATAAATCAGATGATATCCATATTTCTTTTAGGATCGAAGACCATACATAGATTTCCGTCACCGAAATTTCCCATAATATTATATAGAGCTTGGTTGGAACTCATCCCAAGCAAATTTGATACCTAAGGAAAATTTCGACTATCGCAAATATAGAGTTTGCGATAAACATTTTGAACCAAAAGCAAAGCATGGTGCTGGGAGTCGCCTCAAAAGAACCGCAGTTCCAAAACTTCATTTACCAGTTGGTAAGTAAGGCTTTATAAATTATCATTGAGTCCAGTAATAATTTAATATCATACCATCACAAATCAAATCATTTATTCACATAATGTCCATACTTAATATTATAAATGCGAGAGTGTGTCTGTCTGTCAGTCTGTCTGTCTGTCTGTTACCTCTTCACGCTCAAGCCGCTGAACCGATTTTGCTGAAATTTGGCATGGAGTAAGTTTGAGACCCGGGAAAGCACATAGGATACTTTTTATCCCGGAAAAATGTACGGTCCCCACGCGATAAACGAATTTTGGCGCAACGGAGTTGCGGGCGTCATCTAGTAGTTTATAAAGGTGTTATCTTATGTCTAATTTGTGCTTACATTATACTATTAAATGGTGGTTCATTTACATGCTTGCAAGTTTAAAATATCAAAATAAGTAAATGCTAGTAAAAACAATAAGTCAAATAAAATAAAGAATAGAGTCATTCAAATAATCTTTAAAAAATTACATGGTAGATACCTACGCTATAAGTGCTATAACAATAAAACAAGTCATAAAGAAACAATTCATTAAATAAAATAATTAAAAATAAAATAATTAATATAGCTATCGAACAAAAATTTCCCGTGATGCCTACAAACAACTCTAATGTGACGTTATAATCGAGTAGCATTTTGTATGGAGCGTTTCGGGCAGGTCTGTTTTATGAGATGTTTAAATTGTCATAATATCTTGGTGAATTTTTACGCTATCAGAGTCATTCTTTCACCAATGTTTCTATTTTTAAGGGTCTTTCAATTACCAATGAGAAAAAAAATTAGTTATCATGCTTATTGATTAAAATTATTTAACACCTAGATAATTTAGATTTTGGTCACCATAGTAATTAAAATTAATAATACCCATTAAGGTCATCACAGACTTAGCTATAATATAATATATTAATATGTTTATAGCTAGGCATATTAATATATATTATTTTCTATACAATTTTCGCGTGACCACACACTCAGCTATAATATATATTTCTACACACTGAGACCAGAAATATTTCTGGTCTCAGTGTGTTTAGTACGGTATATTAATATATATTATAGCTAAGTCTGTGACGGCCTTTAACCCCCAAACGGCCCAAGTGGGCCGCGAAGACAATAGATTTCCTAGAATTCAGCGATCGACGGATAAAAAGTGTCATTTAGATATATTTCATCAATAGTATATAATAATAGCATTTTTCTGTCAAGAGTTTTTTAAATTTAATTTTAAACAGGTTTACATTCAGATCTTTCAAATGCTTTGGAATCTTATTGTAAATTGTAGGTCCCATACAAATTACAATAGACACTTTTTAGCATCATTTCTGTTTTGCACTTTTCTATGCACACCGTGACCTCTGTTTCTTATAAAATTGTCTTACATGGGGCAGGACAGCAGGGATCCCCCCGGCTACTGCACAAGTACCTTCGGGCAAGCAAACTTTTAAGACTTCACCAACATCACTCTCGTGAAACTTGCCCCCCCCCCCCCTCCCCCTGGAAGAAAACCCCTCGGCTCATAACTCGGCCATCTTTAGGCCTGGACCCCCCGAGTGAGGGCTCATTTTAACCAGGACGAAGAGATCTACAACTTGGCCCCAACAGAATTCCCGAATTCCCGATTCACGACAAGGGAAGGAGAACAGCGAGGGATCCCCCTGGCTACTGCACAAGTACCTTCGGGCAAGCAAACTTTCAAGACTTCACCAACATCACTCTCGTGAAACTTGCCCCCCCCCCCCTCCCCCTGGAAGAAAACCCCTCGGCTCATAACTCGGCCATCTTTAGGCCTGGACCCCCCGAGTGAGGGCTCATTTTAACCAGGACGAAGATATCTACAACTTGGCTCCAACAGAATTTCCGAATTTCCGATTCACGACCAGGGAAGAACAGGGAGGGATCCCCCCGGCAAGCAAACTTTCAAGACTTCACCAACATCACTCTCGTGAAACTTGCCCCCCCCCCCTCTGGAAGAAAACCCCTCGGCTCATAACTCGGCCATCTTTAGGTCTGGACCCCCCGAGTGAGGGCTCATTTTAACCAGGACGAAGATATCTACAACTTGGCTCCAACAGAATTTCCGAATTCCCGATTCACGACCAGGGAGGGATCCCCCCGGCAAGCAAACTTTCAAGACTTTACCAACATCACTCTCGTGAAACTTGCCCCCCCCCCCTCCCCCTGGAAGAAAACCCCTCGGCTCATAACTCGGCCATCTTTAGGCCTGGACCCCCCGAGTGAGGGCTCATTTTAACCAGGACGAAGATATCTACAACTTGGCTCCAACAGAATTTCCGAATTTCCGATTCACGACCAGGGAAGAACAGGGAGGGATCCCCCCGGCAAGCAAACTTTCAAGACTTCACCAACATCACTCTCGTGAAACTTGCCCCCCCCCCCTCCCCCTGGAAGAAAACCCCTCGGCTCATAACTCGGCCATCTTTAGGTCTGGACCCCCCGAGTGAGGGCTCATTTTAACCAGGACGAAGATATCTACAACTTGGCTCCAACAGAATTTCCGAATTTCCGATTCACGACCAGGGAAGAACAGGGAGGGATCCCCCCGGCAAGCAAACTTTCAAGACTTCACCAACATCACTCTCGTGAAACTTGCCCCCCCCCCCTATGGAAGAAAACCCCTCGGCTCATAACTCGGCCATCTTCAGGCCTGGACCCCCTGAGTGAGGGCTCATTTTAACCAGGACGAAGAGATCTACAACTTGGCCCCAACAGAATTCCCGATTCACGAATCTTGTTCACTTGAGGCACGATTGTCTTTAGACAGACTTAAACACATCTTCTTGTGATTTGTATAGCTGTGTCTTAAGACTATCATGTCTCAAGTGAATGAGAGCTTGCTTGCCGAGGGAAGTGTCATGTTTCATGTTGATTTTCATATATTTTTGCAGCGAACAAAAATTCAAACGGTTTTTTTTTTCAGTGTAATTTGTGGGCGATTCGTATAATATCATCGTGCATCCTTCTTCGTGGGACGAAAAAAACAACGCATGCAGTTGTAGTTATTCATCAAAACAGACGGCAAGAAATGTCGAAGGTAAGCAGTCTTTTCTAAAAAATAACTATTTTATAAGTAAAATTTTCTAAAATCATTGGACCAGCGCGGTAGCGGTGGGTCTATCAAGCTAGTACTTTTTTTGTTAATATTTAATGCGTCAGTATAATAATGTCGTCCTTCCCTTTTTTGATAGACCATACTTAACACATTAAATATTAATAAAAAAGCAGGTACATAATAATTATAAGTATTGAATATTGCCTGCAGTTTCCTGATATTAACGAAAGAACATAAAAAAATATTCCTTGAACATGATTATTTTGTGTTTTTTTTTAATTTCTTATTTAAATTTTTCAGTGTTAAAAGGTGCTTTCAGTGGCACGTCAATTGTGGGCGTTGTGATCTGTATCAAAAATAAAATAAAAAGGTAAGCAGCATAATATTTATAATTTATTGTAATCCATCAAAATCCCCAAGCGGTCACATGCTGCCGCAAAAAAATGAATATCTATGGTGTCTCGTTTCCCACGATCGAAGGACTAAAGTATATCAATAGCTATCGTCTAGGCCCTAGGGCATAAAAAAGGGTAAAAAAAAATTCTAGGGTCTAGATATGGTATTATTTAAGAAACAAATACTATAACAGTACGTTAAAATAAATCATTTTAATTTTACAGTGACATGCATTAAGAAAACGAAACCAACAGTTTTGATATGGGAGGAGATGAATATTGATTTGGAGAAAGGATGACAACGCTGAAGCCGACCTACGCATCAAATACGCTACTGAATAGAATATATTATTCTTTCGGATAATAAAACCTAAGGAAAAGTGTGTCATAATAATCGGCCAAGTGCGAGTTGGACTCGCGCACGAATGGTTCCGTACCATTAGAGAGCAAAAATAGGCCAAAATTGTGTTTTTGTATGGGGGCCCCCTTAAATTTTTATTTTTTTAAATATTATTATTAACTATTGCGTAGACATACAATAAGGGCCTTCGTGAAAATATCATGTGCCTACCTGTTGCCATTACTGATAAAAGAGCAAAAAAGGCCGAAAAAAATCACGTTTATTGTATGGGAGCCACCCTTAAATGTTAATTATTTCTTTAAGTAGGTATTTGTTGTTATAGCGGCAACCGACATACACAATCTGTGAAAATTTCAGAAGTCTAGCTATAGCGGTTCTTGAGTAACAGCCTGGAGAGAGACAGACGGACGGACGGACGGACGGACAGACGGACAGACATCGAAGTCTTAGTAATAGGGTCCCGTTTTTACCTTTTGGGTACGGAACCCTAAAAATCCATGAGTCTACAAAATTAGTAATTAGTGCGAAAAGGAACTAAATTCAAAACGGTTGAAGTGTGGGAGTTACGTTTCCTTAGTTTTTATTATTCGTAATATAAAGAATATTACTATAATACAATCATCAATAATTGATGATTGTATTATGTATGTTATACATGTTTGTACAATTATTGTACAAACATGTATAGCATTTATATTTTTCTAAATCTTAAGGTGAACGCACACTTATCGGAGCCGAAAGAATGGAACGAGCCGAAAGAAACGAATTTTTGAATTCTATGAATTCCTATTAAACCTCGCACATTTGCCCGCGTCGAATCGGTCGAATCTGGCAGGACCTTAGTAAGGCCTTCAGGGAATTCGATTCGTTCGGTTCGGATAAGTGTGCGTTCACCTTGAGCAGTAAATTAAGGATTGAGCTAGATTAAAAAAACCCGTTATTATGAATAATTATAAAAATTTTGTAACTATTTTAAAACACTTGATTAAATAGTGTTATGAATGTAACGTTGTAAACTCAGTTTAATTTTAATTGAATGTAAATAATAAGTTTATTCGTAATATTCTTCATTAAAAAAAATAAGCGGAAAAAATGCAAACTGTAGATAGATCGTTAAAAAAATCTTCAGACTATTAATTATTATCAATTGTACAAACATGTATTAACATAATATTATATATATTATTTTTCTAAATCTTAGCAGTAAATTAAGGATTGAGCTAGATTAACAAAAAACCCGTTATTATGAATAATTATAACATTTTTGTAACTATTTTAAAACACTTGATTAAATTTGTGTTATGAATATAACGTTATAAACCACGGAATATATAACACTAAGTAAACTCAGTTTAATTTCAATTGAATGTAAAATAAGTTTATTCGTAATCATTAATAACTGTTTTTTAAAAAAGATAAAACCGACTTCAAAATTGTACGTAATTGAGAATTAAAACTTCCTATCTCCAAAACTACTGAACCGATTTTGATGAAACTTGCACTATTCCCTAAGTTGAACAATACCTAGTACAATAAAAAAAGAATCACTTAAATCGGACTTGTAGTTGCGGAGATATGCGTGAATAAACATAAAAACACATACATACATACATACACTTTTGAAATTTGGCACATTTGTTCAGAAGCTGTTATAGATTAACATATACAAAAACTGGACAGTTCTGGAAATATTACATACATACGCGTCGAATTGATAACCTCCTTTTTTTGAAGTCGGTTAAAAAAATTAAACGGAAAAAATGCAAACTGTAGATTGTTAAAAAAATCTTCAGACTATTAATTATTATCAATTGTACAAACATGTATAACATAATATTATATATTATTTTTCTAAATCTTAGCAGTTAATTAAGGATTGAGCTAGATTAACAAAAAAACCCGTTATTATGAATAATTATAACATTTTTGTGACTATTTTAAAACACTTGATTAAATAGTGTTAAGAATGTAACGTTGTAAACTCAGTTTAATTTCAATTGAATGTAAATAATAAGTTTTGATTGAGTGATGCATAACAAAATGTTTCAACTTTTATGAATTCAATTGAATCTAAACAGAGTGTGTATGATGTATGTATATTGTATTCTAGCATTGTTTGTTTAAAAAAATAGACTCACCGAGCTTCTTACGCCGGTTCTTCTCGGTGGGTGGGTCAGCGAACCGGTAGCAGGGATTTTTTATTGACCAAAAACAATAAATAATCATATTCGTCAAAATTTTGTTTTTATTTGTTTTATAGTGTCGGATTTTTATGTTTCAAAGACTTTGTTTTTGTGAAAATTGTGTATTGTTATGTGAACTAAACATAACAAACTCAGTTTTTACAAATTCAAGTTTATTGAAACATAAAAATCTGACAAGGATATCCTATCCCTACCCTATTAATACACACACATACAAACGTAAACGCACACATACACACCTATGGAGTTTAATCGAAATTGTTTCGATACTAGATGGCGCTAGCTGCGCATCTAATGTCAATTCGTGAGCCGTCAAACTCTTCTAAGACGCTTATCTGTCTACTCTATATACTTTAATCTGTGATCGGGCCTATTTTGCGATGTTGCCATAAAAATATACACCACAAAAATATTATTTTTTTTTTTAAATAAGGTATGGTGATAGGCTATAGTCAAGATTTCTAGTAATAGAATATAAAAATATATTATAGGATTCTTTACGAATGTTTGCAAAATTTGCCTTACGAAATTTTGTTTAAGTTTATCTTTTATTTTTTTACACTCAAATTCGTGCTTTTACGCTTGATTCATAAATACCTTTTATAAACTTATTAGTTGATAAACCACCATAAAAACTCTTTGAAGCTTAAAAAAAATCTCCAAAAAAGTAAAATGTCAAAATTCCACTATGAAAATGACATTAGGATCGTGTTCCGAAAGTGTAACATTAGCCTAGCGAATTCTGAGCGAATTCGATTTGACGGAACGTGATTGGCTACCACGACGTCAAATAGTGTTATTCAGTAAACTGGTATTAGTACAAAAACGCTCTATTGATGTCAAGATCACGTCAAGATTGTCAACTGTCAAGTGTCAACTTTGTTAATTGTCAGTTTTCAAAATTTTAGAAAAGTGAAAAATCAAAATATTTGGAAATTTTCTGCAAAAATTGCTGGTTTTTATCGTAACTTGAGCTAATTTGAAATATCATTAAATCCTGATATGAAGTATATTTCAGTTACATCGATACTTACCTTAATATTTTCAGTTTATGTCATAAATACTATATGGACATTAGCTGAAATTTTTATACCGCCGGAATGTAGTCGTGGCGAGAAGTGTATAAAATCATATTTATCTTCTAATCCTGTTCAATGTCTAGTGTTATATACTTCTGTTAAGGAACATCCATATATAAATGGAGTATATCAATCGTCGGTAAACAAAGTTCACACTTCATTGAAGTTTGACTACAGGACTTCGACTTCTATGTATGTATTCCTACAAGCGGCATAAGTGTGTGGCCACATTACTCCGTTGCGGTGCGTGACCGACGCGACGTTTTACAAACATATTTTAAGATGCCTGCGTTATGCCAAATTAGAGCCAGCCAGCCACACGGCGCGGTGCGTCAGTGTTGAGTCGACGCAGCGCTACCGTTTGACGCATAGCCGGCCACACGGGTGCTGTGTCATCGCAGCGTTATTAGTATTTACGAAGCAGTCTTAACATGAACACCCCCTCCCACTTTGTCTCGGGGGCTGCTGTCCGTCATGTATGCGTTGCGCGCTGCTGTCACGACGCAGCGCGCCGTGTGAATACCTTGGTTATTTGTATGTAAAACAACACAACGGCAGCACTGCGTAGACGCAACGCGCCGTGTGGATTGGCTCATGTGTTAAGTATGGACTCTATTCAGTTGGCATGACGCTCTTGGTTGCCAAAGTGTTGTATTTTATTGTAGCTGGTCAGCAACACAACACAACAGAGTAAAGTGATTTCGCTCTAAGAAGCACTTAAAAGATGTAATACACTGTTTTGTATTATTTTTATGTTTCAGAGATGTCACAATAAAGGTGCCAAGACAAACACGCAATAATGGAACACTGTACATGCATGCTGTGTTGTTGGATGAAAAGCGTTTATATGATGACTTTGTGGACATATTTGCCAAGGAGGCTGTACACACACTACCCTTGGTTACCTATTTAGAACCACAAGCTGCTACTTTTAATCTATTGGAGTCAAAGGTATTACTCAAAACTTTATTTTTATTGACTTTTTTTTTAATAGTCATAAAATATACCAAGAAAATATGTTCATCTTTAAATTGTATGCTTATTTTCTTTACCAATTTATGACTTGTATATTTTTAGACTGATGAAAAAAACGAAGCAAAAAGTAAAGGAACAGGGAAGCCATTTTCGCATATTGCAACCATTGCACCTTTAGCCATACTAACTGATGACCTCAACCTTCCAATGAGAAAAATACCAGGAGAACTTGCTCATTATATGAGGTACTATTTATTAATGTTATATAATTTTGTACACTGGCAACCTTTTTGATTCCTATGATTTTAAGAATTAAGGACATTTCAATCAGGTAGCTTATTTATCCTTTCCTACTATTTAGGAGAATCTATAGTAAGGTCACAGAATATATAATAGTACTCCGTACAGAAGTTTATCTTAGAAAATGTATCCAACGAAATGTCTTCTTTAAATCTATAAACATAATATGGTACCATTTAGAATGACTCAGAGTTCAGTGTCTGTTCGTTTAAGTACCTACAAAAATTTATTACAAGCCAATTTCATTCTTATGCCTACGGATAACGATCCATATTACACTGAACCTATACATTGAGCGGCCCGCTCGAATGTACTATTGTGCCGCTAGGGCAGCTAGGGCTGAATGTACCAAAAAAATACTTGCGCGCGGTGCGCTATTAATATTATCATTTAATTATAAATGATTATAAACCATAAACAACTTTTTGTGATGATTCATGGAAATTTCTTTATATTCAGTTTAATGAGAGTAATTAAGTAAAAAAAAAACGAAAATGGCGTAACAGACGTGCCAATAGAGCAACCAAAAAGATACGGGCGAAATACTTTATTGGCATTTAAGTATATTATTTTATGGAAGTGACCAAATAAGTATGTCACCATGGCAACATGGACAGCTAGTATACTTAATAAGTATTATATTAATAAGATTTATGTTTAATGTATTACCTACATAATGACGTAGTAAAAGGTACCTATTCAAAGTACAAATAATACTTTGCATGAGTCATATTATATTGCTTACTTTTCAGCGTCCTTAGGTAACCAAAAAAAAGATAAATTTGTATCGCAATCAGTTTTTAAACAATTGAATACAGCACCATACTTTTTAGGGTGTTTCTTTTTATTTTCCATTTTAATAAAAACAGGTCAAAACTTAAAAAGTATGTCCGTCGCTGCTCGCTCGCGCAGCCCCACTGAATTATACCCTGCGCAAGGGCAGCCGCGCGTAGGTATATTTTCGATACCTACGCGCGGAGTGAGACAGGCCTGGTAAGGTCTAGTCAATAAAAATTAATCAATCCTTAATCCAGCCTTTGGCACTTGTATGAATTTTATATATAACTAGCTGTCCCGGCAAACGTTGTTTTGCCATTTAAAGTATATTTTCTACATCATCAGTTGATACATGTTTCACCCCCTCTTTTGTCCCCTAAGAGGGTGTGGGGGGGGGAGGTCATACACCAGATGTTAAGTTGAAAAACACAGTTAATACCTAATATGAAGTAAGTCCACTAAAGAAAAAAGTTGTATACAAAATCTGACCCCTCTTTGGTCCCCAGAGAGGGTTGAGAGGGGAGGGGGGGGGAGGATTTTTATACACCAGATGTTGAGTTGGAAGTAGACAAATATAATATATCTGTGAAAACCGTATGCAAATCGGATTAGTAGTTTTCGTGTTAAAGAAAAAAGTTTGATACAAAATCTGACCCCCTCTTTTGTCCCCTTAGAGGGGTAGGGGAAAAAAAATTTATACACCAGATGTTAAGTTGGAAGAAGATAAATATATCTGCGAAAACCACATTCAAATCGGATCAGTATTTTTCGTGTGATGCTGGAACAAACATACAGACAGACAGAAAGAGTGACAGACAGACAGACAGACAAAAAACTAACCACATTTTTGGCTTCTATAGCGATGTAGTGACAAAGGTGTAATTTCGGGTGTCATTTCATGTCTTTTATGTACAGAATTTTCATTTCTACAACAGAATATTGTCTTCTTCCCGCACGCGCTTTGGTGACGCCCACTATCGTAATATTTTAATTTCGCCATAATTTCAAAACCAAACGTCCAATTTTAATCATTCAAAGACCAAATATTATCTACATAAACTGTACTTAGTGATAAAAGAATTTATTTTGATAAGGATTAATAGCGTGAGTAAAATATATCCGTTTAAATGTAGTCCAAAAAAAATTCAGGATTTTTAAATAAATAAATGGTTATTGTGCCTCACTCGACATAGATAGGTATAGTGTGTCGCGGACTTTAACTAAACTAAACTTGAAAATAAAATGTAGCCT
The DNA here is from genome assembly GCA_905404155.3 of Plebejus argus. Taxonomy (NCBI): domain Eukaryota; kingdom Metazoa; phylum Arthropoda; class Insecta; order Lepidoptera; family Lycaenidae; genus Plebejus; species Plebejus argus. Next base: position 12,178,001 of record FR989935.1, read on the forward strand.
ATATTCAGCGGAAATAATGTAGGATTAAATGGTAAAACAATTTTTCAAATCGGTTCAGTAGTTTCGGAACCTATTCAATTCAAACAAACAAAAAATCAAGTCTTTCCTCTTTATAATATTAGTGTAGATAAAATTTTATGTGTTTCTCAACTGCTTACCAACAGATTGTCTATTTTATTTTGCTATAAACACTACAACCATATTTATGAAGTATAGCTACAATTATACATTTTCAGGGTGCGTAATGGAAAATTTTTACCGATATTGCAACATAATGTATTAAAGTCGAGAATATCTCAGTACCAACTTCTAAATAAGACGACATCCGAAGTTAACATTACGGTGGAGGTTTCCCCAGCATCATATGGCTCGCTGCGTCTAGCTCTACATGTGAGGTTGGCGTTACACCAGCTGCAATCTTTGGGCTTCAGTGAGAAAGACGTTGATGATGTGAAAGGAATATTCGCTGATACAAATCTGTATTTATTATCGGCTACTGTTCTCATTGCTAGTTGTCATGTAAGTTGAATAACATACTATCTACTTTGCTTTGTATACAAATAAATTTTACAGTTTTACTACATTTAGTGCCTGTTTCACCACTTCCTGATAAGTGCCGGATAGCCTATCCACCACTTAATTATCACCACTGACAGATATGAGTTCCATACTCATATTATATGAAATATATGATATGAGTATGCAGAATCTGTCAAAAAAGTTGTGGATAGCCTATCCGGCACTTTATCAGGAAGTGGTGAAACAGGCACTAAAAATCGACAAACTGCACAGCAATTTGTTGGCGCGAAAGCTTGTAACCATACCTGTTGTTTAGCGTTTTGATTGAAATATGTAAGTAGTAACAAGCATTCATAAATTTCTCTTTTAGTAATATGTCTAATGCTAAGTGCTCACATGCGGTTTTGCTTGATAGTTTTACTCTAAATCGAGAGAATAAAACTATTGAGCAATGCTGAATGTGTCGACGAAATCCGGAGCCGCGGGTTTTGCTCGACGTTATTGCTCGATTGAGCAAATCCGTATTTGAGTACTTAGCATAATAACTATTTAGCTCGAGTATAAATGGAATTTTAAAATTTTCAGCTCCTGTTTGACTTCCTAGCATTTAAGAACGATGTTTCGTTTTGGCGGAAAAAACAGTCGTTGGCTGGCTTGTCAATGCGCACTGTATTGTGGCGAGCGTTCTCACAGTTCATCATATTCTTCTATCTTATGGATCAACAGACGTCGCTATTGGTGCTTGTTCCTGCAGGAATTAGTGCAGTCATTGAAGTAAGATATTTGCTGCCTTATAATGAGATTTACACATGGACTTATAGTTTTAATACTGTGTTTTAATTATACATATAAATGAGGGTACTAAGTAACTATTGTATTCACGTTTATGTTTTTAAAAGCTTAAAGCAATTTTATTATAAAAAGTAAATGGTGTGGGGTTATGCTTGTGTATGTATCGCCACAACAACGGTCTAAACAAGTTTAAGAGTTACAGTTTGACAATCTCTGTGGCTCAATGTTTAAGCATGAGGCGGCTCAAAGCCGAGGGTCGCGGGTTCGAATCCGGCTGACGGAACAAAAAAGTTTAATACTTTATACTATACATAATATTATGTATAGTAGTATTAAATCATAAATGTATTTCCGTTATCTGGTACCTGTAACACAAGTCCTTCGTGTACTTAGCACGGGCCAGACTGACGTGGTGTGAAACGTCCATAGATATTATTATTATCAATTACAATTTACAACCTAGATATTGATTCATCGTCACATTTTCTGCTTTTTTGAGATGAGACCATACATTGCGGCAGTGAAACAACTACTTTTACGAAAAAAGCAAGCAGTTCCCTTATTTCGTAAAAAATCCCATATTATTATAACCTTCAATTCTCTAAAAGAGTCTTCTTAATAATAATACCTACCTTTAATCACAGACACAATAGATATTTAATTGTTATGCGACACCCGGATGCCGCTTGGGAGTTGATGGGTTAAATGAGTAAGTAGATCCATTTTTCTTTTCTGTCCCCAGTTATGGAAGGTGACAAAAGTACTACACCTGCGTGTAGAGAGGCGCGGCTGGCGTATACGTGTATGGCGTGACTGCGGTGACGCGGCCGAGCGCACCACGGCGCGCGCCGACGCCGAGGCCATGAAATACCTCTCCATGTTGCTATACCCGCTGTGTATAGCCGGAGCGCTGTATTCCCTGTACTATGAACCTCATAAAGGGTAAACATCGTATAATAGCAAAGTCACATGTCTTCGTTGATTGAAATTACTTTATACAGGGTGCAATTAAACCTTCCTGCCAAATTTTAATATATTGAGCCTTGTTAAAAATAAAAATACACGTATTTTTTCTTTTATAATCACTCAGTACTAAAATGTTGAGAAATAGCTTCCGAAAGTTAAAAAAACACTACAATTAATGGACACGACGCGTCGCTCGCGCCGCGCCGCGCGTGATGTGACCCCGCGCGCGCGCCCCCCCCGCGCGTCACGACACGAGTTTTCCCAAAAACAGTGAAAAAAATTAGCTCTTTCAGCGCTGCTTTTACAGTGTACTCTGTACACGAGACTCATACACACCCTAAAGTGTTATCATTTAATTTTGTTACACCCTGTATAGGTTCCTTACTTATTTCAATCATTTCAGCTGGTACTCCTGGGCTTTACACAGCACAGTGAATGGAGTGTACGCGTTCGGTTTCCTGTTCATGTTACCGCAACTGTTCGTCAACTACCGCCTCCGTTCTGTGGCGGCGCTTCCGTGGCGGGCCTTCATGTATAAGGCCTTTAACACGTTCATAGACGATATATTCGCATTCGTGGTAACCATGCCAACGGCGCACAGAGTGGCTTGCTTCAGAGATGACTTGGTTTTCCTGGTCTACTTGTATCAGAGATGGTGAGTTATACTTTGGTTTAGTTGCTTTCATTTTGGTTTTAATTTCAAAAGACTATAATGCTCAGGGAGCGCAATACTTTATAACATACCGCGTGGAACTAAATATCATCCCGATTCGCCGAATGATCTTAAAATTGTGCACGGCCTTTATCATACACTGACTTTGTCGCCAAGTTGCTGGATAAATTACTCATTTAAAAATGGTGAATTGGTATTATTTCAGTTCTTCAATTCCTCCTTTTAAATGTCGTTCAAGTATAATTTTGCCGTTATTACCGAATTATGAATTATCGTATAGTTTTGAGTGACAGCTGTATTCCATCCACGCACTAAAACATCTTTGTTGGGTTTAAAGTTAACCCGAATTAACTTACCTATTAACTAATCTAACTAGTCGCTAACCTTAAACATTTTTCAGGTTATACCCAGTGGACAAGAGTCGTACTGACGACAGCAGCAGTATGGACGTCAGTCCGGAGGAGGTGGCGCCGCAGAAGAAGAAGGAGGAATAAGACAACGAGGCTCAGGTGCTGTAGTCCCGAGTTGTTTTACTGATAAATGGTGTCTGAGTAATGACTAATGAGGGTGTTTGAAATTATGTATATTTGCCAGGTGCCGCTATGTACCCTAAAAGCCTTTATTTACTTTGATTAGTGCGAGTGCAGGTAATTGTGCAGGTGATAAGTAATCAGGTAAAAGTACGTGTGGATAGCGACTGATTAGTGCAAGTCCTTTATTTTCTAATAACTAATCACTTGCACTAATCACCTGCACTCGCACTAATCAAAGTGAATACAGGCCTTTAGGAGTTAGGGTCTATCGTGTCAAATAGGCATATTATCAGCCGTGTTCGTTTTATTTTTCAACTACGCATGCGCGGGTTTTTTTGCAGTTTGGCAACTGACTGTCAACTTCATAATTGTGTCACGTTCATACAATTTCTGTCAGATTTTAGAACATGACACGACTTGCATGACACTCACACTGACACTAATTTTTAACTTTGCGCATGCGCAATGTGCATTGAAAAACGAAACGAACACGACTATCGTGATACATGACAGATATATCGTGACACATGACAGCTATATCGTGACACATGACAGCTATATCGTGACACATGACAGCTATATCGTAACATATGACAGCAGTTTGACACGATAGACCCTAAGGCTACATAGCGGCACCAGGTGGCACCTTATAGAATTTCAAACACCCTCATTTTGACAGGCGTCTCTATCAATCTATTCAACTGCGATGTTGATTGGCTAACGTTACCCTATCAAATGTGCTATTGAATAGGTAAATTTCAGTTAAAAATGTCAGAAACCGAGTATAAAAGGCTCTATGCTGAATACAATAATAATATAAGGACTTTTAAAGTGAGATTTTTATAAAAGATTATTATGTAGTGACATTTTATTACTCTATGGTAGTGAGCACACAGGCTACAGGATGCTTAGTCGAATTTTCTTCGATAGTTTCAACAGTAGAGTAAGGCTGCGTTTCCACCAGAGATGTGTTGCGAGGAATGTTTGAGAACCAATAGAATCGCTGCATTGACGTGACCTCGCTCAGCGCAGCGATTCTATTGGATATTAAAAATTAAAAACACATTCCTCGCAACACAACTCTGGTGGAAACGTAGCCTTATGGCGGGCTTACATTATTCTAATCCAGTAGCTATCCAGCTCTGAATTGGATTATTATTGGTTTGGACTTTGGAGTACTTTAAACCGGTCATTAGATAAAAATAAAATATATGGGATCTGGGTAACGCCATCTATGTCACAGCGACGCCGCCAAATCACACTTTTGATTTCTAACTCCGTCGTCTAAATTATCGAATGTCATTTATCTAAGTACGCCAGTCTTGTCGAAGGTAAAACAACTCGGAACGGACTCATCCGCATTTATATTTAAAGGGATTTCACTGTTATCAGGATAGGTCTTTATTGTAAAGTGCTGCTTCAAGAGTCAAGACAATGGCGGGCGTGGGATAAACGGGCTGACTCGAATAGTACGAAATGATACCACCTTACAATCTCTCTACTACAATTATTATTGAGTTTCCACTAATAGAGATTATGAAACAACAATTATTCGTAATAATTTCCAATTGAAATTATGGCGTCCGCCAAACACGTGAATTGCGAGCGCGCTCGACATCAGAATCTTGTTCAAAACTACCCTCTCCTTCTCCTTCTTTTTTATCCACAGACAATCAACGATAGTTTTGACTTTTGCCATATTCGGCCAGTGTCATTATAATTGGCCGCCTATTCAGTGTTTAGCGTTACGTCAGAGCGATCGATAACTCTATTTCATTTGGAAATTACCAATTACAATATTAATCTACCAAAAGATCACATTTAAAGTAAAACTATTTCGGCAGCGCCGTCACGGCCAACCCTGACAGTCGCGCGTCCTCGCGCGTTACCTCATGGTTTACTCTTCAGTACCAGCAAAACAGACATATGGCAACTGCTAATACCCGCTCGGGCATTATTCCTGACATATTATGCGAAATAGGTGAAAGCTTTAGCAGGGAAACAAAGAGTGGAGCACTGTGGCCCCGTCTTTTTTTTGAGGCAAATGCTGACTGGACGCACTAGGCCCTTTTGTTTTACGTCATAACTCAAGTCTCTTAGCTCATGTAACGCTCTTTATCTCGTTCTGCGGACCGGGCATATTAGCCCCTTTCATCCAAACACCATTACCAAGACATACCTGTCGTGTAGACCAGGCGTAGCGCCCAGGGCCTTTTATCTAGTAACCAATGTATGGAACAAAACTCCACTGATCCGGGCGCGAAGCCCCCTCAACCTGGAGAAACCAAAACTTAGCTAGCCCAGGCGCGAAGCCACTACAACCACGAGCAACCAAGACTCATCTGGCCCGGGCGCGAAGCCACTACAACCAGGAGAAACCAAAACTCAGCTGGCCCGGGCGCGAAGCCACTACAACCAGGAGTAACCAAAACTCAGCTGGCCCGGGCGCGAAGCCACTACAACCAGGAGCAACCAAGACTCGTCTGGCCCGGGCGCGAAGCCACTACAACCAGGAGTAACCAAAACTCAGCTGGCCCGGGCGCGAAGCCACTACAACCAGGAGTAACCAAAACTCAGCTGGCCCGGGCGCGAAACCACTACAACCAGGAGTAACCAAAACTCAGCTGGCCCGGGCGCGAAGCCACTACAACCAGGAGCAACCAAGACTCATCTGGCCCGGGCGCGAAGCCACTACAACCAGGAGTAACCAAAACTCAGCTGGCCCGGGCGCGAAGCCACTACAACCAGGAGTAACCAAAACTCAGCTGGCTCGGGCGCGAAGCCACTACAACCAGGAGTAACCAAAACACAGCTGGCCCGGGCGCGCAGCCACTTCAACCAGAAAACCAACACTCAACTGGCCCGGGTGCGAAGCCACTTCAACCAGTAAACCAACACTCAACTGGCCCGGGCGCGAAGCCACTTCAACCAGTAAACCAACACTCAACTGGCCCGGGTGCGAAGCCACTTCAACCAGTAAACCAACACTCAACTGGCCCGGGCGCGAAGCCACTTCAACCAGTAAACCAAAACTCAACTGGTCCGGGCGTGAAGCCACTTCAACCAGTAAACCAAAACTCAACTGGTCTGGGCGCGAAGCCACTTCAACCAGTATGACAAATAACAAAATGTGGATGGGGCGTAGACAAATACACCTTAAAAACAACAAGAGCTGATAATGAATCTCACTTGCTTATTCACAACGGCCTGGTAAGTGCCCTCGTGAATGTTATTATCTGATATCAACCTAAAGTCTAGACATGCTTCAGACCGCCTGCCCTCCACGAGAGGCCGGCCCGGCCCCCCACAGGAAACAACAAATGGAACAGCAAAAAAATATGGAAAGGGCGCAAGCGACAAAATGGCTTCCGTCGCGCAATCCAAAAACCACAGATACACTTCACACAAGCCATGGGTAAATCACAGTGTATGCCGAACCAATCCATGCACAAACCCTGGAAGCCCAAACCACTCTCCCCTTTCGGCAAAATCAGAACCCCCCTTCTTACAGAGGTCCCTCAGATTGACTACTCTGCGCTACAAAAGTTGACCAACCATGCCACGCCATGGGCAATCCAAAGACAAAGACACGACGAACACCGACAATAAACTTCAACTTCCCAGCCACTGCCGAGAAAAACGGACATCGCCACAGCCAAACCATCAAGGCGTCGTGTCGCCTTAACATGTGTGCTCGAGACTGCTATAATTCTGTTAACTCTGCTGGTAGCGTTTCATTAATAGTCAAATCTTCCTGACGGATTCCCTCTTTATTAATGACCGCCGTCTCGGCCCAGTTTGTTTCAAATGCATTTCAGAATATCAATGAATCAGATTTTACATGACGTTTCGCGACAATTATACACGTTTTCCTCATTTCTGAACCATGTATCGTTACCTTATCAAAAAAATTAACAAGAAACGATACGCAAAGCAACCAAATGTCACATTTTTTTTTAATCCGTCATGACAGGACTTGAATGGATTTTATGAAGTTAAGTCTCGAACATTGAGCGTTCCAAAGATAAAGCTCGGATTAGCTGTGAACTCGTTTAATTTTTGTTGGTGAAATGCAATTCATAGTTACAAAACGCGTTCATACGTTTTCAACCCGGTTCAGTGTGCACTAAGTGCGTTTAATAATGCCCCTGACCCTAACTTGACCACACACTGCTTACAAACTCAAAATCTGCAAGGTCTAGAAAACCGATTCTTTTTACACAAGTAACTTCAGCTCATGAAGATCAAATGCTCAAGATGAAAACCCGATCACTAAAAAATATGCTCGATAGTTTCCTTTTTACAAAAAAAAACATTGCTTCAGACACACCCCTGCTTGGATCCTCGAAGTTCACCGTCCCTTCCCCAACACTTTTCAATATCCAAAAAGGCAATGATGAAACCTAAATTTGCTCAAAATACCCCCTCACAATCATTATAGTTCGTCTTTCATTCAAGCAAAACCAACTTGGCGATAGTTCCGCGTCGTCTTCCACCCACCCGGCACACGAAAAACGGGTGCGAGTGTGAAGAGAGAAAGACGATGCCCGATTCCTTGGGTCAGTAGCCCTCTTAATTTCTTTGGTGAAATTACACCTTTGAGTAAAATAACAATGTGCACTTGAGGGACTTTAATCCCTCTGAATCCACATACAGATACAAGCCTAGTAGTCAAAACATTCAAATCACAAGCACTGGTAAACGCAGTTCACTTAAGTTCTTTAAATGCATTGCTTAATGCTTTGCTATAACTTCGTAAAACGTAGTTGCTTGACCAAAAAATAGCCTTAGATCAACTCGCTGTCATCAACGGAAGTCGCACGCATTAGGTCGTACATACCGCACGCATTTACATTAAGGCGCTCCCCCACGGATACACCGTAATTCACCGTATCCAAAGCACCACAAACTCATAATTTGAAAGCTATAATAAAAATACAGCAACAATCTCCAGCATATCAACATTCCTTTCTCCGTCTTCAATTTCCTATTTTTGTTCATTACACCCATGATACCAGCCTCCAGAGCAACACCAATCCATCAAAACCGAAGCATACGACAATAGACGGACAATTTCATGAACCACACATTCCACGCTTGAATCCACTTTTTAGATCAATCTTGAACCAAGATAAGCAAAAAAATAGGATCCCTGCGGGATCCCGGCAACGCGTCAAATGCATGGCCAAGGTCGCCCGCTCCGGGGATGGCCTTAATTAGCGAATATTCAATTGATTTACTCGTCGCTTTCTAAACCTTTTATACTTGGAAAACGCCTTAACGTTTACTAGGTACTTAAGGGCGTGCACCGTAACAATTTAAAAAAAACTTTAGAGGTGTCAACGGACACCCGAACGGAACGAAGCCACTTCTTTAAGTACAAAAAAAAAAACAGTGACACATAATGTACACTCAAAAAAAAACGCCATCCACCGACGTCCAGGAATACCAACAACGCGTCGCCGTCCATTTATAAAAACGCCATCTAGTTGGTGCACAGGAACACGCCATCCGCCCCCAACATGCAGGCACTAACAAAAAAGTATCGAGGTCAAACATCGTTCTGTCCAGCCTTCAGATTTACGCCGAACGAAACGAAGTCAAAATAAATTAAGTTGGCATAGCTACCTTCCCTACTGTACTACCTTGCCGACTCTAGGAACCATGCGAAAATCGCTCGTAAGTATTGCATTCTGTCAACTTTAAAAAAATAACATTGGTCTTATTTCTTTCTTATTACTCCATATCATAAGTTCATCGAAAAACCTCTTAGCAGCTTTCAGAATGACAAACTCAAACCTTCCATGCGTTAAAAACCATTCTACTGCTTATTAAGTTCTAACCAAGTTCTTCTTCTTCTTATTTAAAAAAAACGACATTCTCCCCACACTAGAAACATCTGTCACTTCACCGTCAATCACAGTATGGTATGATTTGTGAATAGAAAACATGACAATTTTTTTTACACAGGAGTCAATAACCGCTACTGCACCGCCCGATTATATAATTACGTCATTACGAATATACATGAAAAAAAAAACTGAGATTGCATAGTACTATAGTATACACTATACTTTTAATAAGTGTTGGTAAAAATAGCACTAGCAATAATAATCAATTATTGTGAAATGTCCATTAGCAATGATTAATCGTACTTGCCAAAAACACGATTGCCAACATTATCGCAAGCAGCAACAGTCCGCGATCACGATAAAAATCTCGTCCGCGCTTCTAGCAAATAGCAAAGCTACAACACTTAGCATGCCGTGACATCAAAGTTATCAGAAAATAGCATTAATTCCCGTTACTACTTTTAATAAATAGGCAAGTCGAACCGTTGTCAAATAAAAATGGAAAGGCCTCACCAGTTTTTGTCGTTATTGTACCTCGCGTCTTGCGCTCGCACATGTGAACTTCCCTCCTCAACGATCGCTCGCTTATGGTTTTGTTCTCAATGCCGTTGGTGCAGATTCTCCTCGGAATTCAGATTGAATTAGCCCGTTTATCCCACTTCTGATAAAGGGATTTCACTGTTATCAGGATAGGTCTTTATTGTAAAGTGCTGCTTCAAGAGTCAAGACAATGGCGGGCGTGGGATAAACGGGCTGACTCGAATAGTACGAAATGATACCACCTTACAATCTCTCTACTACAATTATTATTGAGTTTCCACTAATAGAGATTATGAAACAACAATTATTCGTAATAATTTCCAATTGAAATTATGGCGTCCGCCAAACACGTGAATTGCGAGCGCGCTCGACATCAGAATCTTGTTCAAAACTACCCTCTCCTTCTCCTTCTTTTTTATCCACAGACAATCAACGATAGTTTTGACTTTTGCCATATTCGGCCAGTGTCATTATAATTGGCCGCCTATTCAGTGTTTAGCGTTACGTCAGAGCGATCGATAACTCTATTTCATTTGGAAATTACCAATTACAATATTAATCTACCAAAAGATCACATTTAAAGTAAAACTATTTCGGCAGCGCCGTCATATTTATTTCGTTATTGTTATTGCGTAGTTAATTTTTAATGCGAAATATACACCGCATATAAAATTATTATGTGGAATATTTTTAAACGGTGCAATATTTTCGTTAATGATCTATCATAAGTAAGTAAGCTTCCTTGGCTTACGTTACTGAGACTAATATAATTATTTTTTTTATATTAATATTGTTTAAATACATACCCCCTTGTTAAAAATGTTGCACAATGAGCTACATATGTCATCTTTAGTCCCTGACGTCAAGTGATATTTCTAAATGTGATCGCATATTATTATCAGCACGCACGCGCCGAACGCGCCGCATTAGAATTCGTTGTATGAAATGATGTGAAACCTCGCACATTCGTCCGCGCCGCATTTACGGCGCGTACGTACGGTGCGTACGGTGCTGACAAATGTGCGATCAGCTTAACTTACACACTTTTTCTATAGCGTATCCATTGTGCAAATATTTATAGTAAAGAGGATAGAATAAATATTAAATTTAATAGTAAGACGTAGGTTTTATAGTGGGAATGCTTTTTTACTTGATGTTTCGTGATATTATTTTTATTGAAAAAGACGAATTATTTTTACTGTTACCTTCATACGTTACTTCTAAGCTAGTGAATAATTTAAATTAATTTATGTATGTGTTAAACTGAAATTTTCCTTCAATTGTAGTTAAAATATTTAATTCATCACAGCCATTATTTTATCATACATATATTTTAATTTAAATTACCTACCCTGTTATTAACTTATACATAATACATATAACAGTATAGCCCAAAACTTTAAGGATTAAATCACCATTACTGAGAAGTAACCGAGCTGATGATGATGAATTATTGCTCAAACAGGGTTATTTTAAAAAATTATATTCTTAATGACTAATCTGTTTATACTAGAACTTAATGATAGAATAAGAAACTACGGACTTTCAACTTGAAGCTCAATTTGTTAAATATTTTGTTGGTATTTAAAATGATCGTATCTGTGAGTAATAATTATTTTTTTGACGTTTGTATTTTGTCACTAAAGTTGAAAACATTTTAAATAATTGGCAAATATTAATATGTAGGTATTTTGTTTATAAACATGTTTAAATGTTGCAGGGTAAAACATTCCATGTGCATTTTCAAAAGCGCCCTCAATCGACTTGTGAAGGCAAAATCTTAAATTTTTATGTAAAGCTGTTAATTTTAAATATACACTTAGTAAAATTTTACTTCATAATAACATTTGAATCACAATAATTATATTATTAATTTAACAGTTGTAATGTTGTTTTGTGACTGATGTAGGTATACTCCATGACTAGATTTATATTATTTAATGCAGATTAAATTATGGATTTGCATTTTGGAAGTTTTATTAATATCTAACGATAAGTATGATACACATTCTGTTTTTATTCCCTCCTATTTATCCCCCACAATAATTTAGGTTACTTTTACTCTAGTTTTAATAATTTTCAATCTAGTGTCTAAAACACATTCTTTAATAATTTTGTTACTCCGTACCGTTTGATATTGTAGTGTGATGTAATTTCAAAAGATTATAATCTAACCAAAATTAATATGCCATTGTATTTCTGTACTATTTACGTTTATTTAGGGCTTGTTTCCCACTTCCTGATAAGTGCTGGATAGGCTCTTATGACTAAGTGGTGGACACTTAACTTGACAGGTAGAGTATGGAGAATCTGTCAAAAAAAATGAGGATAGTCTATCCGGCACTTCATCAGGAAGTGGTGAAACAGGCCCAAAAAGTAATATTTAAATCAATAGCATTATAGACACAAATAAAACACAGTAATACTTGCACTTTTTCCACTATATTCTACTATAATATTCCACTATAATATAGTGGGAAAAGTGCAAGTATTACTGTGTTTTATTTGTGTCTAAAATGAATTTCCACCAAGAACCGACAGTACAATCAATTACATACAATAGCATTATAGCCGCCAATGCCCAATACAGACCTTCGCACATAATATTTAAATAATAAACTGCAAACATTGATAGCAAGTCGTTGAATGATAAGTCAATAAACGCGTTGGGAGAAAATAATGACCCGAGTTGGACTTTGATAAGAAAACTTACGTAACATCATAAAATGCTATACTTAGTACCAGGTGTGATTTGTTGTTAATCACACAATCGGCTAATAAGAGATAAACTACGCGAAGAGATAATTGGACTAATAAAAATACATTCAATAATCATTTTATATCACTCCTCGCTTCTGTTTGGATGTGTTTTGTGATGGATGTCTTCGATGTTTTACTCCAAGCGGGATGTTTCACCGCTGTTGTGGTTATTTACTTGATTTTCGTGAGGAAACAGAAAGGGAAAGGGTACTACAGGCAACCGGGTGAGTTCCAAAGATTACTATTGGTTTATCTTAGATTAACAGATCGGTATGTTATCGCTATACAATGATATATTATTATATCGATATGTTGGTCGTATGCTAAAACAGGTTTCCAATGTGTTATACAATCATATGTTGAACTTGATATTGACGCTGGACCTTGGTGTTATTAAATGGGCATTTTCACTTTAAGTGGCGCGTGCTGTTTTTCGCTTGTCCCGAAGAAATAAAGCACCTAAATAAGTATTTAACTGCATATTCTTTAGTATACAACGAATTTCCCCAAAAGTATGTAGAATGTAATTATGAATTAGATTCAAAGTATACAATTTGTATAAAAATTGATTATTTTATTGCCATTTAAAGATTCAGAAAGTACAATTTTTATGCTGTCCCGATACGGTTTGCCTAACTTTGAATCGTTTTATTGCTTGTATTAAAACAACTGTTAACGGTGCAGACGGTTGAATTTGGTTGCAAAATAGACGGTTATTACGTAAAAGACTATACTTAATACTTGTTTTATAGTAAAATTATTAAATAAATCAAATAGAAGCTTGTCCCTAACATTTGAACTTTACGGACAGTCTGGGATAGTAACGCTATTTTTTTTACGATATCGCCTATTTATTTGGGAAGTATTGTTATTATGGCAACCCTAATGTAGAAATGTCGTTGACTGAACAGCTATTTTGACTTCAGTTGCGACAAGTGAAGGATAGCGAGCGCACGTTTGTTGAGCCGAAAATCGAACTACGAAATTTTGTCTGGTAAGTAGCACGATTTACTTTAAATTTATTATCTTGGTCGTGTTTTGTTATTGTGCAATATGTGCTTTCATGTATAATGTAAACATATTTGTATTAGTTTTAAGATATCTTGTTATATTCTTCGGATAATTTAACTTTGTTTCGGAAATGAACCACTGGCGTCACGTCCGTTTAGTCACCGTTATAATGGTGCGGACAAAACCGTTACGCAACGGACAAGTAAAGCTAGGTGTTCACTATCAAACCTAACAATACCCCTATCCTACTTTACGCCTACCTACATCTACCCCTACACCTGTTCCTGTCTCTATCCCCACGCCTACCCCTGCCTCTACCCCTATCTCTAACCTACGCCTGGTTTTTCGAACATACCTATCATAATATGCGTAAATCTGCAAATTCTGAGTAGGGAATTGTGAGTACTTTTCTCTTTGCTATGTAGCTTCAATTTAAATTAATGGGAAAACGTTTAAATTTGATTAATATTATTATTTGACAGGTAACAATGCCGTTTACATCTGCTGACAGAGCTCAGAGGTACCGAAATAAACTAAAGAACAACCCAGAAAAGGCAGAAGAAGTAAGACATAACTATTGGCTTGGTTAAAAGCTAAAAGAAAAAAGGTATCTGAAATAACCGATGAAGAAGAAAAAAAGAAATCTGTCACAAACATAATATTATTATGTTCGTTAAATATAAATGATTGTATACAAATATAAATAAATATATTTTCTTCAGTTCCTGTGTCATTATTTTCGAGACTGGTGATAGTGAACATTATCCCTAAAAAGTCCATTGTGTAACGACGCGAGTCAGTTTAGTAACAGTCTCGATTTATTTTTCACAAACTTAATTAATAATAAATTGATAAATTTGAATTACTAGTACTTGATCATATCCTCAAAAAGAGTAACATATAGGAATTCAATTTCTATTCAAACTTTATCAAAATTATATCAGTTGAAAAAAATAGACGAAAAATAAAACCTGATCTAAGACATTTTGTTACGCAACAGACCTATAAATTATTGAATTTTAATAATATTAGATTAATTAATAGCCAAGGAAACCCTATTATTTTGAATACATAGACACTTTGAAAGCAATCCCAGACTGTTTAATTTTATTTTGCTGTAGTCTTAATTTTTTATTGGATTTCGAAGTTTGTTACTATCAAGACAAAAAAATGACCAGTCTCCTGATTTTAAAGCTGATTTCTAAATAAATATACATTATTTTATGGATTTTTTCCCTAAATGATAAAATTCATAATATTTCCCGTTATATTACGTCCTGAAAAAGTATAAATTCCATTTTTAGTTTTTGGGGGCAGTTATAACAAACATGTGCCATTTTAAATGAAAATGCCCAAATACGATTGGCCGTGAGGCAACTACGCAATAAAGCTAATATTACGGTCTGTTCATTTATGGGCAAGCTATAGTTGTGATCTGGTTAATCATCGGATATAATATTACTTATGTGTCTATAATATTGTATATCTATGTTTCTTATTGTCATTAATATTAATTAAATAAAATACATCATCACTTAGACTCTTCTATCATAAAGTATATTTAACTAAAAGTACCTCCGAATGTTTAAGATCTTAAATATTATTAACAACTAATAATAAACTTGAAGATGTATATTAGTCTATCCTAGACCAAGGCATACAAGTGTTTTTAAAGGTACAATATCTATGTTAGTTCATTCTGATATGACTTTATCTATTTAAATTATATTTATAAAGTGCTTATTGGATTTTGACGATAACAATCACTAACGAGTGAGCTAAAGGGAAAAAGTTGTTTTCGATAAAATCTCGAGAGTAGAGAGAATCAATAAGTAAAAATACAGAGCTAGGTGGCATAATATGGAGTGTAGTTGTCCTATATGATGCAACTTGCAAGTTGCAACCAATAATATAGTATGCGATACAAAAATATGTTGTGCCACTACCTTAATGGTTCATGAATAAGCGGGAGCCTCGACGAAAAATGGTCTGCAGTCTGCTTGGACTAAGAAGATCTTGGTCTAGGTACGTCTTATTAAAAAGTATAATAATAATTTAACCTTAAAGTTGATGTAGCTTTTTGGTAATTTTTTAATTTAGATTTGCCTATGCTCTAGATTAACTATGGATATGAAATTAAATCCACCATAATATATATTATAATATTCATTGTAAATAACGCCAATTCCCGATACTCTTTATTCTTTAACTTGGACAATTCTATATGTCTCAATCAGCAACTTTTAACTCCCATCTCAAGCTGTAAGCCGACGTTGGGGGCTGAGTACCTTATCAGGCACATTATCAATCAATTGACAGGCAATTTAGTTCAAGTAGTTCATATCAAACAAGAGAGGAACCCGTAATAACTTGCTATACGAAGTCTATTTTTATTGCTGTGAATTAACCATTAGGTACAGTTATTAGTATAGTTCATGCGTCGCAGTTTTATGCTTTTTATCCAACTTCTCCAGAAAAGACTGTTATTTTCTTCGCAAATATTGTAATTGCTATGGTTTTAGGATGGAACTACCCGTTGAAACTCCTGTTAGCGAAGTACGCAGTGAAGCGATGGCGGTCTCAACTTCCAACAATGGAATTGAAGGAGACTCCATCAACGGTGATAATGGAAGGTTGGGACGATATCACCATCAAGGCATCAGCACCTAACGGCGCTACAATCGTCCTGGGTATCCGCAAACAGTGCAATAGGAAGAATATTGCCGAAATTACAGTGTTTGTGAAGCTCTCTGATGCTATTTACCAATTGCCCCGTAAGTATTTTTGTGCTCAGTTTCAAAACAATTAATATAAATTCATTTGTCGACTATTGTTTCTTGTCTCTTTTACTCGCGCAAGGATATAATATACCAACAAGAAGCCATTATCTACATCTACACTACTATTATAAAGAGGAAAGATTTGTTTGTTTGTTTGTTTGTTTGTTTGTTTGAGTCGAATAGGCTCCGAAACTACTGGACCGATTTGAAAAATTCTTTTGCTATTGGAATCTTACATTATTTCTGCTGAACATAGGCTACATTTTATTTTGGAAAAAAGTAGGGTTCCGTGAGATATTTGAGTTTTTCGGACGCAAGGTGTAAAAAATCAGCTAGAAAAGTTACTTATTTTGCGTACGCTGCCTAAATTATAAAAGATAGAACCATAAAATGTTCCAAGTAATTGTAGATCTTATAAATATCTACAAAAAAGTCCGCGACACACTATACCTATCTATGTCGAGTGAGGCACAATAACCATTTATTTATTTAAAAATCCTGATTTTTTTTTGGACTACATTTAAACGGATATATTTTACTCACGCTATTAATCCTTATCAAAATAAATTATTTTATCACTAAGTACAGTTTATGTAGATAATATTTGGTCTTTGAATGATTAAAATTGGACGTTTGGTTTTGAAATTATGGCGAAATTAAAATATTACGATAGTGGGCGTCACCAAAGCGCGTGCGGGAGGAAGACAATATTCTGTTGTAGAAATGAAAATTCTGTACATAAAAGATATGAAATGACACCCGAAATTACACCTTTGTCACTACATCGCTATAGAAGCCAAAAATGTGGTTAGTTTTTTGTCTGTCTGTCTGTCTGTCACTCTTTCTGTCTGTCTGTATGTTTGTTCCAGCATCACACGAAAATACTGATCCGATTTGAATGTGGTTTTCGCAGATATATTTATCTTCTTCCAACTTAACATCTGGTGTATAAAATTTTTTCCCCCACCCCTCTAAGGGCACAAAAGAGGGGGTCAGATTTTGTATCAAACTTTTTTCTTTAACACGAAAACTACTGATCCGATTTGCATACGGTTTTCACAGATTTGCATACGGTTTTCACAGATATATTATATTTGTCTTCTTCCAACTCAACATCCGGTGTATAAAAATCCTCCCCCCCCCCCTCCCCTCTCAACCCTCTCTGGGGACCAAAAAGGGTCAGATTTTGTATACAACTTTTTTCTTTAGTGGACTTACTTCATATTAGCTTACTTCATTTTAGGTATTAACTGTGTTTTTCAACTTAACATCTGGTGTATGACCTCCCCCCCCCCACACCCTCTTAGGGGACAAAAGAGGGGGTAAAACATGTATCAACTGATGATGTAGAAAATATACTTTAAATGGCAAAACAACGTTTGCCGGGACAGCTAGTGGTCAAATAAAAAAATTCTAGACGCTTTGCTACCGGGTTCTAGCAATAAAGTTTTGAAAAGAAGACAAGGAACAAAACGTATTTTAATGACAATAAGCTTTTAGAAACGTTTGCCTGACAAAACATCTTTTGTGGCAATAGCCTTTAAATAGTAAAGATTTAAATTGAAAACAATAATAAGTATGTATTTAATAATTTTCTATGTCTAGAGCACCCAGAAACAGCTGTGTGTATGTGGAACGAGGTGGAGGGCTGCTGGGCAGCCGGCGGACTGAAGATACAGGTGCTAGAACCGAACAACAGACTGAGGATTCTGTACAACGGCCTCCTTACACGACTTGACGATAACACCACACAACATGTCACGTTCAATTTCATGTGAGTAGTAAAGAGCGTTTTTTAACTAGCTTATAATATTAGCTTCACTTGTAACTATGTAGTAAGAAAATCTTGGAATCTTAATTTGACCCACTTCCCTTCTTCTTCTTTGATTAGAATGAAATTGCACATGCTCTGAGTTCTGATGACAATACATGACTAGCTAAGAAACTTAATTAAATATCCAATATGGCGGCCTCCCCAAGATGGCGGACAGGTTATTTGAAATGCACCCACCCCATTATATGGGTAACAAATGAAGGGTTTGCTGTCAGGAATACGAAAAAAAATAGTCACGTGACTTAAATCCAACATGGCGAACAACCAAGATGGCGGATTGGCTTAGTGCGCTAAAATCATGTTTTTTAGTTTTTCAAACTATTAATTATTTTGTTTTATGCTTTGCTCTATCTAATCTAGTGTTCAAATGAACTAAATACTTTAAAGGAGATTAGTCTAACTTTGTTATGTTCAGTTGGACGTCAGCAACGAGTGTGATCCGGCACCCTCACGATTGGAGTGAGAACCTCGCCTCGCAGACCCTGGCTTTGGAGCCGTGGAGGGACACGTTTTGGCCACAAATGCTGTAAGTGAAAGTCCACAAAATGCTTTGAAAATAGATATTATAGATCTGAAAGACTTAGGTACGTATTACACTTTGACGAACGTATTACACTTTGACATGATATCGCTAAACGACATATGAGCAGCATGGCCATGTCACTCCTTACTCCTTAGGCTACGTTTCCACCAGAGATGTGTTGCGAGGAATGTGTTTTTTAAGAGCAAATAGAATCGTTGCACTGAGGGAGGTCACGTCAATGCAGCTGGTGGAAACGCAGCCTTAATGCTTTATGGCTGGCTTACATTATTCCAATCTGGATTCGATTACTATTTGATTAATGTAAACGAGCACTGGAATGCACTGGAATCCAATTTAGCAAAAAAAGCGCTGGATAAGATCTTTGGTTTGGAATAATGTATAGTCTGTCAATAAAGTGAAGAAATTAAAAAGTGGCAACATCGTAGTGTCATTCCTTTTAAATCAATCTAAAAAAAGGGATGACACTACGATGTTGTTACATTTTAATTTCTTAATTTTTATTTTTTTGACAGACTGTAAACCGGCTATTAAGGAATTTATTTTCGTTTCCAAACTTCAACATAAAAAAATGAAATATTATTAACTTAACTACAGACGCTTCATTTATGTTAACGGTCAATTCACAGGAGCAAATGCGATGAAGGCGGCGGCAGTTGGATGCAGTTCGGTGTCGTCCAGGGTAGAGTAAACTCGTACAACGGCAACGGTACACCTGACCGCAGCGAGTATATCCGCGTGCGAGGGGTCAGAGCAAGGTCCTGGTCCCAGAATAGGACTCTGAGACGGTCCATCAACATAGTGGTAGCGGCCCGAGATGGCACCGCTGTGCATATCCGCGCGACCTCCTATAAGAATGATTTTACACAGTAAGTGTTAGTAGTGATTTAGGTAGTGTATCTCTTTTATATTAGACCTCAGATAGGAGAAACATATTCTGTGACGAGGGACGTGCTAGATCCATAGGTAACAAACGTGAAGTAAATAAAAAAACAAGTTTCAGATCGGCGATACCAGTTCGGAGCACATAGCTCATTTTACCTATATAAATTAAAATACCCATGTTATTAACTAAGTATCAAGTGATTTTAACGTTTTTATCTTACAGGTGTGTTTCAGGATCAGTGAGACTGCCAAATTTCATGGTGAAGCCGTTAGAAGACTGTGACTTGGATATGTCAGACTTCTGTGAGACTCCAGACGAGATACCGAAGAACTACACTATAAATGTTGATGGTAAGATAGTACGCTTGTATGGTAGGAATTAAAATAAGACATAGTCCATTTATGCCCAGTAATTGAGACTTTTTACTACCTACCATTTTTCATGGGATGATTGGTTAATATTTCCACGTTAGCCAATCAAAAGCGCTAGTGAATATATCAACTTCAGTTACACAAACAACAAACCAACCAATCAATAAACTTGAATTATTTTTTAGTTGAATATATAAACTTTTGTAAAAAAAAGTCATAAAAGACACTTGAAACATTCAAAATATGTACATACATATTATTTATTACTTTTTAAGCATACAAAAGAAGCTTTAAAATCGTGATGAAGATACACAAAGATGGCGGTCGAGTGTACCACGGCGCGCCGCATCACTTCGGGGACGTGTTCCGTACCGTGTCAGTTAGCATTAATGGAGATATCGGCACGGGAGTTCTGTATCTTGGATATCAGAAAGGTATGTGGATTGAGGAAGTCAATGTAGGCGATATGCCTTCCCTTTCATATATAGAAATAATGAAAGAAAAATAATATATTGACAAGATTAGCTTTGATGAAAGACTGCAAGTAAATGTAGTCATTTGTTTACTTGTAGTATAATCACGTAGAAACTACAATGCTTACAAAGAAGAAATCAAGCACAGTCTATCATTTAAAACACTAATAATCACATGCACGCATCTACGCACACACGTACGCATACTCGCACGCACTCACGTACGCATACTTACACGCACTCACGTCTCACGCACATACGCAAGCACACACGCACCATGGATCAATTATTATACACACGCACACAAATACGCAAAGTATCTTACAAATTTGTACTAGAAAAGCCGCGACTAATACCATCTAGAATAATAATTGTTGATGTCAACCAAAATTTCTTAGTAATTTCCTTCTTCCAGCAAAATGCGAGCCGGCAGTAACCATAACCCCTGAGCCAATACTCCGTTGGCTGAGCGGGGCCGAAACGGGGGATGTTGGGTACTGCGTCTCGCTGGTTGACCGCGCCGCCGCGTGTACAGACTACGTGGGGGGAAAGGGTGCGTCACTGGCATTTCTGGCTTCGTTACAAGAGGAGGAGGTATGACATTCAGTTGTTATTACTCCACTTTAGACTTTACTACCTATACTAAGAGTGGGTTGCACCAACTTACTTTTGATGAAACTATAACAAAATGTCAAATCAACTGTCAAATCTCTGGTTAAAGTCAATAATGGACGCCATACAAAACGATAACCGTCACCGCTCAATATCTTTCGGTTAAAGTGAATGTTAACCCACTTTAATAAAAATATTTCAACAATCATTTCTCCATGAAACAATGTAATGTAAGCTGTTCTGGTCAGATCGAAAAACTACTCTTACTAATCATTGTATCACCAGGTTATTTTCTTTATAACTTGTTTTATTAGTGAGGGGAACAGTTTATTAGCGTTAGGAAGACGGAAAAAATTAAACCACGTTGGTGCGACAAGTCAAATTTCAA
Source organism: Plebejus argus (assembly GCA_905404155.3). NCBI lineage: Eukaryota > Metazoa > Arthropoda > Insecta > Lepidoptera > Lycaenidae > Plebejus > Plebejus argus. The sequence goes on from FR989935.1 coordinate 12,199,532, forward strand.
TTGTTTTGGTATTTTGTTTTCACGCGAACCAACTATAGAACTAAAATATTTTCAGGGTTACAAAGTACCGCCAGGGTTCTGTTTAACTGTTCACGCATTGGAGAAGCAATTAGAATTAAACCCGAAGATAAAAGAAGCTATAGCGGCCATTGAAGCAGCTAACGTAGATTATGAAGAGTCCAATTTTAAGGATAAGTGCCAAAAGTAAGTATTAGGTTACATTTGATTTTGGATAGTATTTTGTATATCATTTTTCTGTAAATTGTTAAAAGCATTAGTAAATTATACATTCTATGTAAATTGTTACTTCATAAGTAAGAACGTCTTAAACATATTTTTTAAATTAATAATATTATGTATTTCGAAATTATTTTGTGAAAGTATGCCGCGATGTTAACAAAATCAACGCCATCTATCCACAGCACATCGAACTAAACATAATCAAGAGTTAAGACACGTTTTGATCCTATCTGCTCATTCAGTTATGCTTTATGTTTGTAGAGAAATAAATCAAATCTTATTTAATATATGTATATTTTACAATTTCAGGGCTGTAGATTTAATCGTCTCGACGGAAATAGCGTCTGACGTGAAAGCGGATATTCTGTCTCATCTCGCTAAGTTGAGGAAACAAGCGATAGAGCTGGGGTTCGGACCGGAACTGCGGTTCGCTGTGAGATCTTCAGGTATAAAATACTTCGTATGTCGCGATAGGATTATGATAATATTTTATGGCTCACTAAGGGCCTGTTACACTACTTCCTGATAAGTGCCGGATAAGTTATCCACAACTTATCTGACACTCCATACTCTGTCTGTCAAGTTAAGTTGTGGATAGCCTAACCGGCACTTATCAGGAAGTGGTGAAACAGGCCCTAAGTCATTTAACTGTGAACAAAATTGCTTACTATTTTTATTACTTACATTTTCATTTTTAAATATGGTAATACTACATGAAAAACGTCACGTATAACGTTACATATGAGTCGTGTGGATAATGACGTTTTACATGAAGTCTCTCTGTCAAGTTTTTCATCCAAAAAGGTGGGACTGAACTAAGCGACACTACGCTGCAGCGAAGTGATGCGACACATATTTTATAGTTCTGGCGCTTAGGGCCTGTTTCATCACTTCCTGATGTGTGCCGAATAGGCTATCCACCACTTAACTTGACAGATAGAGTATGGAGAATCTATCAAAAAAGTTGTGAATAGCCTATTCGCCACTTTATCAGAAAGTGGTGAAACAGGCCCTTAGTGTAGTCACGCCTAGCATAGTCTCACCTTTAACATTACTATCACGTTTTCTATCAAGTATCAACCCTTCACAACGCTGTAACATGTGTATTATCCTTTATTCCAGCGGTGGGTGAAGACAGCGAGGCGCTATCGGCGGCGGGTCAGAACGACACAATACTGGGGTGTGTCAGTGATGATGATGTACTGAATGGCACAGTCCGCTGCTGGGCGTCCATGTTCGCCTTCACCAGCGCCTGCTACAGACGGTACGTGTATACGACACAGTTCTAGTTGTTAGTTAGTTGTTAGTGCCTTTACGCACAAAATTTGAACCCGGTGTAACTACACTATGCAGCAGTTTTACGCGACACGCCACGTACACTGAACATTCTTTGTATGAATGAAATCGTCTGAGCTAAGCCGTGCGGCAACAGAGCTACACGTCACTAAACTTCAGTACAATGGCAGAGGTTACACGATCAATTTTTCATCAATCTGATCCATCAATCCGATCCAGATTGACGAAAAATTGATCGTCTAACCCACGGATTGATGGATTGATCATTTTTTTTATGTGGACTTTTTCATAACCATCAATATTCCGTCAATCAGATTGATGGATCAGATTGATGAAAAATTTATCGTGTAACCTCTGCCAATGGAACGAAAAGTTCTGCGGTGTAATGGCGCGGGCGCTTGGTGCGGTTTTTCCTTACATGGTAAATTAAAAAAGACTTTGTAGTTGATTTGAAGATTTTGTAGTTGCTTAACTGTTTTAAATCTTATAATTATAGTAATAAGGTTGTAATTTGCAGTCAAAACGGCGCGGCCTGTCTGTGCGGCGGCGGCGTAGTCGTACAGGCGATGTGTGCGGGGCGCGCGGCCGGCGTGATGTTCACGCGGCACCCCGAGCGCGGTCACCCCGAGCGGATGCTCGTCACGGCTAACTACGGCCTGGGAGAGGTGAGAGAGATGATTCTAGATCTTAGAGAGATTATTATAGATCTGAGATCCCGCAGGCAGACATTAATTAATCGGCCGAATGATTAGTCGAAAATTTAAATTAAAAAAGTTCGTCGAAAAGTTGCTTAATCGGTATGAAGATGTATGGAAGTGCGAGGTGCCGCAAAAATATAAGATTTTGTATAGATTTATTTATTGTATAGGTTTATATTGTCTTTTTTCTTCACTTAATTTTACTTCACTTCAATGGAATTCAGATGATATCTCCATTTATCATTATTATTAAAAGCGAGCCTAGGTTGCTTTGGTGCGTTACGTTGCGTTATCGTAACGGAATCACAACTTGTACTCTGCTTGTATGCAGTATGCTACATCTGTGCTGCGTCTATGCGATAAACAAGAAATGACGACACAATGCACTAATGTTACTTTATTTTATCCTAATCAAGTTTTGGGGATGATTACAATTCACCTAAAATCTCACGCTAAAAACAATACTCAAAAAACACCGTACTCTCTTGAGCTATAATTTCAACTTTTCACAGAGTGTAGTATCTGGCGCAGTGGAACCGGACACGTTCATAGTGCGTCGTGGACCTAACGATGATCTGGAAGTAGCGTCAATACAGCTCGGCTCCAAAGCCCAAAGGGTGGTCACATCTGGCAACACCGTGGAGTTCGAGGACGTGCCCACAACGGAGAGAACCAAGCCGTGTCTGTCAGTCACTGAGGTGTTAAAGTTGGCGAGACTTGGAGTGAGACAGGAGGTGTTCTGGGGTGCTGGGCGCGATATCGAGTGGGCTATTACTGATGTGAGTATGACGTTAAGTAAGTTGACCATGCTCATATTATAAATGCGGGATTGTGTCTGTCTGTATATTACCTCTTCTCGCTTGAACCGCTGTTGACCTAAACACGCGGGAGCGAGGCCGAGCCTAGTTATAGCTCAAAGAAGTAGCAGGCGGGCGGGCGGCTTCGTTAATGGCATCAAAATGTATAATTTCTGCGGGATAATATCTTACTTGAAGTTGCTTGGAACGTCTAACAGCCAGTCCATATGGCGCGTTGCGTCAGCGTGGTGTCGACGCAACGCTGCCGTTGCGTTGTTTTACATAAAAATAACCAAGGTGTTCAAACGGCGCGCTGCGTCGTCGCGACGCACACATGACGGACAGCGGCCCCCGAGACGAAGCGGGAGGGGGCCGCTGTCCTGCTTTGCGGGGTTGACGTTAAGACTGCTTCGTAATAACGCTGCGATGACGCAGCGCCCATGAGGCCGGCTATGCGTCAAACGTTAACGTTGCGTCGACGCAACGCGCCGTTTGGACTGGCTCTAATAGCATATTATTACGAACTACTTTAAAACCTAGGCTATATTACCACCGTTAACCATCATCAACAGAACACCATCTACCTGCTGCAAGCGCGGCCCATCACGTCACTGGAGCGGTGGACGGAGGAGGAGCTGCTACACGAGGCCGACTGCCCGATCATGTCTGATGACGAGCTGCTGACCTTCGCTAATACTGGGGAGGTAGGTCTACAGCTGTTATGACAGTGGAGGAATGCAAACCCTCTTGATATGTAGGTTCTAAAATATTCTTAATTATTGTGATATTAAGTCAAAGCAATAAAACGTCAAGATATGTCTAAGTTATTAATAAAATCCTTTTCTTTTTTACGCCATTGGTTGGAGAGCTTAGATTGGCGTGAATTTGACTACTGCGGAGCTTATAAATGTTGCTAATAGGCTTGATGACAATTTTTTTTTCTTATTGGTAATTGAAAGACCCTTAAAAAATAGAAACATTGCTGAAAGAATGACTGTGATAGCTTAAAAATTCACCAAGATATGACAATTCAAACATCTCATAAAATAGACCTGCCCGAAACGCTCCATACAAAGTGAGTACGAAAGACTGACGTCACTCTTTCTTAGTTTGCATTTGCATCGGGAGAGAACTTTGTTCGATAGGTATATTAAATATTGCGTTTATGAAAGTGGTTTCATAACAAAAGTTGCTTTTAATTGCATAAGTTATCGAATGGTATACGAATATTAAGAAATTTAATTGAAAAAAAATTCGACTTGATTAACCAACTTTGAAGGCTCATAACAAAAAAAATACAAATGCTATCGAGCTGAAATTTTGGGAATACTTATTTTTTACCGTGATTTCTTTATTTTAATAACAAAATTCGCTAATCTTTGACCTTATATTGCTACACAACTTTTGTAAGGAAATTACTTACTGGGTTATCCCGCATCCGGTTTATCTGATTAAAGACCTTTCTTATCAGACCCAAGCTTCGAATCTTGTAAATAATTTGTGTTGTGCCTCATCGCAGACACGTCAATTGTCCGTCTCAGTAGCTTATTAGGTAGACACTAAAGTAAGAGAGAGAGGGGGAGCCATTATAAACTCCAAACAACCTTCTGCCTAGCCCAAATTTAAGTAAAATGGCCATCAAAATCGACTTGAGAGCTATAATTATTATTATTGTAGTCTATTGGCACCTATTGGCGTAAAAAAGCAGCGAACCTTTGACAGACAGAACAGACAGCGAATGGGTATCTGACGTTTACCGCTGAAGAAATATACTACAATTTTCTATTTTCCAGGTCCTGCCCAAACCGCTATCCCCTCTCGGCTACGACCTGACCATGAGACCCATGGAGGTGGGCATGGGCAAGCTGGTGTGGAAAAACGGTGACGGGTATGATCCCACCATCATGTTCACTCACAACCGGTGCACCATCGCGCTGTATAATGTGAGTATAACAGACTAACATTGAAAGTTACCTTTTTTTAACTAGCCTATGCTGTCCCACTGCTAGGCAAAGGCATCCCCACAGTCTTCCATTTTTGTCGATCCTCGCCACCGTTGGCCAGCCCGGCTGGTATGCCTCCAGCTCATCGCGCCATCTCTTTCTAGGCCGGCCACGGTTGAGTCCATCTTCCGGTACCTACTCAGTCGATATTCTTGCCCAACGGTCAAAGTGCATGCGGCTAATATGTTGCCAGCCCAATCCCACTTTAACCATACAAGGTAATTTCTATGTATGAAGTAATTAACTGCCGCACTCAGAGTGGAACATTAATTACTTAAATGTAATTGATTCAAAATTTTGACATAAGCCCCATACTATCTGTCAAACTCTTCATTAAATCGGTTAATCATAATTAAATGCCTCTGATTACGGCGGTAAGCAAGCAAGAATCCCTTTATAAAGTGATGCCAGCAGGGCGATTCACGATTTCCGTTCGACACACATTCGCCGTTCGGAAACGTTAGGGTCAATTTATAATAGAGCAGAGTCGAAGCGCAGCGAAGCGCGCGGATTCGCCAGAGTGCGCGTTCGCTTGTGGGCGACTGGGCGTATATGCACCAAAAAGCGTCGGTCGGGCGGATTCGCGGGAGTGCACGCGAACGCGCACGCCATTTTAAATTCTCAGAAGTAATATGTGCGTTAATGCTTTAGATTTAAGGTTGAATTTGTTCTGTTCAGTTTTGATAATTCGCTTCGATGCGCTTCGACTCTGCGCTAGTATAAATTGACCCTTACCGTGCGGTCACACAGCGTCGATATGAAGATTGCGCTTGTAAACTGTTGTAAACTTACCTTAATTGTCTCTACTTACTGACAATTTTCTCTGTTTGCCACCCTTGTCTCCGCTAATATGTTTTTGGCAACACTAGCTTCTCGTCTCATAGTCTTCACCAGGAAGTTCATCCAGCAATACGTTTTTTAAATCCACCCGCGTTGAAGGAAAAGTGTCATAGCGAGCGCTACGATTTCAACGCGCGTCACGGGCATGCCTCACGTCCGCTGTTGACTGCGCTATAACGCATGCCCTTGACGAACAGAAAAAGGCACAAACAACAACAAAGGACAAAGCCAATAGTCAATGCCGAGCGCGGCGAGCGTTTATTGGATGTCGTACGATGAAGTTTCCGAATCCGAGTGGAATTAAAAAGTTCTTAACGTAACATATGCTCAGGATCATTCTGGGATGTAACTTACTTAAATCCATGCTAAGCACTGCTTCGGTTGCTTCTGTGGAGAAAAGACACTCATAAAATATTATGCGCTGTCAAACTTTTACTCGACAGGCTGTTCCTTACGTGTGGTCAAACCATGACATGAGTGCTACACGTTCTTGATATCAAACTAATAATAATTCGACACGTTGAGTGCGTATCAGCCAAAATGTATTGAGTATGATAGCGGGTTAACCCATCAATCCCCAAGCGGCACCCGGCTGTCGCATAACAATTGAAAATCTATTGCGTCTGTGATTCCCACGATCGAGGTATTATTACGGGTGTAACGTTTGCTGGTTGTAGACGGTGTACCGCAAAGTCCCCAAGAAGCTGGACATCAACATCCGCATGCTGGAGATGGCGATCCACGGGCACGAGGTCGCCGACGACGACATCATCGCGACCGCGCTGCACCGACGACAGCCGCGGTTCTATGACAGAATCGTAGCGCTGTCTGACATGGTGAAGGTTAGTAAGGCGATACTGACGTAATAAGCATAATATATAAGTAAGGTGATACTATAAGATATATAATTCAGCTAAGCTAAACTGTGGTAGCGCGACGTAAGCAGCGTATAACGCCATCTCTCGGCAGTGCATGAAACTAATATTTTTACAATATTAGATAAGTCGAGGGAAGTATAGTGCCAAAGACCTGTAGGTCTACGACCCTGCACAGCCAACAGCGGGATTCTTCGACAGAAGCAATCAAGGTTATTCAATCGTGATACTGATACCTCTCGAGTCTCGACGTCTTTAGCGTATAGCGCCATTCTGAGAAGCGCACGGAATTAATGTTGTATGTACCATTGCATCGCTAACAGAAGTTTCCAACTTTTTCTTAAACGGGAGTCGGGACCACATTAATATTATTCCTGCTGTCTCCAATTTTATTGAGTGATATTATTGTGATGGATTGCTAAAAATATTTTAAGAAACAAAATGAATTAATTATCGCTAGCTAGCTAGCTAGTAAAATGAATTAATTATACCTCTCGAATACCGGTATCTCAAAATTCTATTGAGAAGTAAAGCCCGAGTTTTATGGCGCCATTTATTTTTTTTTTTCAGATTTTAGAAAATAGGGTATTTGACAACATTTAAAATAAACTATAATTTATGGCCATCCTAATAAATTATAAGTAAATTAAACATATTTCAATTTATTTTCATTAAAATAATATGTATTTTCAGAGGATTTCGTAAGAAAAGTCGAATAAAATTGTCCTTTCTTTTTCGTTGATAGAAACGCTCTGTCATTGGTTGCAATCGTGATGACGTCACACGCAAGTAAACAAAGCTTCTTGCCTGGAGTTTAGTACGCCATTTACGTGATAAAAAGTGTTTGATTCCACTTATAAGTGATTATTCACAATTTTCATATTATTTCTAGTACAGATATTAACTACGTAACTCACAACAGCTATAATTATATCTAAGATGGAGTCCAATTACGTGCGAGCAGATAACAGCAACCTACCTAAGATCGACCAATCGGTCGGTAAATCGGTACTTAGAACTATTTTTAAAAAATAATGCAGTTTATTATTCTTCTGAAGTAAGAAATGTAAAAACAATAGTGTAAGTACCACTCGATAATAATTGTAAGTTTGCGTTTTGTACAATTATACATCACTAGCTGTCCCGGCAAACGTTGTTTTGCCATTTAAAGTATACTTTCTACATCATCAGTTGATACATGTTTTACCCCCTCTTTTGTCCCCTAAGAGGGTGTGGGGGGGGGAGGTCATACACCAGATGTTAAGTTGAAAAACACAGTTAATACCTAATATGAAGTAAGTCCACTAAAGAAAAAAGTTGTATACAAAATCTGACCCCTCTTTGGTCCCCAGAGAGGGTTGAGAGGGGAGCGGGGGGGGGAGGATTTTTATACACCAGATGTTGAGTTGGAAGAAGACAAATATAATATATCTGTGAAAACCGTATGCAAATCTGTGAAAACCGTATGCAAATCGAATCAGTAGTTTTCGTGTTAAAGAAAAAAGTTTGATACAAAATCTGACCCCTTCTTTTGTCCCCTTAGAGGGGTGGGGGGAAAAAAATTTATACACCAGATGTTAAGTTGGAAGAAGATAAATATATCTGCGAAAACCACATTCAAATCGGATCAGTATTTTTCGTGTGATGCTGGAACAAACATACAGACAGACAGAAAGAGTGACAGACAGACAGACAGACAAAAAACTAACCACATTTTTGGCTTCTATAGCGATGTAGTGACAAAGGTGTAATTTCGGGTGTCATTTCATATCTTTTATGTACAGAATTTTCATTTCTACAACAGAATATTGTCTTCCTCCCGCACGCGCTTTGGTGACGCCCACTATCGTAATATTTTAATTTCGCCATAATTTCAAAACCAAACGTCCAATTTTAATCATTCAAAGACCAAATATTATCTACATAAACTGTACTTGTGATAAAATAATTTATTTTGATAAGGATTAATAGCGTGAGTAAAATATATCGGTTTAAATATAGTCCAAAAAAATTTCAGGATTTTTAAATAAATAAATGGTTATTGTGCCTCACTCGACATAGATAGGTATAGTGTGTCGCGGACTTTTTTGTAGATATTTATAAGATCTACAATTACTTAGAACATTTTATGGTTCTATCTTTTATAGTTTAGGCAGCGTACGCAAAATAAGTAACTTTTCTAGCTGATTTTTTACACCTTGCGTCCGAAAAACTCAAATATCTTACGGAACCCTACTTTTTTCCAAAATAAAATGTAGCCTATGTTCAGCAGAAATAATGTAAGATTCCAATAGCAAAAGAATTTTTCAAATCGGTCCAGTAGTTTCGGAGCCTATTCGACTCAAACAAACAAACAAACAAACAAACAAATCTTTCCTCTTTATAATAGTAGTGTAGATTCGTGTATTTTAGGTTATGTCAATGATATATTATGAAAAACTCAAAGATATAAGTAGAACATCATAGTTTCAAGATAAACACACGTATAGTAATTAATACAGCTATTTATTTCATACTACCGTCGATTACATTAGTCGCTTCACACTTGTAGCCGAGTCGCAGGAAGGCGGGAACAAATCGGCTTTGCAGGATGAGCTCTGCTTATATACCCGTCCGCCCCCCCCCCTCCGTTTGCGTCCCGTCGCGCGTCGGACGGAACCGGAGTGGGGTGGTGGCGTGTTATCAGTGTTGCTATTGTAATAAATGATATTTAATTTAGAAAATATACAATAATTTAAAGGAAAATATGACATTCGGCCATCGACAACACACGCCACCTCCTGGTGCCCAAGCTAATCAAAATATGACATTCAGCTGTTACAACTTACAACAATAATTAACTTATAACATCAAAATATATACATTTCAGATTTCAGAATTATTACAATCTATCAAAATTCAATAAATATTTAGTGGCATCTATGTAGCAATATAATATGTATAATGAAACAAAGTATAATATCATACTAACCTTAACCTACTATAATAGTGTAACTACTAACTATTTTTATATTGTATCTATTTTATACTGTGTCATTATAATAATTATTACTGTAACGTATTTAACTAGGTGCCAATTGTAAAAAGTGATAAACTTTACTGTCTTAACTCTTAATTATGGAATAAACGTTAAATTATCGTGTATATAAAATATTATAATATAATAACAGAATGTAAACAATTAATATAAAGAAAATTATTGAAACAAAGTAAAAAAAAAATATATACTTATGTGAAAAAAAATAATCATGAAACATTTATTATAATATTCGTTATCAATATTCATATTACCCTTATTCAGGTTGCAATTCAAAATCTTATTAATATGATCTATTCCTTCTCATAATCACTAGTGCTACTGGAAGTACTCGTTTCCGAGTCGTGTAATTCTAGATTTTTAAAATGAATCCAGGGTCTTATTCTATCGGCAGCCACTACGGCATTATAAGGCTTTCTCTTTTTATTAAATCCAGGTATATCGGCTATTCTGTAACGATCATTGCCCAGTGATTCAGTAATTTTATAGGGGCCTATAAACTTGGACAGAAGCTTTGTACTTTTACCATCATTGTCAAAATTATTACGTGAAACTTTTACTAAATCATCCACGCTATATTTCGTTGCTGGGGACCGATTTGCATCATCTAGTTTTTTGTTTAACTTGTTCCTTTTGTAAGTTTACAGCAATGTTATTTCCAATAGTTGAAATATCCGAATTAGATTTGTCTTGCCCGTTACGGAGTTTATTTTGAAGAGCATCGCGCATTCTAATTCCAAACATAGCTTCTGTCGCCGTTTTTGTGTCGAAACATTGATAGTGTTATTAATACCCCACTGAACCTTGCCCAGACACTTGTCCCAGTCGCATTCGTTACCATTTGAATTTTGTGCTGATAATGAAGTTAATATCGTCTGGTTAAACCTTTCGGCCTGACCATTTGCCCTGGGACAAGCGACTGCATATGTTTTATTCCATTATTCATACATAAAGACTTAAAGCTAGAGGATGTAAAACTTGTTCCCCGATCAGATACGATTCGAGCCGGCACACCAAAATCGTAAAATATTTTTTCTAAAATTTTTATAGTAGTTTTTTTTCTAAAATTTTTGTAGTAGTATTTTATAGCCTTTACATTCGGAACAGCCCTCAGGAGCACATATTTGGTAAAAGTATCTACAACGGTGAGAATATGTGTATTACCCACTTTACTTTTTACAAAGGGTCCTAAATGATCTATGTGAACTGTGTGGAATGGTATACTAACTTTTTCTATGGGGTACAGATGCCCAGCCTTTTGTTTAGAAGCACTATCTTTATTGAAAGCGCACTCTATACACGCCTCAACGTATTTTTTTACGAATTTTCGTAATTTAGGAAACCAATATTGATGTTTTATCTTTTCTAATGTTTTTGTGAACCCAAGATGACCTATGTCGTCATGGTTGGCCCGGCAAATTTGCCATCGAGCACTTCGAGGAACGACTATACATATACGGTCATCTACTTTCCTATCCACAGTTTCATTCTTAATTACATAGTTCTTGTTCATGTCCTTACACTCTGGATCAACCTCGGGTTTTAAGATTTTATGAATACGTGCTATATCGGGGTCAGCTAGTTGTAACGTTAATAGCCAATTTTCTTTTTCTATATTGTAAACATTAACCATCATATTATTGTTATCTACGGCTTCGGATAGTTTAGTATTGCGGCTCAGGGCATCTACGTGCGCCATTTGAACACCTGGTCGGTACGCGAAATTTCTTTGTGAATTTACTACCGCCAGTGTTTCTAACTCATAGGAATGCAAATGTCGCTCTTCCGGGGTTGTTTGTCTACCAAAATAACAAACGGGCTTAAGAACACGTATTTCTTTTTTTTTTTTTTTTTTTTTTTAACCATCAAAATAGGACTCGCATAATCTGATGTAGACTCTTGTATAATATCGTGTTAAGTAATTCATCAATGGTTTCACGAACCTGCCCTCGTTCAAAATAAGACAATCGATAAGGGCGATATATAATGGGTTTTTTTTTATCAATAACATCTATACTCATTTCAAACTTTTTAACACAACCTAATTCACTTAATGTAGTCGCAAAACAATCACGATAATTTTGCAGGACGGAATAAAGCCTAGCAAAATGATTGGCTTCGAGTGGACCGGTTTTAACGTGAGTTTTATTCAATGGTTCCCTACTAGAGCTTGTTACCTGAACTTTATTAACCTTTTTACTATCCTGCTCGTCAAATGGGGCAGCTCGTGCTATTAAATAATTTTGGGTTAACGTTATCGGTTGGTTATGGGACAAATTTGAAACAACAACATGTCCTATTCCTGCCTCAATGTGATACGCACCTTGAAGCAGACGATATTCCTTACCGGGTTCTTCACTGTGGCCTTCTACATAAACATCTCTAGTGAAGTTAGGGTCGGTGTGTACTGGCACCACAGTTGTACGCAATATTTCTACAGAGTTGCTTACTTGCAGTTTTAATAATTTATTATCAGGTCCAAATGGGTTTTGAGAGGGTGTAACAAAAAAAATTTTAACGATCTATTATCTTTGAGAACAGTAACAAAGGGTAATCCTGTAAAGTTTTGCCCAACTAATAGAGGCGTCTGTAAGTACGGATCATCAACAACTAATATCTCTATACAAGAATCTATTTCATCTATTCTAATACTGACTGTTGCTTTGTATAATGGAATTACTGTGGACTGGCCAAATCCTCTAACTACGGGGACATTATTAGTATCTTTAACCAGATTTAAAAGGGTCGCTTCAGACCTGCGCATGAGAGAGCATTCACTCCCAAAATCAATGTATGCATCATATACTTTATTATTTATAAAAGCCTTCTTTAAAAATTTATCATTATTGTTACTAGTATCGATCTTCAAAGATTTCTTTTCTATATTATTATTATTTTTAGAGTTATTATTAATAGGTTTTATTTTACGATTTTTATCGTCATGACCTACCCTGTGGCAACAACTACATTTCAAAAGTGGCTTAGAACATCTATAATAAGGGTGCCCCTTTGCATTACAGTTAAAACAAACAACCGCGGAAGTATAAGTATTTTTAACAGAGTTAGTGCTCGGAGCACTGGATCTATCCAAATTGTGCTTATGAGATGACCGGTCTTTATACTTGCTATTATTGACGGATAGTATTTTTTTGAGAAGACAAGAAATTCAGCAAGTCTTCGGGCTCGTTACAGTTTAGTGCTTGTGCCCCGTTTCGAATCGATCTATCGGTGATGCCGTGGATAATGCAGTCAACTGCCTTTTTACCCAATATTTCGCATCTGTTTAACAATGCCAACTTTTCGTAAAAATATTCGCGAAGACTTGTTTGCAAGTAAATTACGTACTAACATTTCCTCTAAGAGGCGGCCATAGTTCTGGGGAATGCCCTTCTTAGCTTTAATTGCCATTCACTCCAAGAATAGACAACCGTAGGTAAGGCCTCAAACCACTTCTTTGCTAAACCAACTAACTTTTGTAACGAAAAATGAATTGTTTGTTTATCATTCCATCCATAGATAATTGCACACTCATTGACTTTACGTAGCCAGCAATCCATAGTTTGAGACCTATTCGACGGATCATACTCCGGAACAACATTATTTAAATTGTTTCCAAAAGCGTATTATTTCTTGAGTCGCCATTAATTGATGTAAGTAATTCCAGCACATACCGGGTCGAGAGTTTGGTAGATAGCTTATGCGACTTGCGTGGCCTGGAAGCTCCACTAGAAGAGGAAGAAGCCGACGAGCTCCTCGCCCTCCGCTTACTGGATTTGTTTTGCTTCCGCTTGTGACATTTCCTCCGTGGTGGCGTTCCAGGTGGCGTCCCAAGTGGCGTGCCAGACTGACTGTCTAAATTCATTGTCCGAGATTTCTAAAATGTAGAAAAAAAAACATTTTGGTCAAACATTCTGTTCAAAATTATCCTCTAAGCTTAATTCTTACTAATTTGTTTCAACGACAGTGTAGACAAAGAACTTAGTTCCCTTTATCTGACCAACAATTACCGATAAAGTAATACAATATTTTATAATGTGAGAAGCATATTCTAAATGATTATAATAATTTAAAAAGTAAAGTATTAACCGATGTGGCTTTGTTCTTTATAATATCATTGCAGTTTGTTAGTAGACTAGGGAAAAATTAAAATGTTTTGGTCAGGAATTTAATTAAAAATCATCGCCACTGCACTGCAAAATTTTCACAAGCGAGAAAAATTACCAGTTATAAAATATAGACTAGAATCCATGACTAGAACATTAAAGTTAAAATAATAATTCATTTGCCAGAGTGAAATGTACAATATGGCCTTCCTAAGTCCTAACACTTCACTCAATAGTATGCAAATGTAATTTCATTAATCAAAAAGGTGGAGAAAAGAAGTAGAAGTATTACCATTACTAAATGTCACTATTATGTCATTGATATGTCAATAACAGAGAACTGTCAGAAATAAGGAAATAAGTACCTATGAACAAAAAAATACCTTACATCAACAATATTTATAACTGTTTAAATACGGAAATAAGTTCAGTTGTTTCTAATTAATCTTTTGGCAAGTTAAAATTTTAATAGCCATAGATAAGGACTTTTATGAAACGTTGTGCTGCTACATTTGAGCATGATTAATTTATTGGGGTAACGTAATCTTTTTGCAACATTGTTATCCTTGTTTTGCACAAAACATTTTGGATGCTTTTTAACAAAGATGCATATTATAATATGCCTCTAATGTACAATACAGCGTAAGTAATTTCAGGTTTTGAAAATAAGGGCTTGCAACTAATAAAGATTACTATCATGTAATCTGTGAAAGGCATATTCACAGATCACGGTATTTGAATTAAAAATTAGCGGAAGGTATTCCCGTTAAACTTTGTATTTCAGTGGAAGACACAGATCTTGGTATATCAACTGCAAGTTAGCGGGATACATACAAGTTAACTGAAATATTATAAGATTTGTCATATACTTAATATGTAATAATATTCACAGATCACTTCAAGTTAGGGGAAACATACCCGTTAATAGAATATAATAAGATTACTTTCATTTAATCTGTGAAAGACATATCCACAGATCATGGTAGGTAGGAATATGAATTACAAGTTAGACTCACCCGTTAAATAAAATATTATAAGATTACTGTCATTTAATCTGTGAAAGACATATTCACAGATCATGGTTGGTATAAGAACTACAAGTTAACGGGAGGCATACCCGTTAACTAAAATATTATAAGATTACTGTCATTTAATCTGTGAAAGACATATTCACAGATCATGGTTGGTATAAGAACTACAAGTTAGTGGGAGGCATACCCATTAACTAAAATATTATCGGTATACTGTCATTTTGTCTGTGAAAGACATATTCACAGATCATGGTTGGTATATGAGCTACAAGTTAGCGGGAGACATACCCGTTAACTAAAATATTATAAGATTACTGTCATTTAATCTGTGAAAGACATATTCACAGATCATGGTTGGTATATGAGCTACAAGTTAGCGGGAGGCATACCCGTTAACTAAAATATTATAAGATTACTGTCATTTAATCTGTGAAAGACATATTCACTGATCATGATTGGTATATGAACTACAAGTTAGTGGGAGGCATACCCATTAACTAAAATATTATCGGTATACTGTCATTTTGTCTGTGAAAGACATATTCACAGATCATGGTTGGTATATGAGCTACAAGTTAGCGGGAGACATACCCGTTAACTAAAATATTATAAGATTACTGTCATTTAATCTGTGAAAGACATATTCACAGATCATGGTTGGTATATGAGCTACAAGTTAGCGGGAGGCATACCCGTTAACTAAAATATTATAAGATTACTGTCATTTAATCTGTGAAAGACATATTCACAGATCATGGTTGGTATATGAACTACAAGTTAGTGGGAGGCATACCCATTAACTAAAATATTATTAGATTACTGTCATTTAATCTGTGAAAGACATATTCACAGATCATGGTTGGTATAATATGAGCTACAAGTTAGCGGGAGGCATACCCGTTAACTAAAATATTATTAGATTACTGTCATTTAATCTGTGAAAGACATACTCACAGATCACGGTTGGTATATGAACTACAAGTTAGTGGGAGGCATACCCGTTAACTAGAATATTATTATAACATTACTATCATATAATCTGTGAAAGACATATTCACATCATTTGCATTTGGACCACCGCCCAAGATGTATAGAAAAGATACTGGCTTCTTAATTTTTTTTTTTTTTTCTACCCGCTCTGTGGAAATTTTAAATGTAATATTTTATTCTCTTACAAGTGACGAAATGTCTTAGTAAAATCTATAAAGATCTTTAAACCAAGCGGGAAGCATACCCGTTAACTGAAATATACCTATGGTTACGTCTACTATCATAATCTGTGAAAGACATATTCACAGATAGACATTATTTGAACTACAATTAGCGAAAAAATGCGTAAAGTAGTTAACTAGTTCATTTTGCAACCTTTTACATGATCAACGCTTAATCATAAATTCATATAATAAACAGTTATCAATAATAATAATTAACGACTAACAATTACGAATCGTTATTATCTCAAAGAAAATAGCCAATTGATTTGATCATAATTTTATGGTAAATATTCAGCAGGAATCAGGATAAAGCGTGAAGCGAGTGTTTAGCCCGACCGAAGAGTCGCCTCGGCCACGAGCACGTGATTTTGTAATGTAATGAAAGTGTTAGCTCGACCGAAGAGTCGCCTCGGCCACGAGCACGTGATTTTGTAATATAATGAAAGTGTTAGCTCGACCGAAGAGTCGCCTCGGCCACGAGCACGTGATTTTGTAATGTAATGAAAGTGTTAGCTCGACCGAAGAGTCGCCTCGGCCACGAGCACGTGATTTTGTAATGTAATGAAAGTGTTAGCTCGACCGAAGAGTCGCCTCGGCCACGAGCACGTGATTTTGTAATGTAATGAAAGTGTTAGCTCGACCGAAGAGTCGCCTCGGCCACGAGCACGTAATTTGTAATGTAATGCATGTTTTGGCCCGGCCGAAGAGTAGCCTCGGCCACGGGCACGTGGTTTTGTAATGTAATGAAAGTGTTAGCTCGACCGAAGAGTCGCCTCGGCCACGAGCATGTGGTATCGTAATGTAATTTGGTAAGTTTTCAATAAATGAAACAGACAAAAGTAATTATTACATCACTGCTTTTAAATTAAACGACTCCAAGTGAAATTATTTATAAAATTTATAAGTGAGCGTTATAATAGCAATATTTTTACATACCTTGGTTACGTCGCACTTCTGAGATTTCAAGATAAACACACGTATAGTAATTAATACAGCTATTTATTTCATACTACCGTCGATTACATTAGTCGCTTCACACTTGTAGCCGAGTCGCAGGAAGGCGGGAACAAATCGGCTTTGCAGGATGAGCTCTGCTTATATACCCGTCCGCCCCCCCCCTCCGTTTGCGTCCCGTCGCGCGTCGGACGGAACCGGAGTGGGGTGGTGGCGTGTTATCAGTGTTGCTATTGTAATAAATGATATTTAATTTAGAAAATATACAATAATTTAAAGGAAAATATGACAATAGGGTTATGTAGAAAAGACAAACATACAATATTGATTATATTTTCATACAACAAATTTTTAAGTTTCCCTCGATCGTGGAAAAACGAGACACAATAGCCTTTCTATCATAAATCTGTTCTGGCTTTCTATTGTTATTTGTTATCGCGGTAGCCGGTTACCGCTTAGGGCACAGAACAGATTTACTCGGCTTATTAATACTTCAATATTAATACTTACATCAAAGTGATCTTCACACATAAATAATATGTTTGAATGCGATTAAACGCTCTTTGGGTCTCTTCGAGCTAATTGTAACCACATTTTTCGTCTTTTGGGATTAGTTGGAACAAAAACGAATGTTTTTCTGGAGTTTTTAAATACGTAATTTTTACATTTTGGCACTGCACACCATTTATACACCATTATCACGGATTAATTAAAGAAAAACCACGGAAAACCAGCTTAGCTCTTTTGATTGTAACTCTGTTTACTTGCCAGTGACGTCATCGACGTCATGTGATCGGCGCCATTTTCTAAATAGCGTTTTTCGCGCGTCTTGGGGAATTTAAACTTTAATATTCATTTTCTTTAATAATACAAAATATTTTCCGGAAATATTAATAGAATATGTTTATTTCATAACAAAGAATAGTTTAAAAATACTTTTCAAAAATTGTCAAATACCCTATTGCGCCAATCGGCAATAAATTTAGTGCAAACATATTGTAGCCAACTTCATTATCTTAAGAATAATACATCGAATAAACGAAATTAAATCTTATATTATGCACTAAAATAAGTTAAAAAACTGCGTGAGGTCGAGTGCCGTCAGGTGGCTCGATATCGCGTCGATGGTATTTTTACGGGTGTCTCTATATTATGGTGTCGGTGAAGTTCAAGAGCATTTAGTAGTAATTATGCATCCACATAATTGACGTTTTAAATGCTAGTAAATCCGTCAGAGCTCCTTATGAAATCCTATCACATTATTTACAGGTACTCTTCCTATCAAAGCGGGCTATGAACAATACTATCCGTGACGTCAACATCATGAGCATCGACACTTCCAGCGACGACCCTCTAACTCTGTTGGACGCCATCGCCGCTAGCAACAAACAGATCACCAAGTTCTTCCACAACCATGGTCTTACCACCACCGGGGGCACCTTCACGCAGTTCTTGGCTATGAGCATTCTCTTGGAGGGGAGATCAGGTAAATTTCCTCTTTTTTATCCTTACTAGATGTTCCACGCAACTGCTTTTGTGTAGGAATTTGCGCGACAACCGTAAATGTCGCTATGATAATGTCTTTTTATGGCACCAAAGGTATCTCGATACTGAAATTTTATCGTAATCAGTCCTGCGATTTAAGAAACAAAAATACATACGGAATTACTTTTTGTTGCAGACTTCACTCCGGCAGAGTGCAACGAAGTCAGCATGTTGCTGAGTTCAGGTGATGTCTTGTCAGCGGAAGTACCGAACATTCTAGCGAGGATTGCGAGAAAGATCGACGGGTTTGGACGACTAGAGGAGTTCAGGAAACAGGACCCTAAGAACGCCATGGACTGGCTGAAATATAACCTACCGCCTGTATACGACGATGTCAAGCAGTTCTTGGACGATCATGGCCATAGAGCTATAATGGAGGTGAGTCTATAACTCTTTTGCTCTATCCATACTAATATTGTAATCCATATTTAATATTATAAATGCGAAATGTGTGTCTGTCTGTCTGTATGTCTGTCTGTCTGTCTCTCTGTTACCTCTTCACGCCCATTCCGCTGAACCGATTTGTCAGGGTATGAATATACTTTGAGTCCCGGGAAAGGATACATTTTATCCCGGAAAATGTACGGTTCCCGCGGGATAAACAAATTGTCGTCATCTAGTCATTAATAATTTCTGTCTGTATAAAGATTTTTATGTCCTACGTACCTCACCATTACACCAAATAGAAGTATTAGTACGGGAGCCCTAGAACATTTTTTTTATTACTATTAAGCTAATTTTTTGTGAGTAGCTTCATTTTGATAAGACGAACAACATTTTTAGTTGCGAATAATCTTCGAAAGTGGTAGCTAACAGAAGATTTCATATTTTGACTTGATGGTCCTAAAACATGGATTGTTCTATTTGTAGGACAATGTTACTTTTTAACCGACATCCAAAAAGGAGGAGGTTATATGTTCGTCTGTGGATATTTTTTTAAATAAATTATATTTACTATTAAGTATTAACCTATCAACATCAACAAAAAATCAGCTTGTTAGGATTTCGTTTTAGGGTTCAGTAGTCAACCAAGTTTTGTTGATTACAAAACCCTAACGAGCTGATAATTTGTTCCCAGCTTCATAATATGGGAGTTACGTTTCCTTAGGTATAAAATTATAAAATATATTTCCGTTGTCTAGTACCTGTAACACAAGTCCTTTAGGTAATTAGCACAGGGCCAGACTGACGTGGTGTGAAGCGTCCATAGATGTTATTATATTATTATTTTGCAGTTCGATCCGCTAACGAAGCCCTGGGCGCTGGTGCCTGAGAACTTCATGCAGGTGCTGATGCACGTGCAGACCACGCAGCAGGAGCCCAAACCCGCCCGCACCAACGACGACGTCATCAACTCGCTCAAGACGCCGCAGAAGTCTAGCACGCGGTAAGATAAATTACGACGTAAATTGGACTCTAAGTTCAAATATATGCCTGAGGGAGAGCCATGCTTCGGCACGAATGGGCCGGTTCGACCGGAGAAATACCACGGGCTCACAGAAAACCGGCGTTAAACAGCGCTTGCGCTGTGTTTCGCCGAGTGAGTGAGTTTGCCGGAGGCCCAATCCCCTACCCTTTTCCCTTCCCTACTCTCCCTTATTTCCTTCCCTACCCTCCCCTATTCCCTTCCCTACCCTCCCCTCCCTTATTACCCTATTCCCTCGTAAAAGGCCGGCAACGCACCTGCAGCTCTTCTGATGCTGCGAGTGTCCATGGGCGACGGAAGTTGCTTTCCATCAGGTGTTCCGTTTGCTCGTTTATCATTTTTCATTAAAAAAAGGGGACGCAACACCTTTTAGCAAGGTGTTTTTCTCTAAAAGGTTTGCTATTTTGATAGTTGTTTTATCAAAATAGTAAACCTTTTATTTTATGATAGGAAGTTATTCTTGGCTACTCGTATGAGCTTATAACTCATCGGAACGCCATCGCGTCGTGGCCAGTGACTTTACCATGGCAACGTCCAAGCAACGTCTGGCGCCTCTACGCCGCCGTAAAGTGGTGTTTTTCAACTTAACTTTAAAATAATCGGCCAAGTGCGAGTCGGACTCGCGCACGATGGGTTCCGTACCGGTATTTTATTATTAATTATTAAAGTACAAATACAATTAAGGATTTTGTGAAAATTTCAAGTGCGTAGCTGTTACCATTATTGATTACGAGCAAAAAAGGCCAAAAAAATCACGTTTCTTGTATGGGAGCCCCCCTTAAAAATAAACTTTATTTTGTTTTTAGTATTTGTTGTTATAGCGGCAACATATATACACAATCTGTGAAAATTTCAGAAGTCTAGCTATAGCGGCTCTTGAGATACAGCCTCGAGCCTCACCACAAAGGAGCTAAAGTTAACCTTGTGGCGAGACTGCAGACGTTCGACCCTCAGGCGCAGTGTCGTCTTCTTCTGAATGTAGTCTAAAGTCGTAATACATCATCATTAGTTAGCTATTAGCTACTTGAAAATAATTTTGAATATAATATTATACCATGGACCAAATGATTGGTCCATGATTATACTTAAGTTTTTTTTCAGCAAAGTTCTCCGTTGGATCGTGCCTCTCTGCCACAGAGCAGTTCGCCACAGAGAGTCCACAAAGGCTCACCTCATACTCGGAGTACACAAAGTGAGGCTAGCCGCGCTCAACCTGGGCAGAGTGCTGGTGAAAAAGTGGTACATACCGCACCCGGACTTGGTGTTCTTCTTCAGGATACATGAACTGAGGGAGTATATACAGAACAGAGATCCGGCGCTGTTGAAGAAGTGAGTATATTTTGAATTAAGATGTGATGCAATCAGTCATCCGAGCGCCTAAAATGTTGTGAACTAATAGAAGTCAGATTTGCAAGGCAGTATTTAAATATTATATTACCATGGTACTTGGACAACTTTCTTCTGATAATTTCGCCGAGTATATTTTGGTGACTCAGTGGTGCACAATGCCAAAGTGTGTGAAAAATATGCGGCATAAAGATTGATGATTTTGATTATTAAATGACAATCAATTTAATAATTCTAGAGCCGTCCAACGCCAGCAGTACTTTCCCAAGTGGGAGAGGCTGAGGTTCGCCGAGATAAACCGGGGGTGGGTGGAGCCGGTGCCGGTGGCCGTGACGGTGACCGGCGCGGGCGTGCGGCTCGCCGGAACCACCGCGTGCAGCGGCGAGGTGGTAGCCAGAGCGTGTGTAGTTAAGGACTTGACTGAGGTATGGTTTAAAGTTTACAAGTAAGCAAGTAGTGTATAGTAAGTTTAAAGCTGATGGCACATTTGTCAGCACCGTACGCACCGAACGTGTTCTCGCACTGCATGGTTCACGAAATGCGGCTCGTAGTTCGTTCGGAGCAGGCAAAATATGTGCGTTTCACATCATTTCATACAACGAATTCTAAAATCCGGCGCGTGCGTGCTGATAAATGTGCGATCGCCTTAAGTGCCCGCTCTTTCCATAATTATAAAGTGTAAGTTCTGAAATAAAACCCAGTTTACTGGCCAGTGCATTGACGTTTGTGACTCTGTTTTGTCTTTTATGTGACTTGACTTTGTTTGCGATGTCTTTATTCTTAAAATGTTACTAATCCTTTACTTACACTTTTCTTCCCAGTATAATAAGGCGTCGGATACATAACATTATAGGTAGGCAGTAGGTACTGTACTAATATTATAAGTGCGTCTGTTTGTCTTTGTGTTTGTTACCTCTTCACGCCCGAACCGCTCAAAATATTTTGCTGAAAATCGGTATGAAAATACTTTGAGTCCCGGGAAAGGACATAGAATACTTTTTAACCCGGAAAAATGCACGGTTCTCACGCGATAACGATTGGCGCGAGCGTCATTTAGAACGCTTACAGACGAACAGCACGCGTCGACTGCAGCCGTTGACGCGTGCCGTTGACAAGTGCCGTTGACGCGTGCCGTTGACAAGTGCCGTTGACAAGTGCCGTTGACAAGTGCCGTTGACAAGTGCCGTTCGTCTGCAAGAAGCTTTAGTGAGTAAAAATGATAATGTCATCCCAATGTCATGTCAGATCGGCCAGCTGCGTCAGGGCGACGTGCTGCTGACGCACTCGACGGACATCGGGTGGTCGCCGTACTTCCCCCTGCTCGCCGGTATCGTCACCGAGCTGGGCGGACTGATATCGCACGGTGAGGCATCACAATGTCATGTCAGATCGGCCAGCTGCGTCAGGGCGACGTGCTGCTGACGCACTCGACGGACATCGAGATGATCCGAGCGTCTGATGGGCATGTGAAAAGTCGGTCCAATCTCTCGCCAGTGGGATACAAGAGTAAAGAAGAAGTGTGTTCTTGTGTGCTGCGCGAAGACTTGGCATTATTCGGTTCAAACTGGTAACCATCACAAAAACTGGTAGACTCACGTGTTTTCAAAAATTGTCCCTGACTGCTGAGAGTTTTCTGACACTAATTCTACTTACCACCTGCCAACAGGCGCAGCCTCCCTGTCTATTGTATTGTGGCCATACCATAGGCTCTTTTGTGTTAATTAACGTGTCAAATAGCTACATATTATGAGCGTTTACACCTTTCACGCTCAATTTGGCTTAAAACTGTACTTTTCAAACTTGAAAAAATCATTAACCACTTATCTTTATAAAAATGTTGGTAACTTATTTTTATAGGAAATTTCACTGTCTATATAGTTATCAGAGAAAAAAATACGATTTATAGAGTATTTGTACATTAAATCTCGATACCATAACAGAGGTTTTCTTAAATTCCGTTATAGTATCAGTTTCGAAGCCTCAAATTTACGAAACCAGCGACAGATCTAATTAGAAAAAAATAATAACCTATTGGCAAGATCCTTAAGCAAATAGTTATCAGAAAAAAATATTTCATTTAGGTATTTAACTATAAGTAATTTAAATTCAAAGAATGAGAAATATCAAGGATTTAAAACCTTATTTTTACCTATTTATCTTACTTATTTCAATATAATAATAGCTTCATATGATAGAAGAACACTTTAATTAAAAGTATACTTTTTAAATATCAACAAATACTTTGTTATTTTTTTTCTACAAATATTTTAAAACTTACTATAAATCGCTGCGCGCAAAGCAATTGAAATCAGACCGCCGCGAGGCTTGCTGGAGGGTGGACGTGTCGCTCCATGCTGCGAATGAACTTTGTTGACCTTTGTCGCGCATACTAGAGTAGTGAACATTTATAGCGTGATTGAAAAATCTTGATATTTTATTTTGTTAGTAAGTAATATAATACATTTTATGTATGTATTTTTGTCGGAAAATAATTTTACTATTAAAACACATTACAGAACTAACGGGAAACAAAACGAATATATTTTTAAGAAAGAAAAGAAAGCGCAAAAATGTAGAAAATTTGGAAAACTTGGAAAAGCCAAGAATGGCTAAAAGGTTGCTATTATCACTGTTATCCTTACTTCAACTTATTTTTTCATTTAATTACTTACAAATAACGTGTTTTGTGTGCTTTCTATTTGTGTTTTTATTTCAGGCATTATAAAAGTAAATCAACTGAAGAAACAACAACGGAAAAAGATGAATGTGAAAACCAACACGAAGAAAAGGTGCCTTGAATTGTATTTGAATAGCAGTATTTTTTTTTTGACCGACTTCCGACTTCCGAAATTAAGTACAGTTAATAGGTGCTAGTTTCATGCCTAAATTATAATATGTATCTGCAACTGACATTTATGTTATTTAATATTTAAAAAACTAAAAAGGGTGAAATTATTTTTTTTCATAAAAAATTTAAACCGACTTCGACCGAAAACAATAAGAATATTAGATGAATGTGAAAACCAACACTAAGAAAAGGTACCTTGAATTGAACGTATTTTAAATTTTAATGGCAGTTTTTTCTTTGCTATGCCGTCATTAATCACAATAAAATATATCAAATAAATTCCTTTTTTTCAGAATCCTTTATTGGGCTTATAGTGGAATGCCTAGAGCGTAAAAATCATGCAAACCTCCGATTTCCGTAATAGTGGATGAAAATTGAAAAGAAAAAAGGAATATGTAGCTGATAACATAAATAAAAAAGTTTACCTATTAAAAAGCTGTTGTGCTTTTGATTTTTAAATAATTATTCTATACCATTTCAGTTACACTCATTTCTGCCTGCATTTCGTTCAGTTATGTTGCGAAATAAAAAAATATATTATCATTTTTTTAGGGTTCCATAGCCAAAATGGCAAAAAACGGAACCATTATAGATTCGTCATGTGTCTGTCTGTCTGTCTGTCCGTCTGTCCGTCCGTATGTCACAGCCACTTTTCTCCGAAACTATTAGAGCTATACTATTGAAACTTGGTAAGTAGATGTAGTCTGTGAGCCGCATTAAGATTTTGATGCAAAAATGGAAAAATAATTAAAAATTTTAGGGGTCCCCATAAGTACAACTGAAACAAAAAATTTTTTTTTCATCTAACCTATGCGTGTGGGGTATCTATGGATAAGTCTCCAAAAATCATATTGAAGTTTCTCATATCATTTTTTTCTAACCTGCATAGTTTGCGAGAGAGACTTCCAAATTGGTAAAATGTGTGTCCCCCCCCCCCTCTAATTTCTAAAGTAGGGGCATGATAATTCTAAAAAAAAATATATGATGTAGATTACTATAAAAACTACCAACGAAAATTGGTTTGAACGAGATCTAGCCAGTAGTTTTTTTTATACGTCATAAATAGTAAACCTTAATCTAAATTTCATTAAATCGACTGAAATATAAAAATAAATCAAACACCTATTAATTTCATAAAAATAAACCTTATTGCTACTGCGGAACCCTTCATGGGCGAGTCCAACTCGCACTTGGCCGCTTTTTACCTCTCTACCAATCAAGTCCTTTCATTTGATATCCATATTGAGGTAGTAATAAGAAATATGTGTCATCTGCAATTTTTCTTACAACTACCGGCCGGCTACGGCGGCGGCCATCTTGGATTTTCACGATGTGTTTATAACACTGATCTCTATTATACAAGTACGCTGGATAGCTGATACACACCTGCTTTTAGTGCCTATTTGAAGCGGAATCAGCGCCCTCATTATTCGGGTAGAGAACTAAATTTGACGTAACCACAACCTATAACAACAGTTGTCATCACTAGTATTAGTTCCAAGTACTCTCATTACTGCTATCAGCGCCAATATGGCGGCTTTCAAATGTCATTTTTACGTCAGATTTAGTTCTCTACCCGAATAATGGGGGCGCTGATTCAGCTTCAAATAGGCACAAGGAATAGCTGTCATTTCAAAGGATATCAGCTATCCAGCGTACTTGTATAGTAGAGATCAGTGGTTTATAAATTGTTGCGTGTTATTCTGATGTATTTAAAGCTATATTGTTGTAAAGTTCCATTAAAATCCATTCCCACGAATTGCGTGAAAGAGTAACAAAATATGTCCATGCATACAAGCTTTTGCGTACATAATATTAATAGGGTTACACTTGAATAAATAATATAAATCCGATTTTTTTATTTTAATACAATGATAAACATTTGATAATAATTGTGTCTCACTATGACAATCACCTTATTGTACCTACATAAAATTACAACTTTGCCCAAAATTTCATATCACTCATTTTATCTACACTACTATTATAAAGAGGAAAGATTTGATTTTTTGTTTGTTTGTTTGTTTGTTTGTTTGTTTGTTTGTTTGAGTCGAATAGGCTCCGAAACTACTGGACCGATTTGAAAAATTCTTTTGCTATTGGAATCTTACATTATTTCTGCTGAACATAGGCTACATTTTATTTTGGAAAAAAGTAGGGTTCCGTAAGATATTTGAGTTTTTCGGACGCAAGGTGTAAAAAATCAGCTAGAAAAGTTACTTATTTTGCGTACGCTGCCTAAACTATAAAAGATAGAACCATAAAATGTTCTAAGTAATTGTAGATCTTATAAATATCTACAAAAAAGTTCGCGACACACTATACCTATCTATGTCGAGTGAGGCACAATAACCATTTATTTATTTAAAAATCCTGAATTTTTTTTGGACTACATTAAAATGGATATATTTTACTGACGCTATTAATCCTTATCAAAATAAATTATTTTATCACTAAGTACAGTTTATGTAGATAATATTTGGTCTTTGCATGATTAAAATTGGACGTTTGGTTTTGAAATTAAGGCGAAATTAAAATATTACGATAGTGGGCGTCACCAAAGCGCGTGCGTGGAAGACAATATTCTGTTGTAGAAATGAAAATTCTGTACTTAGAAGATATGAAATGACACCCGAAATTACACCTTTGTCACTACATCGCTATAGAAGCCAAAAATGTGGTTAGTTTTTTGTCTGTCTGTCTGTCTGTCACTCTTTCTGTCTGTCTGTATGTTTGTTCCAGCATCACACAAAAAATACTGATCCGATTTGAATGTGGTTTTCGCAGATTATATTTATCTTCTTCCAACTTAACATATGGTGTATAAATTTTTTCCCCCCACCCCTCTAAGGGGACAAAAGAGGGGGTCAGATTTTGTATCAAACTTTTTTCTTTAACACGAAAACTACTGATCCGATTTGCATACGGTTTTCACAGATTTGCATACGGTTTTCACAGATTTGCATACGGTTTTCACAGATATATTATATTTGTCTTCTTCCAACTCCACATCTGTTGTATAAAAATCCTCCCCCCCCCCTCCCCTCTCAACCCTCTCTGGGGACCAAAAAGGGGTCAGATTTTGTATACAACTTTTTTCTTTAGTGGACTTACTTCATATTAGGTATTAACTGTGTTTTTCAACTTAGCATCTGGTGTATGACCTTCCCCCCCCACACCCTCTCAGGGGACAAAAGAGGGGGTAAAACATGTATCAACTGATGATGTAGAAAATATACTTTAAATGGCAAAACAACGTTTGCCGGGACAGCTATGTTTTATAAAGTAACATAAAACATTCAACATAATGCATTAGTGGATTTAGGATTAATAGTAATAGTATGCTAAAATGTAATGGTAAATCAATAATAATAAACCGACTCGCATCGACATTGCATCCGCATTCCGCACGGATCAAAATCTTTTGATTTGACTATAATGAACCAACTCACGCACACAGACGCACTTGCTTCTGTGTGAATAAAGTTGCACTGAATTACATGAAACTCGACATTATGCGTTCGACGTAAACGCTCTTAAGTCATGAAAAAATTGTCATAATCTAATTTTACAGGAGCGGTGATAGCGCGCGAGTACGGGCTGCCGTGTATAGTGGGGGCGCTCGGCGCTACAGACATGTTCAAAACTGGAGACATGATACGCCTCTCGGGGACGGACGGACTCATTGAAAAAGTTTGCGTTGAAGAGGAGAAAGGTAGCGAAGAGGAAAAAGTGAGCGGAGAGGAAAAAGCGAGCGAAGAAAAGAGAGTAAGCGGAGAATACGCAAGTATCATGGCACACCACTTTTGTACTATCAGAGAAACTGATTCATAGGTAGATGAGATATATGCTTAGTTCGTAACAATGTTAATCGTGTTGTGCTTGATAGTTGATATAACCCGACCAAATTAGGTAGGCCCGCCATATATCTATAAATCTGTTTAATTTTATTGTACTACTGACTATATCAAATTATTAACTAAGCTGAATAAAACGATTAATAGGAAATAATTTTACTATATTTTTGTTTTATTATAATTGACTTGAAGATATTGTGTAAATACGGAAATGCTGTAGATATTTCAATAAATTAAAGTATTTTGCTAAGACTGTTTCTATTTTCAATACATCCTTTAGTTCTGCACCCCTGAGAAAGTTAAAAACGTAGCTTTAATGCAAATAGGCACTATACGCTAAATTATTTTGGTAACTTCAGGTTTTTAACCAATTACACCCCTCTTTTTTGTCGGGGGTTAAAAAAAGGTTTATGATAGTTTGTTGTCAATACTAATTTTTCCCTCTGCACATTTTATTTCTAAGACATATTTTTGTATATTTTAGTTAATTTTACAATTATTTGCATAAGTATATAAAATTTCACATTTTTGTCACTTTTTTCCGAGATTTTCTGTTATGGATTGGACAACACGCTTGGTGCCTCTGATTTGATTATGGACTCCTTTGCAGACGCCGTGTCCTGTTGCATTGCGTCGCCCGAGAGGTACAGCAAATCTTAAATTGATTTTTTAAAATTAATAAAATTTTTTAAATTTCGATAAAGAGTGGCCAGCAACATCACAGGATCGCGAACTTTGGAAAAAAAGAGGGGAGGCCTTTGCCCAGCAGTGGGACACTGTAGGCTGCTTATAATAATAATAATAATAATAATTACGTTTATTGTATTATTTGTATGTAATGATCATATTATATTTGTGTTATTAAACATGTGTCAGGAAGTGCTTTACCCGCTTTAATGAGTTATCCAACATCAAATTGGCATACAAAGGCTTTGTGATAAAAATATGGAATGTAGAACTAGAAGAGCAAAAACATGTAGTTTCATCTCGAAAATGTCATCAAACAGTATGTCTACTATAACTAATATCCAATTTATTCCTCTTTTTTGGCGGGAAATTTTAGATCTGTTGTTGACTAGGTACTAATTTATTAAAAGTATTCAAAATTCGTATTATAATATAGAAATACCTTCATCATCATCAAAGTCCATTATGAGCATACGATCCTCACTGTCGATCAATATTTCCTCTATCCAAACTGCTATCTACACAGGTAGAGAAAATTGTTACGTTATGTAGTGTTTTCGATGTTATAGGTAGTATGTATATTTTTATTTAACTCTTGCGGTGTGTTATCTACTTGCCTCTTTCTAGAGTATATTATATTGCTATCGTTCTTCATCTGTCGTGTAAACGTGTAAATGCGACAGCAATGTTTTCGACGCGAGTGAAAAAGACAAGTTGCGATAAATCAATGCACGAAATTCTAACGAATAATAATATTATACCTTGTCAGATATTTCCTTCAAAAACTTGGATTTCCTACAGTTACATCTGGATGCGTTCGATTTCACGATCTTGGCGATGTTTCTAAAAATTATGTTCGACAGGCGAAGCATTCTGAAAACACAAGTGCCGGCTACCGATTATGTGCGACAACA
The DNA here is from genome assembly GCA_905404155.3 of Plebejus argus. Classification (NCBI taxonomy): domain Eukaryota; kingdom Metazoa; phylum Arthropoda; class Insecta; order Lepidoptera; family Lycaenidae; genus Plebejus; species Plebejus argus. Next base: position 12,229,244 of record FR989935.1, read on the forward strand.
ATGCGACAAAATACAAATTTTATTTAAACTTTAAAAATTAATAATTAAGGGGGTTCAAATACAAAAAAAAAAACACAATTTTTGCCTATTTTTGTTCTATTAAGGTACGGAACCCTTCGTGCGTGAGTCCAACTAGCACTTGGCCGATTTTTAATTTTTAAACTTGCGTTGCTGTCGCATAAAATCTTAATGCATCATCAATTTGCGGATCTGATCGGTCACCCCAATAATTACCTATAGTTACTAAACTTTTTACATAATAATATTATTTACTACAAAAAATCCGCTAGGGGGCGCTGTGACCACTTAAGTATATAATATTATTATCTCACAGTTCACACTAATGTAATAATTTACAAAATTAGGTCCATTTACCCATCAGTGAGTTCATACTCCCCAGGTCTTGATAGTCGTTCCATGATGCCCACAGCAAAAGCCACGGAGGCACTTCTAGCGGCCATTCTCTTCCCATCTCTATTAAACGTCGACAACTTTGCTTGTTTCATGTTGGATGCTCTAAAACGTAATAAATATTTTTATTAATGTTTTATTATGTAGAATGTGTGTCTGCTGCTGCAACTAGTACCAGATGAATTGTCTCTAGGGAAGTATCAAGTATGTATACCCGAGGAAATTGATTCCTAGACAATTGACAGACCTACGTCGTTTGGTCGTCTTATGTCAATTCAATCAAACGACGAACGGTTTTTGGTCATTCAAAACTGTGATCGGTCGGATGAGTTTATCTGCCTAGGAGTCAACTTACCTGATAGTACAAAATTAGTAGTCATTAGTAGATAGTACAAGGTAGACTAGAGCAGCCTCAAGGTTGATCCACCCAGGAATAACCTTGACTCTTGAGGCTGCTCTAGTCTTTAATTTACGAGAAGCGTCGAGACAATGCCAGTCATCACTTTACCTACTATTTATAGTACACGTGTTTATGAAGTTGAGTCATCGCTCTTTAATCATGCATAAATACCCGAAAATGCTGATAGACTAACCGGCGTCTCTTCTTTTTAGTTTTTTGCAAGTTGATAAAGTATTGGTATGCTTGGTCGGGCTTGGGAGGCTCGTCAGCGTCAAGGAAGGCCCGGAAGCGAGCGATCTGTTATAACAAATGTATAAGAATACAAAGTTGTAAGTTCAGGGCCCCCGTAAGGGCTACTGGCGCCTGTGTGCAAAAAAAGATTTTGACGCCCCTTTAGGCAATTAAAAAAAAAGGCGCCCCTAAAGATGATGGCGCCTGATGTGCATTGCACACATTGCACATATTATGGTAGCGGGGGCCCAGTGTAAGCTAAAATTACGTAGACCTTTTTTTAATGTTGATCAAGTTTTGGTGTGAAACAGTTATGTTCACAGTTCACACCAAACTGACAATCAGCCGCTGACTGTGAGCATTAAGTTGACTAGATGAACAGAAAAGCGTAAGAAAATGGTAAGAAAATATTTTTACGCTTTTCTAGGTCCAGTTACATTTACCTAAACAAAAAGGGAATAATATTAATGGAAGTACCAAACACTGCGTAACTCTCGCTCGCTTTCGGTGCACGCGGCTGACTGTCGGTTTGGTGTGAATGCATACCAAAAGGCTTCAAGAAGCAGATTTTGCAAAACTAAATCAAGTGGCCCATAGAGTCTTACGGATTCGCACGGCAGCTGGTGCGCGTATTCCCGCCACAGGTCGAGTACGCGCCTACGTGAAGGTTTGGCGAGCTGCTCCACCCTCCCCGTGACCACGCCCAGTCGCCGCAGACAACGCAGGTGCGCACGCGCCGCGCGCTTCGATAACTTCACGTCCGTCGCCTTTGGACCACTAGAAATATGGCATTAGGTAGGTTAGTACTTAGTTGTATGTTTGTACTGCATGCAGTCTGAACCAAAATAGGTAGTTTTACAATGCAGTCTAATTGCAAACATGGAGACTATAGTTATACCTACTGCTCAGTAGGTACAGCTGGCTACAGCCCAGTAAAAAAGAGGGCAACCGCTGAAATCTGAATTGAGGATAGGTATATAGCTTGATAAAAGCGGATATTTTTGTCCCAATGCTTATACCCACGGTCAACACAAGTAAAATAAAAAGAAATACCTATAACCTAACACAAGACGCGGAGTACGAGTCGCGGATGCTTTCGCTGGTTGTAAATTGCGAAAAATGTGTTGGAGAAGGTTCAATCATTGAAGTCAAGCAAATGAAGCGATTCTCTGTAAGTAAATAGTAAATACCGCTGACTACAGTACAGATATTTCTAAAATCTCCTTACCCGGGTCTAGCGGGCTTTGGTAGTGGTTTCACCGGTTTTCTGGGCGTGGACTTTTGCTGGTATCTGATGACATGTCCAGCCATTATTGTGTCAGCGATGGACACGCGAGTGGTGGTGTTGGAGGGAATAGGCGCCACATCTGTAAGAGCCCATTTATTTTTCATAAAAAACTGATCAAAATTAGGGTAACTTTATGTAGCCCATTAAGTAACTCCACATTGTTATTCTTTTTTAAAACTACACACCTTCCGTCATATTGTTTTAACTAGTAGTAGAGCAAAATAGAGGTTGATATCTAGGAAGAAGATATACTTAAAATATAGAAACAGTCTCGAATAAATAAAGTATAAATAATATTTTTTATTTTGGATTTTATCGTTTTAAAACTAATCATCTACTAGGTATTTTGACTTTTGGGACATTGTCAAATAAACACATGCGCAAGTTTCGCGGGTGTACGAGTTTTGTTGGGAATGTGAAAGAGTGATGTTGTGATTTTGTGTAATATTCTCGTAATATTGGTAGAATATTAACCATTAGATATTCGTTATCGTGCGCAAGTGTGGGAAAGTGATGCATTATCCAGAAACAGGGACCCCGTAAACGCTACTGGCGCCTGTGTGCAAAAAAGGATTTTGGCGCCCCTTTTTAAGGCAAATTTTTTGGACCTTGGTTTTGGCGCCCCTAAAGATGGCAATTTGGCGCCCCTAGAGGATGGCACCCGTGTGCATTGCACACATTGCACATGTGGTAGCGGGGGCCCTGTCCAGAAACGTGCTATTTTGTGTTCCCTCCAAAACTCCATCAAAAGTTTCAGTAAAGCGTCTACCACTTTACTGAATCGACTGACTTGAGTTTCTAACTGTATTGACTTTCACTTAGACTTTGACTAGACTTTAGACCTGACAATATGGAGTAGCGATGCTGAAAATTGTATTATAAAATATTGTTTTCTCGCCACAATATTATATACTCGACACCATAAACCTATAATATAGGGACCGTGCAGAAACTATAGAGGGCGTCGTAATTCGACAGCAGCGCCACGATGCGAGTAAAAGACGTAACTTGTGAGTGACTTTGACTTCGCATTCTCCTTGACCCTGGCTAGTTTATGAGTGTTTTTTTATGTTTTACACTATAAAATGATATAATACTTACACTCCCAAGTGGCCACATGCGGCCGCGAGAACAACGACAGATTTCCAAGAATCCGCGATCGAAATATTAAAGTTAAAGACTAGATGACGCCCGCAACTCCGTTGCGCCAAAAATCATTTATCGCGCGAGAATCGTACATTTTCCCGGGATAAAAAGTATCCTATTTCCTTTCCCGGGGCTCAAAGTAAATCCATACCAAATTTCAGCAAAATTGGTTTAGCGGTTTGGGCGTGAAGTGCTAACAGACAGACACACTTTCGCATTTATAATATTAATTATATTTTTATAATGTTAAATATAATATTAAGGGTTTCTACTTTCTACCCGTAAACAAAGAATGGAAGAGTGAATAAAAATGTATAAAGCTTATCTAGTTAACTAAGAAAATATCTGAAAAAGTAATTAATAGCATCCATCAGCATAGAAAGTAAAAACTTGATAAATATTGCAATAAAATAATGAAGCTATGCAAAAATACTTATATTAATTACTGAAAATGCTTGTGGATTAATAAAATAAAACAAGTTCACTAAAATAAATGCTTTTATTTCAACCTTCTGCGATTCGATCGATACCATCTTCACAACTTTTGTCTGTCACTATTTTTAACTAATTTCAGTCTGGATCTCATAAGTGTAAACACCATTTAGGTATGTATTCTTTAAATACTTACGTATATTTTTACCGCCTTTTATCCATTTCTTTCGTTTTTCAATAAGCAAAGCCATGTGAATATTTTGGCAGAAAAATAGTAAAATTTTACATCGTTCGATTTGCCTTTATATTTCTTGAACATCCGGGAATACAACAATGCATTTCAATCCTTGAAAATACTAAAATTTTTCAAGAAATCTTATAATTTTCCGTAGCTTGACTAGACCTTGACAGTAAAATTTTCTTAAAAGTTTCGGCTATTCGCCACTTGTGGCAGTGTCGTCGCTCTGCACGGTCCCTATTATAAGTCTATGCTCGACACTGGCCATGGTTAAAGCCGAAGTGCCATTATAAGAAAAAAAAATAAGTTTCGCGGGTCGCGGGTAGGTGCGGGTCCACCTCCACCATCGGAGTTGGAACGTACGCAGCGGACGGATTTGTTGCTTTGTATTGATTTCTATGGTACTGCAGGCTGCAGCATGCGGCCATGCGCTGGAACGTGATTTCTGCGCCTGACAAAATAATTATAAACGATGACGCTCTATCCGCACCGCATCGTACGCTCCGCTTCCGACCTAGTGGACGCGCAGCTTTAAGCGGGTAGTTTTTCAATAGAACAAAATACATACCTTAACGCGGCCTTAGCTGGTAGAAAATAAAAATAAAGAAAAAAATCGTAGACCGAGTTTTGGTTGAGAGTTGAGACCATAAAGTTAATATACCTTATTAACTTTATGGTTGAGACCGAGTCCAGGGCCGTCTCTAGCCCATGTGGCGCCCGTGTGCAAAGTGCGAACATTACCCTAGCGCCCCCTGGCAACGCGCGGTCAAAATGAAATGGGTACAAAGTACAAGTCCGGCCGCTTAAGGGGACGTCGCAGTGCCGCTCGCAACGGAGCCCCCGCCCCTCCGTTGCGAGCGACGACGCGACGCTCGGCGCCCCCAGGACCGCGGCGCCCGTGTGCAACGCACACCCTGCACATAAGGGAAAGACGCCCCTGACCGAGTCCCGAGATTTGACCGAGATTCTTAGGGAGTGCCTCCGCTGCCGGCGCCGGCTCCCAAAAATATCAGTAATGGGAACCGGCGGTAAGTATACTGCCGGCAGCCGAGATATAAAACAACGGCTGCCGGCGCTGCACTAGCACCAAAAATGGGTGGCGGTGATAATGCGTAAAGCGCTAGGTTCCAGTGTCGATACACATCAAATATATTGTATTCGACTTTACCGACTTCCAAAGGTGAAGGTTGGTTGTTCGGCTGTGGATATTTTAGTTTTTTGTGATACATTTTCTTAGCTTAGCTTTACCTTAGCTACATTTTTACAGCTACCAAAAAGTAAGATTTTGCACCACAGCTACAGTTATACAGTTAATCTTTGAAAAAAATATTACGTCTTTCTGTCATATGTCAATCACGTCAATAGTGTCGTTAACTGTCATTTATTTGTCAAGAATAGATCAAGAACCAAGTAACATTATTGTAAAAAATATTGTTTTATAAAAATATATTAATTGTAAAAAACTAATTTTAAAATCCATGAAATCGGTCTCAGTGTTAAGCACAATATAAATTTACATTTTAAGCTGAACCAGATCATTTGAGAGTTAAAGTTTCTCGTTTTATACATATGAGTCATCATAACTAAGATATTAGTTAATTTTCTTATTACACGGCAGTCAAATAATTATTAAAATATAAATTAACAACAGCTTTACATAGTAATATGGGTGATTTGATTGGCAAGTATTTCCTTGTTATTAAAATTTTAATGTAATGTGAAGTTGTTGTGGATGTGTAATTTGTTTGGTTTCATGTTTTAGAGTTTACAACAAGATTGAAATCGGAGATACTTTTCTACAAAGTGAATTTGGGTGCACTTCTGTTCTCAATAAAAGGAGACAGCAATGCAGTTATTGGCCTGGCAGAAAAACCTCACCTCCCATGTATTTATTGGGTATGTTTTATAAAATTTGTTGTTACATTGCTAGTAGCAATTTGCTAAATTGATACCACAGTAGATGCATAGTTATTTTATACCTTTGACTGAATCCATTATGCAATTAATTTATATTATGAATATCAAACAGTTTTCATGGTATTCTGTTGCAACTATTATGCTGTTGCCTATTTAGTCTTCATGATACTCTGAGGCTGGCATAGATGCCAAGTGCATTATAAGCCTGTCAAAAAAATTTATAAAAAAAAGATAATATACCAATATGTTATTAGTAGATGTCCTAATAATTTTCAAGAACTGAAAAATTTTCTATAATATTTTCAGCTTTACATTGGAGCTAACGGCTACAGCTACATAAAGAAGTACCAGAAGAGTTACAAGCGTGTTGACACTCGTGACATTATCGTAAGGGACGAGTACAAACACTTTTGGTTGGCATGGAACAACTGTAAAATAAGATTTGGTAAAAGAGGTGATACAAAACCCATTCTCAGCAAGACTATCAAAGAAAAGAATTTAGCCTATGTGACCTTTACATCATTTTTGCCAACTGACTTGTACTGGAGATGCATATGTAAGCACTTTGTATTTTAATCATTATACATGGTTTCTTTTGGTTTTTACAAAGTGAAACACTAACAAATGGAAATGTGCCTATAAGTACCTAAAAACTATCAATGTTAATGTTCTTGGTATTTTAAACTTATAATTTATGGCAGAGGTTACACGGTCAATTTTTCATCAATCTGAATTCTGAACCATCAATCCTGATCAGATTGACGAAAAATTGATCATCTAACCTACTGGATTGATGGATTGATCATTTTTTTAATATGAACTTTTTCATAACCATCAGTATTCCGTCAATCAGATTGATGGATCAGATTGATGAAAAATTGACAGTGCAACCTCTGCCTATAACTTCTGCATTTATATATGAATTTGTTGACATACAGTCAAGCACATTCAAATAGCAAAATCTCGGTAGTGCTTTATGCTTTGGTTCTGGTAATGTAGTAAAAATGAAATAACTTGTTATTATTATAATTGAGTAAAGCCCAGTTACTTCATTTTTACTTAAACTACAAATAAACCAAGATTAACTAACACAGAGTCCTAATAGCGACATCTAGTGTTTAATAGATGTAACTGTAATTTTGTTCTAGTCAGAGATGTCATCACTTATCAGTCATCAGTCATCAACATCATACATGGGAGTAGTGAAATCTATGAGTTATATTTTGAGTGTATTATATATAAATTAATAAACAGTCCATTGATCAGTAAAATTGAACCTAGATTATCTTTTTGCACTTTTTAATTCAAAAATAAATTGTCAATGGTTCTAATGAATACATAAACTACTGACAAAATCACCTCAGAAAACAGGCATAAGCCTAGACCGTTATACCTTTATTTTTTCAGTGCCACCGTTTATTGAGAAACCCATTACCGCAAAACTTTCTGGTGGCGAGCCACAGTGGATACCAGCTACAGACCAGTTACCAGATAATGCCCTCATTGGGGGTTATGAAAATGAAACGCTATACATAATACGTGCTCCACACAGAGGTTCTCTGGCAAGTGGTAAATTTGTGCCATCTGAAGGCGTCGGATATATTGCCTGGGGTGGAGCTGCACATGAGAAAAACGAATTTGAGGTACATATTATGTTAATAGTATATTAATTTCGTCATTTCCGTAGCCAAAATGGCAAAAAAGGAACCCTTATAGATTCGTCATGTCTGTCTGTCTGTCTGTCCGTCCGTCCGTCCGTCCGTCCATATGTCACAGCCACTTTTCTCCGAAACTATTAGAGCTATACTATATATTTTTTTAAAGCTGTGTCATTTATTACATTATATTGTATCAAATTCAAGTCACAAATGTCGAAATTAATTAGGTTATCTGTAGGGCCAATTAATTTTGGTTGAAGCCACAAGTTTCGAAACTCCAAGGATGCAATCAAGTATAATGTAAATACTAAATAGTAATGTCATTTAAAGGGAAGAGGAGCTGGAATATTATGTTAGTATTCTTCAGCTGGCCTTCCATATTTTAGTCGAATATGATTATTTTGTCCGAATATGAAGCTTCTGTACTCAGTCATATACAAAATATGATATGGAATCATGATTATTGAATAAGCATTTGAATTTGCAGGTCCTAAGTGGCTTCAACTGTATATGGCAGAAAACGCATGATGACGTAATACCTGTTGGAGCGGTGGAGGCTGGCTACTCTGAGGATTATGAGAGAGGCAAGCTGTATGTTGGCCGAGCTGAGTATGAAGGACATCTTATACCAGGCAAAGTGCAGCCAAAATACAAATTGTGCTACATACCGTATAATGGTCGCGAAATCGAACGAGACGAGTATGAAATACTAGTGGTGCCATACACCAACGAACGGAGTACCAGCGACAACTATATGGTGGAAGTTGACATGAGCGAGATTCATGAAAATGAGTTTGATGAGAGCGATTCTGATAATGAATCTATTATGTGACTGTTATAACCGTGTACCATACTGATACTAGCTATTCTAGTAAGCCATTTTAAGTAAGAAGGAGAACTGGCGAAGGCTGTGAATTGTGATTGATTGTTACCTTGTTACCCTGTTGATATATTTACTATTTATTATTATATTATTATGATTATATTATAAGCATGGGAGTGTTCCCGACAACTTGTAGCAAGCTAAATTGAAACATATTTATGTAAGGAGGTTTTTGGTTTAATAGTAACAAGGGCCAACCCACACGTACCACAACCACACCACGTCGCGTCGCAACGACAAAATGCCGTCAAGCACTGGTTACGTGTGAATGGTGTCTATGCAGCTTTTTGTAGTAGTAGTGTCATTGCATCGACGCAACGTTGTGGTTGCGATGTGGTCGGCCACTAGTTCGCTTGTGTTTGCGATGTGGTCGGTATCACACAAGTTAAAATGTACGTACGTGTGAATGGTCCAGTTCATTTACAATACGAAATATACGCCCGACCACGTGGTGTGGTTGTGGTATGTGTGGGTTGGCCCTAAGGAACTATTTTAATTTTGCTCTGTCTTCTGTCTGACTCTGACCACTCTTAGGCCGGTATAAATAGTCAGTACTCAAGATGCATCTCGGTCTCGAGACACGGTTCGGGCTCTGTGATTGGTTAGCTGTCAAAATTTGCACCAATCTCAGAGCCGAACCGCGTCTTGAGACCGGGTCGCATCTTAAGTACTGACCAAGGACTATTTATACCGGCCTAAGGCCTAACCTAAGGCCTAAAGTAAGACCCTCCGGCACCCACTATAACTTTAACCACAAAAAGTCAAATGAACTGTCAAATCCCTAGTAATTTAGGGTGAGTTCCACCAGAGGCGTAGTTAAAGTTATCGTCAAATATGGCGTCCTAGACTTTTACTAGGGATTTGACAGTTCATTTGACTTTTTGAATTTTGATATGGTTAAAGTTATAGTTAAAGTAGGTTGGTGCAACTCACTCTAAGGGTGGATTGCACCAGAAGCGTAGTTAAAGTTAAGGTTATTATCAAATATGGCGTCCATAACTTTAACTACGCCTCTGGTGCAACTCACCCGTCGATTATGGACGCCATATTTGACGATAACCTTAACTTAATTAACTGCGACTCTGGTGCAACCCACCCATAACTTCGGTAATAATTATGAATAAGTTGATGAATGGCTAGCTGTACTAGCTATAGATTGAAATAACTATTACATCATTATTACATAATATTATAAATGTTATTTTTGACATTAATAAATATATTTAATTTTGTATTTTAAGGCTTGTGTGTAATTCTATTGTATCTTAAAAACACATCCCTCGCAAGTCGCAACGCAGCTCCGTTTGAAACTCACCCTAGGTCAGAAAATACCGCTGGCTGCCGCTGGCTAAGATATTCTATTTTTTTATAATCAGCTGATAGGCGGCCGGCGCGGTCTCAAGAATTCTTATTAATCTGCATAACGGGGCGTGGATTATTATTGATGGTACTGTGAGAACGTATGGATGTGGCCAACCATTATAATTGTATCCGCGATGGACCCCCATGTGGCGGTGCTGGAGAGAGTAGCCGCCACATAATATGCATGAGACCATTTAAACACCGATACACGGTCGTCAACGGCGGTCGTCAACAGCAAAAAATAGTATGCGCGTTGCCAGCCACACGGTTGTCGTGTTGTCAACCAGTTTTTCATTATAGATTTTGCGTGGTCGTCAACCGCCGTTGACGACCGTGTATTTCTTGCTTTAGTTTGGATTTTTCGCTACATAATATCCAGTCATTTGACATTTTGAGCTTTGTTAATAATAAATACGCGCAAGTTCTTTGGGTCGAGCGGGTTCGTCGAGTTCCGTACCTGTGCACGACAGACAATAAATAGTGCTATAACAGTTATGTGTAAATAGTTAATCTAAATAACGCTCGAACGTGTGTGGACAATTTGTGAAAAGTGTAGTGAAAATAGTGAAAATAGTGCCACTCAATGGAATGGGTCTGAAACCCATGTGGTAGTGCCGAATTCCGTGACCGAAGAGCAAGGGAGATAGTGTACATCTCGAGCGGGCTGTCCTTGTCCCAGACAAGGAAGTCCCGCTCGAGAGGGACAGCCAGAGACGACCGTTATATCGGGGGGCGGCGAGGTAGTATAAATATGGAAAAAATAGATTTTCGCGTTTATTTCGGTCACGGAGGTCGGCAGGAACATGTTTTATATGTTAAAATGTAGCTAAGAGAATTGTACAAATAAAACCAATGTATATTTTGTGAAATAATTGTAATTTGTAAATATTTGAATAAATTTTCCATCCGAGGGGGTGAGGCATGGAAAGTTCTAGAAGCCGGGTACCAGGGCCGATATAAATATGGGTCGGCCGCCATAGCTCGGCACTCGCTCTACAACGTTACCCGGCTTCGGAACGACTGTGTGCTTGCTACCTGAAACAAACTGAAAAAGTGTTTTAATCATCTCCTGCACTCCGGACACGCTGACCTAGGCGATCTACGGGGAAATCGGCGCAAGCTGGTCCCCCACATTGTCTGGTCCTTCGCTAAGCCGGATTCTTCGATCAAGAAACCGGAAATTCTTCAAGAAGAAAGAAAATCAAGAATAAGCCAGTGCGGTCAGCCATGTCCAAGTCAAAGGCTTCAAGCATCGCAGAGGGGGCTGGAGCGAGTCAGACCGGAGTACAAACGAGAAGCGGTGCATCGACACGCCCCGCGGCTCCACCGGTCATAGCAGAAATGGAAAAATTCATGGAAACCACCGAGGAAATGTCCGAAACGGAACAAACGACGGAACAAACCTCTACAGCAGCCACCAGCGAGGAAACAGCGGTAGAAGAGGACTCACGAAAGAAGCGTGCGCCTCACGGAAAGAAGAACAGGAAGATTTTGGAGGCTGAAGAAAAACTGGCGGAATTAAGGCTGGCAGAGGCACGTGCGTCACTCGCGCTCGCAGAGGCCAGGCTGGCCAAAGAAAGGGCCATGCTGACCTGCGAAGACGAGGAGGAAAACCAGGAAACGGACAAGGTGGAAGAATGGCTGCACGGGCAAACCATTAACCCGTCGGCCGCGGAAAACGAAAAACCGCATGAAGAAAAGAAAAATGAAAATGAACCAGAACATAGGAAAACTGAAGAAAAACAGAAAAGCAGCGACATCACCTCGCTGGCGGCGGCACTCACGCAGGCCGTCCGCATGTCCAGAGACGCCCCCAGGTTTCTCCAGGAGCTTCCCCCGTTCGCCGGACAGTCAACGGGGTGGCTCGGCTTCAGGGCGGCGTACTACGAAACCGAAGAAATGTTCTCACACACAGAGAACACCATGAGACTAAGGAGGAGCCTCAAGGGAGCAGCCCTCGAAGCGGTTGAGAGTCTACTCATCAGCCAACCAGAACCGCGAGCCGTCATCCAAGCGCTGGAAAGAAGATTCGGCCGGCCGGACACGCTGGCGATGGGCGAAATACACAAAATCAAGGCGCTGGGCAAGCTGAGCGACAGCCCGCGCGAACTCTGCATATTTGCTAACAAGGTAGCGAATGTGGTGGCCACACTGGAAACGCTCAAAAAGGTACACTACATGTTTAATCCTGAATTAGTGAAAAGTATTGTAGAAAAGTTGCCGCCCATATTGCGCAACAAGTGGTACGATTTTGCCGCAAGAAGAAAAGAAGATACGTCGGACCTCAAGAAGATGACCTTATTCCTCAATGAAGAAGCCGACAAATGCAGTGCATACGCGCTGCCCGAGGAGACCGAGCCTCACCCAGAGAGGCCCCAGAGAAGAAGAATGGAACGAGCTTTCGCCACAGAGGTAAGTGGCAGGAAGAGGTGTCCGATGTGCCAGAACGAACACTACCTGACCGAGTGCAAGCAATTCATCGGGGCCACTGTGAACGAGCGCTGGAACGTGGCAAAGAAGAACCGCATCTGCTTCCAATGTTTGCGGAGCAACCACCGCCGAGGGGGCTGCGGGGCAAAGAGGTGTAGTATCAACGGGTGCGGCATGGCACACCACCGCCTGCTGCACCACTCCAGGCCACCGGCAGACCAGCAACAGCCGACGGCGCCGCCACAGAACGTGGAAACAGAGGAAGCGGCAACAGTGGAAATCGTGAGCAGCACCAACTGCCTTCAGGAAAGACAAGCCTTTCTAAAGGTCGCACCGGTCACAGTCTTCGGGAAGAACAACACCAGAATAGACACCTACGCACTCATGGACGACGGCAGCACGGTGACACTCATCGACGAAGACCTGGCGGAGCTCCTACACTTGGACGGGCCTCGCCACGACATGTGGGTGCAGGGCCTCAGTGATACAAAGAAGTATGAAAACAGCAAAAAGGTAAGCTTCAAGATAAGGGGGCGCCACTGCAAAGAGGAGTACGGCGTGGGCAGTGCAAGAACGGTGAAAAAGCTACTGTTCACGCCGCAGAAAATTCGCAAAGAAGACCTGCACGACTGCGCGCACCTGAGGGGCCTGGAAGACCACCTCATGTATGAAAATGCGCGCCCAAGAATACTACTGGGTCAAGACAACTGGGAGTTGCTGCTGGCCCTCGAGACGAAGACAGGGAGAAGGAACCAGCCGGTCGCATCCCACACGCGACTCGGTTGGGTGCTGCACGGATACAGGTCGTCGCACACGCAAACTGTAGCCTTCTGTGGCCACACCGTAGCCACAAAGGAGGAGAAGACAGAGGAAAACAATATGGAAAACATGATGAAAAGGTTTTTCGACCTGGAATCACTCGGGATCGAAGCCAGAAAACAGAAGAACGATCCAGAGGAGCGTGCGCTGGAGATACTCGAGAAAACCAGTCGAAGACTTCCTGATGGGCGCTTCGAAACCGCGCTACTCTGGAAGGATGAGAAGGAAGTCATCCCCAATAACTACCACGATGCCTGGAAGCGTCTCCGGTCCCTGGAAAGGAAGCTGGACCGAGACCCGGGCCTGAAAGAAAAGTACGAAGAAAGAATAAACAATCTAATGGAGTCCGGGTACGCTGTGCCTGCACGAGAGCCACCGGCAGCAGGGAGGACATGGTACTTGCCTCACTTCGCCGTGTGCAACCCAGCGAAACAAAAAATAAGGTTAGTGCACGACGCCGCGGCCAGATCTCACGGCCGCAGCCTCAACGACATGCTGCTCTCCGGCCCTGACCTCCTACAGTCACTGCCGGGAGTCATCATGCGGTTCCGTCGCCACCCTGTGGCGGTAACCGCGGATATCAAGGAGATGTTCATGCGCATCCGCGTCCGGGAAGAAGACCGGGACGCACTCCGCTTCCTGTGGAGAGGAAACGACAGAGAAGAAGAGCCGCAAGAGTACCAGATGGCGTCCCTCATCTTCGGAGCCACGTCATCGCCATGTACAGCTCTGTACGTGAAAAACAAGAACGCAGAAGAGTTTCAAGACAAATATCCGCGTGCTGTAGTAGAAATAAAGAAAAACCACTACATGGACGACTTTATATCCAGCTTCCCGAACGAAGAAGAAGCCCTGAAGACGTCCCAGGAAGTCAACGTGGTCCATCGGCACGCCGGGTTCGAGCTACGAGGCTGGACATCGAACAGCGAAACCCTACGCCGACATCTCGGAAACGACCGAGGCTCCGAGGAGGTTCCTGTGGGGGAAGACTGCGCGGACAAGACGCTGGGAATATGGTGGGAGGCGCGTGAAGACCTGCTGCGCTTCAACCTGAACGAGGCGAAGATACCTCGCGCCATCATGAGCGAGGAGAGAGCCCCAACGAAGCGTGAAGCCCTCAGTGTTGTGATGTCACTGTTCGATCCACTCGGACTACTGTCACCGCTCACCATGCCCGCCAAGAAGTTCATGCAGGAGACCTGGAGGTACGGCACCGGATGGGACGAGCCCATACCCGAGCAGCTCGTCCCCAAGTGGACGGCGTGGGCGAAAGATCTACAACAAGTAAGAAAACTAAAGATTCCACGCTGCTATAACCTGCAACCTGAAATGGTGAGTGAAATGCATACCTTTGTCGACGCGAGTGAGGAGGCATACGCCGCAGCTGTCTACATCCGGATGGTGCGCGGGGACGGAGCAGTACACACGGCGCTCGTGGCAGCCAAAAGCCGCGTAGCCCCGCTGAAGCCGACGTCCATCCCGCGCCTGGAACTGCAAGCCGCTCTGCTGGGTACCCGCCTCGCGAAGACTGTGGAGAAAGAACTAGAAGTCGAGCTGGTAAGGAAAACATACTGGAGCGATTCCCGCACAGTGCTGGCATGGATACGCGCCGAGCCGCGCGCCTACAAAACATTCGTCGCGCACCGCCTCGCCGAAATAGAAGAAACGACAAAAGTTAGCGAGTGGCGATGGGTGCCGACGAAAGAAAACGTAGCCGACGACGCGACGCGCGCCACACCGACGGACTTCGGAGCCGCCCACAGATGGTTCAGCGGGCCCGAGTTCCTGAAAAAAGAAGAAAAATTCTGGCCGGAAGAAGGAAAACCGGCGGAAAAAACGATCACAGGTGAAGAAAAATGTTTTGTCGCGCGACACATCGCGCTACAAGACTGTTTACCCGATATCAATCGCATAGGAAAATGGAAGACGTTGCTACGAGCTACAGGTCGTGTACTGCAGTTCATTGACCTCTGTCGTCGCCCGCGAGAAACTGTGGCAGCTGTACGACAACGAACAAGGAAGAATAAAGAAAAGGATGCGGCCTGGGACCCGCGGCGAGCGAAAAAAGAAAAAGCCGCAACACGAATAGATCCAGCTACGCAAAGAAAATACATCACACTCGACGCACAGTACCTCATTCGTGCCGAGGCACTCTGGCTGCGCCGAATGCAGGAAGAATCCTACGGTCAAGAAAGAAAACGAATAGAAGAAAACCGTGCCCCAGCGGCGGGAGACCGCCTCGCCTCGCTGAGTGTCCACCTTGAAGAGGGCCTCATCAAGCTACGGGGGCGAGTGGCAGCCGCAGAAGAAATCAGCCGGGAAACCAACAACCCGGTTATCCTGGATGGCAGCCACAAGTACACGAAATTATATATCCAACAGATACACGAAGAAATGCATCACGGCGGGGTAGAAGCCACCGTGAACGAGATCCGGCAGAGGTTCTGGGTGACCCGGATACGCCCCACAGTCAAGGGTGTGGTCCGGGCCTGCCTGGCCTGCCGCATACGCCGAGCCAAGCCGACGCGTCCGGCCACGGGCGACCTACCCGTTGCCCGGCTGACGCACCATGCGCGACCGTTCACCTTCACGGGGCTTGACTACTTCGGCCCTGTGGAGGTCACCGTGGGCAGACATCGAGAGAAGAGATGGGTGGCCCTCTTCACCTGTCTCACCATGAGGGCCGTCCACCTGGAGGTGGTGACGTCTCTCAGCGCCGACTCCGCCATCGCAGCCCTGCGGAGGTTCGTCGCACGACGAGGACAACCGACTGAACTATGGTCGGACAACGCGACCTGCTTCAAGGCCGCCGAGAAGGAGCTACAGGAAGAATGGGAGAAGTACAAGAACGAGGTCAACGCCCGCCGCATCACCTGGCGGTACATTCCCCCGTCTGCCCCCTTCATGGGCGGGGCGTGGGAGCGGCTGGTGCGGAGCGTGAAGGAGTCCCTGCGAGTCACACTGCACGAGAAGCATCCGAGCGACGAGACCCTCTACACACTACTCGTAGAGGCGGAAAACATCATCAACTCGAGACCACTTACATATGTCTCGGTTGACCCCGAGGAGCCCGAGGCCTTGACCCCCAACCACATACTGCTGGGGTCGGGCTGCCATGTACCTGCTCCGGGAAGATTCGACGAAGAGAAGACATCGGCGCGGCAGCTGTGGAAGCGCGCGCAGCACCTGGCAGACGTGTTCTGGCGGAGGTGGGTGAAGGAGTACATCCCGCTCCTCCATCACCGGCGGGAGCCACATACCCGAGGCTCCGATCCCGCGGTGGGTGACGTCGTTATCATATGCGACTCGAACCTACCGCGCAACATCTGGCCGCGAGGGAGAATAAAGAAGACATATCCAGGCAAGGACGGCGTGGTGCGGGTCGTGGACGTGGAAACCGCGAACGGCCACGTTCTCCGGCGGCCCACGAAGAAGATCGTCGTGCTACCGGGAGTGTCGCCTGCGCGACCGGCGGGAGAAATGTGCACGACAGACAATAAATAGTGCTATAACAGTTATGTGTAAATAGTTAATCTAAATAACGCTCGAACGTGTGTGGACAATTTGTGAAAAGTGTAGTGAAAATAGTGAAAATAGTGCCACTCAATGGAATGGGTCTGAAACCCATGTGGTAGTGCCGAATTCCGTGACCGAAGAGCAAGGGAGATAGTGTACATCTCGAGCGGGCTGTCCTTGTCCCAGACAAGGAAGTCCCGCTCGAGAGGGACAGCCAGAGACGACCGTTATATCGGGGGGCGGCGAGGTAGTATAAATATGGAAAAAATAGATTTTCGCGTTTATTTCGGTCACGGAGGTCGGCAGGAACATGTTTTATATGTTAAAATGTAGCTAAGAGAATTGTACAAATAAAACCAATGTATATTTTGTGAAATAATTGTAATTTGTAAATATTTGAATAAATTTTCCATCCGAGGGGGTGAGGCATGGAAAGTTCTAGAAGCCGGGTACCAGGGCCGATATAAATATGGGTCGGCCGCCATAGCTCGGCACTCGCTCTACAACGTTACCCGGCTTCGGAACGACTGTGTGCTTGCTACCTGAAACAAACTGAAAAAGTGTTTTAATCATCTCCTGCACTCCGGACACGCTGACCTAGGCGATCTACGGGGAAATCGGCGCAAGCTGGTCCCCCACAGTACCCAAAGGGTAAAAACGGGGCCCTATTACTGAGACTTCGATGTCTGTCCGTCCGTCTGTCTGTCTGTCTCCAGGCTGTAACTCAAGAACGGTAATAGCTAGAGAGTTGAAATTTTCACAGATTAAAATAAAATAAAAATTGTCTTATTTCTGAATAGATTTTTAAAAAATGCTTTCAGAACGTTGATACTACTGGTGCCTACCACCGGTTCGGGAACTAGCCCGGCGAGAAGAACCGGCGCAAGTAACTCGCACGGGGCCAACTTTTTTACCAAAAAAAGTGAGAAAAAAATTAATCTTTTAAAATAAAATTTACATTGCTGTAAAGTGTAAACTTAAAAAATTATAATGTACAGGGTTGTATAATGTACAAGGTGTAATAAAAATAAGTGATGATACTTTAGGGTGTGTATGTGTTCCTTGTAAAGAGTTCACTGTGAAAGTAGCAGGGCTGAAAGACGAAATTTTTTTTTCACTTTTGTGTAAGGGCCCGAGCGTCACGAGTTTCCCCATACAAAAGTAAAAAAATTTTGGTCTTTCAGTGCTGTTACTTTCACAGTGAACTCTCTACACTACAAGGAACACATATACACACCCTAAAGTATTATTACTTATTTTTATTACACCCTGTATAATGTATATCTGTTGCCGCTAAGTATAACAAATACGGTCTACTAAAAACAAGATAAAGTTATTATATAAGGGGGGCTCCCATACAACAAACATGATTTTTTGGCTTTTTTTGCTCGTAATCCATAATGATTAATGGCAACATGTAAGCACTTGAAACATTCACAAAATCCATTATATTTGTAATTTAATATGAAATAAAAACAATTAAAATAAATTTAATAATTAAGGAGGGATATACGGGGGCTCTAATACAAAAAAAAACACTTTTTTTTTGCGTTATAACGGTACGGAACCCTTCGTGCGCGAGTCCGACTCGCACTTAGCCGATTATTTAGTTTTTCACAAAAGAAACAAGGTTTTTCACATTGGTTTTTCATCTCTGAATATTGTCGTGTTCGTTTGGTTTTTCAATGCACATTGCGCATGCGCAAAGTTAAAAATTAGTGTCAGTGTTCTTAAATCTGACAGAAATTGTATGAACATGACACAATTATGAAGTTGACAGTTAGTTGCCAAACTGCGAAAAAGCCGCGCATGCGCAGTTAAAAACCAAACGAACACGTTACACGACTTATATTTTATCTATGCAATGACTTGTCTGTCATATGTCAAATGTCAATATTTGGCATCTAATTGTCAAGAAGAGGAAGAAATTATTAGTTATTGTTTTTGTTAGAAAATATTTTTATTTATAAAACAACAATAAAAATTAATGAAATAATTCTGTGTTGAAAATAATTTAGGTACATATTAAGCTCAACCAGACCATTTGAGAGTAAAGTTTCTTGTTTGAAATACCTGGGCTATGAGTTATGACTCAATATGACTAAGCTTATGAATTGCGCCAAATAACAATTATTATATTATTTGCTACGGCACTGAAATCATTATATAAAAGGTGAATAGTGAATACTGAATACGTTAAAAGACAATGGGTGATTTGATTGGTAAGTATTTTAGTGTTTTATCAAAGCGTAATATGAAGTTGTTTTTATATTTTAAAAGAATGTGTAAATCATAGACTTATATATTACTAAGGACCGGGTCAATCGCGCGTTGCAATGATGCCGATTCGTAGGAGTCAAAACTCTCCGTTTGACTCCTACGTGACTTAGTCGTCTGTGGTCCGCAGAACAAATCAGGTGGGTCATCGTATGCCTTACAGTGCCATAAAAATGCCTAATTGTGTAGTAAAAGGCTGCAAAAATTATATTAAAAAATTTAAAAAAGCACATGGAATATCTTATCATCGGTAAGTATCACAAACTGTTTGTTTATGTAAAGAAATAATTAATTTATAATTTTACTACCGATGTCCGCCATCATCCGCCATGGCTACTGTTTTACCGAGTAATGACGCAACCCCTACGTTCCACTTGGCGTTGAAAACGATCAAAACGCTAAAA
Source organism: Plebejus argus (assembly GCA_905404155.3). Classification (NCBI taxonomy): domain Eukaryota; kingdom Metazoa; phylum Arthropoda; class Insecta; order Lepidoptera; family Lycaenidae; genus Plebejus; species Plebejus argus. Next base: position 12,248,656 of record FR989935.1, read on the forward strand.
ATAGGAGGCATTTTCAGCGTTTTGATCGTTTTCAACGCCAGGTGGAACGCGGGGTTCGTCGGTAAAGCAGCATTCGCACGCGGCCGAATATTGTGTCGCACTACGTAGTTCAATCGATTTTTCATAGATGGCTCTCTATTTCCTTGTATGAAAAACCTATTAGCAAAATGTTCCCGTAGGCATATCCTGACATATAAATCGATGGTGTAAATTGTTTGTATTGATGTTTTAGAGTTTACAACAAGATTGAAATCGGAGATACTTTTCTACAAAGTGAATTTGGGTGCACTTCTGTTCTCAATAAAAGGAGACAGCAATGCAGTTATTGGCCTGGCAGAGAAACCATACCTCCCATGTATTTATTGGGTACGTTACATAGATTAGATTGTCGTTGTAAATATTGCTACAATAGCTCCACAGTAAATGTACAGAGGCCTTTCCGGACTTCAAATTTTTCCATAACACATTGAATCAAGAGTATCCGCACTGCCAATAAAAAAAATATAATATGAATACCTCGATCACGGGAATCACAGACACAATAGATATTCAATTGTTATGTGGCGCTTGGGTAGGGTTGCCATCACCTAAATTGCCATCGCCGGTCAGGCACGACAAAATCCCCGGACATTTGGCCAAAATATGGTAATTTCCCCGGACACTATTTTACGATTATGTCTTGCCAATTTTTTATTTTTTAAAAATCTGATTATCTCAAGTCCGTGCAAGAAACCGTGTATGCTTAGCAAGTTTTTATCTTTCGTTTATTGCTGCATGACTAAATACTCTAATTATAATTCTCTTTACAAAAGTGTCCGGATTTTACCCTGACACTTTTCAAAAACCCGACGGGACGCTCCCCGGACGCCCTCCAAACTAGGACAAATCCGGGGAAATCCGGACGGATGGCAATCCTACGCAGCTTGGGAGTTGATGGGTTAATAAATTCACAAGAATAATGACAGCCTTATTTTACCTTTGTCTGAGCTATCCTTATGCCATCTCATAGTCACATTAGGATTGTTACTGAATGGACCGTTTCATTCAAAATGATGTTATACAAAAAATAAAACATGAAATTAAATGTATAGTTTTTAACCAGATAGTTTAAACAGAACCAGATAGTTTTGATCATTAGACAAAGTATCAAACAGTTTTTGTGATGTTCTTTATGCAATTATATTAAGTATTTTAAATGTAATTTTGTTCAATGTTGATTTTGTCATAATAGCAGACAATTATAATTTTCAAGAATTGAAAATTTGTATATAATATTTTCAGCTTTACATTGGAGCTAATGGCTACAGCTACATAAAAAAGTACCAGAAGAGTTACAAGCGTGTTGACACTCGTGACATTATCGTAAGGGACGAGTACAAACACTTTTGGTTGGCATGGAACGACTGTAAAATAAGATTTGGTAAAAGAGGTGATACAAAACCCATTCTCAGCAAGACTATCAAAGAAAAGAATTTAGCCTATGTGACCTTTACATCATTTTTGCCAACTGACTTGTACTGGAGATGCATATGTAAGTACAAAGTATTCTTATTTGATTTTAGCATACTTAGTAAGAGGCCGTTAATAAAATATGTTCACTTACAACAAAAAACGTTAATTTTAGTATGACGTATGTGGCGGTACCTATTTACATTCGCCTAACATTCCTGCATCGCGCTATCGAAGTTTTCTGAGCGCGTCAGTATATATACGACAGCTGAATTGTATCACATGGGCTCCGGCCTGACCGAGCATACCACCTCGCTCGGTCGGAAGATCTTCCTTTGGGCCTCCACGCATTATCACCCCACATTGGTGACCCTCGACAGAACAGGCCTCCTACATCATCATCACTCCCCGCCCCTCCGCACCGCGCCAGCCAGCATCGCCTCATCGGGTACCTCGTCCACTAGCCGCAATGTACCGCGGCCTGGGCGACTCCGCATCGGCATCATCGGGCTTTCTCACTGCACCGACCGGTCAGCAAGCAGAGCACATCTCTCCTGGTCAGCACGTAGCATCGGCCCCGCACGGCAGCTTATCCGACTCACTGGATCCCGTGCAGCAGCTTATAGTTCCGACTCACTGGGACTCACTGCAACAGTTCCGACTCACTGGAATTCACTGGCACTGGCGACTCAAGCGACAAGATTTCAAGATTCGACCTCCGGTCTTCGGGGGGGAGTGATGTGGCGGTACCCACATTCGCCTAACATTCCTGCATCGCGCTATCGAAGTTTTCTGAGCGCGTCAGTATATATACGACAGCTGAATTGTATCACGTGGGCTCCGGCCTGACCGGGCATAACACCTCGCTCGGTCGGAAAGATCTTCCTTTGGGCCTCCACGGTTATCCCCACACGTATTTTATGAATGTCCCCTAATACTAAATTAAAAAGTCAAAGTATTATTATGATTTATGATCATTGGGTGGACATGACATTTTATCTATGTACCTTCTATGTTCCAGTCGATACTCTTTAATTTCAAAATTGGTAGGTATGTGACTTCTAGTTATATATCGTGGAAGAATTTCCACTTTGGAACAGAGAGGCTAGTGCGAGTTCGAATCGAATCGATCGATCGATCGAATAACGATCATACGCATCGAACGCGTAAACGCGAATTTATATGGGATCAAAGTAGCGCCATCTACTGGCTAACGTGGATACTGCTTTCATCTTTGATCCCATATAAGTTCGCGTTTACGCGCTCGATGCGTATGATCGAATAAAACTCATACTAACCCCTCTGATGTTTGAACAGCCATTAGCATCCATCATCAATGTCTACATTGAGTCTAAAATAAAACCAACGTCTGTTCATAAAAATAAGACCAATTCTACTTTAGATACTTTATTTTAAAATATTCAAATACAACACTTTAGAGTGAAATATAATAGACACCAATATATTTTGAATAAAAGCTTGAAATCTGCAATCGGATCCATGATGACCAGCTAACTACAGTTTGTAGGCCTGACGTATCATGAGGTCGAAAGAGCAGTCGCTGTCGATGGCCATGCTGATAGCACTGTAGTAGTTCATGAACTCCTCCAATGTCACCTAGAAACATATCAGAAGTAAGAGCGAAGTCACATTGCTACTTTGTGTTGCGGTTCGACGTTTTACAAGGATTATTAAATAGTTAGGTGCACTGATCTCTATCATACAAGTACGCTGGATAGCTGATACACACCTGCTTTTTGTGCCTATTTGAAGCGGAATCATCGCCCCCATTATTCGGGTAGAGAACTAAATTTGACGTAACCACAACCAAAAACAACAGTTGTCAACACTAGTATTAATTCCAAGTACCTATTCTCACTACTGCTATCAGCGCCAATATGGCGGCTTTCAAACGTCATTTTTACGTCAGATTTAGTTCTCTACTTATACATTTCCTATTCCGTTAAAAATGAATACATTCAATTACCTGACTGATTTCATGTCCGCTCGCTTCAAAGGGCTATGTTACAAGTCGCTAATTAGTTGGACGTTGAGTGACGATTGTTCAATCAACGTTCGGCCGAGTCATTCAATTGAATGGTGTCATTCAATGAATGCGCTAGTCATTCAATCGAACCGAAGATTGAACTAGATGACTGCGACATATACGTACAGTATATAAGATGGCCCGACACGCACTTGGCGGGTTTTTATAATAAAAATATGCCGAGCAACAAATTGATCTATGTACATCGTTAATTATTAACTCGCCAATCGCCATTAACTTCAGCTAAGTATGGTGGTGGGGAAGGTAGGTGGAGACCTCTCGCTCCCGAGCATGGTGCGCTGCATGCTCGAGAGCGGTGAGGCCTGGCAGGCGGCGGTCTCTTTCTGTGAAACCATCCTTTCACAGAAAGAGGCCGCGGAGCGGAACAGAGAGGATGATCCATCCTCCGTTCCACTCCGCTGGCGTAGGACGGGAGTGCGAAGGCGTCGCTATGCGAACCTCCAATAACTTCCGTCCCACGGGGCTCCGGGTCAGGATGGGAACCTGCCCGGCTTAGCTAGTCCCGGCGTCGAGGGGAACGCTTTAGTTTGCCTAAGCGTTCCCTAACTTGGTGGAAGTCCGGTCCCTTGTGAGGTAGACCGGCCGGTCGTGGAGGGAGTCCTGTGTTAGACAGATCCAGGATATCCCTTCGTATACGGCTGAAGGCAAACCGCAGGTGGTTTTAGTGGGTAAACCGAAGTCGGGAGTCCCACATACCCCCGGGGTGCTTCAGCTTAACTGAGGCACATCCCCAACCCGGGGCACCCATAAAGGGTTTCCCCTGCGCATCAAAAAAAAAAATGGTGGTGGGGAAGGTACAGGTTCCTCCTAGGTGAAGGCGTGAACCAATGAGACATTTTTATATTTCAAGTACATAATACGGACGCTCGTACGGTGAAGGAAACATCGTGAGGAAACCCGCACATGGGTAGTCCCAGACGTATTGACGCTCATTTCTCTACAGTAGGCTGAGTATGTGGCGATAATGCCGTATGTGCTTCTGCAACCATACGGACATTAAAAAATCGAATTCCAGGCCTTACAGTGTTATAAGAGTGGTATTTCGCTTTAAAAATATTGTGTATATTAAATCCGCTAGGGTTGGAAAGGCGTTGGTTTTGAATTAAAAAGAAAAATAGGATGATTTTCGCTTTTTAGTTAAGTTCATCAATCCAAGGATTGATGGGAAGCCGGTCAAATCCGGTCCGGATTGAAAATGACGCTGGATTGCAATCCCTACACAATATGACCGATTTGGTCGCCAGCTCTCCGTCGAATTATAGTAATATTATGTATTCTAAAGTTACATAATATTATAGTAATACATAATAATGTATTTAATTGTCATTGTCGAGATGTATTTATTTGTATAGCTCTTTTGCGTATCTTGCATCACTGTAATGTTGTCTGAAAGGACTATATTTACTAACTTCTTTAAAAACCCAATCTTAATTACTTCTTTTGTACTAACCTTGCCATCCACAATTCCGTCAGTTTCAAAGTTTACAAGGAACTTGTTGTATATTTCATCGGCTGTCTCCTCTCCACTTATGTATCTAGAATGAGAGAAAAAGTAGTTATTTTTGTGATACATCAATTTTTAAGTAGAAAATATGTAGGTATTATAGAAAATATTAAATATTTGTATTTGAGAGTAAATTGAAGACACGACTGGATGAAGTAAGTAACTGATGAAATGTAATTAATACACGCAAGGACTTTAAACAATATATTACAAATACACGGAAGTAGTTTGAAGCTGATCGCGCTCAACCTCCAACAACTTGAAAACTGACATAATTTATTTGCATATAAATATTAAGATAAATTTTTATTGTTCAATTTCGTTTCAATTTTTTACAATGCGAGGAACGAATACATGATACATTTATACACTGCAATGTGGGAAACATTGGCAGCCGTACAAGTATGAACTGTGTCACAGCTGCCTTTATTTACAGCTCAACTTTAGATTGAGGCTTCTGGACCGGGAAAATAATAAAAATTAAAAAAAGCGGGATTCTAGGTATTTCATGATAAAGTAGGTAAGTTACAAGGTTTGTTCAATTTATAAGGGAAAAAATTAGTAATTGCTCTTATGTTGTAAAATGTCAGTTACCAACTTCATCCACTGCACTCATGTATTCAATTGTTTTTTTTAATTGCTTAACAACTACCTAGTATTCCCTTCACATGAAGGGAATACTAGGTAAACTGTTATAATATATACTAGGAATACCAGTTTATCTCCTCTTGTTGAATGTGTACGTTATTTGTCATTTATAGGCAGATGTACTTACTACTTATTATATTACCTCGAGTGTGCCTCAGGGGAGTAAACTGCTCTAAGATCTTCAACAGATACAATCCCATCATCACTCTTGTCCAGTTTCCTGAACGCCTGCTCGACAATGGCACGACGAGAATCGTGCATTGGGGGCTAAAAAAGTAAAATTTAAAGTTTAAATTCCTAAAACACAATAAATAAAGGTCTCGCGAAGTTATTGCTTTTGCCGTCTGTATTAGCACCTTTCAATTAAATATTAGTCTGTAGATAGCTTATAATATCTAAAACTTTTTGACTACTAAGGCCCACTTGCGCCAATCTGGGTTAAAGTTAACTCTGAGTTAAACATCATGTCATCTCTATCACTGACTTGGTGAGTGACAGATATGACAAGATGTTTAACTCAGAGTTAACTTTAACCCAGATTGGCGCAAGTGGGCCTTACCTACCTAATCTGAAATCCGAATGTTTAACCTTAGTACCTAATGAAAATATGTGCACAACCGTTAAGCCACTAATTCAATGCTGCTGTCCGTGCCGGATAGGCTGTCCCCCACTTGACAGATGGAGTATGGAGAATCTGTCAAAAAATTTGTGGATAGCCTATTCGGCACTTTATCAGGAAGTGGCGAAACAGGCCCTAAGTCAGATGGCTATAACTGTAAAAGAGGTACTTACACGGATTTCGTTCAAAAACTCGTCCAGACTGATCAAGCCGCTCTTTTTGGTGTCGAAGTGATTGAAGAGGGACTCGGCGTCCTATAACATAATGCATAATATAAAATATTTAAATATTTTTCCTGATCCATCTCAGATTTATAGCCAGATAGCGGACATTCGTTATTTGATCGGATTATGTCAAGAGTCAAGACTCAAGTCAATGTTTGTCACGATCCCTCGTTGGCTAGGCTCAATATATCCAACCAAATAGTTCGCTATGTGCGTATAAGAACATTTCCCTTATTATTAGACAAGAACACTAAACTAAGTCAATAATATGCACAGTTCAAATTTTCCTGGACTGAGTATTTCGTTATTTAAAACAACTTACTTCGTCGCTCAGTTGGAGACCAGCTTCTTTGATGCCGTGGATAAACTCCTCCTTGTTGAGCTGTTTGTCGCCATATTTGTCCAACCGGCGGAAGGTCCTGAAACAGGACAAAACATTAAGTATAAACAACTAGGCGTTCCGCGCGGTTTTGCCCACGTAAATTAAGAATTCACAGACAAATTAGGCCACAAAAAATAGTCTATGATCCATCGCGTGATCTAGCTTTTTATCTGTGCTAAATAACAGAAAAGTTGCTCCATTAGTTCGTGAGATATTTTCCCCGTTTCTTCCACATTTTCCTCTGTTTCTTTGCTCCTATTAATCTAAGCGTGATAATGTTCCTCTGTTTCTTTGCTGCTATTAGTCTTAGCGTGATAATGTATAGAAGTATTATCACTTATTTTTGTTACACCCTGTATAGCCTTCCTCGATAAATGAGCTATCACTGAAATATATTTTTTTATAATAATAGATCTTCAAACAACAGACCCATAACCCATTTGTGCAATGCGTATTTCTGATTACCTTCCCAAGCCCAGAATGCCAGCAGCGCCGCGCGACAGACAGAGCAGACGTAACTTCTCAAGCGGGTGGGTCTCTGAAACCAATGCTCTGTTGCTGTTCTGCATCAGCTCCTCATCCTGACGCGCGATATCTGTTTGTGGCTGGTGGAAGGCTACTGCAAAATTCAAATATGAACAGTTATATATAGTCCACTCAAAGAATAGTCCAAAAGGTGTAGAGTGCGTGAGCTGTAACCTAAGGAATCTCTTCAGAGAAATGTGTTGAGGATGCCCAGAAGGTACACGGTAAACATACAAAAGTTTAAGCTCACTTTAAACCAATAACAATTTTTGCAAATAACTCGAAGTAACTTTTTAAAATTGACCAACATTTTGTAGTATCTTATTAAAATAATGATTAATTGTTTAAAGTTTTGTAGTAGTTTGATTTGGATACCTATTTCATATTTGGATACCTTTATGTTAATTTTGTTTTTGAGAAATTTTTATATTTTAAAATAATATAATATGTGAAACAAGACCGTTCATAATATTTTAAGCGCAACTGTATGACTGATAATAATTACGAATAGAAACATTTGATTTACAATTTCTCTTTTTCTATAACCCAAAAACAAAACGAATACCACTTTGTTTTTACATTAATTTTCTCTAATAGGGTCCTGTTTTTACCCTTTGGGTACGGAACCCTAAAAACGGGAACTTCGACCCCCTCCCCCCACCGGGCTGCCCCTCTAGGGGCGGGTCTTTTAGTATGTTTACCTTCTGGTCATCCTAAACACATTTCTGAAGAAATAATTTAGGTTTCAGCTCACGTACTCTATACATTAAGTGGACTATTAACAAAAATTGGATCATACCCTTACACGATCTTTGTATGGTTTGCAAATTACGGCAAGGTCCAAAAGGGATACATTTACCAGCAGGCTTAGCATGGCTCAGCCTGTTCCAACACTTTCACTTCTCGCTTCAGTCTCCACCATAGATACCTATAGAAATATAACTGTATTTTAAAAAGATAAAACCGACTTCAAAATTGTAAGTACGTAATTGAGAAATAAAACTTCCTATCTCCAAAACTACTGAACCGATTTTGATGAAACTTGCCCTATTCCCTAAGTTGAACAATACCTAGTACAATAAAAAAAGAATCACTTAAATCGGACTTGTAGTTCCGGTAGTATGCGTGCACAAACATAAAAACATACATACATACATACACTTTGAAATTTGGCACATTTGTTCAGAAGCTGTTATAGAATAACATAATACGCGTCGAATTGATAACCTCCTTTTTTTGAAGTCGGTTAAAAACACTGCGCAAAGCATTCCTACTCCACCCTTGCCGAGCAAACTTAAATTTCGTGCGCTTTTTACCGTGTAGTATTCTGCTATTGCGATCAATATTATGTCTGTTGAATTTCTCACATCCCTACCGTAAAACAACCACTCACTTGAATGGGGCAGGCAGATCAATAACCTAGCGTAAACTTGATACAGTGATGAATAATTCACACATTAATACAAAATAGTAAATACAACTATTTGCACCCTCTCATTTCTAATTTCTTTATATCTAAGATTAATTCATTTTATTAGTCCTTTCACGGGACTCCATGAGTATCTCCATACCAAATTTCAACAAAATCGGCTCAGCGGTTTGGGCGTGAAGAGGCAACAAACGGACAGACACACTTTCCCATTTATAATTATATTAGTATAGGTAAGAATATTATACATCAATCTTTTGTATAAAAGTTAAAATAAACGACAGTCATTTTACAGCTTTAATGAATGAGTTTTCGCGAAAAACTACTAGCAAATTGAGGTAAACTTAAAAATGGCGACTTAATAAATAGCAATAACGCGTAACGTCGTAATACATATTAATTATAATTATTAGGATTGGTCTCGTACTCTACGACGTAGTGCGTAGCGAAGTCCGCGCACTACGTCGTAGCGTATAGACACCGCGCATGACTACGTCGTAGCGCGTGGACACCGCCCACTACGTCGTAGCGCGTGGACACTGCGCACTACGTCGTAGCGTATGGACACCGCGCACTACGACGTAGCGCGCGGAGACCAATGCAATCGTTGATCTTATTAGGTCGTATATTATTATTTTACTCAATAAAAAATAACTAATAACAGCTGACAAGAGTTTAACCAAATAATGTTCATTATTTAGGTGGTTCTTACGAGAAATAATTAAATTTTGCTATTATATAATATATTTCATGCATTTAAATAATTCTGAATATTCTGTTAATTAATAACATAATATATAATATTAGCTAGTAGCTACAGCCTACAACAGAATTTCATTCATATTTTATTCACATGAAATTATAAAATAACTCTACAATATTTTTGTTTCACACAATGAATCATAATAACAATCACAAAAGTTTAATTGTATAAAATCTTACAAAAAAAAAAGTATTTTTTGCTTTTGTCGGAAATTTCAAAAACATAACTTCAATTTTTTGGTTCGTAACAAAAGCTAAAAACAGCTAATTGTATATTGCATTACTACGTATTAAATTAATATCAGTGTACTTAATATTGTTACTTACGAATGGAAAGTGTTGCAGATTATGAAAATAAATATTACTTTTAATAAATCAATAATAACTTACTGTTTGACGTCATTCGGCATTTTTCGCGGTACATTTTCGTAATGCAAGTAAATAAACAAATGTATTGATTTTATGTTCTTGTCGATCTCTAGACAAACTTCGAAAACACACCCTGAGCGTTGGAAATGCCAAGAACAACAGCTGAGGTCTGACGAGTGGGGACTGAAGTTCGTGCGACCTTCTACCAAAAAAGTGTTGTTGTTGTCCTAACGCCATGATTCATGAATGACACAGAACACGAGGCATAAAGAATTCCATTCTATTCTTTATGAAATCTACTTTTATAAGCATATGTTTTTTGTCTTCAATTTACCGTTTCGTATTATTTGTTAATTTATGTAAAAATGGGGTGGAATGATGAAATGATGTTAGAATTTGTTTTTGTAATTGTTATTTTTTTTAATTCGAATTATGTGATTGTTAGCAGACAGATAAAGAAAGTCGTCGTCAACCATATTCAATTGCCTATTTGTTTTTTTAACTGACTTCAAAAAAAGGAGGTTATTATTTTTATTTCTTCGGAAAACTTACAGGCTACAGCTATTATTATAAATTAACTTAACTTAATTGTAACTAAAAGCCATTTCAAAAAGTTAAAAAATTAAATGGGGATCGTGCTGGCCACGGAATAACCTTAATATTATCTAGAATGATCACTGAACCAATTGCGAACTACGGTGGCTCGGTGAATTGGACAATTATTATCATGCACAAAACTTATTAAGCTATCACCATACACATTTCGCACAGTAGGCAACATAATGCCCTCTAAGTTCTAACACTTCTACATAATTTGCACTGTTGGTTCGCGTAGCTTAGGTATAAATTCAAGTGCACCCGGCCCTTGCGCACTAATCCATTCCCACCTGTGACCTGCCAGATTCAGTGTTTGACACTACGTTATTTTCACACCAACGGGTGTTAACTTTACGCCATAAATGTAGTCTTCTTTTTTGAGAGGATTTAAAAGTCTTTTCATCATCGGAATAAAATGTTGTTTCCCAATCAAAATCTAAATACTCTCGTGCAAAGCGTAACAGCGTCTATATTATGCCTTTGAGTCAAAAACGGTTTTTGCGCCGGCTTTTGGTGGTGTAGTCCCTCGTCATGAAGACGTGCACAACGAACGGTGACCATGACATGTTAAATTCATCGGCAAAACGTCTTGTCGGTATAAAACCACACGTTTCATACTCCGCTGCCATAATATAACGCCGCTGAGTGATGAGTCTGGTAAGAAGTGGCCTTCCACTTAGTTTACGCAAGCAAGCCACCTTCTTCCTCGAATATTTTCACCCATCGACTTACAGTATTTCTCTAAAAAAAAAGAACAAATTGTAAAAGACGATTTTAACCAATGAAAAAATACACATCACAATTCACAATAACATATTAATTTCTACTTACTGACATACACTTTTGAAATTTGGCACATTTGTTCAGAAGCTGTTATATATTAACATATACTAAAACTGGGCAGTTCTGGAAATATTACATACATACGCGTCGAATTGATAACCTCCTTTTTTTGAAGTCGGTTAAAAAGGAACTAACGGTGTAATCATACAAAAACACTATTTTGACAGTACTCCTTTAACAGCAGTCCCCTGCCCACGTTCATTAAAGCCTTGGCGGACTTTACCCGTGGCGCCCCCGCCCACTTTCATTTAAACGTTGTCGCACTGTATTGTTGCAGCAAAACTTTTTTATGAGCTAAGATTATACCGACTAGTTACGGGCTTTTTGACTTTTACTCAAGGTATATAAAGTGCTTTACTTTCCGAGTAACTACTAAAATAATTAGACACTCGTTTGATTATAGAATTCTATAAAATCTTTTATAAAAAAGATTTTTTTGATACTTACTCGTAAATCCTAAAAAACGCGCTGTCCAAGGTACGCGAGGCCCACGCCGTACGCCGCCTCTGCCTCTAGGCCTAGGCTATAATTAATGATAATAATTATTATTATAATTTCTAGTGACATTGGTCTAGCGACCCTGTCCCGGCAAATGTTTTGTTTTGCCATATAAAGTATTTCCACTTCATCAGTTGATCCAAAATCTTCCCCCCTCTTTGGTCCCCTTAGAGGGGTGGGGGGTAAAATTTTATATACCAGATATTGAGTTTAAAGAAGACAAATATATCTGCGAAAACCGTTTGCAAATCGGATCAGTAGTTTTTGTATTAAAGAAAAAAGTTTGAAAAAATCTGACCCCCTCTTTTGACCCCTTAGAGGGGTGGAGGGAAAAATTTTTATACACCAGATGTTAAGTTGGAAGAAGACCAATATATCTGCGAAAACCGCATTCAAATCGGATCAGTAGTTTTCGTGTGATGCTGGAACAAACATACAGACAGACAGACAGACAAAAAACTAACCACATTTTTGGCTTCTATAGCGATCTAGTGACACCCCCCGCTTATTATTTTTTGAATATCTTTAATGTACAGAATTCACATTTCTACAGTTTTATTATATGTATAGATTAGCTAGAAGTGCAAAACTTTTAGTGTGGCCTATGTAATAATGAGTAAGTTTTGACCAGTTTACTCTTAAAATTTCAGTGCCACCGTTTATTGAGAAACCCATTACGGCAAAACTTACCGGTGGCGAGCCACAGTGGATACCAGCTACAGATCAGTTACCAGATAACGCCCTCATTGGGGGCTTTGAAAGGGAGACGCTGTACATAATACGTGCACAGCACCGAGGGTCCCTGACACCGGGGAAATTTGTGCCATCCGAAGGTGTTGGATACATTGCCTGGGGTGGCGCTGCACATGAGAAAAACGAATTTGAGGTATTGTCATATTTTGTTTTATTATTATATGCAAGAGTGCTAAAGGTTGCCGGCACAGAAATAAATCAAGATAGAACGGCGACGCGCGTGCGTTGCTAAGGAATTGCTCGTGTCAATTTTTGCTTTGCTTTTAGATAGTGCAAATAATTTACCCGTGGAAAGAAATACCTCCTTTTAACCGATTCACTTTTGTACTTCTGTTTTTACAATTAGACACTGCACAATGAGGCATTTTTGCACAACCGCTCCGGTGTAATCAAGTCGAGACGTCGTGCGCGCTGACTGAATGAACGTTCAACGTTGCACGCTTGTGCAAGATTGAAACACGCGTAGTCCACCCGCTTAGCCGTTCTAACTTGATTTATTTCTGTAGTTGCAGGCATAAAGTAATTCGTGATCATTCTTTTAAGCTATAGACTGTGGTTTTACTATGCGTGAAGACACTTTAGTATCTCATTATTTACGGCCTAAGCGTAAGGACTAAGGACACATCTGCCGAACGTACGGCGCCGAAAGTTCCGCCGACGCGACGGAAGGTTACGCGCGAACTGAACGCGGCGGAATTTACGCTGATGTGTCATTATAGAGAACTTGAAATACTTTTAAACTGTAAGTTTGAAAGCTCCAGGAGAGCTTTCAAACGTAGCGTAATTTAAAAGGGAGAGAAAGGGGCCTTGAACATCATGTTACGTAACCTGACGTACGAATTCTTCTGCAAGCCTTTGATGTAGCTGAAGAATATTTTGACGAAATGTAAAGTGGAATATGAAATTTGATTATTCATTAAAATTCGTTTTTGCAGGTTTTGAGCGGCTTTAACTGTGTATGGCAGAGTACGTGCAAGAACATGATACCCGTTGGAGCGGTGGAGGCCGGATATTCCGAGGACTTTGAGAGAGGCAAGCTCTACGTTGGCCGAGCTGAGTACGAGGGACATCTCATTCCGGGCAAAGTACAGCCGAGTCACAAGGTGTGCTACATAGCGTATAACGGTCAGGAAGTGGCTCGAAACGAGTATGAGATACTAGTGGTGCCATACACCAACGAACGGAGTACCAGCGACAACTATATGGTAGAAGTGGACATGAGCGAGTTTCATGAAAATGAGTTTGATGAGAGCGATTCTGATAATGATTTGATAATGTGATTGTATTCACCGTGTACTTAGTTTATTAAAATTTCATCTGCTGTTTATTAATTGTTAGTGAGATTTATAAATGTATGGGTTGTTGTAAAATGTAAATATAAAATTCATCAATTTTCTTGTTCTTAAAATTGCTCTTTATTAAGTGCCAAGACCCACTGTAGGTAAATTTAAAGTAAGTAAACAGTTTCAGTCCAGATTCTATTCCAAGTATTTAGAGATTTAGGCATTGTAGACTTGACCTTAAAGAGTATGTCAATACCAATTTCCAGTAAAATAATATTTTGATAGCCTAAAGGAGTGAGCACACTGAGACGGGCCTTGCCGGGGCTCAGCGTGCCGGGGCGCATCGCAAAAATCCGCCTCCATAAAATTTGTATGGAGGCGGATGCGCGTATCGCGCACTGTGCCGGGGCGCATCGGCGTGGATTTTTGCCTAATAGATATTTCACCTCTAATGTGAATGTCTTTTGCTAGTAAAGCAATCGATCAAGTAGGTTATAACTTATAAGATACCAAATAAACTATACCTAGGTCTACTTACCAGAATGGCAAAATTGCCATCAGATCGACAGCAGATTTTCAAAAAAATATCCTTAATTGTTTGATAATTTTTTATATTTGCATATTTAACACTAAATCAGCCGCTATAAGAAAAAATCAAAACCGGCCAAGTGCGTGTCGGGCCACGCGCAATATAGGGTTCCGTAGTACCGCTAGTTTTTGAAAATTTTTGTATGGTCAATGAATGTACATTTATAACATTTTTTACACTACTAACAACATCATCACAGTTACTTTCAAAGGAATTTGAACAAAAAGTTCCTTTATACTTCGCCGAATACATTTTTTTTAGTTGATCGACTATTACTCAATAACTTATGAAGTCTTCTTAGCCGTGATAGTTTTCCTTTTAAATTTTCCTACTCCCGTGAATTTTTTTACATTTCCAGAAGCAACCGTTTAGCTGGTAGAAGGGGGGGACACTGGACTCTAACGATTTTTTCCACTTTAAAACTTAATATTTCACAAATAAAATAGATCCCTAAATCGGAAAATGATCTATGAATACTCGTAATATTTTTAAAAAACCTATGCAACGACACCCCACACGATGGGGTGGGCGCGCAAAAAAATTCAACCCCGCTTGATGTGTAGTGGAGGTACCGTAAAAAAATATTTTTTAAATATTTTATGTACCATTTTGTCGGCATTATTAATATGTATATTCATGCCAAATTACAGCTTTGTAGGTCCTATAGTCTCTGAGCAAAACCGCGGACAGACAGACAGACGGACGGACAGACCGAAACTATAAGGGTTCCTTGTTGACTACGGAACCCTAAAAAAGGATCAAAATGTTTTATTCCAAATACCCCGGTATTGCTAGTCAATTAATTTTCTCACTTTTTGCCATCAGATTCTGGTAGACCTATATAACTCGTAGGTCTTTTTATTAATTAGGTTTAATTAAAAGTCACTCACATGTAAAATAATTTAATATAAAATATAACACTTATCACATTAGCGTACACGTTGCGGTGCAATAATATAGTGCCTTGAAGGCACAGCGTGAAAATAAACAATTTTCAGTGTTGCAAACTGAAAAAATTACGAGAGAAGGATTTCATATTCTGGGAAGCCGAGCTCCTGGCCGGCGAAGGGGATGTAGCAGACTCCATGGGACTGCTGGACCTTGCCGGGAGTGACGCTGCCCTCATGTCTCACCCTGCCGATGAAGAGGGGCTCCCCATCCTCGGACTCGCCCCCTGGGAAAGCCCCGGGTGGAATGTTGGAGCCGCTAGTCGGCACCCAGTTGTTGGGGCCTCCGACTAGCACCTGAAATAGACCATGTTATAATAACGATTAGATCAAAACAAAGTAGGTGACTTCAAAGTTTTTACTTTATTGGAACGAAGTTCCTTATCGCGCGTTGCGAAAGGGGGGAGGGTTAAATATGCTGTGTAGTATTACTCGTTTGTGGGGAGGAGATGCATCAAAAGTGTGGAGTGTAGATAGAGGAGAACTATCTCTGTATGTAAAAAGTATCCGCTGAAATGCGTTAAATTAGGGTGGAACTAATTCACCCTAAGGTGGCGCTACAGTAGCAACAAGGTAAATTTTAAATCATTTAGCAACTTTTATTTCAGCAATTTTAGGTTATATTTTTCAAAATATATTGGTATTAACCCACTTAATTCTAGTAATAATTTATATTTTGTCACCAACGGCTACATTCATTCCTACACTCCATAATTCATTCCATACCCTTTGCTGCAGCTAGCGCCACTCGGAGGATTTTTCAACTGTTATTTACTGCGTACAGCTGGACACTTTTTCAAATATCCCCCATATAAGATAGTTCTCCACTTTCTACACTCCATAATCAAAAGTCTACAATAAAACGTCATCTCTCCATAGTCTAAGTCCTTGTTTGCACTGGAACTGCTAAGCTGCGTTGTGAGGAACATGTGAAGCAAATGAACGGATTTTTGAATGCGTTATAAGAACACCTTGCAACGCAGCTTCGATGGAAACACGTCATGTAACGTAACGTGGTTCAAGTTCAACTTGTGACTAAATCGAGAAGTTTAACGTTTGGTTTACGCAATCGCGATCTTCAATCGAGTTTATACGGGGGCACGGATTACGATAGAAACCGAATCAAAATCATCATCGGATCAGGGGTCTTACCACGAAACTGTTTTGAGACTCAACCGAACGAATAGATTGCCGCGTCCTAATCTAACAACGTCAATTCACGTTTGTTAGATTAGGTCGCAGCATTCTCGATTGTCTCGATTGTTTGAGTCTCAAAGCGGTTTCGTGGTGGGCCTCCAGATTCGTAATCGAAATCGAATCATTTTCGGGGGTAAGGTCTTGACTAACCTGGTATGCGTTCTTTCCGTGCTCCGCGCCTCCCCATGGGATGTACGCGCAGCCGTGCGACGAGGCGAGCTTGCCCGGGAGCAGAGCGCCCTCGTGCTGCGCCCTAGCCACATACAGGGGCTCCCCGCCGCAGTCCTGGCCGGCGGCGACGGCGCCGGGCGGCACTTGACCGGAAGTGGCGTCTACCCACAGACTACCGGCCGATCCGCCGCTGGGATATCCGGGCGGCGAGCTGTACAACGGCGCGGCCATCGGAGCCGATGGAGCGGACGGCACTACAAAATATTTAAATTTAATTTTGGAACGCTACGTGAGAATTTAAGCAAAAGAATGAGCTAGAGATTTGAAAAAATGGGCTCAAGTGTAGCTGTAGCTTAAAATTTCCTGCCCACAACCAGAAGTGATCCCTAGTCTACAAAAAAAACACCATAATAAAAATGTTAAAGCATAACTTCAACAAAATACATGCAATAAACAATGTTGTTATGTAATAATTAGGCATTGAATGCGTTCCGTTCAAAATTAGCACAATTTTGCCAAAAATAATTAGTAGGTAGTAATAATATAGACTATGGTGTCAATATTGCATAAAATATAAATAATAATAGGTATGTAGTGCAATCATTGAGATAGTATAGTCCTATATATTATCCTTAATCTGTGAGTGCAATAATCGTGCAAAGCTTAGGCGCTAAGAATAGTGAGACACAGAAAGTCATACAAAATGTACCCAACATACCAAAATAATGTAAACTTCAGGTTTACCATCCAATTTGACTAAATTCCAATACACGCACCTACATTTCAAACATTTATTATGCAATCACAAACATTAGTAACACTGCAATGGGGAGGTAGTTGAAAAAAAATCGAAACTCAACGTCGTTGGCCGTTGCCGGCAAAATGGCGGATGCGCCAGTTGCCTCGGGCGCCCCAGGCGGAGCGGACGCCGAAATGGCTGATGGGGAACGGGGACGGGTCGGACCACTCCATGATCACCTCGCCGGACCGCCCGTCGCGGACCGCCACCCTGCCGCAGCGCCACGTCACGATGAACTTTCTAAATTCGTTGGGATTCATAATGCCGGGAGTCGGGACGGTCACCTACGGACGGTTTATACGGTTATTCCATCGGCCGATATACAAGCGAACGACATTGAACGCTGCCAGGCTAGAAATGCACGCCGAACGCACGAGCTATTCGGTCGGGCATCGTCTAAGCATCGGTCTAAAGGAGAAAACGTTTCCCCGCGATGCCGACGCCGAATACCTCCTCAAACGACGGGCATTCCTCGGCCGGGCACCGCACGGTACTACCTTGTCGGGCTTTTGTCTGCAGTGCCTAATGACGGACTGGGTGTTCTCCCAGCCGCCGAGGATGATTTCGTACATGGGGTCTATCTCGGCGGGGCCGGGCGTGAGGCAGACGTGCGCGTTGTGCGGCCCGCGGTACTCAAACTCCAGCGAGCCGGACGCCACGGGCGCGTACGTGTACTCTAATTTGTCCGGAGTGTTAAGCTCCGCTCCATCTGGATAATTTGGAATAATATTTATGCCGTTGGGTACACTTTGTTAAGACTGAGACGAAGTGAAATTTAAATTCAATTACAGACTAGAAGTTTCACTTCAACGACGCGCAAGTCACGCTTTGTCACTGAAGAATGAAGGGATACCTTCGATCTTCCAAGTGCCAGTGGCGCCCCAGCCGGTGCAGACGCCGACGAAGCCGATAGGGAAGGGCTCGGGGTCGGACCAGGAGATGAAGGGGATGGCCTCGCCCTCGCGGCCGGCAGACACGATGCCGCCGTCCCACCTCACCCAGAAACCTCTGAACTCCCCAGCGTTGAGGATTCCGGGAGTCTCGATCTCGACCTTGTCGGGCTTGGTCCTGTTCTTCCTGATGACGCTCTTCGTGTTTCCCCATCCTCCGATCATGATCTGTAAACGTGAATGATCAAAATTAGCATTTGCTGCCTTATTACCTCATAATAAGGCTAAAGACAGAACTTATCTCCCCACAGTGACCTAAGGCTTGGTTGTCTGCTTTCTGGAAGATCCTATTTTGTCATAAACCAATCTTGGCCGCACTTAAATGCACAAAGCCTGTACACGTCAAGGCCAATAAAGTAATTAAGTATTAACATCTTTAAAATATTATGTCAATACAGGGTGGAACTAATTTACTACCCCGTCGTTTAGTCCATTACGAGCAATATAATTTGACCTTTGCCCGTAGCTGACTCACACTAGCGCGCTATATAAGTCACATTTTCAAGGTAAGCCCGAATTTTGTGATCGTGGGCGTTAATAGATTTGGACTTAATTGGGGCTAAATGTCTTGAATCTACCAACAAATTAATTATTAGCTTATGTCTGAGTTCACCTTCACTAAACAGGGTTATTGCTAAAATGCAAATTACAGTATTACAATATTAAATCCTTCTCTACCGAGAAAAAGTGCGAAGAACAAGCGATTACAATTAACCCAGTCTTGCTCAAGTACTTACTGCGCTGTCTAAAACCAACACAAAGGTATCCCTAACAGCTAACTAGGTTTTAAATAAAGTGCCATTAGCTATGCTTGGTATGGATAGAACCGCGACGCATACCATTCCCATCATTTCGCACATACCAAGGCCGACTATAAGTGCTTCCAGGCTCCAGCAACGTAAACGTTGCTAAGCGCCTGTATAAACTTTCTAAGTAGTTTATTATTTATATGTAAGTAAATAACTGGTTGTAGTGTTTGGAAAGTGGAAACTATAATATTTTTCCTTATTTTGCCAAGTCTTCGTTATGGTATAATAGCCTTTTCTTTATGGTATAATAATTGTACAGCAACACAATATTAGCATGGCTGCAAGTTGTTAGAAAAAGTAATTAGCGGTTTTAAAATGTAGCGTTCCACTGCCCTAACTCACTCTTCTTTAAATCAGCAGTTTATGTTTAATGATTCGGTTTATACATAGGTAATACACAGATTTCACAAAAGGGACACAAACCTCATACATGGGGACGGACGCCTGAGGTCCCATGGTGAGCGCGATGTGCGCATCGTTGGCAGCGCGCACCTTGAACTGCACCGAGCCACTGGGGATCGGGAAGAACTGGTACTCCAGTTTATCTTCCGTCGCGATGTCTGAAATAAAAAAAAAACTATTTTATTCTATTTTCAAATTATGCAGCCTCTACATCCGTCACCAATACAAGCGATTTCGAAATTGATTCTTAATAACTAGACATTTTAATTTTTATTGATATAAATTATTATAAGATGTGGTACTTAATTGGTAAAGTTGTTTTGCGTCGTAATTCGTAAGTATGTTATCCAATACTCTCTACATAGAGCGCGCTTTACCTAGTCTATTATAATATTATGTATAGTATAACTACCTACTTGCGTTTTTTTTATTTTTTTTAATGAAATAAGGAGGCAAACGAACAAACGGGTATCCTGATGGAAAGCACTTCACTGGACACTCGCAACATCAGAAGAGCTGCAGGTGCGTTGGTGCGCTCAGGTAAACTTACTCACTCGGCGAAACACAGCGCAAGCGCTGTTTCACGCCGGTTTTCTGTGAGCCCAGCCCCAAAGTGCTTACTATGCTTTTTTGGGTTCCTTCATCAGTTTCATGTGCATCTAATCTCTCTCTAGCTGCTGCCTACTATGCACCTATCACTGAATTTTAACAACATTCAAAATTATTAAAGGCAACAAATTATTCAGTAGCTGCTGTAAAAATATTTTTAAATATTCCACGGTCACTCATAACTGTATTTTTATAATGAAATCACAACGTCTAGGTGTCAAAGTGTTCAGCCTATAAATAAAATGGGAAGTGCGTTAGGCGTACGAGTCGGGAATTTATAATTCTAGAATTTCGGCGTGAGGAAAAATTTGCTGTAATCATTGCTGCTTATAAACAATACTACCTACTATAATTATTATGTCACTGTATACCACTGACTGATGTCTTAAATACTAATTATTATTATTATGATTAGGTATACCTAGGTATTATAAAATTTCAAAACTAGGGCCTGTTTCACCATTTCCTGATAAAGTGCCGAATAGGCTATTGACAACTATTTTGACAGATTCTCTATACTTACTCGATTTGGTGGATAGCCTATTCGGCAGTCGGCACTTATCAGGAAGTGGTGAAACAGGCCCTAAGTATTCTAAAAGTAGATCTTTAAATTTAATATTTTGTCAATGAAAATAAAAATAAAAATTACAGTAAGGCCCACTTGCGCCAATCTGGGTTAAAGTTAACTCTGAGTTAAACATCATGTCATATCTGTCACTCACCAAGTCAGTGATAGAGATGACATGATGTTTAACTCAGAGTTAACTTTAATCCAGATTGGCGCAAGTGGGCCCTAAGTAGCTTAATTATTAATAATTAAGCTATTGTATCTAATTTTATTGTACATTCAAAAGCTCTACACTCTAGGTACCTAAGGGGCACTTGCGTAGATCTGGGTTAAAGTTAACTCTGAGTCAAACATCATGTCATATCTGTCACTCACTTTAAAGAGTGATAGAAATGACATGATGTTTAACTCAGAGTTAACTTTAACCCGGATCTACGCAAGTGCCCCTTAGGTACCAGGCCAGCTACTTAACTAACGACATACCTACTTAATTCATAAATTAACCGAAACCATACGCAATAATATTATGTTTCTCGTACATTTGTAATTTTGAACAAGAAGCACTCATGTCTCATGTTCTTTGTATTCTGTAGAATAAATTGTTTTTAATTTTCAGATCTAGAGCATAGCACATCATTTATCATTTATGAACAAACCCGCGCGGTGATCGATGTAATGTAACCCACGTTTTTACATTTTTTAACTATCAATATTTTTTCCATTTTTTGTTAATAAAAACCAATTTAATTATTATTATTTATTATATTTAGACAGCAGTTCTTCAGTGTGTTTACTTATCTGAACGCTACTTACAATGTTGCTAAGTGATTTATAGTTTTGTTTACAAATTTTAAGGCAAAGTTATTTATGTTTATTTATTCAAATATATAATAGATTATCAGTTCTTTTCAATAAACCTTTGTGGATTAGCTGTACTTACAGACTTAAATAGTTTTTTGTTATTTTAATTATTTATTTTATTATAATTCTACGAATCAATCGTCTCATTTCGTTTCGGTGTGAACTGAATTAACAAAATATTACAGTTAGAAATCAGTGTAGCATACAAATAGGTCGCTTTACATTCTGCTTGAGTTAAGTATGTGCGGTCACATAGGCTACCTTATACGTTATCTATTGCGACAAAATATGTACGTACATCTAATAATATCAGGCTGTATTGAGTAACGATAAAAATTTCGCAACAAATAATTACTCAAGTACTAATATTATGATGGAGTTTCCAAGATTCCAAGTATTTTTGGGTTTTCAACAAGATTAGCAACCTAGACTTACAAGTTGCACATTAAATTTTTCGTTCTTCCGCACTTAGGTACCTACCTATCGTAAATAATAATTTAAACATTTAATATTTTTTACTATGTCATATAATTATATTAACTCGTTTAGATGAATAGTTTTGGAAGTAAAGCGTAATAAATATCTATACCTACAGTATACTTATTTGTATTTTGTGATTTTAAGAGTTCTTCTTCAATTGTTTCTCATCAGCAAGTTTTAAAATTAATTGACTAAAGCTATCAAAATAAGCGAACGATGTTGTCTATATTTTGTTGTCCATAATATATTGTTGTCTGTCGATATAAACTAGTTTTATTTTAGTCATTGCCCATGTTTGTGGCTGTAGCTGTTTGGCTAAGCAACTTTTTTGTTTGTTTTCTATACCTAACATTTTTATTGAACTCATTTATTAAGTGTAAGTATATAAATAAATTTTATACCATATATAAGACGTGCATAGTGTGTAATTAGTAATCACCAAGGTGATAAATCTTAGTGATAAGAAAATGTCACGTTTCTTCTAAAGTTCACATAAATAGACGGATTCTCGAGAAGTATATTGTGATATAATGATAATATTTCAACACATACAGTACGAACTACGATCAACAGTAGTGAGGGGTGTGGTCACATTTAAAAAAAGACGGGTTGCACTCCGGGAGTGCCGGCAGAAGTGAAAACTTGATTATTAACAACACTACTCTCCAACCGTCTTACGGTTTTTCGATCAGCACACGTGGCCTGACGCGAGTTTCACAGTTTTTACCCATCCCACAAAAGTGCTCAACGCCTATAAAGAAGTTTTCACTTCAAAAAATATGTAATTTTTTCTACTTGTCATACATCCAAACGTAATTAATTATACCCTGGGAAATAAGATTGCTAAAAGATAATTGTCACTAATTACTATTATTATTTAATCATCTTCTTACCTACATTATGATGTCATTTAACAAAGATCATTCATGCTATGTTCACGCAGGCGAATCATCTTGGATCATTCGTCATTTTGTCTTGTTTTACTCACAGCTTATTTGATTAAGTACTATTTAGTAAACAATGAACTAGTCGCGTGGTCGCTAAAGGATCGGGTGAAAAAATACACATACCTACGGTCTACATAGTTGTGGAATGTGGATACCTATCACGGAGCTAAAATCTTACTCTGCTTTTTAACCATTTTTTGTTTTTTCCTTTTAAAATTATTAAAGTAATAAATAGATAAATAATTAAGTACGTTACTTTCAAAAGGAAAGCAATTATTTATCTAATAGAAAAGTGGCTCAAGTCATAAATAACTCAAAATTTATTTTTGATGTTTTTTTATGTGTTTTTGGCCCATTTTAAGTAAAATTATTATTATCTACGTATAATATTATAAGTATACAGAAGAAACTGAGCCTTATAGTCAGTTATAATATTAGAAATATGTACTAGATATTAGATTCTACGATTGTATCTGACTATTAGATACAGTCAGATACAATTGTAGGACAAGCGACAATCAATTGTGATCAACAATTTATTGCTGGTGATCTCATGCCTAGCCTACCTAGTTTTGTAACAACTTTGTCACAGAATTATCTATTTAGGGTGCTGACGACTGACGTAACTTAAGACCTTTATAGTTAAATAGATGTCACGTATTATAAAGAAAAAACATCTTTTATGTCCTTATGTTTTATTGCCAAAAGTTATTAATGTGATATTATTGATCCTAACTAAGACGCCGCGCTGCCGCGAAAGAATCTCCTAATGTTGGCCTCGTGCCAAAATAATGCGGCAGTGGTATTACGTATCTTGCGAGAGCAATGCGATAGCAATTATTGCGCAATAATTGCTGCAAAATCGCTATTTCGTACCACGTGATCACCCAAAACAATACGATTGCAATCGAGCGACAGTACTCCCTCTGCCGAACAATCAAGGAACTATATTTGCATTATAAATCGCTAAATCTCCATACTGTTGCAGTTATTTCGTATCACGTAAGGCTTTTGACAGCAATGCGATGGCAATCGGCGAGCAATTTGAACTGTCAAATAGCGATCACAACAAAAGTGATTTTTTCCGATTGCTTGTTTATCGCTGAGTGGTTAGTGGTGTTTTACGTAAAATGTTAAACTGCAAAACGTATTTTTATAACATTGGCGCATACAGTGCTGGTATTAGAAGCCATTCCTGAAGAAGACGCAAGAGATGCAGCCAGAAATACAGCTAAATAAGACCTCGCAATCGCGACCAAGCCCAGGCACTGGAACTGTCTGACTCTGAGTTTAAAACCCATTACAAGGGTTGAAAGAAGCTGTTTGTAGATATCTGTGACAAGTCAGATTGACAAGAAAAACAACAATTAACACCTGTGCAGCTGTGTTGCGAAACATCTGTAACAACCATCGCGTCGCCTGCCAGTACGACGATTTCCAAGTGCTTCACAAAGTTTAGGACCACACTTTAGCCATTGCAGGATGTTAGTTTCTTTGAAAAAGTGAGAACCAGCTTTTAGTGAGTGGCAGACCACAAAGAACTTGCAGAGGTTGTGATCTTTGTAAAGGAAAAAATAAAGCAGTAAAACAGTGTTATTTCTTTCATTTGCATGTAGATTACTATTAAGTTACTGTTATTTCTCTTCATGTAAGTATAATTAAATGGAATACTTTTAAACATACACCAGAAACAAGGTTTATTTTTAAGTAGTAAAACATTTTCTAATGACTAATGATTTTATGCATAACCTCCAATATGCAACTCCAACTGTGCAACAATAAATAAAAGATTTAGTCATGTATTATTTAATAATAACAGAAATATATTAAAATCAATGTTAAAAAGGTTTATTAAAATCAGAATACTGCTTAAAACCCATCAATCCCCAAGCGCCAGCCGGCTGCCGCATAACAATTGAAAATCTATTATGTCTGGCATCTGCGGACTGCGATACCCACAATGGAGGTGCTACAAGCTCTTATGCATAATATTAATTTCTTTATTAGTTTTTCATCGTGATGTTTTAAATATCAATATTGTAAATATTAAAATGTATATTCATCAATATTATTGGACTTTAATTTAGCTGCCTAGTGGCTAATGTTGTGTTACATGATACTAAGGAATACAGATAAAAGTATTATGCTAAGGAATGTTAGTTAATTATTGTTCTATTATTAGCTGTATTCTTGTTTTGTATTTTAAATAAAATAAATGTCTGAATGTTTGATAACAAAAACAAAATTTCATTTAAAAGCATAAGTTTACTTACTGTTGTCTGTTTTTACTGTATTCTAAAATATTATGTAAAGTCTATTTGTTGTTTATAATTATACTATTCGTTAATACTTTTATTTTTGTCAGACTTTGTTTTCCCTAAATACTTATTGTAAAAAGTCAATTTACAAAATAAAGAAATATTGTGTTAAGTGAGATTTTCATTTATTTAAAGCCAAACTATAAATAAAAATGCAACAACTATTACTTATATTACAAATTTATTTAATAATATTTACAAAGTAAAGTTTTTTATCAATTATAAATATATCAATATCACTAATTCAACTACTTCAGTATAGTCTATAACATACTAAACTTTATAGAATATTATAAAGTTGTTACATTATTAATATTTACAATATTATACTTAGTTCTATTAATAGCTGTTTAGTATTCATAATAAATTACATAAATATAAATGTGGCTTTCAGAACCAAGAACAAAATGACTTTCAGATTATTAAAGGGTTTTTATTGTATTCTCACTAAAATATTATGTTTTGTTAGTAGTTAATATCACTTATCAGTATAATATATCAGTTATATAATATTTTAAAATGTCAATTTAAAAAATAAAGAAATGAAGTGCAAAGTGAGTTTTTTATTTATTTAAACCCCAAACTATAGGTAATACCTAATATATAAGTAATTAATAATTATATTATATAAATGACAACTTTTATTATAATTTTAATATGACAAAGTATATGTAGTTTCACACGTCTATTTTAACACAAAGTTATTAAATATAAAATGATTTTAACACTAGTAAATATTTGTAATAACTAATAAGTAAGACAAATAATCAAATATTGTTGATTCAGCAGCACTCCATAGTTTGTCATCTGTATATTGTTTAGGATCAAAATCACTATCACGAGTTGAAGCAGACGGCCCAGCTTCCATGAAATCCATATCTGCAAAATAAAGTTATTTTAAGAAAAAAATTTATTTCTTCGTATAGTTTATACTAATTTAAAATTTACTGTAAGGAACAACTACTTCCACAGAAATCATCCAATAATATTGTATTGGATGGTTTGGCATTTCAGCCTCACTGTATAAACTCACTTATCTAATAAAAATATAGATATTATGTTTATGTTTTTAATAAGTTAGATAGAAATTGTAGAACTTACAAAGTATAATAAAAGCAATATCCAAATGAGTTGAAGCAGACGGCCTAGTTTCAATGAAATCCATAATACCTGCAAAATAAAGTTATTTTAACAAAAATATTTACTTCTTCCTATAATTCAAAACTAATCTAAAATTTACTGTAAGGAACAACTACTTTCACAGAAATCAGCCTCACTGTATAAACTCACTTATCTAATAAAAATATAGGTAACTATTAAGATTATGTTTTAATAGGTTAGTTAGAAATTCTAGAACTTACAGAATATAATAAAATTCTATGTTCACCATCACCAAATACAGTGCTCTGCGATGAAAGCCAAGACTTCATTGTAGACTTTGTTCATCGGTAAGACATATATCACCATCTTTAATTACCAGCAGCATCAGCAGGCCCCAAAGTACCACCTCTGTTAGCCATCTTCATCTTGCTGTTGTTTTTAACTTTTAAGGTCAGCCCAGTACTACAAAAATAGAAAAGTGTTATGAAAAATCAAGAAAGGGAGAAGTAACATTAAGAAAGTACTTACAGGCTACAAATTAAGGATGCTTACCTTTTCTATTGTTCTCAAGATTTTGTTGATCTAGAATCTAGATTCTAGAGCGGCTTATGGGCAAGATTATTCTACGGTTTTCAACAGCTTCTTTTCATATTGACCCAAGATCCACTCCTTTGGCTATTTCACTAGGGAATCCAGCTGATACATTGGTGATTTATACCAAATAATTTATACAGTATTGTGATTATATAATCTCGCTCACTTGTTATTTTGTTCACGAAACAATCACAACTAAAGCGAACGCAGGTCGCAGAGTACTTTTGACTTTTGTATACATTAGGAACGTGATCTATATTAAACACTTGTAATGTAAACATGGTCGAAGTTTGTTTGATTTGACATTCCAATAATAGTTCCTTTGATTGCTACTAAATTGTTTTTGGCGCTAGTGTACTCGCAAAAGTGCACTGAAACGATTTGCGAGCGATCCGCGAGCCATCGCTTACATGATACCACCCCAGCAATCGATCGCGCGATTATCGGGCAATTATTGCTGATGGATTGTTGATCGCTATTTTTACGTAATAACCCTGCCGGTTAGCTATTTTGTTTGAACGTTTGGTTAAAAAAATTATATATAACTTAAATATACTTATTGGACAAACAACATTCATTCGCTGCGACCGTCAAATACCGCAACTTAACTTTAGTTTTAAACTTAACAACTTTGTAAAAAAATTATATCTTCTTGATCTCCTTCAAATTCCTCTTTTTATCCTAAATAGTTCACGGGGTCAAACTATGGGATAAAAACAATATTCTGATAAGAAACTTACCCAAAATATTAGCCATGGTTTGTTGTTGCTTTTAAAAACGATTCACAATACGTTAGATCGACGAGCGATCTGTTTTCCAACTGAGTATTACACCGAGCCTCGAAGCCGCGCTACTCTGCATCTCATGGACACATCACACACGTAACCAGCGATGATGTCACTCCGCTGTTTGAACTTGAAATAATAAAAATAAAGGAAAAAAACACTAGAATTCTTAAAAAAGATTCAAAAATAAAATAACAGATTTTGTTAGCTATTCTTATTGATAGATAAGAAAATATATGCTTTAATAATTACCTTTTATTTTTATATAATATCTAATATAAAATAATTTAATATCCTTAGATGTGTTTGATTTCAAAACAGTAAATTCTTATTTTTGTCTTGTAAGTAACAACACAAATAGTAAGACAGGTTTATTTACATGTGTGCTATACACATAACATCAAAATATAAGTTGTGCGGTGTACCGCCTATTTCAATGTGGCCTTGTTATTCTAACTAGATTGGAGCTTTCCATCACAAATAATTTCTGATGTGCTAATAATAGTATTTAGACTTTTATGTAGGTGTAATTTTAATTAATACGTTATGCTTCGTGACATTTACATAAATATCGCCTAGAATTTTTAAAACCATTAACTGGTAAAGATAAAAAATCGGTTAGTGCTCAATTGAGTTAACTACATAATTTATTTCACTAGCTATTATAGTATTCTCCAATACTTTCCGAACCTTGTAAAGTTTCTCAAATAAAATATTAGGTACTTAATATTTTTGATATTTGCAAGTAAATACAAGTAAGTTTTACGATTACCCTATGTATTTACTGTGTTATTATTTATTAAACGAGTTTACATTATACGGTATCGACTATCGTTATACTTACATACTATTTAATGGCTATATTATGTGCTAACAGAGCGTGCAGTGTTGCCAACTCCCACCTAAGGCTTGTAGCTAGACATGTAACAGAAAGTTGCTAGATTGGGTATTTTTTTCAACCTAAAAAGTTGCTAGAAAGTAGCTAAATTTCTCAATAAATTTTAAGATGTTAATTCACGAAATAAAACACATTTTTTCATTAAATCAGGTATTCTTTATTAAAATTACACAGTATCGCCCTTACTAATAAACGTTGTATAAGCTTTGAATAGTTATAAAGTGTTTTGTCTTCTTCAATCCAATTAAAAATGTCACTTGTGTGACAGGAACAAAACACTGTATAACTATTCAAAGCTTATACAACGTTTATTAGTAAGGGGGTAAATCTATAATATTAGGTACTTATATAAAACAAAGTTATTAAATTAGGAAGATGTCGAAGGTTGGGAGGCTTCATCCATAGAAACAATTGTACATACACTTGCAACAAACTACAAAGTGTCTTATAAAGACATAGCTAATTTAAGGGAAATCCCCTAGAAACGCGAATCATAGAGTTTGGCAAGCGAGTCTTGTCCACTAGAAATGGCGGCAATTTTAAAAATCTTGCAGAATGATATCAACGTCCTGTGAATGTTTATTAGTTATATTTGATACATGTATAATTTATGTAAAAAAAGTACACAAATACGAGGATTAAACATAGCTTCAAACTAAGACACAACGTTAATATCTGCAAGATTTTAAAATTGCCGCCATTTCTAATGGACAAGACTCGTTTGCCAAACTCTATTAAACGTCATCTGGCTCACTCTGGTTGTGGTTTTTAGCTATATGTAAGTATTTTACTTTCGGGGATAAAAAATTCCGCTGTAAGCATATACAAAAATCTCAAAACCAAAAGTTGCTAGAAAAAGTAGCTAAAAAGTTTAGCTACAAGTTTTTAAAAAATGTAGCTGCCTGACATCAAAAAGTTGCCAAATCTAGCTACAAAGTTGCCAAGTTGGCAACACTGAGAGCGTGACCTCCACGCCGCGGGTGAATCGATGAAGGTCAATGTCAGCTATGGAATATGGATACGGCGTATATATCTTGTGAGGACTCCGAGGACCATTGTGCGTCTTTGGCTACGCGATTTGGGCTCCTTTAATATCTTGAAATTTAAACGTCTTGGTTTATTCCGAAATATTCTCGTCTTCGAAATTACTTTTTAAAACCATCAGGATTCAGGACCCCAGGTGATCGTGTAACGTGTTCATACTTGAATCTTGATACATATTGCATGGCATGTAATGAATCCACTTCTCCACATTTAAAGTTAAAAAAAAAGAAATTTAAAGATATAAAAGAGAATTCAACCGACAGGAAAGTCGGAGAAACATAATAAATATTATGATAACTACGGAGTACGGAGACTAGAGAGAAATGATATTGAGAAACCCTAAAATGCATTTGACGCAAATTATCTCTATGATGATTAGCTATAAATAAACTACCAATAATTGCCAATTGGTTAGCATTTTAAGATGTTAATTGAAGGTTAATTGATCAATTACTCAAAAATTTAAAAAATATTTCATCACGATTGATATTTTTCGCTTATTTTATTTTTGCAATAAACATCAATTAAGTATTAGTGTTTTGAAAACCCGGAGTTAAATTTAACTTCATCTACAATATTTTTCCTACATGTTTAAATAAAAAAATACTAAGCATAAGCTATTTAGCTAAAAAATGCCAAAAAAAACTTACCTCACTTTGCCTGCTGCGTTTCTGACTATACATATTGCATAGCTTGTTACTATAATAAGATTTAAGAATGTCAAACATAATATTCGAATGATAAAAACAAACGTACGAGTAACGAGTAATGACTCGACATGTAAACCACTTTCGATTTCAATTTATGTACTTAGTTTCATTTTCATGAATAAGTTAAGCAAGGCGGAAGGCCCAATAGTAAAGACAGGTAAAGACGTAGTAGTTTGGGACAAGTAGGTAGGTACTTAAATTTAAAATATGTCCATACTAATATTGTAAATGCCAAAGTGTGTCTTGTCTATTGATAACGAATTGGGTCTCCAACTCTCCACCCCATTTCGACAGCTAGAACAGTCTCTCTGTGAATCACCTGTCATGGCCATGCCATCAGATGCCATGATCAAGGTCAATCAAGGTGCATAGTTTTTCGAAGCAATACCAGGTTTTTATACCTTCCAGGGAGGACTGAGAAAGAGAAATCCCAATCGATGTCCGCCCTAGCGATATAGTTTCGTTCACGAATGGATCAAGGAAAGACAACCGTGCGGGAGCCGGATTCTACGGAGGCATCATCAGGTAGGCCACCAAAAGGCAAATTCGCCTGTTTGGGTGAGTTTGCAACCGTGTTTCAGGCTGAGGTCTTCGCTATTCTTGGTTGTTCGCTAGAAAGCCTGGAGATGGCCCTAGTTAATAAAAATGTTTTTATCTTCTCCGATAGTCAAGATGCACTTAAAGCGCTGACTGCCGCAGAAGTTTCGTCGAAATTGATTCTGGAATGCATTGAGACGTTAAACATGCTGGGAAGGAACAACAACATCCGCCTAGTACGGGTCCCGGGCCACAGTACGTCCCCGGCAATGAAGCCGCTGACGAACTGGCTAGGCTTGGGGCCGAGAGTCTCATATATGGCCCGGAACCAGACTGTGGTATACCTCCTAGTTGCAGTGCCACAAAGCAAGTGCTCAAGGAATGGGGTCAGTGACCCCGGGTCACAGACTAAGCAGGAATTAATGGGCTGAGATCCCTGGCGGCTGGCCTTGAATACATACTCCAAGGCACTGATTCCTGGCTTCAACAAGAAACTATCAGAATTAGTGCTCTGCACATTGGGTAGGAACCAATTAAGAATCCTTACCAGAAGCCTAACTGGGCACTGCAAGCTCAACAAACACCTAAACAGAATGGGTATTTGTAGCATAACGACTTGCAGATTCTGTGAGGAGGAGGATGAGACACCTATTCACCTTCTTCTCGACTGTCCTGCTCTACTACAGAGCAGGAACAGGCATCTTGGTCGCCAGTCACCACGAATACTCATCCACAGAGGAAATTCGTGGCACCAACCCTAACCATATCGTTCAATTTATGAGCAGTATTACGGGTTGGGGATGATACTCTCGTCACTAATGCGACGGAGTCACAATAGATCCTTATGGGTCGCAGATACGTCAGGGCTACAGCGACCTGCCCTCTTTTAAAAAAAAGTGTTTATCTGTCTGTCTGTTAGGTACCCCTTCACCCCCAAGCCGCTGAACCGATTTTGCTGAAAGGCATGGAAATACTTTGAGTCCCGGGAAAGGACGTAGGATACTTTTTATCCCGGAAAAATGTACGGTTCCCGCGCGATTTAAACGAAGTTTGGCGTTCGGAGTTGTGGGCGTCCGCGTCATCTAGTTAAATAATATTATAATTATACCAGCCAGTTACACTGAGAATGTCAGGATCATATATTTTTTAATGAAATAAGGGGGCATACGATCAACGGGTCACCTGATGGAAAGCAACTTCCGTCGCCCATGGACACTCGCAGCATCAGTAGAGCTGCAGGTGCGTTGCTGGCCTTTTAAGAGGAAATAGGGTAATAGGGGAGGGTAGGGACGGGAAGGGAAGGGAATAGGGTAGGGGATTGGGCCTCCGGTTAACTCACTCACTCGGCGAAACACAGCGCAAGCTCCGTTTCACGCCGGTTTTCTGTGAGGACGAAGCATGGCTCTCCCACGTGGTATTGCAGATGTAACGTGTCGCCACGCTCTCGTCCACGACAACATTCCTAAGATAATTTCGAAGTATTTTTTTTTGTTACCTCGTCTCGCGTGGTATTCGAAAGGTCTTTAGGTCAATAGATAATGAGCAGAGCCGAATGATTCATAATTACATCAATTCACTAAGACGTGACACGCTAGGTGACTAAACTGTACGTTTTAGCGCGGCGTCATCCCACTGCATAGTATGACGTCATGAATCATGATCACAGACTACTATCTACTATCATGATTGGGACAGTGGTGGTAAAAACAATTATCATGGTAGGTAACTTCTATTGTAATACATGGTAGATAAATATGTACTAGGCACTTAATGGTTTACAAACAATGAAAAATGGAAGAAATAAATAATGCAAACAATAATAATATTATTGTCAAAGCAAATTGTCCCTTATTCTGGAAGGGGGAACGAGAGGTCCCTCAAAAAGGGACCATAACCAAAAAAAAAGGAAAAAATAGTAATAGCTATTACGTCATCTATGAACTTTAGCAAATTAGCAAAAGTACGAGTGTCCTAAACGAATTTACACCACGGCGTCACAGGAAACTAGTGTAAAATAAGAGCCAATTTAGATTAGGAACCACAAGGAAAGTTTTATTAATATAGTGGGTGTCTGGCAGAGAGAAGCAACTGTCAAAAATGTCTGGCAGTGGAATAATGGGGTCTTAACAGGTAAATTTATAAAATTTTATATTACTAAGTACTAACACTGGCTCTCGCTGGCTCATGGGTTATGGACCAATAGGGTATTACACGAATTTTTGAAATGTATCCAAAAACAATTCTATAGTGATATTATGATCGCTAAAAATAAAATAATTTTTTTTCTCACGGTATGAAAAAAAAAACATTATTTTTACATAATTTCAAATTTCGTGCGTATTTTGCAAAAAACGCTTCCGCTAGTGGACGCCATGTTTGCTCTGTGGTCATGAGTTCATGACGTCATTGCGTTAGTAAGCAACTGACAGTTGACATAGTTGTCATTTTTTTGTTTACAATCCCAATGACGTCATTAATATGGCGGAAAAAGGGAGCGTTCAAAGACAGATAATAAATCCTAAAATCTTTAGACTACATTTAAAAATATGATAAGCTATCTTATGAAATCAAACTAACATTTACCGATTGCTTTTCCTCTAAACTATCATAATAATACATTTTTTCATTTTTTCTCATATTATCTATATCTATCTATACATATAATAAAATCGTAGGAAAGTCAATTCTGTACATTGAATATTTTTGAAAAATAATACTTGGGACGT
Source organism: Plebejus argus (assembly GCA_905404155.3). Classification (NCBI taxonomy): domain Eukaryota; kingdom Metazoa; phylum Arthropoda; class Insecta; order Lepidoptera; family Lycaenidae; genus Plebejus; species Plebejus argus. Next base: position 12,282,651 of record FR989935.1, read on the forward strand.
GATCTACAATCGATATGGAAGCCAAAAATATAGTTTTTAGAATTTTTGTCTGTTTGTCTGTTTGTCTGATTGTCTGTTTGTCTGTTTGTCTGTATGTATGTCCGGGATAAACTCAGAAAGTACTGAATGGATTTACTTCAAATTTTGCACGAATATTATATAGAGGTCGGGTCAACACATAGGCTATATATTAAGACGATATCACCTAGGGGGGGGGAGGGGCTCAAGTTTTAATATTTTTAGTTTTTTGCTCATATCGCTAAAACGGTGCGTTGTAGAGAAAAAATGTCCGGTACGTAATGAAAGCCCATAAAATTTCCTACAAATTTCTCCTTCACACTTTGTATCTATCTTCACTCCTTGCCATGCTATGAGCTTTTGTCTATCTTTTCTATACAAACTTCGAGTGTCGTTTGATTAACATGCTGGGAGCTTTGGCATCGGTCTTTTCTTGGAGCCCAACCAACCCAACCCCCCCCCCCCCCCCCACCTCCCCAAATTTTGCTTCAAACAAAGCGGTGTTGCGGCGTTATACATCTTTTTTAAGAACAAAGTTAAAAACTAAACTACACATACGGTTTTCCAGTGTCGTTTGTTTTGGGGGGGCTGCGCCCCCCCCTTATTCCTCATGAAACTTTTGTTCATAATTAAAAGGTATCGTGGAGTTTGTATTGCGTCTTAATTATCCTTTGTAGGAACAAACTAAGTCATCTATACAATATATTGTAACAAAATCGTAAGAAAGTCAATTCTGTACATTGAATATTTTTGAAAAATAATACTTGGGACGTGATCTACTATACCAACGCGGACGAAGTCGCGGGCAACAGCTAGTTATACACTAAAATACTCTACTAATATGGACTGGACAAGTTTGTAAAGAGGCATGCAGCGCCATCTATTCTTGTCTACGAATACTAAGAAGAGATGACATCACAATAATAATTCAGCGCAGCTCAGTTAACATTAGTTTCGATACTTTAAACAGAGAGGTCGCTACATGTATTGTAAAATATATTTTAAAGAGTTTTGAATATAATATTATTATCTGCTGGTTAAGATATTTTAGAAGTTGACTTTAGAGTTAAGTCAATAATTATTGCGAAACATACTGGTTTAACTTATATCTATCTTAGATATACAATTTAGATTTTGAACCCTATGATTTATAGCAGGATTTCTCAAAAGTCAAACTTTCGGCTCCACGAATCCCTGTTAAAATTTTCAGGTGACAGCGAACCCCTTACAGTTTAACTAATGTTTATTATATTATATTAAAAATTATGTAACTTATATTAAATTTTTTTTGCCCCAACAAAAGTAAAGGCTAGCGGCTAGCCTATTAACAATTTAACGTTTTAGAGCTACTCAATGGACAATGCAAACAGCAATTACTTAATAAGTAAGTACCTACCTAAATCTTTTCCTTTACATAACACTATAGGTAGGTACTTAGTTTTTAACTAATGAAATAAGAAAAAAATCTAAATCCAAGCAGCAGCCTGAAGCACTGTAGCTGTACAATAAACAAACCGTTGACATCAAGCACAATTATTGCAAAGTTCTGTCACCAGCCATCAACCAATAACCATCACCATTTTCGATCTTACATCTCAGCAATAAGGCTGAAAAGTGTTTCTCTATGTCATCAAAAACTGCACAAAGATTTGAATAAAACACCCAAAAAAATCAGCTCGGTGATCTATTTAGAATGGATCAGCTGTTAACAATACGGGGTGGGGGTCGCGGGTTCATCGCTCCGGTCCATTGTGCTGCGCGTGCGCACACAGCTGCCCCTCGCAGCAGATGGCGACAGAAAAAACTATCGACCCAATCTCTACCGGTACCTACGAGACTAATGTAAATTACGTTGAAATCGAAGCTTTGTTACCTAACATTATGCAGAAAATTTATGTTAAAAAATTGGTATGTCAAAACTCAAACCCAGTTTAGCTACCTATATTTCATACTGATTATTGTGTTCTTTCAATATTTAACAAGATTAGGTATGGTTTCGATGCAGTCTCGGTATGGCAAAAAGTACAAAATTATATTTTCTAGAAATGTGTAATGTAAGGTAAGGTCACACCTGTGACCTGGCTAACAGCTCTTCAAGCACATCTATGGCACTCTTATGGCTCTGAACTCTAGATGGACCTTCTGCAGTCTCTAAAGGAGTGTTCCGTTTTGGAGATACACCACAAATTAATCAGTGTGTGCAGGGGTGCTCCGAGTTCCCATACTTTAGTAGTTAGTCGATCGTCCTGAGATGGTCGGTGTTCCCTTTTTTGGTTCTATATACCAAATTTAGATTTTATATTTATTATAAACTAAGAATAGGTACGATGACTTTTTCCTAGGCACATCAACTACAGCTGACCACGGTACACCAGTGTGCCGCGGCACACCCTTTGCGGAACACTGCCCTAAAGTCTGTAGTCTGTACTCTATAGTCTATAGCTGCGGTGGTCCCAACTTTATTAGACCTAAGATCTACTGTTTACTAACGAAACCCTGTGCGATCTACCAAGTTCATAACTTCTCGCAATCTTAAATGAAGCAGCAGTTTAGCTTATTGGTCTGGTAGTCTGGTCTAATTATTTATATTTTTCGTCTGGCCACGATCGAGTTCCTTACGCCGGTTCTTCTCGCCGGGTTAGTTCCCGAACCGGTGGTAGGGACCATGTAGGACATGCTGAAAACATTTATTTTAAATTTATTCGGTAATAAAACAATTTTGATTTTGATCGACTGGACGAAAAGTTCATAGTTCAAGCCGACAATCGGTCATCGGATTTATGTAAAGTAAATTCTGAACGAATAATAGTCTACGGTTCATGCCAGCTAGAGTGAGTATAGAGTATGCTATTGGCCTTCCTACAACATTTCCTAGAATTTCATTTGGCATCTAAATAATCATGGGCAATAGGTAATGAAAAGATATTCAGCATTTTAGAAACAGTAATAATAAATTAGCACATAATTAGGTTAGAGAAAACCTCTTAAAATATAATTTAAATGGAGTTTGAATCGCAGCCAAAATGGTGTAGGGCTGTGATCTTTGTGACTGGTGTGTTTCGACCAGTTTCGACACACTGACACTGACGACACTCCTGTCTCGAACCATGGTACATCTACACATTGGTATAAAAACCCTGGTTAAAAATTATACTTTCTTGTTATGTAGACAATATAGAGTCTTATACCTTAACTTATACCTCACACAGACCGCAGTAATACTACATCATTTTTTGGGTAGCAATACTATGCACAGCTGAAGTATGAAAGTGTCTCTTAATTTTAAGCTAACTATAGTTCTGCGCAGTCAAACCAAAAGGGTAATGATTTGTACCCATAGATTTAAACTGCATACCCACCAGTTACTACATAATATTATATAGATACTACATAATATAACAAAACTAAGGCCGGTATAAATAGTCAGTACTCAAGATGCATCTCGGTCTCAAGACACGGTTCAGGCTCTGTGATTGGTTGGCTGTCAAAATTTGGACCAATCACAGAGCCGAACCGCGTCTTGAGAGCGGGTCGCATCTTAAGTACTGACTACTTATACCGGCCTAAGTGATTATACTTTGGTATATTGTTTTTTTTTCAGCTTTTATTGTTTACTTGTATTAAATTTTGTGGAATGCAGTAAAGTATATTATTAAGGCCGTCGCCCGTCACAGACTTAGCTATAATATAATATATTAATATACCGTACTGCTGCTGCGTAATATAGCTGAGTGTGTGGTCACGCGAAAATTGTATAGAAAATATAAAGTAATATGCCTAGCTATAAACATATTAATATATATTATAGCTAGGTCTGTGACGGCCTTTATTATTATTATTGTGTATGTGTCCGCTATATAGAGTTTGGGCAAAATGGCCACTAATTATTACCTTTACCAACGCTTTATTATCTTTGTCCAATCTGTGTTCAACAGAAATAATGGAGTTGACTCTTTTTTTTTCTTTTTATAAAGGCCTTACATCGTAAGATTAAGTTGGCCTACAGTTGACTCTTACTTTGGTAATTAAAATTACAATTAAAAAGTAAAGCTACACGATAGTTGATACATCCATATTCCATACTAAGTAGGTATGCATCTAATTTAACCTATTATAAACGCGAATGTTTGTTTCCTCATCTTGCTTAAACAACCGAACTTTTAACAAAATTCGGTTCCGTGAATCCCTTGAAAGGATAAAGGATAATTTCTACTTCGGAAAACACTAGGGCCGTTTTTCCATACAAACGTTAATGTCCCCTGTTTGCTCCCTGGATAATGCTGGTAGAGTTATAATTTTTTCCTGAATATCTATGGCCACTATTAGCATGTGTTCCTATGTTTTCTTTCTTTTTATAATTTTATTATTAAAAAGATATGAGCGTTCAAAAACCCAAAAAATGGCCAGATTTTCCGCTGTGTTCAAACATCCAGAAAACAAATTTGGCTAGATTATAGAAAAAAAAACATAGGAACACAGCTCAAGCGTTGCTTTAATTTTTAATGAAAACAGTAAAATCGGTTAGGTTTTGGAGAAGAACGGAAAAAAATCGGCCAAGTGCGAGTCGGACTCGCGCACGAAGGGTTCCGTACCGTTATAGAGCAAAAATAGGCCAAAATTGTGTTTTTTGTATGGGAGCCCCCCTTAATCAAAGCGCACGGAGTGCGCGGCCAAGTTCCAGCAGGCCGCGCGCATGCCGTGCACTATTTACACGAACGGTTTCGACGCACTTTTGACCCCCTTGTATCTCAGTGCCTATTGCGAGAGCAAAGATAAAATTTTACCTACCTAATTATATACTACTTACGCAATATACCAAATTTCATAGATATAGATTTGTTAGATCCTGAAATATTTCCTTGTAAAAATAGCTAATTTTGGCACTGACTCACTGACCGGTAATCAAAATCTCTAGGCCACTTCCAGTTGTCGTAGCGTTATGAAATTTGGCACACAGGTTGTTTGTTATATGTAGATTAACAAAAAATTAAGAAATTTGAGAAATTGGTCAAGCGTGAGTCGGCTCATCTATGAATTTGAGATAAAAATCGGTAATCAAAACCTCTAGGCCACTTCCAGTTGTCGTAGCGTTATGAAATTTGGCACACAGGTTGTTTGTTATATGTAGATTAACAAAAAATTTAGAAATTTGAGAAATTGGTCAAGCGTGAGTCGGCTCATCTATGAATTTGAGATAAAAATTGGTAATCAAAACCTCTAGGCCACTTCCAGTTGTCGTAGCGTTATGAAATTTGGCACACAGGTTGTTTGTTATATGTAGATTAACAAAAAATTAAGAAATTTGAGAAATTGGTCAAGCGTGAGTCGGCTCATCTATGAATTTGAGATAAAAATCGGTAATCAAAACCTCTAGGCCACTTCCAGTTGTCGTAGCGTTATGAAATTTGGCACACAGGTTGTTTGTTATATGTAGATTAACAAAAAATTAAGAAATTTGAGAAATTGGTCAAGCGTGAGTTAGCTCATCTATGAATTTGAGATAAAAATCGGTAATCAAAACCTCTAGGCCACTTCCAGTTGTCGTAGCGTTATGAAATTTGGCACACAGGTTGTTTGTTATATGTAGATTAACAAAAAATTAAGAAATTTGAGAAATTGGTCAAGCGTGAGTCGGCTCATCTATGAATTTGAGATAAAAATTAATATGTACAAGTAAATACACTGAAATAAGATGAGGAGGAAAGAAACAAATTGGTATGATTCCTTAAAAAAAGTATTGAAATCTCACCAAAAACATACCTGTTAAAACGGGGCCAAGTTCCTATTCACTAATTGTTCGCCTTAAAAAAGAGTTGAAATCCAATTCAATGCCAAGTTTAGATGCACTTCCAAATCGATCATAATCATCTTCATCAACAGCCCGATCCTAAATACTTCTAAATTTGAACTTGGCAGGTTTTCATGCTAGTAGCACTTGATAATTATTGTATAATTTTTAAATTTAAATATAAGATATCTATGTGATTAAATTAACCTGCCAAGTTCAAATTTAGAAGTATTTAGGATCAGGCTGTTGATGAAGATGATTATGATCGATTTGAAAGTGCATCTAAACTTGGCATTGAATTGGATTTCAACTCTTTTTTAAGGCGAACAATTAGTGAATAGGAACTTGGCCCCGTTTTAACAGGTATGTTTTTGGTGAGATTTTTTATTTTATTAGATATTAATTATTAAAGTACAATTATATTTAAGGCCTTCGTGAAAGTTTCAAGTGCTTACCTCTTATCATTATTGATTACGAGCAAAAAAGGCCAAAAAATCACGTTTGTTGTATGGGAGCCCCCCTTAAATATTATTTTTATTTTTATTTTAGTATTTGTTGTTATAGCGGCACCGGAAATACACAATCTGTGAAAATTTCAGAACTCTAGTTATAGCGGTTCTTGAGTTACAGCCTCAAGACATACAGACAGACAGACAGACAGACGGATAGACATCGAAGTCTTAGTAATAGGGTCCCGTTTTCACCCTTTGGGTACGGAACCTTAAAAAGTTTTGAACAGAAAATCATTGCATCTTTGTTTTTTTGTTCAGAATTTTCAATTCAAGCTGTAGAACTGTCTCTATCGCGCTCTGCGGAGGGAGGCTTGAGGTTAGGGAGAGAGCAATAGATTTTACAAATACTTGTTTTTCATTTCTATAGCCCTTAGTGTTTCCTTTAAGGATATATAAACGAAATATTGCGCGAACGAAGCTTCGCGCAACATTTAGTAATTAGGTAAGTGCAAATTTATTTACATAGGAACTTTTATTTTTATACGCTTTTTATTAGCTTCACCTGTATATTATTGTTTGTAATGTTTGTAACCGACTTCTTTGGGCGCGATTTTGACCCACTTTAAACGGCCAGATTTCGTTCAAATTTTGTAAATTTATCGAGGACCGATAACAGTACACTAATTTGATATAATTATTCCATTTTTTAATTTGTATGTTTGTATGTTTGTTTGTAACCGACTTTTTTGGGCGCGATTTTGACCCACTTTAAACGGCCAGTTTAGTTTGGTTGTATATAAAAAAGCGTGTTTTTAGTTTTTCTAACTATTAATATTTTATTCTGACATAGCCACGGAATACAATACATATTATTAGTACAAGATATAGCAGCCCTGCAACTAGTTTTCTAAATTGGGAAGATTAGAACAATAAATTCAAATAAAAGTCTATTAATTCACAGATGTTAAGTGGTTCACACTTTTATATTGAAAACTAATTGCTGTGGGTTTATTTAATTAATGTAAGCAGAAAATAATGTTTTAATCTTTTAGTAGATGGGTAACTACGAATTTTAGTCGAAAGTGCTCGCTTTGGAGTTTTTTTACAGGAGCTTATCTATTGTTTTGATTGTTTTTCAAACTACCGTCAAAGTTTAACTAATAATTTATAACTCTGTTGAAGATGAGAGAAAATGAGAAACCGCCCCAGAAATCGGGCGTAGGACATATTGTAATACCTATATCAACGGCTGAAAAAGTCCAAAAACTATACTTACTTTAATAAGAACATAACGCAAAGGTTCTCCGTTATCCTTACAGAGCGTGTCTGTCTGAAACTTCTTCACGCTTAGGGCGAAGCCAAACGAGCGTAATTTGTGAGTTGTGAGTCGTAGAATTTCGGCTGGCAGAAATTCTGCTGCATTCAGTTTCATACAAAAGTCCTGTTTGATTCACACGAGCGTAATTTTTTTTTAATCAAAATAATTTTATTCACGTTCCTGTGTACCTTCAGAATCAGGAGGCCTACTATGAAACCGTTTTGAGACTCAAATAATCGAATTTTGTGAGTCATGATTTGTATGAAAAGATATATTATACGCGACCGAAATTCTGCGACTCACAAATTACGCTCGTTAGGCTTCACCCAATACATAACCGATTTGGATGAAATTGAGTAGGTCATAAATTTAAATCGTAGAGCTACGTTATACGTATGAGCTATGAAGATACTTTGAGAAGCGGGAAAGGTTGCATAATGCACGTACAGTACATAATATCTGATAATATTATATTTTCTACTTTCCGCGCGATTATGCGATTTTCGGCGCAACGGAGATAAACCTCATCTTACATCTAGTATTTTTATGACTTGGTCATTAACCATAGTTAATGATCACCCTCGATCGTGAGAAAAACAACTTACTATTGTTATCTCGGTCGCATGCGACCGCTTGGGGCTTGATGAATTAAAATATTATGATTTATGACAACACAAATTACAATTATTTATCCTTCAATAATTTTTTAATAACAATTGAATAAGTGTTGAAGGACGGTAAAAAAGAAAAGTGTGAAGTGAGGAAGTGACGGAAGTACAATGGTCCCACACGCCTTCCTGTGTAACCCGACACTAGCTACGTGGGGTTAGCGTTGAACGGAGTTTAAACCACTGTTAGTTTAAACTTCAGACTTTAGTGCTGTTTAATTAAAAGCCGCATATTGTGTCAGGGAAATTGAGTCGGATAGCGGACCAATGTCATTTAGTCGGGTTATTTTAAGTCATTATCGTAAATCGTGATCTGTTGGTTGGGCTGAATCTCTGATGGTACATGTGAGGTGGAAACAATATAATAAACCAAAGTATAGTACTAATACCTCACTGAGTTACTAAAGCCCGGTTTCTGGGATTTATTTTATATTAATACTAAAGATTGGCTAAATCAAAAAGTCATTGATTTAACATCGATTTTGTACAGCATTCTCATGCACTGTTGCATCAGCATGTTGCTTCTAGTAGAAATGGCTTGCCAACTCAATGGCAAGTGGCAACGCCTTCAAAAGTTTCATAGATTTTAAGGTAGGTACTTATTATGTTACTTATAAAAATAATATACATACCAAAAATAACCTTCTGCAATCAAAGAAAATTTGGACTAACATCCCAATTCCTATCTCATCTCTAAGGAAAATGAGACATAATTGCCTCATTTTTCTTGAATGCTTAGGCGTTTAGTCAGTTAGCCAGTTCAACTAGAATCTAGATTGTTGCAACGGACACAATGTCACACACCTAGGTATTCTCTCAATATGTTTATATGTATACATGTTTTCAATGATAAGGCTAGAATTTTCAAGACCACTTACTACTTAAAGAGTCAAGACCTACTTCGTAGTTATCATTTAACTACGAAGGCGAAGGGATAGAACTGTTATCAAGATATTTTTTACCGCAGTCCACAGCTATCCCAGATAAGAACATTCCAGTTTTGATACGGATGTTTACATCACACTCCAAATATTTATTCAAATCTTAATTCTGTAAACAATGACAAAAACTAAGACGTTCATTCAGTAATACCTTTGTGAATGAATTCGGCATTTCATTCTGTACCTTTATGAATGGCCTGCAAATCCTGAAACCGGGGTCCATAACATTTTCTTACGCATGCCATTTCATTCCATGACATTCAGATATACGACTTTTTATTTTTCCTTGCTACAGGAAAATTAGCTTACGTACTTACTGAAAATTTTATTCGCACTTCAGTGCTCGTTGGGACTGACCATTTTGTATATCGTGTATTTCAAGAAGTTCTTTCTATTCGGGAGAAAGTTAAGGTTGAAAGGAGTGTGATAACGAGGCATATCATGACGGGAGGGTGGCAGGCAGTAGGGCACCGCATGTGGCGGACGCATCTGGCCGCGGGACGAAGGCCGGGGGCCGGGGGCGAGGGGGTTAAAATTAGTACTGAAGCGCCACGTGCGACGCGACGTCAGTCCGCGCTCCGCACTCGCCCGCGACGTACGCACGCACGCATACTAACTCGCGAACATCCGCCGAAGCGGGTGACAGTGTTTTCTTCCTGTGAAACGGTGGCCGGCGCGACGGAGGCGGTGCAAGGAATGTTGATGGCGGGCGCTCTGCCGGCCGAGTCCGAGGGGCTGCTCACCCTGGGCGCCCTCCCCGGGCAGAAGGACACGACGTGGACCAAGCTCTTCGTCGGCGGCCTCCCCTACCACACGACGGACAAGAGCCTGCGGGAGCACTTCGCGGTGTACGGCGACATCGAGGAAGCGGTCGTCATCACGGACAGACAGACGAGTAAAAGCAGAGGATACGGATTCGTAAGTTTCGTTCGTACGCTGGAATTTTTAGTTGACGGTGGCGACTTGCGACTGAAAACTGAATTTTAAGTGACACGTAAACATGCTCGCGCGCCGCGCGCCGCTGCGCTGTCGCGTTGGCCTGAAACGTATCAGCTTATCGCGTACCTGCCGAGTGGCGATACCTCGCCTATGGCGCGCGGGAGCTGCTTCCACACAGATTTACATGTAAATATTTAGTAGCGAACGTTTCGCAGTTTATGGTAGCAGATTGCACCGGGCTAAAATAGAATTCGTGGGACTCGGGCACACCGAGCTCGGATCGATAAGGAAATAGTGCGAGCATAATTTCGGAGCCGAACATTTAATATAATAGAAGCGTACGAAGGGCGAGTTCGTGGGAAATGAATCACAACCCCATTTCTAATTCGGCTAGGGTGGGCCCTAAGGGAGGGCCCGCGCGTGGCTCTGGCGGGGCCCCTGCACCCTCGAATACATCCGAGCCTGCAATAATTGCACCGCGTCTATGTCACTCCAAGTGATTGTACAATTTCCAGACTTGCGCTTTAGGCATTGTTAGTTACTCCTTTTAAGAGAGACTAAAGTCTACAAAAACTCAAATGTAGAAGATACCGATTGCCTCAGCTTTGTATAATTTTAAACAAAATTTTGAATTGCACAATGGATTTTAATTCTTGTCTTGTTTACTTTACGGATGAAAATTGTAAACATGCCTATATAGTTAAGTATATGGCATGCCGTGATGCCGCTTGCCTAAATATTCGTAAGAAGCAGGGAGGGTAAACTATTTTCACATTTTTTCAACAAGACTTATGCACCCTCGAAATGACATAATTGATATTATATTAATAATAGGTATTATGTAGCTAATAAAGAGCCTAATAATATTATCATCACTGATATATCATATATTTCATTTTATCAAAAATTGAAACTAATATTTTAACTATTTTTACATTACGTGTATAAAATGACGTTTTAGTAATAACATGTAGTAAGTAAAACAATTAAATTGAGAATTTTCTAAAAATACGTTCAGCACCAATTAAAATTAAAGGATTTTTAATTTTTATATAGGTACCTGTCATTACCAGTTATTTTATAAAAATGTTATGTTGAACTTTGATGACTAAAACACATCAAAGCAATAAAAACAAACAATTATTGGGAACATAATAAAGAAAAATACAATTTTAACATTTTGTATATTATTTAAAGCAACACGAAATAAAAGTAATAAAAATATAAAATAAGTACGTAATGTTTTATTTTTTATCAAATAAAATAATAATATTTAATCAGCTATTGGCGTGACAGTTATCTGATAGGAAGCCACAGTAATCAAATTAGGTTTAAGGGTATTATATGATTTACCAGATATTACCTAATACAAGTAATAATAAGGGCCTGTTTCACCACTTCCTGATAAGTGCCGAATAGGTTATCCACCATTTAACTTGATATATATAAAGTATGGAGAATCTGTCAAAAAAGTTGTGGATAAGATTACCTATTCGCCACTTTATCAGAAAGTGGTGAAACAGGCTAAGTTTTTTAGAATTACATAAATAAATATTATATAACATGACTAGTTGTCCCGGCAAACGTTGTTTTGCCATATACTTATAGTATTTCTACTTCATCAGTTGACACAAAATCTTACCCCCTCTTTTGTCCCCTAAGAGGGGTGGGGGGGGGGGGATTTTATACACCAGATGTTAAGTTGAAAAACAGTAAATAATATGTCCAAAGAAAAATGTTTTATACAGAATCTGACCCCCTCTTTGGTCCCCTAGAGGGGTGGGGGGAGGGAATTTTACACACCAGATGTTAAGTTGGAAGCCGAAAAATATATCTGCGAAAATCGTATGCAAATCCGATCAGTAGTTTTCGAGTTATATACAAAAGTTTGAAACCAATTCTGACCCCTCTTTTGTCCCCTTAGAAGGGTGGGGGGGAATTTTTTTATACACCAGATGTTAAGTTGGAAGAAGACAAATATGTCTGCGAAAACCGCATTCAAATCGGATCAGTAGTTTTCGTGTGATGCTGGAACAAACATACAGACAGACAGACAGACAGACAAAAAACTAACCACAGTTTTGGCTTCTATCGCGATGTAGTAACACCCCCTGCTTATTATTTTTTGAATATGTACAGAATTTTTATTTCTACAGTTTTATTATATTATGTATAGATATTGCAGATTGACCAAGTGACAAGTACTACATTTTATTAACTTGAAGTCCTAATGTTAAGACGTCATGTCTTTAGATTTATGAAAAATCGAATATCAAATACATAGTAATTAATAAGTATATTTCTTTTTGAATTCAATTTCAATCCTTAATTTGTATAAGGTTAATTCATATTAAAATATTAACACTTAACTAAACACCATCATAAAAATCCATCTCCATTAAAAAGTACAAACCAATTGGTAACCAACACCTGCACATACGTTTAACAACTTTAAAATTAATTATCTAAAACTTTAAATATCTTCAAATTATACTCAAATAAAGCCCAATGTTTATAGTTCATACATATTTGGGGAAACAATAATTTTATTCGTAGAATATTAATTTTTTAATAATTTAATTAGTCACAATCAAGGTGAATTAGGCTTTTAGTTCTGGTGATAGAGTTTAAAATGCTTTAATGTGTAGTCAGGGACCGTCTACGTGCTGAAGTAGGTATCGGGAACAAAACATGTCATCCGATAGTGAAGCCCTCAGAACTAGCGCGGTCGTTTTCATTTTATATTAAAAAAATATAAAAATCTCAGTTACTTGAACGATCTTAAAATGGAATATTATCGAAAGTTTATCTCGCCTAGTTTACATGAGATAATACAATCTGGATTTTACGCAAATGTGGTAACAACTTATTATAAATTTTCTAAACCATTAGTTGTACATTTAAAATAATAATCTACTCTATAATATACGTATTCTTAGATTTTTAAAACTACGCAACAGTTTTTACTTTTTGATGCTCTTTAGGCAAAGAGAATATTATAATCACTACGTTTTATCTTTAGGTAGATAGAACTGGGAGTGTAGTGCGAGACCGCTTTGATCCCATACAAATTCGCGTTAACGTGCTCGATGCGTATGATCCACTGATCTCTATACAAGTACGCTGGATTGCTGATAGCCTTTGAAATGACAGCTATTTTTTGTGCCTATTTGAAGCGGAATCAGCGCCCCTATTATTCGGGTAGAGATCTAAATCTGACGTAAAATGACGTCTGAAAGCCACCATATTGGCGCTGATAGCAGTAGTGAGAGTATTTGGAACTAATACTAGTGATGACAACTGTTGTTATTGGTTGTGGTTACGTCAAATTTAGTTCTCTACCCGAATAATGGGGGCGCTGATTCCGCTTCAAATAGGCACAAAAAGCAGGTCTGTATCAGCAATCCAGCGTACTTGTATAATAGAGATCAGTGGTATGATCGAATAAAACTCGCACTAACCCCTCAGGACCTTTTAATAAATAAAATAGTACGAGTAGACGCTCGCAAACTCCGTTGCGCCAAAATTCGATCGATTCGTTTATCGCGTGGGAGTCGGGAACCGTACTTTTTCCGGGTCAAAAAGTATCCTAGGTCCTTTTCCGGGACTCAAAGTATCTTCATACCAGCAAAATCAGTTCAGCGGTTTAGGCGTGAAGAGATAATAGATGGACAGACAGACACACTTTTGCATTTATAATGTTTTAGTATGGATAGTATAAATTGGTAACGTAAATAGCAAAACAATGTTTGCCGGGTCAGTAGTAGTAAAATTATGTTGAGATAGGTATTTAGTATTTACTATTTAGTAAAGGCGGGTCGCAATGAGATGAAACTGTTGGGCGTCTCTGGTTGGGACCCGCCTACGCGGCGGCTACGGCGTAGCTCGTATCTCGTAGCATCTATATCAGAAGTTTGTCTCAACCTGTGTACTGTATTATTTTATTGTTATAATAGGTCTGTATTTTAAATTAGGGGTCGTATTTAAATATTAAAAAAAGCGTTTATGCAACACAAGTTTTTTTGCGACTTAAATCTTAATTTTATAAGATACTTCCAAAAGATGGAGGAATTTATTTTTTAGATGCAACATTAAAAGGTTTTAAATTTCGTAGTAAATCATGTTTCATAAATCATGATATTCAAAGTAATAACCTTTTATATTAGTATAGTAAATAAATTGTCTGTATTCTTTTAATTCCGTTTACTTTGCTGACTTATCATTATTAATATTATGTAAATTAAATTCTACATAACTCAGTTAATGTCAGTAGCTATTAGCTATAGCTAGATCATGTCATTTCTACTACCTAGATATATTTCGGTAAAGCACTAAAAGCACTTTCACTTTATCACAGGAAACCAAAAGTAGGTTTAACTTTAACTGGTTAGCTGTAACTAACTGTAGTTAACTTATCTGTTATCAGTAAACGCGGTGAAATAAACGAGCGATTGGTTTTTGTATTGCTTTTGACGACTGCATAGGTAGTTAATTTTTGATGGCTTATGAATTTCTAGTAAGAAGTAATATACTATACTAACAATAAATTATTGTATTGTGAACTATTAGAGAATTATTGATCGCGTTATGACAATCACGACCAACATTCACTTACCATATTCCTACTTTTAAAAACTTTGGTCCGCCATTTGTATAATATTAATCAATTTCTTTGATTATTAATATTTAATCGTCGTTAAAAATGTAATTAAATGAATACAAGACAGAGTGTAGTCTTCAACTAAGTTTTCCAGGGAATACTTCACATAGCATTAAGTAATGGATTATATTATAAACTAAAGTATAACGTTTATTTCGCGAATTCCAATTCTTAAAGGTGTGTTTGGAAACCAATAGTAATCTAGCTGGCGATAACCGTTATCGGCGTGCCTAATGCTCATTATAACGCTTGATAAACGCCTTTCGTATAAAAAAGAATTAAATTCATATTTGTGAATGAGATGGGAAATTGTTCAATCTTTGAAGGTCTTCGTGCAAAAAGAATGTTTTACCAAGATAGCTAAGATTTGAAAAAGAGATACCAATGTTCTAAGGCAAAAACATAAAAACAGATCCTTTTTGGACTTGAAATGTATCGCAAGCTACCACTTACCAAGATTTTAAAATGGTAACGAAATCACACAATACCCATTTTACTGCCTACAAATGCCCCGCCACAGGTTTTTTCAAGATCCCCTGATTTTCAATGACAGAATTTTCCATAAACAAATGTGTTTTTTACTGCGCCTTCCGTATCAAGGTCATCATTTTGTTCGTATTCCGCCCAGCTAGCTTGAACCCTGCGCCTCCGCGTATTCACATTGGATGTATTTGTTTTATTGGACATTTGCGGGGTCAGGTTTGGCTGGTAGGTGGCGACCCGGGGTATGCATTACAATTGTTAATTCGGTGACAGCGTCACTGCTTTTGTATAAAATCGATTTAATGCAGAACTCTGTGTTCTGTGTTCGAGTACTGTGCTACGATAATATACTTTTAAAACCGCAGCAGCAAAAGTAAACCAACCAATCTGGTACCCAAATAATTCCTTGGGCACAGGCTTGCCAAGAAATCTGGCTCCGGTAGCCGGTCTAACATAATATGACAGATTTTTATTATATAGTAATACCTAAAGAGATCGCGCAATCAACTGTGGCAATAGCTACAAAATAATATGTCAATTTTCCTAGCCACTGCCAACCAGATTGATTATATTACGTAATGTTAATAAGGGTAGGTCCAGACTCCAGTCGTATGTATTTAAAACTGACAGGAACTAAGTCCCACGTCAACACTATCAACACTGATACACGACTTAATTAATACAAGATGATTTGCTTACAATGCATTTACCATGATGCATGAATAAATTCATGATGTAGAAAAAAAAGGACAAGAACTCGTCAATATCAAATTTGCCTTTTTATGTTAAGTTTATTTTAATTTTATTAAAATGCTCGTACCTTTATAAATCTTGTTCTTTTTTTGTTCAGCTAAGGACATAAAAACTTGGAATCGCCTCTGAAATTATTCTATGTTGAGAATTATAGCCTATGCATAATGTAAAAACAGATATACAGTTCGATTTAAAAAGCTTAAATCATTATAATATTATACTAACAAATTAAGAATTCGATTGCCCCCAAAATGTGAAACTCTACCATACTCGTACATATATTTTAGCAAGTATAAATCACAAGTTCTGACGTCTCAAACTGATACTCCTGTGACCATAACGATGATACTCTTGCAGGTGATAATGGGAGACCGGGCGGCGGCGGAGCGAGCATGCAAGGACCCCAACCCAATCATAGACGGACGGAAAGCCAACGTCAACCTCGCGATACTGGGAGCCAAGCCTAGAGGGAACTTAGCGCCAGGTATGTTTTGAACTTCTAGCACAGAATATATAATAGTACTCCGTACTTCTAGAGTACCCAGTCGATCGAAACAACGTAAAAAACTAATTCTAAGAAGCAAAAGTTTGTTTGCATCGAATATGCTGAGAAAATACTGGGCGGATTTTGATTGGTGTAAATGTATTTTTTTTAATGAAAAATCAAAAAAAGGGGGCAAACGAGCAAACGGGTCACCTGATGGAAAGCAACTTCCGTCGCCCATGGACACTCGCAGCATCAGGAGAGCTGCAGGTGCGTTGCCGGCCTTTTACGAGGGAATAGGGTAATAGGGCAGGGGAGGGTAAGGAATTGAATAGGGGAGGGTAGGGAAGGAAATAAGGAAGGGTAGGGAAGGGAAAAGGGTAGGGGATTGGGCCTCCGGTAAACTCACTCACTCGGCGAAACACAGCGCAAGGGCTGTTTCACACCGGTTTTCTGTGAGCCCGTGGTATATTTTCTCCGGTCGAGCCGGCCCAGTCGTGCCGAAGCATGGCTCTCCTCCGGGTATACACGGTATTATGTATATAGAGTAGACCACGGGGCAAGACGCAGAATACTTTTATCGCAGGAAAATGTACGGTTCTGACGCTCGATACAGTTTTTACGCTGGTAGAGCCGCGCCCAAGTTCCGCCCAATAAAAATATAAGAAAGTCTTATAATGGGTTTGATAAAGATAAGTTCAAAATGTAGGTCCTAATGTTCATAATAATCTGTGCCTATGCGGTAAATGCGTAGACAAATTTATGTAGTAGAAGTCATCGGGGTATTCCTACTACATTTTAGACTACTGGAAATATTTTTATAGGAGCGATGGGAGATTACATGATCTTTCTACATCTATATCTTCGTATATAAAAATTGATTTTCAAATGTGTTAGTCGCGTTAAAACTCGAAAACGGCTGAACGGATTGGGTTGAGTTTAGTCTTAAAATATTCGTAGAAGTCTACGGAAGGTTTAGTGACACGAAGTTCACCGGGACAGCTATATTAAGTAATATGATAAAGTTTGGAGAAAAGTAAAATTTCAATCGTGTTATCTACTCGGTTGTCTCAGCTGTTTTTGTCTGTCCTACATATGAGAAGATTTTTTTCTACCGCGTCGAGTCGTCAACCGATAAAAAATACTTTGCGTGTGACAATATTGACTCTGTGGGGGTCACGACTCGATCGCTCGTATCTATCCTTTTTTTGTCATTTTTCTTTTTTATACTGGAATTAGTGTCGTAATAGAATTAAAGCTACTATAAGTATCACTACATCGTATAAAACTAAGTTTCTTATTTTCTGTCTCAATGTATGTTTATCTTTAAAAGTAACCAACGCATTTCGTTGCGATTTTCTGCAACAAATAGAGTGATTTAACTGGAAGGACGTAGTCTATGTTTAATGTAAAATAGGGGTGAAAAGGGTCAGTTGGTAGTCTAGTACTGTATAAAATATAAATACCTAATATTATACTAGTAACAGTTTTTAAGGGTGAATTGCACCAGAAGCGTAGTTAAAGTTAAGGTTATAAGGTTATCGTCGGCAACTTTTGCTAGGGATTTGACAGTTCATTTCACATTTTGTTATGGTTAAAGTTAAAGTAAGCCGGTGCAACCCACTCTAAAAGTTACTTTAAGTTACAGAATGATGGGCTGTTGCAAAATGCAAAGTTAAAACAATATAAAACAAACATAAAACGAAATATATGTTATTACAATAAAAGTCTAACATGAGAACTAAAACGAAGCACTTCGTATTTGGTCAAATATTTCGTCAAGGTCTAGTCCTATTGTTATAAGTCTTTTTGTTTTTCAAAGTATAGTCATTAGAGTTCTAATTTTGTTAAGTTTCGCTCATTTTGGATTGGTTATTTTGTAAACTTTGAAAGATACAGCTTTTGGCCGCAGCCTATAAAATAACACTTACAATAATTATTAATCTTCCCCTTCTATAAAACCTTACCGTACGTAAATGTGTATGCGTTTTATAGGACCCAGGACCCTACATATCAAACTCTATCAAAGTTCTAAAATAGCCTAATCTATAGGGCTAACGTTGGACCATTATAGTATTACAATATTTAAAGTTTGAGTTTTTCTCGATGAATTTCCGAAGCATAATTCTAAACGGTTGCATTTTGAAATTCAGTTCAATATTACTAGATAAATTCATTAATTCGTCAGAATTTACTTGTTTCTGTTTATGCGGCCTTTACGACCAATATCAGTCATCATTCACGAATTTATTATTTAGTGTGGGATGGCGCGTGACGTACTCGCAGTCCAACTCTAGTTTTGCCGCCATTTTGTTTTTTCCTAACGAATTTCTATTCATAATATTCTGTTTTCTAATTCAAATTGTAATATTAGATAATAGATAACCTAAATTTTCATAATAATATTATGAATTTAACTCTAAATAGAGCTCGTTTGTAACTAAAACAATAGGGATTTAGAAGGTAAAAATTGAGCATTTGTTTAGCTAACTGCGTAAAATAAGTAAAATAAGTATTACAACTTTCATACTACCTACATAATTGCTTACGTAGTAAGTAGTAACTATTTATTTTAGTCATTTGTGGTTATGACTTATGTTAGATTCGAAAATTATAGAGCATTTATTTGCGTGTGTCTGGTCTGACCACTTGAGCATACTCAGCATAGATCTATAGATCTATGGATCAGAGATCTCTTGGCAAGTATCAGCGCTCGTTGATAACCCACTAGAAGACAATCAGATGCTGTGAAGACTTCTTCGGATATTAACGCCAATTTGGCATCATTCCAGACTACGGATGAGTTTTGGCCTAGTTCTGTTAAAAAATGTATTTTTACTCCGTCATAGCTTAATTTATTTCGTCTATTATGTGAGAGAGAAAAGACTTGTTTTAAAACTCTACGTATAAATAAATGTAGCAAAGTACAGTCAGCCAAAAAATTCGCGAATAAAGTTTAAAATTTAATCTAAGTATACATAATATAATAAAATCGTTAAAAAATAAAATAAAGTATTATTAGATGATACTATGATTCTTTTAAATATAATGTATCTTAAATTATTACTTACAGCAACTAAATTGTTAGTGTTCTCTTAAAAGTATAGTATTAATTTATTATTGTGACTTGTGAGTTGTGATGTTTAGGAACATATTTTCAATTTTCATTAGGGTTCCGTAGCCAAAATGGCAAAAAAGGAACCCTTATAGATTCGTCATGTCTGTCTGTCTGTCTGTCTGTCTGTCTGTCTGTCTGTCCGTCCGTCCGTATGTCACAGCCACTTTTCTCCGAAACTATTAGAGCTATACTATTGAAACTTGGTAAGTAGATGTAGTCTGTGAACCGCATTAAGATTTTGATGCAAAAATGGAAAAAATATTAAAAATTTTAGGGGTCCCCATAGGTACAACTGAAACAAAAAAAATTTTTTTTCATCTAACCTATGCGTGTGTAGTATCTATGGATAGGTCTCCAAAAATCATATTGAGGTTTCTCATATCATTTTTTTCTAACCTGAATAGTTTGCGAGAGAGACTCTTCCAAAGTGGAAAAATGTGTGTCCCCCCCCCTCTAATTTCTAAAGTAGAGGCATGATAATTCTAAAAAAAATATATGATGTATATTACTATAAAAACTACCAACGAAAATTGGTTCGAACGAGATCTAGCCAGTAGTTTTTTTTATACGTCATAAATAGTAAACTTTAATGAAACAAAAAAAAATTTTTTTTCATCTAACCTATGCGTGTGTGGTATCTATGGATAGGTCTCCAAAAATCATATTGAGGTTTCTCATATCATTTTTTTCTAACCTGAATAGTTTGCGAGAGAGACTCTTCCAAAGTGGAAAAATGTGTGTCCCCCCCCCTCTAATTTCTAAAGTAGAGGCATGATAATTCTAAAAAAAATATATGATGTATATTACTATAAAAACTACCAACGAAAATTGGTTCGAACGAGATCTAGCCAGTAGTTTATTTTATACGTCATAAACAGTAAACTTTAATGAAACAAAAAAAAAATTTTTTTCATCTAACCTATGCGTGTGTGGTATCTATGGATAGGTCTCCAAAAATTATATTGAGGTTTCTCATATCATTTTTTTCTAACCTGAATATTTTGCGAGAGAGACTCTTCCAAAGTGGAAAAATGTGTGTCCCCCCCCCTCTAATTTCTAAAGTAGAGGCATGATAATTCTAAAAAAAATATATGATGTATATTACTATAAAAACTACCAACGAAAATTGGTTTGAACGAGATCTAGCCAGTAGTTTTTTTTATACGTCATAAATAGTAAACCTTAATCTAAATTTCATTAAATCGACTGAAATATAAAAATAAATCAAAAATAATATAATTTCATAAAAATTAACCTTATTGCTGCTGCGGAACCCTCCATGGGCGAGTCCAACTCGCACTTGGCCGCTTTTATAATTTATCGCATTTGATAATAAATAATAATATTTAATGTAATTCAGTAGAGATAATGCGAAAGTGATAACTGATAAGATATGGAGATAATAATTGGTAGCTGATATTATGCATTTAAGTAATTCAATAAAATATATAAATTTTATCTTAAGTAGGTATTTGTAGTATAATTGAATGGTGTACATTTAAATTGTCGATGACATAATGCAATAGATAGATTTCTACTGTTTTGCGTTTATTTATCTCATAAAAGGCAGTTTTTCTTTTAACAAAATAGTTTTCGATACTTTAACAAAGCTAACACTTTTCAAACTGCAAGTAATGATGAAAATGTTTAAATTATTTCATAAATGATTACACATACCTAGGTCATAATAAAAGTTCATTATTATAAAAACGTGAATAGTAAAGTTTAAACACGTGTAGATAAAAAAATAAAGCAATTTTAATATACTAACCAATGTCAACAATTAAACGAAAAACTTTTTTTAACAAAAACAGATGAGATATTTACGTAGCAGACAGATACAATAGTTTTTTGTCGTAAACAAGTGAAATTTTCGAAGCTGACTGTACACACTGCGGCACGCGCGTTAAATATTTTATTGTTTTAACAATCATAATATGCTGCCAACTGTATTGGTGACGTGTCGGAACTGTACCGGAAGTCCCTAAACACTCGGAACCGGAAGCGGGAGCCCGGGAGGTTCTAATTGATTGGAGAAGCACGCAACACTAGACCACATGGCATTATTCTTCCGAAATAATCTCTATGTGAAAGACATAAGGTTCATCGCAGAAATATTAAAAAGTAAAATAATTCTGAACAGCATAGTGTTGCGGCGATTTACGAACCAACTGTTGGATTTCATATATTATGATATAGTACAGTTGATGACGTAAAAAGGGTAAAAAAATGGTGTTATATGGACATTTTGCTACGTTGTAGGTATACTATGTTAATTATTATGCTTTTATTGCCTGATTAAATATAAAATGATGTCTGAAATTATTGTGGTCTGTAACTAATGAAAGAGCCTTCTCTACATTTGACAAACTTACAACATAATATTATATTATGAAGATTGGGATTTGGGACTAGTGACTACATCCAAGCAGATCCAAGAGAGAATAAAAATTTTGAAAATCGAAAAAACAAATTAGGGTCACTCTGTATCTGTAATACCTACATCTGTTTGAACTACAATTTTTAATTGAGATGCTTATTTGAGTCTTTCATGATTCAAATAAGGTTTTACTTCTATAACAAATAAACAGAACAATTTAGTTCTTAGAAACTCAATATGAAAATTATGCTACGTAATATTATTATGATATTATACCAACGTGTTCATAAATGTAGTGATCGCTTCAAACAGTTTACTACAGATTGAAATAAATGGTGTAACCTTTAGTGAATGACATGCAACATCCGTGTACTATTGTGAACTAACCTTCCATACAACTATTCATTAAAATTGTAGCGTTCTCGTCATCATGATTTGGTTTTTGCTGTAAAATATTAAAAAATAAGGAAATAATTTTTTGTGTGGGAGCCCCCCTTAAATATACGCACCGGCAAAATTAGAGGAACATAACAAAATTTTCATTTTTTTTGAAAATTATTCGCTGTTTTTTTATATATTTCCATATTAATTCAATAATTGATGATTAAAAAATAAAACTTATATAAATTTAGGGCATGAAATCGGGTAAAAAGAAAAAAAATCAGCAAAAATCAAAAATTAAGAAAATCTTTGAAATTTCAGTAGTAATTTTTTAAGTTAAATTCTCCATTTTTACCATGTTAAAAGCGTTTAATGCCTTCTATGGATCTCAAGAGGGCCTGGATACGCCATTCCATGCTTGCATTTTGATTGTCAATCATTTCCTGTGGGATATTCTCCTACTCCTCCAGTAGCGCCAACTCGAGCTCCTGAACAGATTTTGGAGCTGGAGGTTTAACTCGTACCGTTCACCCATTGATGTGCCATACGTCCTCAATCGGATCCATATCCGTAGACCGTGCTGGCCTCTCCACCTAGACTACGCCAGCATAATTTATGTAATAATGCCCGATTTTTTTACTCTATGGACGCGCATAAAATTGAAGCTACTGCCTAAAATTGTGTAAAAGGCACAACATGCAGTTCTAGGATATCTGTGCTTTAGCCGTGTACTGTCAAAGTACCATCATTAACAATCATCAGCTCCGTGCGGGCTCCAAGTCATATGCCACCCCAAACCATTTCGAAGCCTGCATGATAGGCCACTGTTTCCGTTAAGTTTGATGGTCTATAGCGTTCATTACGATTTATCCACATTCTTTATCGCCGGTCAACAAAATTTACACAGAATTTGCTCCCATCACTGTACAGCATACGATTTCATACACTTTTCAAATTTTGATGTTCACGCACATATCTTAGCCTGGCTCTTTGGTGTCCTGTCCCAAGTTCTGGTGCCCTTGCTGGCACTTTTGAGTTTAATTTAACTTCTTTGAGTCTTCTTCTTACTGTACAATCGCTCACACGTATATCTCGGATCTGTTCCGACAGGTTTCGTGTATGCAATGCAGTTTGATGTCGATTTCTTAAGGCTTGTACCCTAACAAAACGGTCATCCTGAACCAATGTCACCCGATATCTGCCTTGTTCTCGTCTCCAGACGTAAGATCCAGTCTCTCTGTAGCGTTGAAAGTTACGATGGACCTCGGAAGCTGACCCACCTAAGGCCTGACTGACTGAACGGTAGGTGTGACCTTTCTCTATCGTGGTTACAGCTCTAGCTGTCGTAGATGCTGGGAAATCACTAATTTTATATCTAAGCAATGTGTTCTTCCAAAAACCAAACAATCAAATGGGCTGGCATACCTTGAACCCCGCTAAAAACGCCATTCTTATCAGAAACACTTACAACGTCAATCATCGAAAAACATTTATTATGGCATAATTGCAATAAAACTCTCTCAAATTGCCAGTTTTGTTCAATATTTTATTTCTTAAATGAGCTTAGAAACTATATAAAAGGATTTCAGACAGCCCGACCCACTTGAGTTCAAGTTGTGCCCCTTTTTAACTATGTTCCGCTAATTTTGCCAGTGTGTGTATTTACTTTATTTTTATTTTATTATTAATTAATAAAGTACAAATACAATTAAGGATTTTGTGAAAATTTCAAGTGCGTAGCTGTTACCATTATTGATTACGAGCAAAAAAGGCCAAAAAAATCACGTTTCTTGTATGGGAGCCCCCCTTAAAAATAAATTTTATTTTATTTTTAGTATTTGTTGTTATAGCGGCAACAGATATACACAATCTGTGAAAATTTCAGAAGTCTAGCTATAGCGGTTCTTGAGTTACAGCCTGGAGACATACAGACAGACATCGAAGTCTAGTAATAGGGTCCCGTTTTTACCCTTTGGGTACGGAACCCTAAAAATATATGGGTTGACATGAGAACGGATCCTCCAGTTTTTTTGTCATTCAAAAAATAAAAATCAAAAATCTAAATTGTTGTCAACCGTACACATTATAGCCATAATTATTATTTTTAACAAAAAATTAAAACCGACTTCCAGGGTAAAAACAATAATAATTTGTAATGAACAAAAAAGTGTTAAATAATTCTTACTCTTTAAAGTGCCTTATGCATAATTCTCCTAAACCTCAACTATTTCTGTACACAATCTACATTACTTTGAAGACGGTACCAGATAAGAATGCTGAGTTCTATGACAAAATATTTTTAATATTTAAGACTGGTACCGACTTCAAAATAATGTAGATTGTGTACAGAAATAGTTGAGGTTTAGGAGAATTATGCATAAGGCACTTTAAAGAGTAAGAATTATTTAACACTTTTTTGTTCATTACAAATTATTATTGTTTTTACCCTGGAAGTCGGTTTTAATTTTTTGTTAAAAATAATAATTTCACTCTTTTAAGTGATTTATAAGCTGGTTTTCTGCACAGACTAATGTGTTATGCTTAGTGACTTTGGATCCAGGATACACTTTCATTATATTATGAGAACTCATTGTCTGATGTCACTACTTCAGAATTGCTTAAGCAACTCTAAGCATATACCACTGTGTACCTAATGTATGTATATGCTTATTGCTTGGCGTTAATCAAGCAATGATAAAATTAATGTTCATACGCCTGTCTTTAAAGGCTCTAAAGTTTTCAGTGACTTTCTTTCTATCATTACACTCAAGAAAACAACTCAACATTGCTAGATGACCCCCGCAACTTCGTTGCGCCAAAATTCGTTTATCGCGCGGAAACTTTAACTTTTTCCGGGGTAAAAACTATCCTATGTCCTTTCTCGGGATTCAAAGTATCTCCATGCCAAATTTCAGCAAAATCAGTTCAGCGGTTCGAGCGTGAAGAGGTAACAAACAGACAGACTGATAGACAGACATACAGACACACTTTCGCATTTATAATATTAGTATGGATGCTCAAATAATATAACTAAAATCGTCCTTATAAATTTTAAGAATAACTAACCTCATAGATCTTATAATCAAATTGCTAACTTGGTAACCTAAACACCAAGGTCGAGTCATTTACATTGAAATAACATTATAATTTTTAAATCGTTCGACAAATTCGGGCTTTGTTCTTAAAGACGATTAATAGTAACAATAATAGGGTCATAATTAGATAATTCATGGTGTGGTGACCGGTAGTAGTGATGATGATGACGATGAATGTAACTTGCATGGTAGCATAATATACTTTCAGTTCTTAAACCAACTCCGAAACCCCCATACTTGCTTTTTGGTAGCACATGCTTAGGATACTTCTCATAAAATCGAAATCCATATAAATTTGGAGGAGTTCCCTCAATTACTCAGGATGTATGTTGAAATGGTGGTGATGATGATGATGATAAATTAAATTTGCATAGTAGTATATGCTTTCAGTTCTTAAGACAACGCCGAAACCCCCAAACATGTATCTATAAGGAGTAAGTAGTTCTGTTCACCAACTTCGAACCATGGTATATCCTGGTGCAAAATCTTACTTTTTAGTTTTGGTAACATATGCCTGGAATACTTCATATGAAACCAAAAAAACATAGGTTTCCATTTGAATTTTGAGGAGTTCCCTCGATTACTCATGGATCCCATCATCAGGTCACCACTTTTCTGAACATTGCTTTTTGGTAGCATATGCTTAGGATACTTCTCATAAAATCGAAATCATTATAAGTTTCCATATAAATTTGGAGGAGTTCCCTCGATTACTCACGGATGTATGGTGGAATGGTGGTGATGATGATGATGATTAATTAAATTTGCATAGTAGTATATGCTTTCAATTCTTAAGACAACGCCGAAACCCCCAAACATGTATCTATAAGGAGTAAGGAGTTCTGTTCACCACCTTCGAACCATAGTAAATCCTGGTGCAAAATCTTACTTTTTGGTAACATATGCCTGGAATACTTCATATGAAACCAAAAAAAACATATGTTTCCATTTGAATTTTGAGGAGTTCCCTCGATTACTCATGGATCCCATCATCAGATCACCACTTTTGTCAAAATGGGACCAAATTGGAGTGAAACCTATTATAACAAAAGAAAAATTTTGAAAATCGGTTCATAAACGGCGGAGTAATCGTTGAACATAAAAAAAAAAAAAAAAAAAAAGAAAAAAAAATATCCACAGACGAACGTATAACCTCCTCGTTTTTGGAAGTCGGTTAAAAAGTAATACTGGCTAATATTATGAACGCAAACGCCACAAATGTTTCTCTAATTTTTGGATGAATTTGGACGGATATGACCATAGAGTAATAAATAATATGTATGATTGGTCCATGATATGACGTAATTTGTAATGGTAGTACTTGCGCATAGACGACCTGAAACGGTTAAGTAGTTTGTGCGCTAAAATCCTCGTAACTTTTCCATATTTTATAAAATAAGTCAGATTTATAGTTCCTAATACTTACATAATAATTAATAATAATTAAAGTAAAGGATACAATGAGTTTTAGAACAATACTACTGGCACAGAATCTGGGTGCACGGTAGTGCACTACCTACCTTTTCTCGAAGTGTTTCGCCGTTTTTTTGGACCTTCATAGAATTGGTTTCCGTTGTAGCAGATAGTTCATATTTTCAGGATATGATGTCATCAATAGACTTATTAAGCATACAAAGTATCAATTAAATAGCTTTTATACTTTAGATTTTATAGATATCTAAAATACGCCGATTTCGTCACTGACACACTGATGGTAATCAAAATGTTTGGCTACTTCCTGAAGTGCTAGAAAGCTGAAATTTGGTATGTAATCTAAGTTTAGTATACAACCAACAAAAAAATTCAAAAACTATTAATTTTCACCCCCCAACCCCTAAAATGGGGGAGGTGGATGTTTTCCCTTATAGAGTTTGTTTCCGATGTTCCAGATAGTTTATATTCTCAGGATATGATGTCAATAATAGACTTATTAAAAGCACAAAGTATCAATTGAAAAGCTTTTATACTTTAGATTTTATCGATATCTAAAATAGCTCTTATACTGTAGATTTTACAGATATCTATCTAAAATACGCCGATTTCATCACTGACACACTGATGATCATCAAAATGTTTGGCTACTTCCTGAAGTGCCAGAAAGCTGAAATTTGGTATATAATCTATGTTTAGTATACAACCAACAAAAAAATTCATAAACTAGTAATTTTCACCCCTTAGCCCCTAAAATGGGGGAGGTGGATGTTTTCCCTTATAGAGTTGGTTTCCGGTGTACAAGATAGTTTAAATTCTCAGGATATGATGTCAATAATAGACTTATTAAACACACAATGTTTCAGTTGAAAAGCTTTTATACTTTAGATTTTATTGATATCTAAAATCTGAAATATACAG
The DNA here is from genome assembly GCA_905404155.3 of Plebejus argus. Taxonomy (NCBI): domain Eukaryota; kingdom Metazoa; phylum Arthropoda; class Insecta; order Lepidoptera; family Lycaenidae; genus Plebejus; species Plebejus argus. Next base: position 12,310,481 of record FR989935.1, read on the forward strand.
ATTTCGTCACTGACTCACTGACACACTGGTGATCATCAAAATGTTTGGCTACTTCCTGAAGTGCTAGAAAGCTGAAATTTGTGGAGGGTTATATTAGACTTTTACCAATTTTATGAATTAGGAGATTACACGGGACTGCGGACAGTAAGTGAAAAACCTTTAAATAAGTACTTACTAAAATAACCAACCTACAAAAAGAACTGAAATCCCACCAAAACATTTCATGTAAATGATGCCGAGATGACCACATAAGGCTTACCCTGTGAAAAAGAAGCTTGGCTCCACATGAGATCTCATGTGGAGCCAAGCTTCTGAATCTACATGGCCTAACTCTACTGACCCTAACTTAAACAAATTCTATATTTCTCGGCTGTTCGTTACTAACTTCAGATCAGAAACTAAATATTCGCATCACCTCCATGACGGTAGCGAAACAGCTGAGCCATACATATTTACTGAAATATAGAATTTGTTTAAAGTCAGTAGAGTTAGGCCATGTAGATTCAGAAGCTTGGCTCCACATGAGATCTCATATCTTTTTCACAGGGTAAACCTTATGTGGTCATCTCGGCATCATTTACATGAAATGTTTTGGTGGGATACATATTAGTTTAAGAACTACTGGCACATATTTGAGTCAGAATAACAAAACCTCAAAAGGTGTAGAGGTTACGAGTATTACATTATAATGTAAGAATTCATATAAAATTAATGTGATGTTTGCATAATTTTGTATAAATATTATATAATTAAAGTGATTGTCGGAAGAGCTATGTGAAATTGCCATGAGAAAATAATTTTATAGTTCATACAGTAGTAACTTTTGTTTCAAAGTAGAATTATAATTTAATAGGATCTATTGGATGATGGAACTGATAAGAATAAAATATGGAACATAGGGTATGTTCCGAAACTAATAGTATACTTGTCAGCGTGATTTGCCAAAATTTCTTAATTCATTGGCTACTTAGACGTCAAATCGCACTGGTATACTGACTCTACAAAACGAACGCCCATGAAATGTTATTTAAATTATTTTAAGTTTAGAATCGTATGTCTATGTTGACAAAAATTTGATTGCTGAACTGATTCATTCAACACCTTCAAAACTCTACTTACCTGCTATCTGAATGAAACTTGGTAACAAAAAACCGTTTTTTGGCAGCTGATCCTTGGAAGTACCCAAAGATTCTTACAAAGGATCAGCTGTCTAACTGTAAAGGTAGCAAACCAGCTGATTCCTGTACAGAACAGTATTAAGGAATTATTTTGCCTTTGACTGGTCCTTATGCCTACCCCGTAAGGATCATTTTCATAGAAATTAAAAGTTATAATAACAGTGAACGGCCTGTATGTGTGAACTCGATGTTTAAGCTACGATTTGCGGATGTCGTATTGTTGTGCTTAGTGACCATACGAAGAGTGTATTCAGGACATATTTTTATTATTTCTATTTTTATTTAAAAACCTTTTTCTTGCCAAATCTTTGGATTCACAATATAGCCTCCGTTCCGTGGAGCCCTAACTCCACGAGTCCACAGTGTTAACGCACACATTACTACTTCTGAGAATTAAAAAAGGCGCGCGCATTCGCGCTAATGCGCCCGACCAACGCTGATTGGTCTCGCAGAAGCTATGTGTGCATTACGAAGGAAGTTTTTCGGAATTCGCTTCGATGCGCTTCGACTCTCAGCTGGTATAAATTGACCCTTAGCAGCTAGTCTACACGCATACGTTTAGTCACACACACACAAACACTGTGCCGAAGTCTGCCGAACTGAAACGACTTTTTCGAGAGTTCGATTTTGTTTGTTATGGAATTTTTTGATTTGGTTGCCACACTCAAAGCCCGCTAAAAATCTATTGAGGAATTACATAAAAATACTCCTAGAAAAGGTTGTTTTTACCTGGTGACGCATGTGCTAACCATACTTTGAATAAGTATAAAAGTGAGTACAATAAAATAAGTAGCTATTTATTTTATTATACATATACATTATACATCATCCCTAACTCTGTAACACGATTTAACCAACATCAACATAGTTCTATCTGTATTCGACTCACCAATATCCACGTTTGTAGAAATCCTAGAAAACCCCACATCGTGGTCACCGCGCGAACATAATATGAGGGGCATACAGCACAATGGGTGCGGGCGCGCATGACGGCCACCTGGCCGTGGCGTACCGGCCCCGCCATATGCCGGTACACCCGGTGACCCACACGCGCTACCTCCCCTCTCGTATCCTCACTACGACCACTCCGTTAAATATTAACGACACCGACCGTGCTGACGGTTTAGTATTGCACGGTTCGATATCAACCTGTTTATGTGGCGGAGTGTACTGCTCTAAATGTTCTCTATAGCGTTTTGTTCGATATGTTTGCTTTGATTATGTTTGTGTAAACCTTGTTTCAAAAGAATTTTATGTTTTTGTAGATAAAGCTCAGTGTGGCTCAGTCCAAACTCGGTAGAGTTCTGAAATGCTCTAATAAGATACATAATAATATGTATGTTGATTGTTGAGTGATAAGTCCCTCAGAACTTTAATTTTTCTGTCAGTGCTATTAGACCTCATATTTTATTCTTATCAAATGTCTTCTACTAAATTAGTGTACTGTTATTTTATTTTGACTGTTTTTATAACGTTTTTGTAGTAAGAACTATTTAAGTAAACTTTTGCGTAGGTACGCAAAATCATCGCCACCAATACACTTCAATCAAATCGTTAAGCAAAAGATTGACTTCCTGTAAATATGTATTATGTATGTACCAAATCATATCAATCCAGTGTCTATCCAGTATCTGTTTACGTTGTGTTTTTTAACAATACCCTAACCATTACCCAAAGATACATTTCTTTATCATCTACTCTACAATATGTAGCTGTAGGGTCTTCAATGAGAGACTTTTGTTATAATTTTATCAGGTACTTATTTTTTGTTGCTTAGGTAATCATGGTTAAATTTAAGCTCCACAATATATTGAGCATAATTTCTTATTGAGATTCTTTTAAGCTATAAGTTATAACTTATTCATAATCTGTTAGCGTTTTCTAGTGAAATGTAAATTAATACTGGCCGGTAACGGCCATCTTTAAAAAACTGGTTGACAGTTCCAATTTAAAAAAAGCGGCCAAGTGCGAGTTGGACTCGCCCATGGAGGGTTCCGCAGCAGCAATAAGGTTTATTTTTATGAAATTAAAATATTTTTGATTTATTTTTATATTTCAGTCGATTTAATGAAATTTAGATTAAGGTTTACTATTTATGACGTATAAAAAAAACTACTTGCTAGATCTCGTTCAAACCAATTTTCGTTGGTAGTTTTTATAGTAATCTACATCATATATTTTTTTTTAGAATTATCATGGCTCTACTTTAGAAATTAGAGGGGGGGGACACACATTTTTCCACTTTGGAAGAGTCTCTCTCGCAAACTATTCAGGTTAGAAAAAAATGATATGAAAAACCTTAATATGATTTTTGGAGACCTATCCATAGATACCCCACACGCATAGGTTAGATGAAAAAAAAATTTTTTGTTTCAGTTGTACTTTACTATTTATGACGTATAAAAAAAACTACTGGCTAGATCTCGTTCAAACCAATTTTCGTTGGTAGTTTTTATAGTAATCTACATCATATATTTTTTTTTAGAATTATCATGCCTCTACTTTAGAAATTAGAGGGGGGGGGGACACACATTTTTCCACTTTGGAAGAGTCTCTCTCGCAAACTATTCAGGTTAGAAAAAAATGATATGAGAAACCTCAATATGATTTTTGGAGACCTATCCATAGATACCCCACACGCATAGGTTAGATGAAAAAAAATTTTTTTTGTTTCAGTTGTACTTTACTATTTATGACGTATAAAAAAAACTACTGGCTAGATCTCGTTCAAACCAATTTTCGTTGGTAGTTTTTATAGTAATCTACATCATATATTTTTTTTTAGAATTATCGTGCCTCTACTTTAGAAATTAGAAGGGGGGGACACACATTTTTCCACTTTGGAAGAGTCTCTCTCGCAAACTATTCAGGTTAGAAAAAAATGATATAAGAAACCTCAATATGATTTTTGGAGACCTATCCATAGATACCCCACATGCATAGGTTAGATGAAAAAAAAATTTTTTTGTTTCAGTTGTACCTATGGGGACCCCTAAAATTTTTAATATTTTTTCCATTTTTGCATCAAAATCCTAATGCGGTTTACAGACTACATCTGCTTACCAAGTTTCAATAGTATAGCTCTAATAGTTTCGGAGAAAAGTGGCTGTGACATACGGACGGACGGACAGACAGACAGACAGACAGACAGACAGACAGACATGACGAATCTATAAGGGTTCCTTTTTTGCCATTTTGGCTACGGAACCCTAAAAATTGAATCTTCTTAGATATTCGACCTAGGTGCATGAACACAAAAAATATGCTTAGGGTTTAAGACATCCGTTGAAGGTCCACTTAGGGCTTATGTCCGTTAAATCCGGTTTTCTGCATCTGTCTGACCGTTAGGGTCTCAGAATTTGGCATCCGCGATTTATTGTCGGTTTTTAGGTTCAGGTAATTTGAATTATTGTGTCTCTGTTGAGACAGGGGGAGTGAAACTAATTGAAAACCTGTTAAGCGATTGTCGTTAGCTCCCTCTGGTCGATAAACTCTATCAATTTCTTGTTCAAATTTATTCTGAATCCAAAATCTTCTAAACTGAAACCAATTGGCTTATGATTATTGGAGGTTCAATTCTTGTACAGAATCGAATCAAGAGGGTTTAAACTTTCAGACTGTTTTATTAAAGTAATATCGATTTTTCTCACTTCTGATCAACTTCTGATGATAGAGCTTGTCTTCGGCGCGCGCGCATCTGCCTGCCAAAATAAATAACTGTTAATCTATATTAGTTTCAAGGGAACGATGTGTTTATACTTTGATTAGCGCATTACGTTGATAGTTTGCTTGTTTTAATGCGATAAATATAAAGTGTTGTTTCCCGTGATTTGGGCGGAAAATGACTACTTTTTGGAGGGATTTGTGTAGCATGACAAACTACATATAATACATATTAAGTAAAAGTAAATAGTAACACTGCAATCTATACGTTACTAAGATCTTTAGAGTATTTAACCGACTTCAAAAAAGGAGGTTATCAATTCGACGCTTATGTATCTAATATTTCTAGAACTGCCCTTTTCGTATAATATCATGTTAGTCTATATCAGCATCTGAACGAATGTGCAATATTTCAAAAGTATATATGTATGTACATATGTACGTAAGTATGTATGTACGTTTTTATGTTTGTGTTTGTAAGTATATCTCCGAAACTGCAAGTTCGATTTAAATAATTCCATTTTGTTGTACTACGTATTGTTTAACTTAGGGAATGCTGCAAGTTTCATCGAAATCGGTTCGGTAGTTTTTGAGATAGGGAATTTTAATTCTCACTTTCATACAATTTTGAAGTCGGTTTTATCTTTTTAAAATACTATTAAGTATAATATTTTATTACCCTCAGTAACGTCTAGTTCAATGAATTTAAACGAATAATAGATAACGCAGTCGGGTTTTAAACGCTACACTTATTGTTAATCTACTTACTTCAATGTCGACAGGTTATTCAGGTGTTTTGAAAAACAATACAACTTTAATTGTTATGTGCATACAATACGCATACGTTTTTACGTAATATAGCCTAGTTGTATGTAGGACGGTACATCGATTATGAAAACATTGTTAAGGTTTTAGTGGACGGCCGTCTATTTCATGTCATGGGCCATGGCAATTAGTTACTAAAAGTAAAATGCTCTTATCTCTTAGATTATCTGCTTACAAACGTATAAAAGAGCAAAATGGAGTCGATTTGATCGATATAATATTGTGTTATATTTTTATGTTATTTCATTCTAAGTAGTACCTAACTATCATAACAACAACTGTCGGTCGATTTTAAAATGAAAAGTTCGCTTTTACGGCCGCTTTAAGAGGCTCTATTTTAATGAGAGTTACTGGGAGTTTATTTTTACATAAATTCATTATATTATTTTATCCTTTCTGCTAAAGTCTTCACGAAATAACTACTGTAATCAATAAGCGTATACATATTGGTGCGGTCATGAATGCTTTTAAAATACTTTAATACCTAAAGCCTTAGGCTTCGGCCAAACCTGCACTTCAGGAACGTTGGACGCAGGACGGGGGCGTCTGCAACGCGAGACTGGGGGGTGTGCCAAAATGTTTTAGTTTTCGCTTCGTTATAGAATCGCCGATCAAAATGTATGGAATTGACATAAGACGAGTCTAACGTCAACGTCATATTAACGAACGCTTTTAAGTCAATTCCATACATTTTCATCGGCGATTCTATAACGAAGCGAAAACGAAAACATTTTGGCACACCCCCTGGTGTGCACAGTGCACACATGCGTAACTATACGGTGCGAAACCGTAGATTATTCCCGCGTTGCTGACGCTCCAGCTTCGCAGTCGCTTTGGTCGCGTAGGTTTGGCCGAAGCTTTATTCTATAACCGATCGCTATCTCTACGTAATATTCCCACCACTTGTACAAACAAGCGGAACACTGAATTATTCAGTGAAATGAGCTCCACTAATCGATTTACACCTCCCAAAGTAATTGACGGTCGCATTAAAGAAATAGACATTAGGCAGAATATTTTATCACTTGACACTGTCAATTTAATGACTTGAAATTAAAGTACGCCCATCAGAATACACTTCAGTTTCCCATACAATTTTCTATCATTAAGGATGAAATATTATGTTTCTTTTGTTTTGTTTTGCTTGTTGATCTAAACGCAGTAAGGACAATACGCATACTAAGTATTATTATAATAGAGTGTATTGCTGTGTTTTTTTTCTGAAACGAGACATTCTTGTTTAATAGTTACTTATGCAGGTATATTTTATCCCTAGGCCGCAAGTTCAAGTTCAAGTTTTATATGTACTTTCAATTTTCGTTTTTCCAAACGAATCCCTTACTCCCACGCAGATTGAAGCAAGCAATTTGTCGTACCTAAAACTAGAACAAAGGCCCACGTAGGTGCAATTTTAACCGGTGCAGTTCTTGCATTTTGTCCGAAACGGGAACGTAAGACAATTGACCGAAAAGCATGCAGTCATGATTGATTAATGAAGAGTACGCCGCGAAGGGTTGTGTTGTATGAGTTTGTATGGGTTTGTATCGCGTGCGGCGTTGCATTACTTATGTATGAAACTGCTCCCCTAATACTTACTTACCTCTAATACAACCCTATATCAATGTCATAAGGTTTACTTTCAAAGACTCCAAGGTAGAATAACTATGAATTATTTTTTCGGCTTTCTGGATTTAGGCGTTGCAGTGATGAGCACGATCGATATTATACAGCTGCATGAGTTTGGGAGCAAGGAATTAGTGTCGCATAAAATTCGGCCCCACAGCTGTCCAAATTCAAAGGATAAAAAAAAGATCAAAAAAGATTGTATTCTACTTCTACTATAAAACTACATCAATTTGGGTAGTTGTTGTCAAAACAAAATGAAAATTAAAAGTTGCATCTTTTCAAACTCTACATCAGCGGGGCTAAAATGGTCGTTTAGCAGTTCCTCTCAATCAATTCAGAAAATGAATTGTAAAAACTGTCAAAGTCACGAATGCCTTTAGACCAATTCAATTGGTCTACATCTCTATATCTATAAAGTTTTTTTACTGTTTCATTTGCTTTATCTGTACTTTATTTCTATGAAGTTATATAAGACATTAATTTATACTTTGCATTTAAAACTTGTATGAGGTTTTATGGCATATTTGTCAGGAAATCGGTCGTGGCATCGGTGAATGGTGAATGGTGATCGATATCGTAATTGTATGAAGCGAAGCCATACCGGTGACCACGTGATCGCGCGTCATGAAAATAGAACTACCGTATAGCTTGAAATGAAAAATAACCATCATATTTTCTTCCTAATGTTATGGCAGAACATTTCGCTATATTTGTAGATCACCGTATCTATATAAATGAATTTTAAATTTTAATTTTGAAATGTTCTTGAAAGTCCAAGGAAGGTTTCTATTAGAAGGAAAGGGTTAAGTGATACGAAGTTCAACGGGTCATCTGGTTACTATATTATAATATAAAGTAAAACCAATAGGTATTTTATAAAGTTTTGTGTTTTCTCTCTACTCTTATATAATATGTGCGTTAGCTTAAACTAAATTTTTACTCTCCCTCCGTTTTCTATTACCTAATATTGAATAACAAAATCCCATTTTTCGATTCTATACATAAAATTATAATATTATGTATAATATACATAGCTTCAAATTATACAATCATTAATTTTCCGTAGTTTTAACAACTTCCTATGACAGATAAAAATCTGAACGCTTGGTTTGCTAAACTAATTTTGTGTCTCCATCCATCCATAGACCTATTTTATATTAGTGTGATCATATCATTGTATATCTATTATATCAGACAATACATCTGTTTGTGGCGGAAACTTGCAATTATGGTCGCATTACCTCTAATGCCACGTTGTCGCAGATTGAATAATTCCATAGACAATCTGGTGAATTACAAACACGGAAGTTGGCGCGGCAAAATAAAATGGTCTATGTTTTTTTACAACACCTAAGTCTCAATAAACTTAACTGCCCACTTGCTAATAAATCGGGTGTAGTTACGTAGATATAACACAAAATTAGAGACATAACCAAATATTTTCATAGTTGTTTACTTTAAAATAATTATTGTTATTTTGTTGAATTAAATGAGTTTCTTTGAAAATAATGTATGCAGATTGCAGGTATTTATTTACCCTATAGCTTCAGGACTCAGGAGAGTTGTGGTTTTCAGCAGTACCTATGTATGTTTAATGTTACATAATAATTTTTTCTACATTTTTGGCTATTATATACTTAAAGTCAAATCCTAGTCTTGGACTAATCCTCAATTAAGCTAACATGACCTTCGTAGAATTTTAATTGTAATTAGTACATTAATCCTCTTGCGGGGCTTCGCGGATGTCTCTCGAGTTTCATGGCGGGGACTTGTCTATGGTCTAACAATAGTACTTCCCCTTCGCGCCCGGAACCCTTCTAAATTCGATTTTTTTAAGTATATTTTTTTTATTTTGGCGCGTATTCTTCACACGCTGTGAATCGTTGCAAAGTATAAGTCATGAAAATGTTTTAACGATTTACTCTTTATTCGAATAATATGATTTACCAAAATCTGAGATAGAACTCATGGCATAGGACATAATATATTTATATATAATTTTGTACTGGCTAGAATTAACTTGTTTTTCCAAAATGGATTTCCGCCGGTGGCGTCATTCAAGCCATACATTATAAGCAATTGAAGCTGTAAGTGGGGAAGCTGTTCAAAAGCTTCTAAACCTGCCGTAGGGTGTTTGTGAATCTCTACAAATATAATCTCATAAATATGATCCATCGACACTTGTATGACATTGGTCTGTGCTCTATGGAAATAAGTTTTATATTTAGAACGCGATTTAATATTGAGTATAACAACAACTATTTAGTTAGATTCAGATTAGTCTTCGAAACAGGTAGAGTAAAGTCTACATACTAAGTACTAAGTAGGTATAGCTGATAGACAGAGATGAATTGAGATGATTTTGTATAATTTATGTGGGCCTATACAATGACATTGCACTGTAGTTTTTATGATAAATCTATCAGCGTTAACTTAATAAAAAAATATACGGGACCGACTAATCCATATTGCTTCGTCATATACGTTGAAAAAGCTAATGGCAATGTCAACAACATGGAGTAGTGAATTCTGTCCTAATCTTCGTTTATTATTATCAGGTGGGCTATTATGAGCTCTTATATCCAGCCAGTTTATAGGCCAGTTTACAGGCCGTTGCATAGACACGGCTTGTAAACTGGCTGGAAACTGGCTGGATATAAGAGGTCGTAATAGCCCCCCTGGGCAGTTATAATTGGTGTCTACATGGGTTTTAGGTAGGTACGCCTTAAATATACTGCCTTCTTACACGAGACGCTAGAAGAATCAGAGAAGTTAAATTATAGGCAGATGGCGGACCTACGTAATTTGGTCGCTTTATGTCAAACCCAGCCGATCACACAATTGAATTGAGATAACTCGACTAAATGACGTAGGTCTATCAAATGCGGCCTATGAATCAATTACTTCGATGGTACCTATACAGCTCGACAAGGCTAGTTAAATGAACGTGGCGAGAAAAGGAACTAACGCTGCTATCATACAAAAACGTCATTTTTGACAGTTCTCCTTTACCAGCAGCACCCATTGACATATTCATTTAAAGCCTTGGAGCCTGGAGCACTATAGATAGAAGTATAGTTTGTCAAAAAAGTGAAGAAATTAAAAAGTGGCAACATCGTAGTGTTATCCCTTTTTAGATGGATTTGAAAGGGACAGACAGACAGACTCAATCCTCATACGTCTCAAACCACCCGGAAATCTCATGTTCTCAACTCGTAATTAGAACTAAGCAATTGACGTATAGGTTCTTAATCTTCGTTTGGCGACATCTGTCGTCGGCAGACAGATTCCACACCACTAAGGAAGCACAAAATATATACTTGGAACGCGTTCAAAAACTCCGAGGCTGGACACTTCATGTTAAAAACATTTTTTTCGTCGCAAAGTTTATTAGGACAGTTACCTCTATGAAATGTTAGTGGAATTTGTTGCTTATCTTAATCGAGATAGAGCCGTTTTTCCTATATTTTAAGATTATACCATAGACAATAATTTTTACATAATTAACAAGTACGTGCAAATTTTATAATTAAAACTAATTACCAGTTTTCATTGGCTTCTGTATTCACAAGACTAAAAGAAATATAACAATGCGAAGCTAATACTTACTTATTTTATCACACGTAAAGCTTATAGCTTGTAGCTTCCTCCTTGACTTGAGCTAATTTTGATTAAAAAAAAAGTAGATTTTTTTAACGATAGCGGCTAAAGCCATATACTTTTTTAATCTTCATTGTCCAGTAATTAAGTTATTACTTCCCTTTAATTATGAACCAGACACGAAATACGCACGTGTAAGGCGATACTAATATTAGTCTCTGCGAGGGTCTGAAGTGTCATCATCATGATTCACCATCCTGTTATTGTTTAATGTTTGCACAGAGTCTGGCAAACGATTTCATTGAACGAATTTTCCATAGATTTCGGCTGATTAAGAAAATGTTTTTTGGTCTTAACTCGTTCTCTCTGCCCTTTCTTTCGCCTTTACATTTTTTTATTTATTACTTGGTTCTTAGGCATAACAACTTACAAAGAATATTTTGTAGGTTACGTATCATCTTAGGAATATTCGAATAATATTCCTTGAATTCTAAATTTAAAATTTGAGACCTGTTAATTTCTATTCTCTCTAATGTTTTATCTTTATCTTCACGCTAATTAAAATATCTAATCAATTCTTCATCGGGTTTTTAAGTTGTTTCGTATTTATGCGCAACAGCTGTCCCGCTCAGTTATTTTTAAACGGTTTTGTCTTCGTCTCTTATTTTGTCTAAATATACGCGTTTTGGGAGCGACGCGACATCGCGGCTGGCAACGCGCCAATACAATATGTTTCCCCGTCTTCTTTTGTACATGTCGCAACTTTGGTATTTAGATTGGAGTTTAAAGTATCAAGAATTCAAGTTTTCAATTCAAGATAGTCAAGAATTTAAAAGCTACTACCGTTCAGAACTTCAGACTAATAGAAGCCATCTAGACAATCCGAGCTTCGAGTAGCGTATAGGCTTCTGGACCATCTTTCCGCACTCGTGCAGGGGTTTCAACTAGTCAGTAAATTTTTTCGAGATAAAAAGTATCCTATATCCTTTTACGACATAGACAAACAGAGACAGACACATTATCGCATCTTTAATTATAATATGGATACTGATTTTCTAGCCCTAGTAGAGGTAAAATGTGACTCTTCCAGTTGTTTTACCATTGTTGTGTAATAATTATTATTAATAAATTAATGTTCACCCAGTAATTAGAATCTGAATTCTCGCAATTTGTACAATAACGTGTATTTCCCTTATCATTCGCTACGGTTGAGAAGCAGAAAATTTTAAATGCATCTCAATATTGTAAGTGAATGGCGTTTTGTGATGCTTTGTTCATAATAGCTGCTAGGTTTTCCCCGCTGTATCCTTTATAAGGATTTCAGTAGTACTTGTCTATAGGCAGGTATTAGGTGCCGAGTGGAGACCTCTTGAAAAACTACTCGTAGCACGTAGGGGTCAGGGTTGTCACTCGATAGAAATACAATTTAGAAAATTTTCATTTTTTGTGTATCCGAGGAAAGTAATTCCTAAGCTGCGTGTCCATTTGAGGCAGACTCAGGGCGAGGCCGCACAAGTGGAGAAGCTATCTCAACCTGAGGCAGCGTCTCAACTTCCTCTCTCCGCTGCCTCGGTTTGCTTCAAGTCGAGGCTGCTCGGCCTGAGGCTACTCTAATGGATAGGCGCCTTTATGCTGTAGATATATCAACGTCATTTGGTCTAATCATGTTAATTCAATCATCAATGTTATATTTTGTGATCTGTCGGCTGGGTTTGTCATAACTATGTAGGCCCCATCTGCATCAACTTTTCTATTAGTCCCTACATTAGAATAATTTAAAATTTCTGAAAGATTGAAAGGTAAATAATATAAGACGTACCTAATTTTGTAATAAATAATATCTCTGTTTTTATTTCTATCAGTGGACGTGGGATTAAGAATTCGCCATTATTGTCAAGGACTATAGTGTTGAATAATTACTTATTGTATTTTATTTACTTACATTTAATTATATTTTTAAACATAACACTATTACGCAACTTGTACTTAATTGGCTTTTCAAAACGTCTGTTGTTGCATTATTCGTCGCCAAAAATAAAATCTCATATTTTTCTTTACTCAGTTTGTAGTAACTAATTATTATTTTATATCAGGGTTAGTTTATAAAGCCAAGAGTTGTAAGTCGATGACTTTAACAGTTGAAGTTTGAACTGACTATAACGTGACCTAAAAATAAAGTCACGGGAAGGAAAGAGTAGCCATTAACTCTGCCATTAATTTCGCCGAATTAATGTGACAGCGGCTAGATCAAACGGAAGGAGATATTTTTCTCCAGTAGGTAGGTACTTTATCTAATTTAAATATTAAATTATATGTATTCAAATTTTAAAATAATACCTACTATTCAAGTTATGCACTTAGAAGATAGAACATTATTATAATTTCAAAACTTTGCTGAATGTTAAAAAAGTGACCCAAGTATTGGGTACTCAAACGTGACAACCCTAATTTAAGACCATCCAAATTCTAGTTCATAACCCCAAAAAATCTTCACTATGTCGAGGCGTGCCAGCACTACTTTTAACCGCTTATTATTCTTCTGCTTATTATTTTTTCAACACTTAAATAGTTTACCAACTTAACCCTAATCGATTCCAAATTACTTTCTTATCCCCAAAACCGTTTAGTTCTAGTTTTCCGAATGGTCAGCCCTGATTTCGGCCAAATTCTGGTTTGGACAATAACTAGGGCGTCTATTCTTGGGCGGGCACGACATATTGATGCTACATTGTATGAACAAAGCTTGTTTCATACACTAATGAATTTTCCACGGTTTTACTGCCGACTCCGTCTGTTTGGAATCGTAAACGACGTTTAACGAGATACGTAAAGGATTACGGATTTAGATTTACAATAACTAAATGAAAATATCTCGGAACATAGTACGTCTGATTTGTAAATATCGGTAAACATTGTGTGGAGCTGTGTCGCTTGGGTCGAACAACATGAAGTAACTCAATAAAAAACATGTAAAGTTTTCTATTGAGTCAGTAGTTTTAGTCATCGAGACAACTATTGCACAGGGGGGGGGGGGCTCTGAAGCCTTAAACATTCATCAATAACCAATGACTTGTATTTATACTTATTACTTAGAGATCGTAGCTTATTAATTTTTATGGTACATAGACTGAAAATTTATGTGTGTTACCTACATGATTTACTAGTTGCTATATATTTTATAGCTGGTCATTAGTCGATAATTCTACTACTAATAGCAGGTAAATCAGATTTTCATTGAAGCAATGGTATACACTATACACAGAAAAATTATTTTAATTGTACCGCGTCTAATTATATTATTATGACCTTTTACTTTTGGGAGATACCAAAAAAAAAAACAAATTTCAAGTACTATCCACACTATTTGAATTTAGAACTTCCACTTTTAGCCCCCGCTTCCTGTCTCTATTGACCGAAATCCATAGACAACACTTATCGAGTAGGAGACGCGGCTTATAGGTAAGTAGAGTTTAAAACTGTATTTCCGTGGAATCCTCACAAGCGCATAAGCCCGGCTTTGCAGTGCATCGACCTGTTCCCTCCTGAAACCAACTAAGACCATACAAAACAAAGCTTTATTTTAAGTAGCTCAGCTTTCAGCGTGACCATGTGACTAATAATTATCCAAATACTTTTTATGCCCTCAATTTGAAAATGTATAAAAGTGAATGTTTTTTATAACATAATGTTTTTTAGTTTTCCCTCTCTTAAACTTTCTATCACTTACCTAAATAAACATTTTCCATTAATAAGGTAAAAAAGTTCTTTATTAGGTAAACATTTTTACTTTGTAAAGTTTAATTTCAGGTTAAGTACTAAATTTATTACATCCCAATAAATTCTACAATGTTTCAAGCTTACAATTATTAATGCATCCTCTGGTCCTCAGCATTACAATGTCCATGTCCACGTATTTCAATTTTAAACAATGTAGTTTTAAAAAAAGGTAATCGATGATGAACTAGGTCACACAGTAAAAGGGCATAGCAATTGGTAGAAAAATCAGATAAGGCATAGGACAGTGCGACCTCGGCCGTCAAACGTAAATCGATCATTCGAACATGCGATCCGAATTCTTTGATTTTTAAAAATGGAACAAACACAAAGTGTATTCTTTGGTACAATTAATTATTTGATTCAACAAAGTACGGTAACTTTAATTTAGTACAATTAAATACAATGTTTCAAGTTACTTACAAATGTCTAAAAATAAATGAAAATTTTATAGATGCTCTACAAAACAAAGTTATAAATTACGGTTTGTTTTCAAAGCCTTTGGGTTAATTATTATTTTTAGAAATTAATGCTTCAACTTTGTATATTAAGTATTATCGTATTTTTTCTGAAATAAATATTATATTATGTGGATGACTTATGAGTCTTTAGTGCTACCGGCTACCGCGCTATATCTAAAGTCTAGGTAATATCATTGTACTCGCAGCTAGCTTATACTACGTCTAGTGTTCTCATATTCCTAACTAAAGTAATAAGGATGATGAAAAGGTCAAAGATTAGCGAATTTTGTTAATAAAATTTAAAGAAATCACGGTAAAAAATAAGTGTTCCCAAAATTTCAGCTTGGATGGAGCGTTTCGGACAAGTTTACTTTATCAGATGTTTGAATTGTCATATCTTAGTGAATTTTTAAGCTATCAGAGTCATTCTTTCAGCTATGTTTCTATTTTTAAGGATCATTCAATTGAATGCAATTGGTAATTACTAATAAGAAAAAAAAAATGTCATCATGCTTATATTACTCTTTAAATAATGACATCTAGAATATTGTGATAAAAGCGCACCATATCTATTAAGTAGGTGCTTATAAAATAATTAAAAATATCATAACGCACCTAATATAGAGATGCAGATTTGTTCACTAATTTGACCGCTAGACCATAGAGTAAAAGAGATGTACCAAAATCTACGGCTATAAAGTTCGCTAAGGTCATATTAGTGGGTCCACCGGAGCGCGACGCCGGTGCCGGACTTCCGCCGCCATTTCACCACCAGCCGAGGTCACAGTCCTGTCATTACCTGTGAATTATGGACACAGTTTCCCATTGTGACATTTGTAAGCTCAGCTTGGGGATGTGACAAAATTAAAAAAATATAACCATACAACGTATGTCCTCGACAAATGCTGGTGAGCGGTGACTCTATCACCATTCACCAGCATTAGAGCACATAGTTTCTATCGTGCAAAGTTGAATCTGCATTTACTAAGGTTTGCTACCACAGTTCTGTTATTAGCTGTGAATTATGGAAATCCCATTGTGACATGTAGACGTTAGCTCTGTTCCTCAGTTTATATCAATGTAGAGTTATTATATCCAGCATTTGCCGAAAAGGCAGTCCTATTTGATAAAAAAAATTGTAAAGTTTGTCATTTATATGAAGCTAAACTTTTTTAAAGAGTCACCATCATTTGCTGAGATGGCTGCTACCAGATACCACAGTCTTGTCATAAGCTGTGAATCATGGACTTCCCATTGTGAAATGTAGGCGTGAACTCTGTTGGTCAGTTTGGGGATCAAATCAATGTAGAGTCACTATCATACCATTGTTTTCTGAGAAAAAGGTTCTATTACACACGCTTACTTTTCCACTGCCAAATGTAGACGGAAGCTCAACTGTTTAAAATTTAAATAATGTAGAGTCAATATTTGCTAAGTCGACAGTTCTGTTATTAGCTGGGTATTAAGGACTCAGTTTACCATTGCAAAATTAAGTCGGAAGCTCGACTGTTGGAAAAAATGTAGAGTCACCAGAGTTTCCCGTGGACTTAAACTATTAATAGTTGTGCGAAATGTAGAGTTTGCATTTACCAGTCCTGTCATTAGCGGTGAATTATGGACACAGTTTCCCATTTCGAAATGTTGGCGTAAGTGACGTTGGTCAGTTTGAAGGGATGTGAAAAATGTAGAGTGATCAGCATTTGCTCATAACTCTACATTTTTCACTGAAAACTGGTAACTACTGTACTGGCTACTATACTGATGAGTAGCGACAGAAACACCTCGGCACAGTGATCAGAACGTGGCTCAAATTATAGATCAGTTATAACTTATAAGTATGGAGAAAAATAAATGTAGAGCTATCAGAACTTAAAGACTTGGCATGGCAATGGCAAATTATTATAATAAATGATTACGAAACAATAACACAGAAAGTTGCCAATGCCGGGACAGGGTCCTCTCAGCTGCCAAGCTCCATGATACACACGGAGTATTGTCTACTTGTCGCGAGGCCGGGAGCGAAGCCCGGCCGGACCGAAATAGACTCCGCCTCGAGCTTAACAATGCAATAAAAAGAAATCGACGTCTAACGCTCGCGCTAACTTGAGTCCCGTGTCGTTTGGAATTATTCCAACCTCTATCATCCTAGACGCTTCCGTCGAGTGCTCGTAAAAATAGACCGACGTTGACAGATTCTCTTTTCCTTTGGAGCTGAAACGAAATGTATTTTTGTTGCAGGATTCGGGCTGACCGCGGCCACCGTCGCCGGCGTCCGGGCCGGCTACCCCACCGTGCTGCAGTCGCCGTACGGGTGAGTGCCGTCGTTGTCACCGCCTCTGCATCTGTTTCGCATCTATGTTAAATGGTTCCACCTCGATTTGCCAGCACACGGTGCCGCGATCACATCTCACGAGACAAAAATCAGAGATTGACGTCGATGACAGTAGGGACAGGCTAGGTGTGAGACGATGACGCTCCGGGCGGGCGTCGACAAGAGCGGGGGAGGTCCAGATGGTTGACTGACTTTTGTCTCGGTAGATAAGGCGAGAGGCGCGGCGGCTGACGGCGCGGCGGCCGGCGGACACCTAGGCTATATAAACGAATGTTACACATAGGTATCTATGGCAAGAGTGAGCGTGAGAGTGGATTTTTCGTTTTGGGTGTGAATTAGTCAATTGGGTTTTTAAATGTTTACGTTTTGAAGCTATACCGTTGCATGGGCGGCGCCGGCGGCCGAGCTCGCGGGCGCCGCCCACCTCACAGTTCGCATCGTTCTCGACACTCAATGTTTTATTTAATATATATTTATTTTGTTTTATGCCGTGTTCGTGTACAATTTTGTTGATTTTAATTGATTTTTGTTGGTGGTGGATTTCGTTTAATACACTTACTAAGTACCTGCAGTAACAGAATTTCCCTCGCACAGCGGCGCGCTCTCCTGATCGTTACACGATTCTAAACTATTTGAACAATCCTCAACTTGTAATATCAGGCTTTCGTGTCAAAAAACGGAATCTTTGTACCAACGACTCACGATATAATTTACTTAAATTACCTTTGCTTTGTCTTTTCAAAATTAAAAAGAAGCTAAATATTGTATACGACGATGAAGGGATGTTCCGTTACGCCCAGTGGCCCGATTTTAGGATGCATACTTGATGCATATCGCCGCCGTGTCGTACTTGAAACAGAGATAGCTAAGGTGTAGACGCGCCACCCTTATAGTTACGAACCTAGCTTATAGATTACCTATAGAATACAATCAAATGAAAAGGCTCAAGTATTAATCGATCACCCTTCGCTTTCAATTATATTATTGATGTCCTCGCTTCGACGAAACTAAAGTGGACTGACCACTACGTCTAATCAAAATAAAAGTATATGCATGTAAGTAATTTGGTATCAACTAAAACTAGACGATTCCTAACAATTTAGTCGCGATATGAAGAGTTTAGTATCTGGTTTTTGTACCTTTTGTAGATGTTAAAGCTTGTGTGTCGTGTCGCCAGTTTTATTGCTCTTACGCGTGTTTTTGTATTTTAACCTTTTAGCATCTGTTCGTGAGTCCTTTTTACTTGATTTAACCTAGCTAGCCGTTTGGTAGGTACGTTAGTCTAGCGCACCACAGGTGGGCGGCGCGGCGGGCGGGGCTAGGGCGGCGCGGGGACGCATGCGCCTGGCTCCCGTCTCGCCGACCTACAGTAGGGTACATAGATGTCAATCGCGCATCAATCCGTCGCCGCCGGCGGCTTAGCGTCCGACGGAGACAAAAGCTCGGTTAATTTCATCGAGTAGCTCGGGCCCGGAGCACCCTTTGTGAACGCTGATGCTGCACTCCCGAAGTGCTCTCGAGCACTTGACCGCCCGTCGACATCGCAGAAAAGAATGAATCGACATTTTTCGCTGCCCCTCATTTTCTCGTATTCGTGAATCGTATCGCTATTTTTTGGCTCCAATTATGTTCGCACCGTTTAACCGAGCATCGTGTATTAAAGTCAGACAATCTAAATCCTGATGTCCGCGCGTGTGGGGCGGGCGCGGGGAGCGGGGCGATGCGCGGATAAGTAAAACATCCACGACACGGGGCTATTTTCGTCGCAGCGGTCTCAGATTTGAGCGTACTTTTTAATATTTACCAAGTGACGCACGGCGGCTTATGTTACGCATATTGTAACAGTTTCTATGTCTACTAACATAACAAAATGCTCGTGCCCATCAAGGCTGCATATGGGGCTAGGTACAGTGTGATTAGTTTTGAAGTGTTTATAGATGATCTCTCGCGCTGCGACATATCATCTACGGGCATGGTCTTGTCGCGTTCAATTTTAGCTTCCAGTGTAGCTCAGCAAAATTACTATCCTATCCTAGAGGATAAGCTAAGCTGGCATAAAATTTACCGCGATAAGCCAGAATATTTGGCTCTTCTATCGTTTATATGCGTGCCTGCCTCTTGCAGACTCTCCCCGGGGTACGTGTACGGCGCGCCGAGTTATATGAGCACGGTCGGCGGTGTGGGCTCGGGGGTGGGGGCGGGAGGTGGTTTGGTGCAGCTGCCGCAGCTCCAGCACGCCGCGGCGGTGGCGGCAGCCAACCACCTGTACGAGTACCAGGCGGCCGCGCAGGGCGCAGCGGCGTACCAGCAGCAATACGCAGCGGCAGGCTTCGACCCGTACGCCACAGCTGCAGGTTTGTTTTATACTTAGGCCCGTATAAATAGTCAGTACTTAAGATGCGACCCCGTCTCAAGACGCGGTTCGGCTCTGTGATTGGTCCAAATTTTGACAGCCAACCAATCACAGAGCCTGAACCGTGTCTTGAGACCGAGATGCATCTTGAGTACTGACTATTTATACCGGCCTTAGTATACTTGTTGTTAATTTGTTGGAAAATTACTTACGAAAATGACAGATGGAAGGCTGGTTAAATAAATACCATACATGAACACAAAGGCGGTAACGACGATGCACTCTTGAAGCCTCGAAATGTTGTGTCGGTCAAAAATTCCGCAATTCAATGTCGAGATTCGAGGAAGAATCCAATTATATACCCAACATGAATTTGACGTCACGTACTAATGCTATATTTTATTGAAGCATGTAAAGGGACAAGTGAAAGGTCAGACTACATATCCGGTGCAGCGATTTAGTAACTAACTTAAAATTCATTGCCGGGAATAATTCATATCATCTTTCATTGTTCGAGTCTCGAGGTGTGCTCAAATCGGTTTTCTTCGTTTCAGCAGCGGCAGCAGCGGCTAGCGGCACCGGCTACATGTCACCATACTACGCGCTACCGGGAGGAGGAGTTCAGGGCCCCCTGCTCCCTCCCCTCCCCTACCCCCCGCAACTCCAGGAGGCGCGCATGCAATAGGAACCTCGCATGCGGTAGAGCATGCCCGCCATGCGAAGGTCGAGACATTTCATGCATGCCCGTCGCGGCATATTGTTGATTTGAATTACACAGCATATATAGTTTTAAGATAATAATACGATCACGTTTTTATGTCTACCGAAAGCGAATGACCAAAGCTAAAAGCTTTTACAGTAGATGTAAGTGTACATGACAAGGTATAAGTCAATTAGATGAGAAATAGGTTAAAATTCCTCGATGCACAGCGAAACCAAAGACCTTCGAGTGGAATTCACTTAAAACGTAGGATACGGTGATAATGTACGTTGGTAAAGGTTTAATGGGTCACTAATAACAAAAGGATACAGGTTGAGTACTACTTACTAGACGTTTGCCCTCGGTAACATGTTCCTAAGACGTACGTAACAATAGTTTCATCAAATATGGGTCGGCGAGATTTCGCACGCTACCGACCTTCAAAATAATCTATTACCAATTGTATTAGTATTATTTATAGCAATATTATTCTTGCCTAATTTTTAAACATTTTCTTTAAGATTTAATCATGATAGATCTTTTGTAAATTGTTTTAGTGTTAGGCGTTGCCGTGCCATCTCTCTGTATATTATACCAAAACCGATCTGAATCTGAATAATTTTAAGAAGGTATTGAACCTTCTCACTGATGTCATCTGCAGACTTTTGAAATGGTATGGCAATGCAATGGTGTTAGGTATAATTTGTCCAAACAGCTGTTCTATGACAATAAATTGTAAGAGGCGTATTCCCGCTGTTTGCTATCTTCCTTCTCATTTCAAATGTTTAAACTCCATGACAAATGTTTTTAAACGAACGCTAACATGCGCCATCTTAGGACTGCTCGATTTTTTAATTTTACCAGTAGCTACGTTGGTATAAACTTTAGGTCTCCAATCACATTTTTAAAGATTAACTTCCATCTCCACTTCCTTTAGATATTTTCTCATGCGTACTTAATTTTGTACTTAAATATTATGTTCATTTTAATGTCTTAAAAAATTTCGTGTTTGGAATGCATGTAATGCAATCTTGCTAATAATTTGTATTTTCTATGAATAATAATTTAATTACTTATATAATATTATGTACCTACACTTCTAAATTATTTATTATGTACTCAAATTGTACAATCTCGTACTACCAACTATCGGGTTACTTAAATTATTATTATAACTATCTTCCTACTTATGTTTTTTTGAATAATGCCAGTTTTTGATAACCATCCCTAATGCTGAGTGTATACCTTTTCGGCTTTGGCTGCACTGACTAGGTGAAGTCCTATCTATTCTTTAAGATTTTACCAAGATTTACACGATACAATATGGCACCTAAGTTCTTTGAGTCTAAGAAGGTAAAATTGGATAGATATATGACCCTAAAAGACACTTTGCGTTAAGGTTGGTCAAAATGGGAATTTTGTAATTACTTAGTATTAGACATCTACGCGTAAATTAAGTATATTCTTAACCTTGTGAATATTACGAAAATAAAGAAATATTTCTTCTATTCAAAAATATTAGGTCAAACGGTACATTACTTACCGTTGTTTGTTTGAAAGAAATGATAAAATACGTTTTTAACGACGTCTTTTATCATGCACGTTCGAATTTTAAATAGTTGACCCATTTTTTATATTGCGTTCCGATTCACGCTAAAAGTTCTTGTAGGTATACTTATTTACTAATTGAGACATCTAGGTATCAGCTGAAAGAATAAAACGTTTTAGATTGAAATAAGATAATCAATTCGTAATAATAATTATTATATTCGATAAAATTAATTAAATACCAGTGCCCAAGAGCTGATGATGGTTCATAAAGATCCTAAGTACTTTTAGTACCTATTCGAAAATGTAGAGTTCAAAGTACTTTGTCTACAAATTGTGAAACCGTGTCGAGACGGTAAAAGGTATACTAGTGTATGTATTGTGCTAAGTAAATCTAGCTTTTTAGGTCTTTATCATGTCCATATTGCTCAATGTGTCCTTATTGTGGACTTGGTTTAGCATAAGGGAAGATCTTCTCTCGTACTATCTAGATAAATGTAAGCGATGAGACCCTTTTTCTATTTCTCCAAAGCGGTATAGGGTACTTACTAGGTAGAATAATTATTGAAATACTAGTCCATGTAATTTAAATGTTAATTTTGACCTGCGCTGGCCGTTCTCGTGCGAGGAATCGGCATAGAAAAGGTGTAGGTGAAATATTTTCGTATAGGCTATTAGAAAAATCCTTTTAATTAAGAAAAATAACCATTTTGTTCTTAGAATTAATGTTGCCGGTACACTGAGCTATGTGAGAATACTAAGGTTAAACTATATTCTGTTACGTTTATCTTTGGCATAAACGATCCGTGTCAAACGTGTCAAAACATAATATTATCTCTATCTTTCTTATTACAAGTAACTCAAGTAAGAAAGTAAAGTGTATCACGTGATTTTTGGACACGAATGTACAGTGTACGTAAAGTCTGATCTATACGTATATTACCTCAATGACAATCAATCGGTTTTATGAGTAGGACCTTTTCTTAAATTTACTCTTTCATCCAGAATTGATTTAAAAGTACTTTTGAAATATGTTTTTGTTTATACCCACAACTTCAAATATATTTTTGGACTAAAATTATCCAATATTATTGTTCTATATTAAAAGGATGCCAGTGTAGTAATATAATTATTTTGAGTTAAATAGAAATAGTCAACAGATAATAGTGATTAAGTTTTAATTTTAATTTCTATAATATGCTGTTATTCGTATCTAATTTATTTTGTTGATATTTGTAAATCTACATGTTAATATCTATTTATTGTGGAAGAGTAAAATTGTTGAATATTATTATCGAGGTATTGGCCGACGCCATGTCAATTCGGTATACACATAGAATATAACATGTACTTATTAATTAAGTAGAATATATAACACATGTACCAAAAACATACTATGTTAGCCATAATGAATGTGGCCATCTTGCCTTATGATAGATTATACAGGCTATGTATACTTTATACATAAATATAGTAAAAATATATTTTATAATATTATAACACATATCTTGATCTGGGGCCTATTGATATCAGAGAGTGTAGTTATTGTATGGGTTATATTATATATACCAATTTTAAGGTGGTAGCGGGACTGATTTTAAAACAATAACATGTCGGTCTCTAGAACCATGGAATTATATAACACTTCGTCATAAAAAAAAACTTGTGTTCTAAATTCAAAATAAAAAGTGTTTTTATCTGCATATTAAAAAACAACCTGCTCCCAAAGATTGCAGTAGGCCCACTGTGAGTTCGGTGTATTCGCCGAAACTGTCCATTAGTGCATTTCACTCAGTATAATTTAAGCACAATAATATTTATGTATTTAAACATTTTTATATTTAAATTCATAATAAATAACTAAATAATTATTGTTATATATAATTAATTTAAAATTAAGTATACTTAAATGTACTTAATGTAGGATATTATAAAAATGAAAAATAATAATTTATAAGGCAGTTTGTGTGTTTTTTATACCCTTTACTCCTTTTATGTACCTATATAATAAGAAATGGACAAAGTTGGACCTTTTCGTAGTGTTGGGTGAGGCCAAACGAGCGTAATTTTGTGAGTCGTGACTCGTGAGTCGCATAGAAAATTCCTACTTCATTTAATTCGCACGAGCGTAATTTTGTAAATTGTAAGTCATGATTAGTATGAAAAATAATTTACGCGACCGAAATTCTGCGACTTACGACTCACAAAATTACGCTCGTTTGGTCTCACCCTTACCTACTGCATACTTAGACTGCTGCATACTTAGAAATGTTTTAATTCAAGCTAATAATGCTAATTAATATATTAATGTCATTACTAAAGTACCATCTAAGAAATTGATTCAAAGCTAGAAGTTAGAACTGCTAGAAGGCGGACCTACGTAGTTTGGTGGGGATAGGTGAGTCAGTCGTCGTGAATCTAGCACAGACTAGGTACTCAGAAGAACTAACGTTATCTGTAGTGTAGGCTGGGTTTGACATGATGCAACCAAGGGCGTTACCGAGTGGGGGGAAGGGGGATGGGCAGGGGGGTTCAGTTGCACCCCACTAGAGATTAAATGTAGAAAATTTTCATAAATTATTGATATTGATATCAGAACCGTAATTCTTATTACAATCGTCATCGACTATCGAGGCGAAGACTCCCAAAGTGACGTTTCATGCTCTCTCTCTCTCTCTCTCTCTCTCTCGACTGTACCAGGCGTTAGGATTTTTTATCCTCCTTATTAATAATTGCCCCATTGCCGGCCCTCTAGACGAGCAATTTTATCGTCAATAATATTAAATATATTATAAATTATAATATTATATCATGCTTTAATTTTATTGAACCCATAGGCAATACCCCAGTCAAGCTGGACATTTGCATAAAAAAATTTACTGATTTTCAGCTTGGTTTGTTAAACTATTATTATATTGTATTCTGTGGCTTGGTGCGAATGTACACGGTACACAATATGCAAGTTCAAAAGTCTGACTTGACTGGGGTACGAAGGCGCGCGATGTTCAATGGCTCTGGCCTCTGGGGAACAGACTGCCCGCAGTGCCTGCTGTGAAGTGCTGTGCTGAGGTGGTAACACTGTCTGACTGACTGACCGACTGACTGATTGACTGACTGATTGACTGATTCATCATCGCAGAGCAAAAACTGTTAAAGTTACAGCCACGAAATTTGGTGAGCAGGGTTGTTTTATTAAGTAGACACCCACTAAGGAAGGAATTTTGGAAATTTTAACCCGAAGGGAGTGAAATAGGTGTTGAAAGTTTGTATGAAAGTCCGTCATTTCTTAATTTAGAAACATGAAACTTTATTTTTGGGCTACTGAATAAAAATAAATAAATACGTATTTAAGCGTTTTTGGAAATTCTACCCCCAAGGGGGTGAAATTGGGGTTGAAAGTTTGAATGAAAGACCGTCATTTCTTGAGTTAGAAACATGAAACTTTGTTTTTGGGCTATTGATTAAAAATGAATAAATAAAATAAAGTGTTTTTGGAAATTCTACCCCCAAGGTATTGGGGTTGAAAGTCTGAATGAAAGTCCGTCATTTCTTAAGTTAGAAACATGAAACTTTATTATTGGGTTATTAATTAAAATTAAATGGATGTATATTTAAGCGTTTCTGGAAATTCTACCCCAAGGGGGTGAAATTGGGGTTGACAGTTTGTATGAAACTTTGTCAATTTCAAACCGATCGGTCTGAGACTTTGCATGCATTTAAAGCTACTATGACGTAGGCATCTCCTAAAAAAGGATTTTAAAAATTCCACTCCTAAGGGGGTAAAAGAGGGGATGATATGTATTTATAAAGATACTACTATGATGTAGGCATCCCCTCAGAAAGGAATTTAATAAATTCCATCCCTAAGGGGATGAAATAGGGGATGAAAGTTTTTAGAAATTTTCTTAGACTTTCGACTGATTGAACTGAAATTGTTAAAGATTGTAACCTAAACTAAACATACAATTTTCGAGTGTCATTTGATTAATATGTGCCTACTTGGCTGCGGGTCTCGTTTTTACCCTTTGAGTAAGAGACCTTAAAAGGAGAAAATTATCCATCTCCGTTATTATATTATGCTAACGTGGACGAAGTCGCGGGCAACAGCTAGTCATATTATAATATTAATATAAACTAAAACTTTACTCGTTCAGTTGACTTGGTCTTGAACATATTTTACTTGGACTGCACTTACAATTTATTTAAACTTTGAGAAAAGAGATGCTGCAGATTATAATTTAAATACGAGAATCCCGCTTTTTTGCTTGACACTGGCAATATTTTATATTGTCGAAAAAGAAAGAGTTTTGCCGGGAATGTGAAAGAGTGATGTTGTGATTTTGACTTTTGTATTATTTTCCTGGAATTGGGTTTTTATTAATGTGTAGTATTGGTAGAATATTAACCATTAGATATTCATTATCGTACACAAGTGTAGGAAAGTGATGCATTATCCAGAAACGTGCGATTTTGTGTTCCCGCCAAAACTCCATCGAAAGTTTCAGTAAAGCGTCTACCACGCTGAATACACCGACTTGACTTTCTGACTGTATTGACTTTTACCAAAGACTTTGACTAGACTTTAGACCTGACGATACTTATAGAAAAATGATGTAAAAACAATAAGATGTATTTTAAGGACTGGGCTAAAAGGACTAGAATCCAGGCCCGTAAAATTAAATAAATAAAATAAATAAAAAAAAAATCGAAAAAGAAAAAAAATTTCAGGCCTAATATTTTTCAAGAAGTGCCCAAAAATTTGTAATAAACTGGTTCTAGATGTAGGTACAGATGTTAACAAAATTTACCAAGTGTGTTGTTTTGTGATTTTGTGTCTCGTTTTTGCTATTTTATTCTTGTTTTTCCGCCTTTTACTTGTCAATAATCTAGCCCCGCGTTCCACCTGGCGTTAAAAACGATCAAAACGCTGAAAATGCCTCCTATTTTAGCGTTTTGATCGTTTTCAACGCCAAGTGGAACGCGCACACTATCATAATTTACTTTGCTTTAGCTCTAACGCCATTAAAAAAATTAATTGACATTGACAGCTCACAAGTGACAAATGACAGACAGCTGAGTGCTGACAATTGACATTTGACAGAAACAAAACCAAGCTCAAACAAAATAATGTGTTCTATGCAAAATACCATCAAAATACAATTTTAAATTGCCGAATCTTGTTTTGAAAGAATATTTAATATATTTAGCGATATTATAACCAAGATATTATCTAGTTTTTTAAAGCTTTATTGC
Organism: Plebejus argus; assembly: GCA_905404155.3. Taxonomy (NCBI): domain Eukaryota; kingdom Metazoa; phylum Arthropoda; class Insecta; order Lepidoptera; family Lycaenidae; genus Plebejus; species Plebejus argus. The sequence goes on from FR989935.1 coordinate 12,337,794, forward strand.
AGTTATAAATGAAATCAAAATATTTGAGTGTATAATATTGAAGTAAAGTGCCAACTGAAAGCCACGCAATGGCAGGGCAAGGGCATCAGTTTCCGGGCAATTTCCAGGCCGGAGCTGGACCCATGAGGTCTGGATTTGGCGCCGGTCCGATGGGTGGACAAATGCAGGCCATGCCCAATCAATTAGCAGGTACTTAGCAATGAACGGACATTCAACTTCACTTTGTTTCAATAACCTCTTTGAACGATATGTTATTGTCAGTTCACAGTGATTTTATACGTTAACGATAATACTACAAGTTTCAATACTAAAAATATGCTAATACTACAAGTCTCTTCAGTTCTATAATAAGTTCTACTTTCAATGTGGTACTTATATTTCCAGGTGTGATGGGTGGTCAAATGGCAAATCCCGGTATGGTTGGCATGGGTAACCAGATGGTGCCACCGTATGGTGCCACAATGCAGAGTCAAATGGCCACAATGGGAATGGGAGCTCAGGTATTACATAAAAATTTGTGTAAACTTTATATTATGTTGTAAGAGTAACCTGCTTTACAGTTACCATTTTATATCTACTATTATAGTAGAGACTCTTGGTTAGAACAATATTATGGTAAATGTAAAGCTTGCCATAGATGAGCAGGCCATTTCATTTCACACACCAAAACTGAGTAAGTCTAAAACTAAGTCTAGTAGGTACTAAATTGATGACATACATTAAGTATGGATTTAGGCAGAGACCAGACATATTTAGGGTACATTTTTGAGTATTACCACATCTTTTGGATGTTATGCCACATTTTTAAATGCTGTTGAAATTGACGTTTAGTTGATATCTCTCATTATTGATTCTGATGTAAGTTAGCCTAAAAAAATATTTTCATCCATAATTCATTTAATGTAAGACATACATTGATTACATATTGTAATTAGAGAAGGCAACCAAAATAAGAAAAAAACTTATACTTTTTTAGGGTATGGGTGTCGGTGTGAACCCTGGTCCAGGTGGGATGGGTCCCCAGGGTCTGTCCAGTCAGCCGCCAGTCTTGGCTGCTCAACAGGGAGGTATGATCAGAAATATTTTATATAATAAAAAAAATGCCCACAAAAAGTATAAGTATGTACATTATCCACATTTAAACAAAATGTATAAAAATTAAAACACATTTGAATTTACTATGGGAGTAGATATTTTAGTGAGGCTTCTGAGTTCTGCTCCTGTAAAGGTTTACACTAAAATCATGACTTACAAAATTACGCTCGTGTGAATGAAGAAGGAATTTACTATGAAGTTTCACATGAAGCAGAATTTCTGCCAAGTGCCAACTGAAATTCTGTGACTTCACCCTAAAAGTAAGTGTCAATATTGCAATTTCAGGTATGGGGGGTGGTGCGGTGCCGCCGGCCGCCGTGGCCCCCGCCGCGCCAGCCGCTCCGCCGCAGAACAAGGAGTTCAACACGGCATCCTTGTGCAAGTCAGTGAATATGCATATTTGCTTGGTTACCATGGTTGTTGCAGTTGTTTCTGCAAGCTTCTGCAGTAGGCCTGTTGCTCTTCAAATGCTTCTAACTATCTTACTATAGTCTGTTCTTGTTCCTGTGTATAATATAGTGTATGTACAGTAGGATAAATAAAACATCTTATATTATATTTACTATTTAGTATCAAACATTGAAATCTGTTCAGTGGTTGTTTCTATATAAAATTTATCAAAATTTTTATCAACCTTAATGTTTGAGTAAAACATTATAACTGATGATTAATAAGCACACAGACTGTGCGTTGATCTACCTACTCACATAATATCTCTTAATTTCTTACTTATTCTTCACAGATTCGGCCAAGAAACGGTGCAGGATATAGTCAGCAGAACACAAGACGTCTTCCAAAACCTGAAAGCAATGCAGCCACCCAACGGCACTCAACATGGAGAAAACTCAAGTAACGATAAGAAGGCCAAAATGCAGGAGCAGCTACGGACTATAAGACTTTTGTTCAAGAGATTACGGCTGATATATGAAAAGTGCAATGAGACATGTCAGGTATGTGCACAAAGACTTATTATAAAGTCCTGCTTGCTTCGATATGCCTAGTGCCACTCTTATGCCTACAAGGATCTTGTAGAATGCAAAACATATCCTTTAGGATTGTAAGATGAAATATTGACTCTCAAACTCAATGGGACAAGACAAGCCATTTGTACTTTCAAGTATTAACACTGAAAAAAAGGTCAAATATACGACTGAAGCACTAAGGTTTCTGTACCATGTATTACTATCGAGCAAAATAAACAAAAATGTAGTTTCTTGTGTGTGAGTGAGCTCCCCTATGTTTTATTTTAAACTTATTAGAAATTATACTACTGACGGATGGACGGGAAGACAGGAAAGTGTTGGTGAAATCTCCCTTTAGATGCGGAATTCTAAAAAGCAAGGTTTATAATAAATCCCATATTATAATATTATTATGTAATATTTTCTGCTTCAGGGCATGGAATACACGCACATGGAGAGTTTAATCCCAATAAAGGACGAGGCTGAAAACAAAGCGCTTGACGAGCGACGGAACACAGAGTCCTACAAACTAGTTCTAGAAGAGAACAGGCAGTTGACAGAACAGGTAGAATTCTATACTTATTACTTACTGTACCTATTTCTATTTCATTTGAAATTTTGAAAATCGAATTGATTTTGATTGAATTGATTTTGAAAATCGAAATATCGCCATATTTTGCCACAAGAGCTTTTACAATGCAAAACGAAATGTTTGTCGATCAAATTCTAATTTGGAACTGTGCACTGGTATCATTTTATGCAAAATGTAAACTGCTTAACGGCGTGTAGTCATAGTGAATGTGATACAATAATATCTTGATTATTATATATTCAGGTGGTGTTAAAAAATAAGCAGCTAAAAGAAGTGATCACTAATCTACGGACGATTATTTGGGAAATTAACGTCATGCTGACAATGCGGAAATCATAAGTGGAATATAAATATGGCGGCGCCAGTATCATTGGATTCCGGTTCTGTTTTATATTGATGCAGTGACAGGCCCCAGTGTCATTGGATTCCATTCCTGTATCAGAGCATAATGTTGATTTATATGAATACAGCTGCGTTACTCCTGACAGAATCAAAATCGAATCAGCTCGATCTCAACTGATTTTGCTATTTCCGACATGTATACTAGCGCACGATCGTGCTGCGGCTCGATTTGGAACTAATCAGAATCCTAAAAAAATCGTATCAGTTTCGGAGGCTGCAAAGTAAAGGCTGCAAGGGCTGTAATGTTCAAGATACTGGATTCCGAACTGGGTTGAAACATACAGCTACTGGATTATCAACAGTGCTGATTCACCTGCGCTACTTGTCTCCTCATTTACTAAATCTGCCTCGTAACTGATGAAACTATTGTCAATGATTGAGATCACACACCAATATAGTTGGTCATATCGAAATCAAATAGTTGTATAGGAAAATGAATGTTTTTATAGCTGCTGTTCTCAGGTGGACTATTTAATTAATTAGGTAGATAATAATTTAATTGTATGATATAGGTTTAAATAAAATATGCTAACTAGATACTAACGTCACTTATTTCAGCACCTTACTCTATTATAATAAAGTAGATAACGCCCGCATCTCCGTTGCGCCAAAATTCGTTTATCGCGCGGGAACCGTACATTTTTCCGGGAAAAAAGTAACCTATGTCCTTTCCCGGGACTCAAAGTATCTCCATACCAAATTTTAGAAAAATCGATATACCAGTTTGGGCGTTAAGAAGTAACAGACAGACATACTTTGACATTTATAATATTAGCAAGTATGGATTTTAAACACAAATGATTCGAATTGCTATGGGAACATAGATGCATAGGTCTATTATAATTATTATTAATTCTTAGTTCCAAAGATATAAAAAGGATTATAATAAATAAAAACAAGATTTAAACTCCTTTATTAAATACAAAATTGAGCATTTAATAATATTGGCAAGATTTAAAAAATCAGCGACATAATATTATAAATAAGTTATAAGTATTGTATTGAAATATCACTTTCGAATAAGCTAAGCTAATATCCTAATTTTAGAATGGCTAACGACAAAATTCTTCTCTTAAGATTTTTACCGTAAGTTCTTACCGAGATGAAACCAAACGCTACTTGATGCATAAATTAAAGCTAAACTAAAAAATCTAATAGTTTGACGCGTGGTCGTGTCGCGTTTCGTTTGTCTCGGTGTGAACTGGCCCTAATTTACAGGCAAGGTAGTGTTTGAGAATTCAGTTAAGTTAATCATTATAATATTTTTTAGTTCTGCAGAATGTTACTGTTGCACACTGAAACGACCTTTAATCCACAGGAGTAGAGTTCATTTTAGCGTGTACGACTCTGCAGGATGCTGATTTATCTGCGCTCCTGAGTTTTTACTTCGTAGCTGCCTTTCGCGACTTGGTTCTCATAGGGGCGTCGGTCGATGACGGATTCTGATGGAATGTCTTCTGTAATTTTCAAGTCCTGGGGAATTTCTGGCGCCGCTTCCACTTCCTTGCCCACGCTTCGACCGACCGGAAGCGCGTGGAACGCTTCGGCCAAATCTGGATTGATCTCTTCCAAAGGAGTGTCACCGTTCTGGATGTAGACTGGCACGTACCCTGGCTTCTCCGGCAGGAATTGCCATTTCGGACGGGCCTCTGGAAATAAAATATTAAAATAAATCAAGTGTAACAAGAAATGTTTCAAAATCGGTTACAAATGGCTGAGTAATGGAACAAAAAGGATGCACTGTTGAAGACAGATCCGGTAAAATTTTGAAATTTATTGCCGAGGAATAAGGCCACAACGTGATAACTGATAACTGATAAACTATGGATCTGTTTTAACCGCACTCGTCTTTTTGCAGGTAGGTTTAAGGTATTTTTTTTCTGACTCATTAGTGCTATAATATCTTTTATTGATATATGAGTATAATCACGATTTTCGCTCGTAATTGCAAAATACTTAAAACTAATTTCGTGCAACCTTGTCTTCAAATGCATTTGGATATGCCGTAGCTCATCAATGTTATTCATTCATCGGCTATATTCATCGGTCATGATAATCTTTTAAAAAATCTTTATAATAACAAAATCCTGAATAATGTAAAGTGACTGCTAGATAATTTAACAACCATAGTCCATACATATCTAAAGGATAGAACCTAGCACTACTCATCGCTTAAAAAAATCTTATGCTGAACTTGCTTGTCTAACTAGTAACTACTAACTAGGTAAGTAGTAAGTACCTATAATCAATATAGGTACATGTGCTTTGAGGGTCTCGATTTCCTTACATAAGGAGTCCTAACCGCTCGCGTGGAGTCGTGACCAGTTCTGCTGGGAGGTATAATTTGAGGTCACACCACACATGCACCGCGTGCGTCAATTCGTTAATAGATATCAGATAGGCACTTGTTCAAATTGTTCTGTGGGTCGTTCAACTTCGCGATAAACTTATAATTATATCGAAACTCTGGTCTGCCAAAATTCGTATATCGCTCGGAAACCGTACATTTTCGGGGTTAAAAAGTATCCTATGACCTTTCCTGTGAGTCAAAATATCCATATACCCACCAAAATCGGTTCAGCGGTTAGGGCGTGAAAAGATAACAGACAGACAGACAGGCAGACGCACTTTCGCATTTATAGTGTGTCTGTTTGTCTGATACCTCTTCACGTCCAAACAGCAGAATCGATTTTGCTGAAATTTCGTATAGATATAGTATAAGTCCCGGGAAAAGACATTGGATACTTTTTATACCGGTGAAATACTTACGGCTCTCGCTCAAATTTTGGATCAAGGCAGTTCCGGGCGTCATCTAGTGTACAAATAAAGAATATTCTACTCCAACTATGCAAGCTTTTCTTCTTAATAACTGCAATTTATTTTTATGGCCGGCATAATTAAATAAAGAAGAGAAAGTAACAAAAAGCTAAATGTTAGTGCCGATTTTACGAGCTCTTGCGGTCTGAGTTTGATTTATAGTTATAAGCCAGGGCTTACAACTTATAAGCTATAACTGCTTATAATAAGCTGGTATAATAAAATAAAAATCAATCGCTTCGATCCATCGTTAATTCGCAAAATATGAAGTGGTAGGAAATTCTTGGGAAGGAAATAAATTATATTAATTTTTTAAGTACCTAGTTACTTTACTTATATAAATTTCATTTCGATTGATTAATCGATCGCAATTCGCTATTGAGTTGCTGCTCTTAAACTTCATTCTTTCAAATTAACAAAAGACCGAGAGGAAGCTCTACCTTGAACAGTGTAGGTTTATCTTTTAAGCTTTATATCAATAATGGCACACCAGAGAAAATATTAATTCCTTTGATTATATACACGTCTATATAATCAAAGATTAATTCATATAGGCAAATATTATACAAATGCCCTATAATTATTAGTGTTTGCAAGTTGGTTTTAGTTCCGTCCTCTGACAATGAATCAACTTCTCTGATGAACCTACACAAATACATAGAATAAACCTACAACTACCATCTTACTTTTAGCGTTGCCGTCGAATAAAACCGTTACAATGTTCTATAATAATTATTATTGGACGTCTATCATATTTTAGTACGTACTTTCCACTTTAGTCTTACCACGTTAGCATAAGGTTGAAAACTGTTATTTTAACTTTAGCATACATTGTTCTTTATGTGGTGTACATAAAATCGAAATCACAGCATCAGTTGTATGTGCGACTTTCAAGTAACGGTACCGTTTTTGCCGGTCAAAAGTTAACTGTTACCGCTAACCACATGTTACATCACATCAATTCACATCCGAAATCGATTTATAGCCGTAGGCCAACATAATGGACAAAAAAGATCTATGTTAACCTAATCTTCCTATCAAAAAGATCCACATTTAAGGCGTTTCCACCAGAGATGTGTTGCCAGGAATGTGTTTTTAAGATCCAATAGAATCGCTGCGCTGAACGAGATCACATCAATAAAGTGATTCTATTGGTCCTCGCAACACATCTCTGGTGGAAACGCAGCCTAAAACTGTGTTTTTTTTTTAATTCTAGTTATTACTCTATGTATCGACTCCATTGTCGATCTGTCTCTATCACGTGAACATACAGGTCTAGAAGGCTTTTTGGCACGTAGCCATAGCTGCTTGCTCCCCGCACCTCCCCGCCCGGATGACAATGTCATTCAAGAGTCAAGTGACACAAGATGATATGAGCAACCTACAAAGTACAGACATACAGATCTACAAGATCCTTGTAGATCTGTACTTTGTAGGTTGCTCATAAGTCATAAACCGTATTCATTAATCGTGATATTGTTTTAAACAACTTTGTGCGCTACTCCGACTCCTTCTTACCTGGTGTATTTATTTAAGAATAGGACTCACAACAATGACATTCATTTTCAAAAGTTAAAATCACCCTTGTAATGAATGTGTAGAACTGTAGAGTCTAGATATAAGTTATTCATAGAATAGTAGGTCTTAGGGTTAACAGCTTCAACGTAGTTATCTATTTAGGTTACACCACACAACTATAATAATTATAGTCTATACTCTATTAGCATTGAGACTGTGACGTCATCAGCGAAATGTCAAAATTGACCAATGACGATCCCTACAAATGTATCAAGAATTTCAACAGAAAAAAAAAACTTAACTAACCCGCGGCTGCGATCAGACGCACTGAGGTCTAAGAGACATTTAACGATGATTGAACTTTAATTTAATGAAGAGTTTGATAGATAATGGGGCTTATGTCATTTAATTATGTTCATTTAATTACAGTTAATTAATTAATGTTCCACTCTGAGTGCGGCAGCTAGAGACATTTAATGTTGATTATCCTTGAATTTAATAAAGATTATTGGGCTACAGATAATGGGGCTTGTGTTCATTAATTATAATTACAGTTAAGTAATTAATATTCGTCTCTGAGTGCGGTAGTTAGACAATCTACGTAACGTCGTTCAAACACACATGACTGACAGAATGAATCAAACACTACCGAAACAGTCCCAGTCCCATTTAGCACGCCGCACGACATCTTTCTTACGTTTACGCCCTTTGGTAGTTTTAACTATGTTTTTTACCCTATTTTGTCTATGGCAGTTTTATCGCTTCTTTCATAAAACTGCACACGGTGAAGCTACACCAAAGCTACATATTCTTTATCAGGTTATAAATAGTCAGAGTCATTGTCCTGACCACGACCACGGACCAGTCAGCTGTGACCACGAACAGGTCCATCTTGTTTGTTTTTGCATCGTTATAGAGTATCAATTATGAAGCTCTACATTACCGCGTCTTGAGCTTCCAAATTCGAATTTTTAAAATATGTTTTTTTTTATTTTATTTCGCCTAGTTTTAGGTTAGGCATAGAAGTATTATAGATACCTACTTGTTGATCCAAAAATGTAGCCAAAAAATAGGGATACTTCTTATAGGTACCTATTCTTTTTGCTATTCAATTGAAGATCGAAAATGGCGTTAATATTATATCCTAAGTTTAGAAACATTGGCTAAACTAGGCACTACTATTTGCTATTTTTGTTTTTATAGCTGTAGTGATAAAATTTTGATATATTACTATACTTACCTCGTGGTTTAACTAGTTAGCAATTAAGGTTACTATCTCTGTGTATGTTTCTGAAACTTGATCATAATAAGTAAGTACCTATACTTATTTTTTATACGGTCTTGAACATACTCTTTAACCTTAGCTAAGGTAATAAAGTGAAGTAAAAACTGTAGTATAAGGTAGGCAGGTATATCTTTTTTTTTTAAATATATTTTAAAACTACATTTTCTAGAATCTCTGAGATCACTATGAGGTAATCTATAAAAAGTTTTAAAATTATAAACCTGATTAGAAACTACCTGCTTCGCTTGATTCATGCTAAGTTGAATCATCATCGACAGTAAAAAATATACTAGTCATTATAGTAATAATAATAATAAGCCCCATACCTATTTCGGTGACTAGTAAGTAGTAATATTAAAACCAAGCCAGCCATGCAGAAGTCAAGTCACATAGTACACTATAGTGTCCAAATGTGAGAGCAATACGCTACGATACTTTAAGTTTTCAAATATAATATACCCATTGAAGGGATGAGCGGGACAACCCCAACACAAATTGAGGAGGTCTCACGTTATGTTTTAATTGCTGGTGCTGCGTCGAGCGTGAAAACATTGCAGTAAACTCCCCTTTGTCCTGACTCCTGACTCCTGTCTTGAGTTCAAACGGCGAATCAAGGCTCGAAAATACGTCATAAATATTTGTAAAAAAGTGCCTCGTTATTTTGATTTAAAAACCTATTATTATTACTTAACTTTTTTAAAACAAAGCTCTTCGCTCACGACACGGAAACTTAGCTCACGAGAAACTACGGTCGTGACTGACGCTATATACAATCAATTAGTGTTATTTTTTTGTTATGTTATGTCTTAGATAAAACAATTATGATAGAGTGAATGATGAGCGATTAGTACATCACTTGTACATCAGTATCATTTATATCCTGAAAGCGTTTGATCATCTCGTGGTACAAATTACTTAAGTTAAGATAGAAATTATGCCCGCAATTTTCAAAAAGGTCGAAGATACATTATCTATTATGTTTAAAACTATCCTGTGTCATTAATTCATAAATTTAATCTAAACCGGTTTCATTTTTAGGGTTCCGTACCCAAAGGGTAAAAACGGGACCATATTACTAAGACTTCGATGACGTCTGTCCGTCCGTCCGTCCGTCTGTCTCCAGGCTGTAACTCAAGAACGGTAATATAGCTAGAGAGTTGAAATTTTCACAGATTATGTATTTCTGCTGCCGATATAAGAACAACTACTAAAAACAAAATAAATTAAATATTTAAGGGGGCTCCCATACAAAAAACGTGATTTTGAAACATGTTTTGCTCGGTATCAATGATGACAGCAGATAGGCACCTGAAATGTTCACAACATATTCAGCTGTATTTATTTATACTTTAATAATTAATAATAAAATTTAAATAAAATGAATAATTAAAGAGGGCTTCGGGCTTCCATACAAAAAACACAATTTTTTACTAGTTTTGCTCTGTAATGGTACGGAACCCTTCGTGCGCGAGTCCAACTCGCATTTGGCCGATTTTTTATTCATGAAAACAACATTTTAGAGATTAATATACAAGAATGGATATTTTACAGCGTGTTACATTGGTATTTATAAAATTTGCTAAACATTTTTGTCCTAAATAGTTTAAGCAGAGAACTTTTTTTTAAAACAGAAGGTAGGTCGACATAGGTTTACTTTGCTAGTTTTAATATTTCAATAATACAAAATTACTTTTTTCAATGAAACTTCTTTTTAACGTTTCGCCCTTGAACTATTCACTTAACAATAAAATCGTAATGAGCTTTACCATGTAACCATGCAACTCATACAAATTTTCAGCCAAGGCTGTTCTTCCAAAAGAAACTGATTAGGTGCGAAATATAAGTTTAAATGAAAGATTAATTTTTTAACCAGGAACCGATATATTATAAGCTCGTATTTTATGTTATGTACTAATTTTTAGGGTTCCGTACCCAAAGGGTAAAAACGGGACCCTATTACTAAAACTTCGTTGTCTGTCCATCTGTCCGTCCGTCCGTCCGTCTGTCTGTCTGTCTCCAGGCTGTAACTCAAGAACCGCTATAGCTAGACTTCTGAAAATTTCACAGATTATGTATATCTGTTGCTGCTATAACAACAAAACATACTGAAAATAAAATAAAGTTAGTACTTAAGGGGGGCTCCCATACAGGAAACGTGATTTTTTTGGCTATTTTTGCTCGTAATCAATAATGGTTTTAACATGTACTTTAGTAATTTATAATAAAATTTAAATAAAGTCAATATTTAAGGGGGGCTCCTATACAAAAAACACAATTTTTTGTCTACTTTCGCTCTATACCGGTACGGAACCCTTCGTGCGCGAGTCTGACTCGCACTTGGCCGATTTTATTATAAATAAATTAGTTTTTTTCGCATTGAGTCGCACTCCATACGGGAGAAACGAGACTCCGCGAAAACCAAATTTCCACAGTCTGAAAAACACTGAGAAAAGGTGTGAAAACTAAAAAAAATAGTATAATAGTATCACAGTAATATAAGTACTAAAATAAAGAAAAATACTTTTGCACACAATCTGTTTGTAATGTTTACGTTTACGGTCTAACAGTGCAATGATTTGCACTTTATCAAAAGTGGTACAGCCAAAGCTCTCGTTCTAGTTACCCGAATTGATCTAGATTAGATGAGATAGCATCTAAACTCTGAATGCAATGGCTACTTACTGCACGACTGATTTTCTAAATTCATTTAAGTGTTTTAGTTGTTTTGACTTTCTAATTTGTAAAATTATTTACAAAGATTGAATACTAGGACTTAGGAACCAGGGAGAAAACCTTGCATCATCAATAATATACCACAAAATATAATAGGTACCAAAATGGGTCCCAACCGCCACGAAATAGGGACCTGGGACACTGATTTTGTAATGGCTTTTGCTCGAAATGCTGCTTTCTGAGTTCTGTGATAATATGAATTAGATTTGTATTTGGAATTAGAATGTTTTTTTAAGCAAGGCTTTGCTATTTTTTATTTATATTTTATATCCTGTGATTTATACAGTGCAAAATAAATATATACTGCGCCAATTGCCGGGAAGTTTGCCCTATTTTTATAGACCTCTTTGGATAAGAATTGCCGATAAAACTATCTAAAGACGCAATAGTCAACTGTCTGCCAATTTACGACTTGGTACTGTAGATTAATATTACTGCGGTCACAGATAATAATAGATAGCATCTTATTAGCACACCGCTTAGAATTATTTTGCCTATGAGTATCTATAGTAATTAGTAAGTATAGTCCGCAGACTGCCGAGGTTCTGCTCAGCTTCGAGTATGTTTGCAAATGAGCATACTAATGATTTTTATGCTATCATTAGAAAAAAGACATGGTCCTTGCTGAGCAGACTGCGATCGAGTACCAACGGTATTCTAAAGATGCTTGCTGAGAAATACGATTCGCCGATACTAGAACACTTTATAAGGGTTCTAGTCAGGAAATAAATGTAAATTATTTTTATAAGTGTCAACTTAAATATTACCTACTAACATAGTTTTTAAGATCATTGTTACTAATAATTTTGGGCCTTAGTTGCTCCGAATAAAGAATTTATTTATTATTTATTATTATTATAACTATGTTTATAGATTTTTATAGCGCATCATAAAATACTGGCGGGAAATTAAATTCCAAACTCAAAGTTTTTTACCGAAATAAATTTTATTTGTATGTGTAGTTTAGCTGACATAATATTTTATCTTTAGGAAAATATGCTATATTTTTTCATATATTTTAGCGTTACTCTCTGCATGATAGTAGAGTATCCTACAAGAGCACTTACTTTTTCAGAATAACAGCTGTTTATTTTAATACAGAGCCTAAGCCACCAACCACGCCTGATCAAATTAAGTATATTAAACAACGTGAAATTTTAGTAGTACTATCGAACTATGCATGTTATTTTTTGAAAATACAAAATATTTTGTATGACGTACTATGGAAACTTTATGCCGATAGGCGCGAGTTACTATGGACCCGACCGTTTTTTTTTTTGATTTGAACAAAAAAAAAAACTTTACAAATCTATTGTACTAAGATAGAATCATTTTACTGCGGGAAAACAACCATTAATATTTCACACTGTATATCTAGTTCTTCTGTCAAGAAACACACACATAAACTTTTGCTTTTGTGTAGTGTGATATGTTTTTAAGAAATTCCTAAAAATAAATAGACTTAGCAAAACCTGAATCTTAAAAAATATTTTTTGGGACACCGCGCCGCGGTCCGCGCCGCACGCAAATATTTGCCCAAAGATTTTTGTAGAGACAATCGTTATTGTAGAGACAATATTAAACAAACTGCCTGCCATGCTTATTTTATGTCTTTTGTATTTTATTTTTATTTCTAAGGAAAACTAGACATTATGTACATCCATACTAATATTATAAATGCGAAAGTGTGTATGTCTGTCTGTTACCTCTTCACACTCAAACCGCTGAACCGATTTTGCTGTTTGGCATGGAGAATGGAGATACTTTGAGTACCGAGAAAGAACGATAGTTTTTATTCCGGGAAAATGTACGGTTCCCGCGCGATAAACGAGTTTTGGCGTAACGGAGTTGCGGCCGGCGTCATCTAATATAATATTAAATATAATTACGGAAAGTTATAGCTAAAATTTATCTTTGTATACCCATTGCAATAAATTGAAGGCAAAGCTTAAAGCTTATTAAAAGAAATAACGAGTTAACGATGTAATCGTATAAATAATAAGCTACTTTTTTATGCTGTTACAGTTACTTTTTATGCCTTAAATATACCCCTTTGTAGCAATTGTAAAGGTTACTGAAATTAAATGTTGTAAAAGTTTACGGTTAGTGATTAAACAGTTAATTTTACCAACTGTTAAAAAGTTTTCCGTTTGTAACACAGAATCTTACTGTTAAGCTGAAAAAATAAGACAATATTCTTTTGATATTACTATTAGTTATTTTGATGATATTACATTTTCTACAAAAAATACACCCAAGATTACTTAGAAAATATTGAAAGCTTTTCTTTTACAAAATATTATTAAAATAAAGTTTAATCTACTTTTGTTATTTTCCTCTTATAATACATGAAAAAATCTTAACACTTTGTATATTACAAAATATTACTTTTAAAGCATTATCGTAACCAAAAAGTGTTTTCAGTCATCACAGTTCGGCTTAATTAAGCGGAGCTTTTGGATTCTTCTACTTTGATTAATTTCAATGTTAAATATCTTACCAGTAAGAGCGAGGTAGGCAACGAGCACAACTAGAAACTTGTACATTATTACTATTATATTAATAATTGTTACTATTATTTATAATATTATTAATAATAATATTATTAATTTAACAAAACACGTGCGTCGCGCGCAAGCTTACAATTCGGTTTGCGATGCGAACCGGCTTGGCTCGATGCAACTTTCTATGCCAATAAGATAAACAAAGAAATGCCTAACTTTATTACAATAATCGAGTGTTTCTGTCTATTATCTTTACGTTATTTTATTTTATTTAAGGAAAAACATGGACATATTGATTAACAGGATTAACATAGAACGACTAGGCTAATTAAAGTTTTTCGCAGGCACTAAGGTTATAGCGATTCAACTAAATATCAATGAACAAACAGCAAACAAAAATATCATAATATTAAAATATTTAATAGTAAAATATATGAATTACATTGATTTTAATTCGGTTAAATGTTGAAATTACTGAAATTTGGCAAGGAAATTAAAGTATTTTTAACTTGGTAAAGGACATAGCATAGTTGTCACAGAAACATGTATATTTTCGAAAAAAAAACTTTTGTACAAAAATGCATATATTATCTAGTTTTTGATGAGTCTGATCTCATAATGTATTATAGAATACGTTAACTTTAACGGGAAAAAGATCTGAAAAGCACTTTTAGGTCTACATATTTTGTTAATATTTACACTTCACAAATGTAGAGCTACATTTTAGGACCATTTATACCATCACGTTTAGAAACTGGTAAAGTTTTGATAGACTTTATTATGTAGTAAAGTGTAAATTGCTTAGTCAATGATAAAATAGTTAGTCACAAGTATATAATATACAGTATCTATTTTTAGCTTAGCTCTACCTGTGATACGCCTTATGATTTTATAGCTAAGGTTATGCTGTCTAACTATTGCTATTTCGCTATTTATAAACAACTTGTTTAAGCCATGTTTAAGGTAGCTGAGAAGCTAGCGAATCCAAAGAAACAAAATGCATCTTGTCTAAAAGACTGATCAGTGATAGGTGAGCGACCGATATTTATTATTTTATGATACTTTTTCAATCACCACAAGGCGGTAGAAAATAAAATAGTTTTTACGTAGATACCGAGTACCAAATAATATTTACCTCCATTAAAAATAAAAAAATAATGTTTATTCAGAGTTTAAACATACTCTGTTTGAACGTCGAAGCTATAATGGGGCCTACCAATGATTAAATTATTATGTACTAGAATTTTTTTAGGGTTCCGTGCCCAAAGGGTAAAAACGGGACCCTATTCATGAGACTTCGATGTCTGTCTGTCCGTCTGTCCGTCTGTCCGTCTGTCTGTCTCCAGGCCGCTATAGCTAGAGTTCTGAAATTTTCACAGATTGTGTATTTCTGTTGCCGCTATAACAACAAATACTAAAATTAAAATAAAATTAATATTTAAGGGGGGCTCCCATACAACAACCTTATTTTTTGGCCTTTTTGCTTGTAATCAATAATGGCAACAGATAGGCACTTGAAAATTTTATAAGAGCCTTAGTTATATGTCTACTTTAATAATTAATAATAATATTTAAATAAAACAAAAATAAGGGGTGCTCCCATACAAAAAACACCATTTTTGGCCTATTTTTGCTCTACTACGGTACGGAACCCTTCGTGCGCGAGTCCGATTCGCACTTGGCCGATTATTATAATATAGAGTTTATGTCAATATTAATACCTCCATTATTTAGTGATGATTAATCTATTATCTACTAAAGCTTTTTGTAATAGACTTTAAAACATAGCTATAAATCTTTTACTACTTTTAACTGCAGCTATAACAGTGCAGTAAAAGGCAAAACGGGTGTTTTCTGTCGTTAATATTAACTAGGCTGTATTGAAAGCATGTGAAAGTCCGCCAATACCAGACGAATGCTTTCTACCATCTTTACTGACATAGATTTATGTTAGTTTAACGTAGAATTGTAAATAAGTTAGATAATCTTCAAGAAATGTAGTTATGGTCGATTATAAATGCAAGATTTTCCATTCGAGCTTATAATTATACGTTCTTTAAGTACTTAATTTAAATATAAACTAGAACCTTCCTCAAAGATAGCTTTGCCAAAAGTTAAATGTGAAATAAAACAAAGTGATTATAATTCAGGGTTTTTATATATTATATACAGGGTACAAAACTAAGTGATAAAACTTAAGGGCGTGTATGGTTCCCCTAGAGTTCACTGTGAAAGTAGCAGCGCTGAAAAAGAAACTTTTTTTCACCTTTGTATGGAAAAGTTCATGACGCGGGGCCCTTGCCTATATAAATCACAAAAAAATGGTCTTTCAGCGCTGCCACTTTCACAGTGAACTCTCTACAAGGAATACATACAAACCCGGCCTAAAGTATTAATATCACTTAATTTTATAACATCTTGTGTATAAGTACATTGGCTAAGGGCCTGTTTCACCAATTCCTGATAAAGTGCCGAATAGGCTATTCACAACTTTTTTGACAGATTCTCCATACTCGATCTGTCATGTTAATTGGTGGATAGCCTATTCGGCAGTTATCAGGAAGTGGTGAAACAGGCCCTTAATTGCGTTATAAATTTATCTACTCAAACATCGACGTTATCAAGATACCCTATACGCCTATAGATAATTAAGAGAAAGATATCTCCTCAATTTTTAAAAGTCAGTTAAATCAAAATAAAAGAAATTAGTATATTTTTTGTGTAATTTCCATATTATGTGCAAGTTTATTTTATCTTTTAAAGCAAAACATTGGAATTACCAAAGTACTTTTGACATACAGCGATAGCACGGTGACCTCTCGTCAAACGATTGTAATTAGTAATTACGCACTCAAGTTATTTGCTTCATCGATTCGGATGATAACACAAAGCATAATACCCAATCACTGTCGTTTAAAAAATAAAGTGATCGAAACTGTGAATGCGAAAAAAAAAACCGTTATGGCGGCTGTACACAATTACACACTCGTCGAGACACCCCGAGACAGGCCGAGCGCGAGTGTGTACAGGGCGCTATTTCGTCTCGCCTCGCGCTTTTGTTCTCGTCTCGGTCGCTCTCGGTGGCTTGTAGGTTTTTGGGCCCGACAAAACATATTATATACGGCACAAAGACAAATAGCGGCGGCAATTTCCACGTCCATAGTCTCGTGAGTCTTCAGTTCAAATGTTAGAATTGTGTGTACACTGTAGAGGTATGTTCTTGAGGAGAGCCGTCTCGGCCTAGGATCTCGTCGAGATCCTATATCTCGTCGCGTGTACAGCCGCCATTATCTTGAAAAGTCTAATACGACATTTACACTCAGCCCTGTTGGACAGGGAAGTGGGCAGCGTGAATATGTAAATAGGTGACTCGCGCTGCCACTGCTCATGCCGCTGCCATTGCCCGGCGCTCCCTCGAGTGTCGGTTTTTCGGGCGGAAGTCAAAGGACGGGCAGCGCGAGCGCGAGTGAGTGCTTACATTCAGCTCTCTCGCTCACTTGCCGCCTTGTATCTTTTACTAGAAATCTTTTAATTTTTTTTTGTGACTGGTCCATGCGCCAACTTAAAATAATAGACGTAACATGTAGAATATTTGTAGTAATAGGTACTTACGGTGTTCTATTTCTATGAATTTCCCTCATCCACAATTTCCTTTTACTCCGACGACGGCGTCTTCGATTCGATCTGTTTTGATTTCTTTTTAAAATATGCATAAAGAGTTATATACTCAGCAGACATAATGCTGTCGCCGCAACAGTTTCGATATCCGTCATCGTTGCGAGTCGTTACGTAAAAGAGTATGAGGGCTGAGTGTGACCACCCATGACTCGCCTCTATAATGCTGCAGAAGTATTTGAGGCAATATTTCCGACAGCGGCAGGAGCAGTGGCAAGGGCTGAGTGTAAACGTCCCATATGAGACATTAAAATCTGCTTATGGGCAGGTGTAAAACATTATTTTGTTTGTTCCTGTTAACTTTTTTAACCATTATTGTGATATAATATAAGTATTGTCTTGTCTTTCTTGTCTGTCTTGAAGCGGAGGTTACCTAATAAACGTAAAAGAATGCCTATTTCCTTAACACAGCTTTTGCTACTTTATATAATTATATAGGCACTGTAAAATTACATTTAAAAGGTAAAAGTTTGTAAGCGTGTATGTTTGTTTCCCTTTTCACGCGAAAACTACTAACGTACTAAGTATTTTGGGCATTTTACCTTTTTAATCTCTGGATTAACTTTAATTTCATTTCAGCTACTATAATTTGTATCGACGCGTCACGTTGCAACTGATCCACATAGACTAGTTATACCCAAAAGTACAGTGTAAAATTCATTCACAACTCACAATGAGTACACAAGAGTGTACTGCGCAGTGCGCACACACTTGGGCACTATAAAACTACTCCTGCGTAACTGGCCTGGTTCAATGAAGCCGGCCGTCTCCGAAACCGGTGTGGGAGTTATTATAATACATTACGTAATATTTTGTTATTCAATAATTAATCAATAATACCTCAGATTGTAAATTAGCTGTGGCCTGTGGCAGCTCGAAAAAGGGTCTTTGTCTTAATACTTTCCGGAAAATCCGATGGAAAAGTGGGAAAATGTCAGGTTTGCGGAAAAACCTATGACTTTTCTGTGACCAGACAATGGCTCTTGGTAAAAAAATGAATGACTTGTATTTCATAGCAGTCGATCGTCACTTCGCAAGCAACAGACCATAGGTATAATTTGAACACACACAGAGATATTTAATCATTACTTAACATTCATGAAATTAGGATTTTGACATATTATTATAAACTACATACATTTTCTGACGAATTCATCAAGCCCCAAGCGGTCTTAAGATTTTACGCGAATTGCGATTCCTCTAATTCGAATGATTAATAAAAGTATGAAACCAGAAACCAGAAGCAATAATTTATTATAAAGAAGCATCAATACGATTTAACGTAAATCGATCAATAACAAAATACAGTTTACAGTTTCCTTGTTCGTCATCAGTTTTTATCATGTTATGAATAGGAAAATAAAAAATACAACTCATCTGCCTTGTTATAAAGGAGGTGTGCTAAAAACTACTTCCGTGTAGGTTGAGGTCTGACTTCTGTGGGAGCATCATGGTTAGGACCCGATTCTCGTATGTTGGCTCGACTGTCTTAGGTTTAGGTTAGGTTAGAAACGAGAACAAACAGCCTAAGAATGGCGATATTGTCCTACGAGAATTGGCTTTTATATCGGTAATCTTTGACTCTACTTGTGGCTTTTCATTCAGTGCACTGAATCCGAATTATAAGGTTATAGGGTTTTAACTAAAATAAGTTTGTGAAAGGCTAGATGCCGCCCGCAACTCCGTCGCTCCAAAATTCATTTACCGCGTGGGAACCGTAAATTTTTCCAGGAAAAAAAGTATCCTACGTGCTTTCCCGGGAATCAAAGTATCTCCATAACAAATTCAAGCAAAATCGGTTCAGCGATTTGGATGCGATGAGGTAACATATTTGCAATTATATAACATTACTGTGAATAGTACATTATTATCTTCGTTGATACTATTAGCACAGAATACCTAATATATAGTTTATTATTAGGAAGAGCTTATCGATTTGGAACATCCTCTTTATTTTACAAAAATCATTACCTACTTAGATATAATTAAATGAGCATCAAATATAATTAAAAGTACAAGTTACCACGTAACTTATGTGCCCAGATTGTGGCATTACGAGAACTGATTATGTTTTTATTGGTGTAATAAATAACAACAATTTAAACATTAGCTGCAAGGATGTTTTGAACTGTAATTTTAAGGCGCTTATCCATTTGAGGCAGACTCAGGGCGAGCAGCCCTTACGTTACGGATCAAGGTGAGGCAACATGCCTCACCTTGATCCGTAACGTGCCTCGAGCCTATGCTTCGGAGTGAGCAGACTCGGTTTGCTTCAAGTCGAGGCTGCTCGCCCTGAGTCTGCCTCAAATGGATAAGCGCCTTAAAATTACAGTTCAAAACATCCTTGCAGCTAATGTTTAAATTGTTGTTATTTATTACACCAATAAAAATCCGAAACTAGTGAGCAAGACTGCGATAACACCAAGACGCGCGTGCCTGTCTCCACCAAGTGCACGGCTCGGAGTGAGGCTTCTTTGAGCGCGCCCAAAAAAACTGACAAAATATGGCTCGGCCCGCGGCAACGAATTTGCCTCATGGCGCGGCGTGCCTCAGTTTGAGGCAGCGTCTCCACTTGTGCGGCCTCGGGTCGAGCGGCTGCCTCGCCCTAAGTCTGCCTCAAATGGATAAGCGCCTTTACCCTTCTGATAGATTGGTCTTGACTCTTGAGAGTTGACATCGACCCAAGAAAAAAGGCAGTGGATTCTTTGTTATTACTACCTGTAATCGGAGATAATTGTATTCGAGGAAAACAAGGCATCTATAATGCACTTATTAAAAGCCATTCGACCTGCAGAACCAGGTTAAGATTGATATAATTGACAGAAACTAAAACTTATTAGCTTTTTTTGAAGTAAGTATCTTTAGTAGTTTCCAAAAAGTAGTCCAATCTTAGTCTTTATATGTTGTTTCAGAGCTAGGCCTTTGTTAATAATTACTAAATAATCAAAATATCTGGATACATATTACACTTACACCGATTCACTCAATGTTAGAGCTATACAATTGGTAAAATGGTGGCAAGTGGCAACGATGATTTTGTGTATAGTAAAATTTTTTAACTACAACATTTAGAATTAAATACATGAGTGGAAGAACCAAATAACTAACATTTTATAAGGATAGTTACCCTTTTTTTCTTATAATTTAAACAAATTTTGTAACTTATCTACTTCATCATCTGGATTCTGGCTAATACATGTGGCTATATATATAAAATCCACATTTTTTATTTCAAATCATTTTTCCGACCCTGCCTCCATTTATGCAAGAAACGGTAATTTTAACTGTTTCTTGCTTCTTCCACTCATGTCTTCAATTTATTACGTTGCACCCTACGTTGCACCTTAAAAGTGTCGTAGTCTCAAGGGATATTAGAATTCTAATGATAGATAATGATGATCAATTGCAATTACCTACTGTTGATGTTCTGCGTAATGCAATTATAGCTTCCTTGGTTATTATTACTTATACAAAGACTTGTGACCGTCCTCACTTTTAATATTCTAATGAGTTTCTTATACTTAATATTGTCATTTTTATTAATGGCTCAAGACTACCTAGCACTTAACAGTAGTATAAAGTGTATAAGGAAACCAAACACAAATATTCTAAAAAACTTGTTTTATTTGCATAACGTCGTCACTTAATAAATAATAAAAAAGAAAAACACACTCAATATTCATATACATCCAATAACTTATTTTAATCCATCACTTAAATATGATTATCATTAAAATAATGTCATCTACGTTCATGGCACTCTTTTTCAAAGCTTTACCTACATCGCAGTAATTCTAATGTAAATTTTTAAATCACGTTCAATAAAGGGATCGCTAAATTCAAATTTAGAATTGTCTTTTTCCTATCTCCATAATGATCAAATTTAAGCCAGCATCAGTCTTTTTATTAAATGCATCAACGTGCCAAAAGTAATTCTAAAATCAAATTTAAAAATTCCCTTGAATTCTATGGGCTGTCGCAGATTTTGACTTGCTGAAAGCCCTCCTATTTGGCATTACTTAGTTCTAATCTCAATTAAGTCTAGTCTGACTTCGCACAAAGTTGATGATTAGCGCTTTCCGTACCTGGAAATAAAAGAAAAGGAGAATAAGATATTTTATTAAAGTTTTAGCCATAAAAATTGATTTACCTCATTATATTTATTATCATAATATCATTTGTAATGTCTTAAAATATATCATTTATAGCTCTGTTCAGATGTACAGTCGTCATTTTAAGAGTTAAATCAGCGTTAATTAAAATAATCGGTAAACAATTAATTTAAATTCAAGTCATTCAGATGACGTAAGTATTCCTCTAGAAGTCTAGACGTGTCTTAAAAATTAATATTTGATAGTTAATAATCTTACCCGTAAGATTCTGAGTGTGCAGAGGCACTCGCTGAAGCCGAGGCTGTGGCGTGGCTGCTTCCTCCACCATTTCCTCCATTTCCTCCACATACTCCACATCCGTTACCACCATTCCCTCCATTTCCATAGCCACTGGCGTGTGCGTCGCTGTTGGCGTATGCGTTGCTGTTGCCATATCCTCCGCCGTTGCCATATTCCCCGCTGTTATGGTTATTGCCGTATCCGCTATTGCCAAAGTCTTCGTATCCGGCATTGTTTCCGTGGCCACTGTTGCCATATCCGCCGCCGCCTCCGCCGCCGCCGCCTCCCCCTCCGCCGCCGCCACCGCCCCCACCGCCGCCTCCGCCTCCTCCAAATCCAAAACCTCCGCCGAAACCTCCCCCATAACCTCCGCCGTTTCCACCGTTGTGTCCGTGTCCGCCATGTCCTTGGGAACCGCCGTTATATCCTCCTTCGTAGTTTCCACCACCATGTCCGTAACCGCCCCCGTAGCCGCCTCCGTATCCTCCTCCTCCTCCTTCATAACCACCTATGGAAGAAGATTAAGATTGATTTTATTGAATATTAAAGCTTGTAGTCTAGTTTAATGTTTTTGTATATTGTTCTTTTACTCTAGCCCTCTTACTAATAAAAACTTCTTAAACATGCGTTCAACGTGTGAATAGTTAAACAGGACTTTTTAAGTTACACACACGCTACACAGAGTCTATACAGAGATATTTGTATGGAAATGACAGCGTCGTTATACAGGCCTTATGTAAAAAATGATTATTAGTAGAAAAAATCTTATGCACCCTCTATACACGGTGTGTAACTTTTTATTAGTAAGAGGGTAAAGCTTTAGATTGTGTTAACCACTATTTCGATTCCAATTAAAGATTTAAAGTATTCTACAAGGGTCAATTATGGATCTTCATTTCAAGATTTTTCTTTCATACAAAACATTAGGACTTCATTTGCATATTTTATTTTATATAAATATGCAACTCACCATGTTCTTTAACGACTTTCACGACTACGACTTTGGTAGGCTCCTCGTAAACTTGTCCACTTCCGCCTCCGTAACCACTTCCACCTCCGTAGCTACTTCCACCGCCGTATCCGCTTCCGCCTCCGTAGCCACTTCCGCCTCCGTAACCGCTTCCGCCTCCGTAACCTCCTCCTCCGTAGCCTCCTCCAAAGCCGAGTCCTCCGCCCAAGCCTAATCCCCCTCCAATTCCAAAGGAAAGACCGCCTCCTAATATTTTGGATAGATGACGCTTTTGCCTTGAATCTTGCGACTTGATTTCTTGGTCTTCTAGTTTCTGTAAAAAAATTGTTAGGTATAAGTATTATTGTTTCAATAACCTAAAGCCGTTCTCCATCATCATAATTTTTCAAAAATGGTTATAAAACGAAACTCGCTAGTTGCTATAGAAGTGTATTTTAGCTTGTTTCCATAAAATCATCATTAATAAATTCTGCATACATACATTCTGCATACATATTACGTGATTAATGATTATAATTGAATAATATACCTATAGGTAGTGTCATCGCAACTAATGATGTCACATTGAATAGGAAACTAATGAACTGACGATAATGATAAATTAACTAGTGATTTCACTCATCTAGCTCGATCATTCTATAGGGATGATTAAATCTAATTGATATAGCTTCATTAGGCAAGGCTTTTTTAAATTATACAATTATTATTGTCCTGCACCTCAAGGTCTAATGTTTAATTATTTCTTTAATGATTTCTACTATGATGATTGATGATAGAAATGTTTTCTTTTTGGAAATTCGATAAATTTTATGACAAAAACTGGTTAAAATCTGTCCGTGATGTAAGTTTTTGCAGCCCTCTAATAAACACAAAAGCATTGTATTTTGAGATGATATTTATTTTACAAAAAAATTAGTCCTTTTTAACCCCCGACTAATTAACCCCCGACTAAAAAGAGGGGTGTTATAAGTTTGACGTGTCTGTCTGTCTGTCTGTCTGTCTGTCTGTCTGTCTGTCTGTCTGTCTGTGGCATCGTAGCATCCAAACGGGTGGACCGATTTTGATCTAGTTTTTTTTGTTTGAAAGCTGACATGACGGTGAGTGTTCTTAGCTATAGTTCATCATCATCAGCCTGCTCATTGCTGAAATATCACGGTATATCTGGTTCGTGATAGGACGATTAGCAACTTGCAGTCGTTTGATGGGTTTTATATTTTGCATCCTGGTTCGAGACACTTATGAATATATACACATTATTGGAAAGTTGACCTGGTGGTGCAGCATCACCTGGTAATCAATAGGATACCCAACTCCTCACCAACTTAGAGCAGAGGTTTCGTGTTTGGGCTCATTTTAATTGCGACAACCAGTAAGACGTAGATAAACAGTAAATATTTGCATGCTGCTGCTGCAGCATCACCTGGATTCTATAGGAGCCAAGCTCCGTATGAACCTAAAGTGGAGGTTTCATGTTTGGGCTCATATTGATGGCCTCATCCAAGAGGACATATTTTATAGATGGTATTCATTGGGATATGATCCAGTTGATAGGATTTATTCTGCACAAGTTTAAAAAGCATAAAATAAAATTAAATTAAGAAATTAAAAAAAAACCCCCGCCAAAAAACTTTAAAAAGTAATGAAATAACATTTCCTGACTTTAAGTTTAAATCATTCCTAAGAGTTAAGTAATATTTTAGTCCATAATTGTTGTCAAGGTGTGTCGGGGGACCGCTAATGTAGATGTTTGATTTCACATAACAATATAAATTAAGGGTCTGTTCACAGCGACCCGAATCAAGAGAATCAGCGACTATTATGGCGATACAAAATGCAAAAGTCGCTGTTGTGGTAGTTTACTTAGCGGTCCCCCGACACACCTTGACAACAATTATGGACTAAAATATTACTTAACTCTTAGGAATGATTTAAACTTAAAGTCAGGAAATGTTATTTCATTACTTTTTAAAGTTTTTTGGCGGGGGTTTTTTTTTAATTTCTTAATTTAATTTTATGCAAAAGGTTTTTTTTGTTTATTTTCGTATGAATACTGATACATTAAATATGATATACCTACAAGTTTTTTGGTAATGGAACTTATTTGACCTTGGTGATCGGAAGATCGGTATAGTCACTTAGTGATATTTTGTTAATTAATTATTATTATTGTTTGTTTAATAAACAAACAAAAACAAAGGCCAATTTTTAAACGACTCCTAATAATTATTATTAATCTTACAAAACATAACCCTCCTGGCAGTCGGGTAAAAAGGTTTGAAGTTAGAGAGCAAATTACCTTATAGCTAACCTACAGTCCTAACCCAAACTGTGACCTTAACTTTAAGATCTGATATTTTTACCTAAAAATTTGTTAAATCTGTTTATTGTAATTCTGTACAAGTTTTTTACATACATTAAACTTATTTGACCTTGGTGATCGGAAGATCGGTTTAATGATAAGTTAATTATATTTTTGTATGCATAATTAACAAACTAAAACAAAGGCCAAAATGTCTGAAGTTAGAGTGAAAATTAGGTAACCTAGTCCTATCCAAACTGTGACCTTACTATAAGCTCTGTTTGTACTTAAAATTTTGTTGATTTTTGATTACACAGTTGAGTGCATCAAAGCCTTAGGTAAAGGCATTACCTCAACGAAAACCTTAACGTCGTCCAGATTCTCATGATCTGCTGAAGTCTCTTGCGTCTCGTGGTCACTGGGTGGGTCCTGCACCACCCCACCCAACGCCCCTACCACCAGAACCAAAAACACCACACTTCGTAGCTCCATGTTCGTAACTAACGCAGGACCTGCAGTGCGACCTATATATAGAGCCATTTTTTCGCCCACCGACGACGTCACTGTCGCTTCATCTTTATGACGCTCTCTGAATAGAAAATTAAAACAATTATCGAATACGTAATATTATTTATGAGACGGGTTATCCCGTATTATAAAGTTACTGAGAAATTCATAATTGATTAGACGCATCCTTTCTTTGATTGATATTTCAATGGTAATACCTGAAGACGTCACATACATCTATAAGAAAACATTACACGGGTGTATTACCACTGTAGAGTTTATATTATGCCCTAACCTAAGTTCTGTAGTGTAAATACCACACTCAGAGAAGAATATTATTAAAAATGAAGATTTTGACAAGAGCCCCAAACACTATCTGTTAAACTCTTCATTATTATATTATTGAAAGTTAATCATTCGTTAATCATCATTAAAGTACGTCCCTATAAGTGCGGCCGTATATATTAACACTTTGATTATCTTTTGCCCATGTTTTTATTGATTCTTTCTAATAAGTTATACTTACATATTATTTTGTCTGCAAACTTTCTTGGCCCTTAATCGCTTATTCGATTACCGAAATTTTGGTATTTTTAAGAGGATCTTAAAAAATGGTAGAGCTTTTGAGACAACATGTCTTAGAGAAAGCATAATCCGAATCTATGTTCCCTTAGACAGTATACATCGATATTCGATATAGTAGTCATTTATTGAACCTACACCAGTAACTTATTTCGTATGCACATCTACAATGACATGACATCATGGCGGTGACTCTTTTAATCCTAGTGCCAAGTAAAACTGGACTAGAGATTAAATCATACAACACTATGCCAAAATACGTGAAACCATGCTGAATCCGGTAGTGCTGATAAAGTCCAGGAGCATAACTGGGTAGATTATCATGATGAAGTTTGAAGTAGCGTTATTTTGTTCTTGATCCTATCCACTTTTAGCCTATAGCCCTTATAGATGTTGCATAGCTTTTATCGCGGGATTCGATCACGTTGACCGAATCAAAAAATTCCGTAACGAAACGTTGCCAGACTTCAGCACGGTGTTTGTGTGCGTGCGACTAGACTTATAATAATATCTATGGACATTATTATAAGTCGTAGTCATAAGATCACGCCTATTTAACGTCAGATATAAATAATCCATTTGTTTAATACTTTAAGGGCCTGTTTCACCACTTCCTGATAAAGTACCGAATTGGCTATTCACAACTTTTTTCACAGACTCTTGATCTGTCAAATTATTTGGTCGATAGCCTATTCGCCACTTTATCGGGAAGTGGTGAAACAGGCCCTAAGCATCATAACAAGGCTTGAAAATAAAATATTAATCATAACATATTGCTTGGAAGAACCCAAAACATAATATATTATGCTAGCGGCGTACTGGTTTTTACGTTGGAAGAATGGAGTTATTTTAATGTAAGTTAAACCGCAGAGTCCGGCTTGGGGACAATAATATTATGTGCTACCTGTACTCAGTATGTTAAAGCAGATAATATATACTCAACCTGCGGCACCCTGCGGTCCGCCAAGACTATCAGTAGCCCGATTTTGGAATTCTCGCCAACCGGCAAAATAGTGCCGTCTTCGTGAAAGTCGTAAACCACTTAAAAATCGCTAGTTTTGAAGATCGTTATTTTTAACCCCAAAACTTTATTATTGGGTTATTAATTAAAATTGTATGGATATATATTTAAGCGTTTCTGGAAATTCTAGAAATTAGGGTTGAAAGTTTGAATCATCATTTCTTAAGTTACAAACATGAAAGTTTATTGACGTTTGAGTTTGACGTTTGCTTACATAGGGTTCTGTTCCCTTTCTTTAAGGGACTAGAAAAAGGGGAAAACTGTCCATCTTTATTATTTAAATACTATGTTAACGCGGACGAAGTCGCGGGCAACAGCTAGTTATAATAATATATTTTTCTTCTTTTATTCTAATAATCTTCCGGAAATCAGTACTACATGCCTACATTTTTATCCATAAATACTAGAAATAGTTCTTTTTATACATATCTCTAATCTAAGTTTAGATTTTTAAAATATAACGAGCTTTTTACTTTATTTCGACGGAACACATACAGTTATAAACATATATAAAAGTTAAGGCTGATTAATTTCTAAACACTATTACCATGTAAATTTTAATTTACGATACAATAGTTAATAACATAATTGCAGGCTTTAGTGATGGCTGCAAAATTCTTGATTTCTGACGTAAACGATTATAACTAAAACCCATGTTTATTATCGAATCCGATTGGAAAACTTCCAAAACATTTTAAATTTCTGCTTTTTCTGTTCGTTCGATTTTTTTGGATACCTATATAAATTACCTAGTTACGCATAAACAAATTTGAACACAATATACATTTCTATTCTAATTTTAAAAATGTACCAACCAACATCGAGGAAATTGATTCTTAGGCTGTTGTGTAGGTGTACGTCATTTGGTCGGATCATGTCAATGTTAAGGGTGAAGCCAAACGAGCGTAATTTGTGAGTCGTGAGCCGCAGAATTTCTGCCGGGCAGAATTCTGCTGCATTCAGTTTCATACAAAAGTCATGTTTGATTCACACGGCGACTCAAAATGAGTTGTCATTTGTATGAAAAAAATTCTGTCCGGCAGAAATTCTGCGGCTCAAATTACGCTCGTTTGGCTTCACCCTAATTGTGATCTGTCGGCTGGGTTTGACATAACGCGACCAAACTACGTAGGTAGAGAATTTGATTCATAGGCAGATGGCGGAACTTCGTATTTTGGTCGCGTTATACCAAACCCAGCCGACAGATGACGACTTACATTGACAACTGCCTATGAATCAATTTCTTCGACGATACTGGTATTGGTATTCCTATAAAATATTATATAGGTCGGGGGATGCGGTTCTGGGGGTAAACGTGGCGGCCAAAGGAAGATCTTCCGACCGAGCGAGGTGTTATGCTCGGTCAGGCCGGAGCCCTGCCCCCGTAGACAAATGGCAAAACGATCACGCTAACGCTAACGCTAGCGCTACAAAATGTATGGATTTGACATTAGTATTCGCTAGCGAAGCGATGACTTATGTCAAATCGCATACATTTTGTAACGTTAGCGTTATACCGGCGCCACACATAGCACAAATGTTTGAACACAGACTTTGTCACACATTTGAACACTTGTATGTTGAACCTGCCAGACATGTTTCACAGAGTTTCACATACATTTTCACTTCACAGTTGTTGCAAGGACGTCAAACAAGACGGACGACTGATTTGACGTGACAACTGACCACAGACAAGAATTTTTTTTTTCTTATTATGGCACTTCGGCTTTAGCCATGGCCAGTGTCGAGCATAATATAATATGGCAGGAAAACAATATTTTTTATTTCAATTTTCAGCATCGTTTTCCATATTATCAGGTCTAAAGTCTAGTCAAAGTCTAAGTAAATGTCATTACAGTCAGAAAGTCAAGTCAGTCGATTCAGTAAAGTGGTAGACGCTTTACTGAAACTTTTGATGGAGTTTTGGAGGGAACACAAAATAGCACATTTCTGGGTAGTTATTCCATTACACTAAATTTAGAAGTTCTAAATAGGATTCTAAAAAGAAGACAAATTAGAAGCTACTTATTCCACTTGTCCTAATTTAGTAACTAAATCAGTTGCACAGATTAAAAATCAGTTGTGACGACGCGGCGATTTTGGCCAGACGTTTTCATAATGGCTCCAGTTCTGTCAAACCAACAAAAAATCAAAATAAATAAAAGGCGAAAAAGATGGTTGAAAGAATTTTTGCTCCACGAAAAATTATGAATCATGAACTTTCTGAACTACTTGGAACCAGCAGACTTTAGAAATTAATTATGAATGGATTCCAGATCGTATAACATAAAATATTACAATTTTAATACAATAAAAGGTTGAAACCATCTGACAACACTGATTTAGTCAGTTAGAAGTTAGAACTTAGAAGCCACATTTTTGCCGATTTAGTACACTAATTAGGATCCTAGCTTTCTAAATGTTATTCCACTTCACTAAATTTAGTGACTAAATCATTTAGATTTCTAAATTTAGTGTAATGGAATAAATACTTAATGCATCACTTTCCCACACGTCTTGTGCACGATAACGAATATCTTAATGGATAATATTCTACTGCCACGGCCGCATATTATGCGTAGTGCTTCGCGCTAAAACCGATTCTGTTGGACGATCTTCTTGTATCGTCCAATAGTAGGTATCGTCTCATAGCACGAAGCTTCAGACGATAGACGCAGGTGTGGCCGGGCCCTTAGCCCTACCAATATTACACATTAAAACCCAATTAACACAATTTTAGGAAAATAATTATACAAAAACACAACATCACTCTTTCACATTCCCGGCAAAATACTTCGATCAACCACAGACTACATGACATGTAGTCTGTGGTTGTATATATTGTATTATCTATGGACTACACAGAAGTGTCAAGTGAACTTTGCGCATATGTGTAGCAGGTAAGCAAACATTTGAACATAGATCTTTGAGCTCTTTGATGTGCGCCAAAAAACCGACATCGAAGGGCAAAGTGCAAATGTTTGTACAAAGCTGTGAACAAAGTCTCAAAGTCCCGTGCTACACATGTGTACAAACAAGTGTTCAAATATGTGTTCAAATGTTTGTGCTATGTGTGGCGCCGGCCTTAGCGTTAGCATGAGCGTTTTGCCACTTGTCTACATGCTCAGGTGATACATTTCAGCTGTCGTATATACACCGACGCGCTCAGAAAACTTCGATAGCGCGATGCAGGAATGTTAGGCGAATTGTGGGTATCGCTGCATCACTCCCCCCTGGAGACCGGAGGTCGAATCTTGAAGTCTTGTCGCTTGAGTCGCCAGTGCCAGTAAGTTCCAGTGAGTCGGAAGTGTAAGCTGCTGCACGGGATCCAGTGAGTCGGATAGCTGCCGTGCGGGGCCGATGCTACGTGCTGACCAGGAGAGATGTGCTCTGCTTGCTGACCGGTCGGTGTAGTTTAGGTCAATAAAAATGATTCGTAAAAAATACTGGCCTCGAAAGGGAAGCTTTAAATAAAATGTAGGATAGTAGGTAAAACTTAAATAAATGTTGACATTTTTTAAACTTAAAGTTTTAAAAAGTCTTCTGACTGGCAGGATGATACATAATATTATGAATCTGGCGACAGCAATGCGACAGAGTTTAACGGCCGATACAGTCAAATTTTAACAATACATAAGCACCCTGCAACTCTATGAAACTAGCTAGCTTTGCTACGCGGGTGCTACGCGGTACGCCTGGTACATAATATTATCAATGCCTAGATTTTTGCTGTTTAAATTGAAACTAGTGCCTTTGCATTTATATTTTTAAGGCGTTATAATAAATTAATTGAAGTTCCAAATTGAACTGTGATTAAAAATAGTGAGTACTGAGAAATTGAAGCATGTACTTATATACCATACATTATCTTTCATTCGCTCACTGTGAGTGTGCTATACTCTGAAATCTGAATCATTAAACTAATTTAAAGATCCAACAATTTAGTATTAAATAACTTTTAAGATTCAGCGAATAATAATATACAAAAATTTTACTGTCAACTGTCAAGACCACCGCGAGGCTAACAGGCTACAACAACGCCTCTCTGCAGCTGATGAGCGCTCGAGTTACTTCGATGCACTATAAAAATGATTGGCAATAATAACTATAAGATAGCCACAATAATTGAAGACGTGAGTGGAAGAATCGAATAAGTAACATTTCGTAACATACGGACAATAACTCATTTTTTCCCTAATTATTTTAATAAAACTTTTTACTTATCTACTTCATAACCTAGCTAATATATCTGGCTACACATACAATCCATAGTTTTTCTATTTCAAATAACTTTTCCGGCCCTAAAGCCTCCATTTAAGCAAAAAAACGGGAAGTTTTTTCATGTTACTTACCTTATTCTTCCACTCACGTCTTGAATTATTAACGACATTCAAGATAACATCTTTCGCATCGCACCTACATCATAGACCAAGTTTAAGTTTGCCATCATCCAAGTATCATGCCTAGAAAACAAATCTACACTACTATTATAAAGAGGAAAGATTTGATTTTTTGTTTGTTTGTTTGTTTGTTTGTTTGTTTGTTTGTTTGTTTGTTTGAGTCGAATAGGCTCCGAAACTACTGGACCGATTTGAAAAATTCTTTTGCTATTGGAATCTTACATTATTTCTGCTGAACATAGGCTACATTTTATTTTGGAAAAAAGTAGGGTTCCGTAAGATATTTGAGTTTTTCGGACGCAAGGTGTAAAAAATCAGCTAGAAAAGTTACTTATTTTGCGTACGCTGCCTAAACTATAAAAGATAGAACCATAAAATGTTCTAAGTAATTGTAGATGTTATAAATATCTACAAAAAAGTCCGCGACACACTATACCTATCTATGTCGAGTGAGGCACAATAACCATTTATTTATTTAAAAATCCTGAATTTTTTTTGGACTACATTTAAACGGATATATTTTACTCACGCTATTAATCCTTATCAAAACAAATTATTTTATCACTAAGTACAGTTTATGTAGATAATATTTGGTCTTTGAATGATTAAAATTGGACGTTTGGTTTTGAAATTATGGCGAAATTAAAATATTACGATAGTGGGCGTCACCAAAGCGCGTGCGGGAGGAAGACAATATTCTGTTGTAAAAATGAAAATTCTGTACATAAAAGATATGAAATGACACCCGAAATTACACCTTTGTCACTACATCGCTATAGAAGCCAAAAATGTGGTTAGTTTTTTGTCTGTCTGTCTGTCTGTCACTCTTTCTGTCTGTCTGTATGTTTGTTCCAGCATCACACGAAAAATACTGATCCGATTTGAATGTGGTTTTCGCAGATATATTTATCTTCTTCCAACTTAACATCTGGTGTATAAAATTTTTTCCCCCCACCCCTCTAAGGGGACGAAAGAGGGGGTCAGCTTTTGTATCAAACTTTTTTCTTTAACACGAAAACTACTGATCCGATTTGCATACGGTTTTCACAGATATATTTGTCTTCTTCCAACTCAACATCTGGTGTATAAAAATCCTTCCCCCCCCCTCCCCTCTCAACCCTCTCTGGGGACCAAAGAGGGGTCAGATTTTGTATACAACTTTTTTCTTTATTGGACTTACCTACTTCATATTAGGTATTAACTGTGTTTTTCAACTTAACATCTGGTGTATGACCTTCCCCCCCACACCCTCTTAGGAGACAAAAGAGGGGGTAAAACATGTATCAACTGATGATGTCGAAAATATACTTTAAATGGCAAAACAACGTTTGCCGGGACAGCTAGTATATTATAAATTCAAAAAACTTCGAAATTTTGCATTCTTCCCAAGGGAACAAGTCATTTTTTTATACAAAAAATTATAGAGCTAGGCTAGCTGCACACACACGTTTTCGGTATTCGATATCCGAATTCATTTTCCGTATTTGAAAATCCGAATGCATGGAAGCAGTTGAAAATACATTAACTGGCTCACACGTTCGAATAGAACGAATTCCGCACGTGTACATTTCAACTTTCAAGTGCAAGCCGGTGCGTTCGCGAGTGAAATAATCGGCCAAGTGCGAGTCGGACTCGCGCACGAAGGGTTCCGGTATAGAGCGAAAGTAGACAAAAAATTGTGTTTTTTGTATGGTAGGGCCCCTTAAATATTTACTTTATTTTAATTTTATTATTAAAGTACAAATATAATTAAGGATTTTGTGAAAATTTCAAGTGCATAGCTGTTACCATTATTGATTACGAGCAAAAAAGGCCAAAAAGTCACGTTTCTTGTATGGGAGCCCCCTTTAAAAATAAACTTTATTTTATTTTTAGTATATTTTGTTATAGCGGCAACAGATATACACAATTTGTGAAAATTTCAGAAGTCTAGCTATAGCGTTTCTTGAGATACAGCCTGGAGACATACAGACATACAGACAGACGGACAGACATCGAAGTCTTAGTAATAGGGTCCCGTTTTTACCCTTTGGGTACGGAACCCTAAAAACGAATGTTTGCGCCAGTCTCCTGAAATTACAAATCGTAATTCCACATTAAAGTGCGACAAGCCCTTAAATGAACGTGGGCGGGGGCGCTGCTGGTAAAGGAGAACTGTCAAAAATGGCGTTTTTGTATGATGGCAGCGTTAGTTCCTTTTTCGCCACGTTTTTTCGCATTGAATACGGGAAACGTGTGTATGCGGCCAGCTAAGACTGTAATAATATGTAGAGCCCATAAAGTTAATATACCTAGCGGAATAGAGAAACAAAGGCCTGAGCAAGCGAGATGTCACTATCAGTAACACTGCGTGGTAAAAAGAGAAGTGTGATACATGACAGCAGCACTCTTTTTTTGACGTCCATTCAGCCCGGATCAGCCCGTTGACAATTTAATCTCATAGAATTCATGTTCAATCATGCTTGTGTAAGTGTATACGTACACATATTTTTCACACAGATGAAAACGAATTTCGGTTTCTTTGACAGCTCGAGTTTGTTGCTCTATTCCGCTAGTTA
Source organism: Plebejus argus (assembly GCA_905404155.3). Lineage (NCBI taxonomy): Eukaryota > Metazoa > Arthropoda > Insecta > Lepidoptera > Lycaenidae > Plebejus > Plebejus argus. The sequence continues at coordinate 12,372,105 of FR989935.1, forward strand.
TATTAACTTTATGGTAGAGCCTAGAGGATCTTTATTCTCTTTGCTTTTTGTCGACTTTTGAATATTAATTAAATGACTCTGACTCATGCTTCTACGGACATCGTAATAGAATAATAACACCGTGTGCGATTCGTTACGGTCATCAACTATCAAGTCATGATTAATAGATATACCTACTAGATTATGTGATGTTGTGGTTTTTACTGAGTATTATCCTACAATTATCTACATAGTTATTTGTAATGTATTCAAAGATTTACGCTACAAATACTATTAGGTAGGAAGATATTTTTACTGAGAAATATTACGTCATTGATACATCGGAATTATAACGTATTGCACAATATAATATTATACTGCTTCATTCAATGTTATGAAGAAGAAAATAATATTTCAAATAACTTAATTTGAAATGGTGGACAGAGCGAAAATAAGAATTACTCGTAGAGCGCTCGTACACCATTCACAATGTTTAGATTTTACACTGATTTTCGGTAGGGGAAAATAAAAAACAATATGTAAGAAAACTTTATATTCCATACTGAGCATATTATGAGTACAATGATAGGGAATTGAGTAGGTAGGTATAATTATTACAAAAATATGAGTTTTGTACAACAACATTTTGAATATTAATTACAAACTTAATAAATAATTATTTTACTTAATTTGCTACAAAAATATTTTTATGGCTTAATTTTACGTTATTAAAAAATTCACCTTAAATTTTGTGGCTATCTCTGTCATGGCGGCATGCTTCTTTTCTTTCGGTGAGTCGTATTAAGTCTTTATTTTACTAAACTATAAATTAGTCAATTATTCTAACTTATTAATCACAGTCAATAACGAATCCGAATTTAATTTAAGCGTGATTCCTTAGCGTCTTCTGAAACAAAAACATTATTTTTAAAATTGTGCGGTTAAAATTCTGTTTGTTTTGATTTATGTGAGGTTATTTATATTTACCCAGACATATTAACATTCAGATTTTATTTGAGGATAACAATAATATTATTATGTTTAAGAATATTTCCAAGCAGTGTGTAAAAATTATAGGTAAGTACTATCAGAGAAGTTGATTCATAGGCAGAAGGCAGACCTACGTGATTTGGTCGCGTTATGTCAAACCCAACTGACAGATGATGACTTACCTTAAGTTGAGATAATTCGACCAAATGACGTAGGTCCGTCAACTCACAACGGCCTATGAATCAATTTACTCGATGGTACTCAATTAGTCTTTTCTATCATGACACCCAATGACACCTACCCATAAGCAACTGCTGTGGCTTGGGCGTATGCCTGGCCACCGCCACCGCCACCGCCACAGGTGTTGCAGCCGCCGCCATATCCGGGATGGCCACCACTGTAGCCATGGTTGTTACCACCGTAGCCACCGCCCCCGCCCCCGCCGCCGCCACCGCCACCGCCCCCGTATCCGCCCCCGTAGCCACCGCCCCCGCCGCCTCCGCCGCCCCCACCGCCGCCCCCGCCATGGCCGTAGCTACCACCGCCGTAGTTGCCACCGCCGTAGTTGCCACCGCCGTAGTTGCCACCTCCGCCGTAGTGACCGCCGCCACCACCTGGTAGAGTAAATATTATGTATTTATACAGGGTGTAACAAGACCAAGGGCCTGCTTCACCACTTCCTGATAAGTGCTGGATAGGCTATCCACCTCTTAACTAGACAGATAGAGGATGGATAATAATCTGTCAAAAATCTGTCTTTCTTTTCACCTTTGCATAGAAAAATTTATGACGCGCGGGCGCTTAATGCTTGTACAAATCAGAAAAAAATTATCATCTTCGTACAACGCCGGCCAAATTGTGCCGATAAAGTCGTGCTCACGTAAAACTTGTATTTAGCGAATTAGCAGAGCATTAATAAAAGCAGAGTACTCTTGCTTTTATTAACAGAGGAGTAGAGAATAGAGAGCTATTCCTCTACTGTAGAGATGGCGGACCTACGTAACTTGGCCGTTCTATAGCCCAGCTGTTAGATCACATTAACACTATAGTTCGACAAGACTTTATATGAATGTCAAACACATGTCAAAAATGACGTTTTTGTATGATAGAAGCGTTTAGTTCCTTTTCTCGCCACGTTCATATAGAGCCTTGCCGGATTGACTTGACATAATGCCACCAAATAATTGTATGTCCATCTGCCTATGAATGTGTTCTATTAGCTTCTTACCATCTTTAATGATGACGATAGTTTTGGAATCACCACCACCACCATGGCCACCGTACTTATGGTCCAGAATCTTCTTCAGCAGGTGTCGCTTCTGTCTGCTTTGTGCTTGGTCCTCAAGTTTCTGAAAAAAAATTACGACTTGTTTTAAAAAACTATTTTTTGGACTATTTTACTAGAATTGTCCCTGCTACTGAATTGTTTTCAGGTCTAAGCTTAAAACATAGTCGATATGTACTTAGTATGCATTCAGTATGTAAGTGTAGAATCACAGTCAATACGAACTGTTTACAGGCATACAGCTTGCATACAGCTTGCATACAGCTTGCAAAACTCTATAATTTACAAAGTTGTTTATTTTGACTCCCTTATTCTTAGTATCATTGCTGTTCCCACTTCACAAAACCACAGTACAAAACCATCGTATCAATCGTTTGTCAAAAGATTATGCTTTCTCTTTCATTGCTATGGTTTATGAGAGAGACATACTAAACGAGAGAAATAACCTCAGCAGGGATTTGTGAAGCTAGCCCTCAAGCAATCCAATAGGTTGCAGACATTTTTAACTCAAACACCCTATTATAGACTGTAGTTAAACTGTAATCAAAACCGAGGGCTGCTATTTATGTATCCGGAATTAAAAAAAGAAACAAACATATATCATTTAATATGGTTTTATTGCTTTTCAAAATATTCGCCGCGATGATCGACACACTTTTGCATACGCTGGAACCAATTTTCATAGCACTTTTTCCATTCTGATTGAGGTATCTCCAAAACGTGCATTTTGAACGCATCAACAGCCTCTTCGCGGCTCGAAAAACGTTGACCACGTAATTTGTTCTTCGCGTATGGAAATAAAAAGAAATCGTTAGGTGCCAAATCAGGGCTGTACGGCGGATGACCAATCAATTCGATCTTTTGACCCTCCAAAAACTGAGTTGTTTCAGCTGAGGTGTGACAGCTAGCATTGTCGTGATGTAATATGATTCTGCGTTGTCGGTTGTCCTTTCTTATTTCTTCAAAGACTTCTGGTAAACAAATGGTCGTATACCATTCAGAATTAACCGTTTTACGATTCTCTAATGGCACTGTAGCCACATGTCCATTAATCCCAAAAAAACAGGCGACCATTTGCTTCAAAGTACTTTTTGCACGAGTAACTTTTGTTGGTTTCGGCTCATCTTGGAACACCCACACCGTTGACTGTTGTTTAGTTTCGGGGTCATATGCATAGATCCAAGATTCATCACCTGTGTAGATATTATAAACGGCTTTTGACGTACCACGGTTGTATTTTTTTATCATTTTTTTGCACCAATCGACACGAGCCCGTTTTTGATCGATTGTCAAGTTGTGCGGAATCCAACGCGAACATATATTTTTTACAGCCAAATGTTCGTGTAATATCTTATGTATGCTCGTCATACTTATGCCTAAGGACGCCTCTATCTCGCGATATGTAACATGACGATCATGCATTATTAGTTCCCGCACAGCATCTATATTTTGTGGGACAACAGCTGTTTTTGGGCGACCTTCTTTATTTTCATCCGTGAGCATAGACCGCCCACGATTAAACTCACTGTACCAGTGATAAACAGTGGTTTTTGATGGTGCTTCATCTCCAAAAGTTGCGGTGAGTTGAATAAAGCACTGTTGTTGATTTAGCCCACGCCGAAAATCGTAGTAAATCATTGCACGAAAATGTTCACGCGTTAAATCCATGGCAAATGAAGACACGCAATTTTCAAAATGACGCCACAATGGAAAAATAATTGACAGTCACATGAAACGAAATGTATTCTTCAACCAAAGAGTTATATTTTCAAATGTTGTAATTACTTTTTAAATATTGTTCTTGTAAGTGGCTAGTTCCGGATACATAAATAGCAGCCTATGTAAAATAGCAGACAAGTATTCTTTGGCAGTTAAAATATTATCAACGTTTTTAAATTGCAATGAAATATTTGAGCTATGGCCTAATGGTTAAAATTCAGAGAAAACGCAAACTTTTTAATAATTTTTCCTATTGCGACAGTGACTTTGGTTACAACATGATTGGTCCATGGTTACAACCGAATCTTTTACGCTTTCTTTTAAAGTAAAGGATAAATTAATTATAACATAATATACTGCTGCTATAAAAATACTCAAGTTGTAATAAAATATTTAAATTGACTGTTTTGTACCAGGTCCTAAGTATATTTTCTTCTTAGATGTTAATTTAAAAATTAATATATAAGAAGCTTGATTACATTTTCCTACAATCCAATCTTTATTTACCTGTACATACACCGGTTCGGGATTAACCGTCAACGATTTGGGTTGGTGCTGCGCCTTATCCTGGGACCACACCACCAGGAACGGGAACTGCCTCGCCCGATCCGTCACGTGGTTCTTCCCCTCCCTGGGTGGGGCCAGCACAGGGGCCACCTCTACCACCTTCTCCCCATCCCCAAGAGACCCTAACGCCCCCACCACTAGACCCAATACCACCACAATCAGCTTCATCGTGATAACTGAGGTCAGCGCGAGCGCTTAACTATATATAAGTCTTCAGCTATTTACGTCACTTGTACATAGGATTCGATCTATTGTAGAAATAATAGATTTTCGGTTATTCCCCTAAACCGGCCTATGTTTGTAACTGTAAATTATGTCATTTTCTTCTCCGAAAGGTGAGCCTGAAAGTTTTTCTTGTGCTGGTATACCTAAGTATATAAAGCTTACTACTTGCCTGATAGAGCTTTTATACCATGGCAACTCTATGAATTAATGCGATTAACGTGTCGCAATGTTGTTGTAACATATAGTAATATTAATATGGTTGGTAAAAAACGTTGACGCCTAAATCAGGTACTACCATAATATTATACAGGTGTAGCAAAACTTTAGAGTGTGTATGTGTTTCTTATAATATTATAGAGTTCACTGTAAAAGTAGCAGCGATACGTTCACAGTGAACTCTATATAAGGGACATGTACAGTGTACACACTAAAGTATTATTACTTTGCTTTATTACAGGGCGTAACAAAACAAATGATATAATATTATATTATAAGTATTTGACGAGTGTATACTTGTTGTTCCTTATTTGTTTTTCATAACAAATTATTCTATTATGAATGAGATTTTACAACTGATGACTTGTATACTACTTCACACATACATAACATTTACTATGCTCAAACGTTTTAGTATGTATATCGTAAAAAGATTTAACTGATGCGCAAAAAATTAACAATGAATATAATTATATGTATACTTTTTTAAGACGACGCGACGCCTTGATAATTTGGCTGTAGCGATATCTATTTTTCTCAGCAATGACTAAAGCTAAGAAATTAAAGTTCACTGTCAGTATTCATCATGTCTTTGTCTTTGAATTACCTATAGCATAACACGATTGGTCAATTTTTATAACACAGAATAATCAATCAAAAATACCTCTGTAAAAAAAGGAATTCTAATTTTGCCAACAGAGGAGAGTGATTTAAGCTTCCAAAATGATATTGGTTCAAGCATACACTTTAATTTGTACAAATGTACATAGCTTTTATGAAATATACTTATTGTTTTTAAATTACGCGACAAAAACCATTTTGTCGCTTATGCCCTTTCCATTTCTTGCTATTCCATTTCTTTTTTTCTATGTGAGGCCGGGCCGGCCTCTCATAGAAAACAAGCAATCTAAAACATATCCAACACGGTTTTTTACTTTAACGCGGCGTCACTTAATGGCGGCTAAATTCTTGGTGCTTCTTCTTCTTCTTTCTCTTCGTTTTTGGCAACTTGACACAAAGTATGTGTATGTTGTGCCACAGACAAGGTAAAAAGGTAAGGAATATGGCGGGAAAACCGTATTCCTCCTATAATAATTTTCAGCATCGTTTTCATGTAATATCGTCAGGTCATTTATCTAGTCAAAGTCTAATAAAGTCAATACAGTCAAGGAGTCAAGTCGGTCGTTTCAGTAAAGTGGTAGACGCTTTACTGAAACTTTCAATGGAGTTTTGGAGGGAACACAAAATCGCACGTTTCTGGATAATGCATCACTTTCCTACACTTGTGCACGATAACGAATAGGTATCTAATGGTTAATATTCTACCAATATTACACATTAAAAACCCAACCTAACACAATTTTAGGAAAATAATACAAAATCACAACATCACTCTTTCACATTCCCGGCAAAACTCCCTTGGTGCTTCTATTTTAGTACAAATAAATATTTTTTCTGGTACGTTGCCCGCGTCACTAGCCTTCCACTGCCAGATAGGCCTGATACTGGTTGAGTTTCAGAACACACCTCGTAACTCTTTATATTTATCTAATCTCAGGTAATATTAACGGTTTTCTCAATTTTTTTTGTTTACTGTCCCATCTGTGTGTGGGCTCGTTCTTTTTCTAGTTAATATATTTTTTGCTTTGTTTTTGCTTTACTGTCTTGATAGTTAGGTCAAGGCTAATAGTCTCCAGGAAATTAAGGTGACGCCATGTTAAAGTAAAAAACCGTGTTGGATGTGTTTGAGACTGCTTGTTTTCTATTCGAGGCTGGCCCGGCCTCTCATAGAAAACAAGCAATGGAACAGCAAAAAATTGAAAGGGCGTAGCGACAAAATGGTTTTTGTCGCGTAATTTAAAAACCATAAATACATTTCATATAAGCTATGGACAAATTAAAGTGTATACTAGAATCAATTTGTGTACAAATTTTGGAAGCTTATATCACTCTCCTCTGTTGGCAAAATAGGAATCCCTTTTTTTATAGAGGTCTTTTTGATTGATTATTCTGTGTTATAAAAGTTGACCAATCGTGTTATGCTATGGGTAATTCAAAGACAAAGACATGATGAATACTGACAGTGAACTTTAATTTCTTAGCTTTAGTCAATGCTGAGAAAAATGGACATCGCTACAGCCAAATTATCAAGGCGTCACCTTAAAATCCAACGTGAATTAAACGCTTTGTAAAAAACACTCTATAAACCAGAGTGATTTTAAGTTCTAAGCTGTTTACTAAGTCTCTAGGAAATTAAGAGATGTTTATGTCACCGTAAGATTGTAAATACCATTAGATTATAATCTATCTCGCGAGATTACATCTGTTAATAAGTATATTATACAGCTTAAAATTTAAAATCACTCAGATTTATAGGGGGTTAAAAAGCGTTGTTTCACATTGGGTTGTCTGTGAGTTGCGACGCCCCACGCATGCGGTGAGCCGGCTCATTTCATCATCACTCTTGTAAACCTGGTAAATGAATGATGATAAATGATAATGAATATAACATTGAAATAATGTTGATATGACATCAAATCACATCAACTGTAAATATTGCTAATATAGCTAATTGTTCATAAATACCTTTGTAATACAGGAAAATGTAAGTACTTACTTAAATGTTTTAATGACTTTGGTTATTTTGTGATACAAACTGTTTCGAATTGGTTATTTATAATAAGATTTGGAAATAGTTAATTCTCATATTGATAATAATTATCATTATGATCTGTCGCAAAAATTGTTTTATTTAAAGTGAAAATATATGAGCAACAACACAATAATTACAAAATTCAATTATTTTAATTTATAGCAGACTTGTAAGCACTGGTTTAGTATTTTATACTTGTATTTTTTTTTAAACTTGGATTGAAGTTACCTAAGTTTAATTTTGAAAAGAAGACATTGTTAGTCGTAAGTTACACGTTCAGATTGACGCCAGATTGATGGCTATAAAAATTACTTTAAAAAATTATCAGTCCATCAATTCGTGGGTTAGACGGTCAATTTCGCGTCAATCTTACCAGATTGATGAGAAACTGAACGTGTAACCTACGACTTAGAGGCACTGGTATCTGGCAAAAAAGACTGCTTGATTGTCTGCGAAAATCTCGCAGGAACCGTACTTTCATTCGGAGCTGATGGACGCTATCAAATCAGCCTTTCGGTAACTAATAATAATCTAACCTTATCCTAGTCATCACAATACCTACACTACGAAAGGCGGGTTAGGTACTGCTAGGTGTATCAACTTTGTGCGAAGAGATTCATAATAACCAAAAATAAATATTTTACTGGCTAAAATCCTTATTCAGAAGAGGTTAAATATAGATAACCACAATTTAATGCCATAAATTTCTATGACTGGTTTCCAATTAAGTGTGATTTGGTTCTGGAATATTACAAGTTTTTTCTACGATAAGCCGATGTTTACATTGATTGAAAAAAAAAACTGTTTTGGTGGCTCGTTTGTGGTCGTTTAACTGCGTCATAAGTAGCGCAAAAAGGATCGGGAAAAAAGCTTTGGTAAAACCAGAGACCAGACATACTAGTAAAACGTAGAGTCGTCATGAGTGGGCCGGCATGGCGTACTCTAAAACTAACCTATAAGGTTCGAATAAAAAATGTCGAAATTAATGTTTTTACTGTAGTACTTATCTAACAATGTGTAAAAGTGGTAAAAGATATTGCAATTCTTCTTTTGAAAATCTTGAAATAAAATAAGGGAGATAAAGATTAAAATGAAAAGGAAATGGAAAATGACTTACAGTCTTTGATCTCAATATTTTTTTTTATACAATAAGGGGGCAAACGAGCAAACGGGTCACCTGATAGAAAGCAACTATAACCATCGCCCATGGACACTCGCAACATCAGAAGAGCTACAGTTGCGTTGCCGGTCTTTTAAGAGCGAATACTGTGTCTTCTTGAAGGTTTGCAGGTCGTATATAATAGGTCCGGAAATATTGCTGGTGACTGTTCGATCCAGAGTTTTACAGTGCGTGGTAGAAAAGCGCACGCATCATTTTCACAACTTGTCTAACATCTTACTTTACCCAAGTTAGCTATTCAAATGCTCATCCTTTCTTTTTGCATCTGTATCTCCTTTCCCCGTTTGATTGAAGGTTTTGATGAACCTTTCAAATAGCTAGATTTGCGCCTATTCGGTGCAGTATGCACACTGCATACCACCTAGATCTTAGTAACAATATCCGTGAATTGTATTTAGCACCATTTAACACTTCCGTACAGTACATTTTTCAAAGAATCTTCAATACAAGTTTTATTACCAACACTAGCTGTCCCGGCAAACGTTGTTTTGCCATTTACAAAATATTACCCCCTCTTTTGTCCCCTAAGGGGGGGGGGGGGGGGGATTTTATACACCACATGTTGAGTTGGAAGAAGGACAAATAATATACTTATCTTCGAAAACCGTATGCAAATTGGATCAGTAGTTTTCGTGTTAAAGAAAAAAGTTTTTTCCCTAGTATACACCAGAGTGCTTAGTGCGAGTTTTATTCGATCATACACATCGAGAGCGTAAACGCGAATTTATATGGGATCAAAGCAGCGCCATCTACTGGCTAATGTGGATACTAAAATTTGTGAGTGGGAGTTTTACAAAGTTAACTTTTATGCGATCGAGTAGTATTGAAAATGGCGGCGATCGACTTGTTTACACGTTTTCGGACGTAAACGCCATTTTGCGAGTGCGAGACTGTTGTTTGACACATTTTTGACAGTTCAACGACAAACATTACGTAAACTTCTCGGCATTCTAAAGTAAAGTTGTCACCTAAAATTTTATGGTGAGAGAAGGGTTTTATCTTTGAATTTAAAGATATCTATCTAAATATATACCTTAATCTGAGATTATAGGTGACTAAAATAGCATTCTATAGTAACACAGATGGCGGCATATTATTTTTTCGCTTGGAACATGCTCGCGAAAGATGTACAAGATGACCGTAGTTTCCAAATTTTAGAGATGGCAACCCTAAAATTTTTTTGGTTGCCATCTCTAAAATTTGTAAAATAGGACAAGACGCGTGAAAACCCCGGATTTCAGAGAGAAGAAGTCAGATGTTTTAGTAAAGTGGTAGACCCTTTACTAAAACTTTCGGTGGAGTTTTGGAAGAAACACAAAATATAGCACGTTTCTTGAAGTTGTATCTATTATAGCCCACACTTGTGCATGACATCGATTATTTAATGGTTAATATTCTACCAACATTACACAAAACCGAAATAACACAATTTTAATTAAGAAAAAGATACAAAAACACAACGTCACTCTTTTGTATTTCCGGCAAAAGTCAAAGTATATTTAGTTCTAAATGAAAATGTAAAAAAAAATAATGGCGTCACTTTATTATCCATTCAAATTTGGAAGACACCTCTATCCACTGAAAAGGCGATTGTTACCAAGGACATCAATTTGGTCGGTTAATATTGGACGCTACGGAACTACCAACTTACAGTAAAAATTGATCGCCTGTGTCTCACTATTTGCAATGAGGAAACGTCAATCGAATGGACATACTCGATTGCAACTCACACTCGCTGTAATGTGGCGCACACTCCTAGTAGAGTTTATTCGTTATACGAAATCGTGAAGTAAGAGAGAGCGCACATCTGAGACACGACTGAAGTTAGACAATCTTGTTTCACATAGACAAGTCAGTCTAACTACAGTCTAACTACAGTTGTGTCTATCATGTGGCGCACACCTAAGTCAAGACTGTCTTGACTACGATGACGCAATGCATACAATAAATTCATTCAGTAGCAAAATGGAGTTCACAGAAGCTGCTGTGATAAGCATCCTAGCAGTGCGTGCAAAACGGCGCAGACAACGGAAATATTGGATACACCCCATATACAGTGAAAGACTGTTAAAAGGAAAGTTCTATTTATTGTTTGATCAACTAAGGCTTTATCCCCGAAAGTTTTTCAAGTACTTTTGAATGAATGTGTCTACCTTTGATAATTTGTTGAAATTGTTGCAACCTTACATTACTTATCAAGACACTCATTTTCGCAAAGCTATACCGGCTTCTGAACGACTAGCAGTGACGTTGAGGTAAGTAAAACTTAGTATATTTTTATTAATAAGTTTAATCAGTCTAACAACATTAAACGATATTTGTCCGTTTTACACATAACGAAAAAATATCGATATAGTAATAACGGTAAATATATCGTTATTTTACAGACATAATTTACATTAGACATCGTTAAAAAATAACGTTATCTGGCTACCATTATGAAAATAACGTTACATAACGATATTTTTTCTGTTATTCGATAGCGTTATGAAGCCCTGTTTTGAAATCTATAGTTCGACAAGGCTCTACATTAATGTGGCGAGAAAAGGAACTAAACGCTTCTATAAAAAAAAACGTTGACATATGTTTGACAGTTCTCCTTTACCAGCAGTGCCAATTGACATCTTTGACACATTCATATAAAGCCTTGTCGGACTATATAAGTATTTAAAAATAAATTATGTCAGCCAGTGCGAGGCACATTCCTGATTCCGTTCATAATCTTAGTGAAACCCGACGAATTTCATATAATATATTGAAACCTGTCCCGTCCGTCTCTTTGCTTTGCAGTTGAACTACTGGTAGTTACGTCTATTGTGGTTAGACAATTTTGTCGTAGATGTGCGCGCTTGCATACATTTCAAAGGGAAGCCGACAGCCGTTAGTCAGACTTGTCGCGACTCGCATTAGTCAGCTTTGTCTATTAGACGTCTTGTCTCAGATGTGCGCATCTAGTGCATTTTGCTATGCGATAGTCTGTCTAACTACAGTCGTGTCTCAGGTGTGCGGTCGCACTTATTTGACATGAATTGTTGAACTCGCACTAAGCACTCAGATGTTAAGTTGGAAGAAGACAAATATAATATCTGCGAAAACCGCATTCAAATCGGATCAGTAGTTTTCGTGTGATGCTGAAGCAAACATACAGACAGACAGACAAAAACTGACCACAATTTTGGCTTCTATAGCGATGTAGCGACACCCCCCGCTTATTATTTTTTGAATATCTTTAATGTACTTACAGAAATCCTTGGCCATTTCCATCGTTCTAGCATTGCTGTCCGTACGAAAACTGATTTTCGGTAGGGAAAAATGAAAAACAATATACTTAATGTAAGAAAACTGTATTCTATAATGAGCATATGAGTACTAATTACCATAGGTTAGGAATTGAGTAGGTAAGTATAAAGGCCGTCACAGACTTAGCTATAATATATATTAATATACCGCACAAAACACACTGAGACCAGAAATATATATTATAGCTGAGTGTGTGGTCACGCGAAAATTGTATAGAAAATATAATATATTAATATGCCTAGCTATAAATATATTAATATATATTATAGCTAAGTCTGTGACGGCCTTTATTATTACAAATTATGAGTTTTGTGCGATAAAAATATTTTGAATACTAATGACAAACTTAATTTTTGACTGTAGCGATATCGATTTTTCTTAGCAATAACTAAAGCTAAGAAATTACAGTTCATTGTCATGTTTTTGTCTTTGAATTACCCATAGCATAACGCGATTGCTCAACTTTTATAACACAGAATAATTACCTAATCAAAAAGATCTCTGTAAAAAAAGGGATTCTCATTTTGCCAACAGAGAAGAGTGATTTAGGCTTCCAAAATTTGTACATAGATTGGTTCCAGCATACACTTTAATTTGTACATAGCTTTTATGAAATATACTTATGGTTTTTAAATTACGCGACAAAAACCATTTTGTTGCTGACGCCCTTTCCATTTCTTGCTGTTCCATTTCTTGTTTTCTATGAGAGGCCGGGCCGGCCTCTCTAGAAAACTATAACTGAATATAAAATACTTTTTATCCATTAACCAGCTCGGTGAAGGTCCTTCTTTGGAGGGATCCTAGGCCATTCGGTGAGTCGTATTTAAGTCTTTATTTTTATTTACTAAATTATAAATAAGTCCATTATTCTAACTTATTAATCACAGTCAACAACGAATCTGAATTTAATTATGGCGAGATTCCTTAGCGTTTTCTGAAACAAAAAAAAATTAAATTGTGCGGTAAAAATCCGGTTTGTTTTGATTTATGTGAGGTTATAATTTATATTTAGCCAGACAACTTAACATTTAGATTATACTTGAGGGTAACATAATATTTAAGATTTTTAAGAATATTTTCGAGCAGTGTGTAAAAAATATAGGTATTACTATCAGAGAAGTTAATTCATAGGATTGGTGTAGACAATTTTTAGGAAATATATTTATTTTACAAATGTACATATTTTGTTACACCTAAAAGTATATATAAAAAATAAATGCACTCTTATTTAAATTTAAAAAACCACTTTCGTTTCAAAATTTCCCGCTAAAACGCTAAAGTTCATCGTAGCGTCGCTATGACGTTACGGTCCTCCAAACAACAAATTTGACATCTTTGTATGGGTTTGACATCGAAATGTCACTGTCACACACTATGTTTGGAGATCGTGACGTGATATCCTGTGATGGCTGTTTGCGATCACGTGATATTACGGATTAAATATTTACTTTTTATTAAATAAAATAAAAAAATGTATAAAGTGAATGAGTAAAAATATGTCATTTTCGGTAATTCTATAATACAAACTCTCAAAAAAACAATAATTTGTGTTATATTTCGTTTACTGTCTACACCCTATCCATCCGACAGATTACGAGTGGGTTACATCAACTAACTTACTTTGACTATAACTTTAACTTTAAAAATAACAAAAAGTCAAATGAATTGTCAAATCCCTAGTAAAAGTCCATTATGGACGCCATATTTGACGATAACCTTTACTTTAACTTTAATATACGCCTCTGGTGCAATCCACCCATACATGACTTACCTTAAGTTGACATTATGCGACCAAATGACGTATGTCCGTCAACTGCCTATGAATAAATTTGTTTGATGGTACTCAATAAGTCTTTTTCATCATACCAGGGCCGAAAGTTTGAATTTCTTCCCTTGTTTGCGCGAAGAAAGATGCATTTTTCAGACTGCTCACAACAATAATTAGTGACAGTTTAAAATTTTCTTCTCGCTACCTATTTGAAATAAGTAACTCATTACCATGGTAACCGTGCAGTTGTTATTTCAAACCCATATTATTAAAGGTACACGCGGCAATTTTAGTTTTTCTTATATACGATGTCATTAAACTTTCGGCCCGGGTGTGATGAAAAGTTCTATACGCGCCACGGGAGGATAGCCGGGCATTTCAACGTGATTTCAACCGACGCTTTTGTCACCTCGGCTCGGGTGACAATAACGCGCGGGTTGAAATGTCCTACTTTCCTCCCTTGGTGCGTAATGTACCTATTCTGTAATGAATTGATACTAACCCATAAACAATTGCAGATTGCTCTGGCTTCGGCGTATGCTGGCCGCCGCCATATTCGGGATTTCTATCCGAAGTAGCTGCCGCCCCCGCCTCCACCGCCCCCGCCGCCGCCGCCGCCGCCCCCACCGCCCCCGCTGCCATATCCATAGCCATATCCTCCCCCATAGCCATATCCGCCCCCGCCGCCGCCACCGCCACCACTGCCATAGCCATGACCGTAGTTGCCACCGCCGTAGTTCCCACCTCCGTAGTGACCGCCACCACCACCTGGTAGGGTAAATATGTATTTATATATACGAGTAACTTCAATAAGACAGACGAACTGTTTAATATCACAGTGATTATCTTCCTACCTACTCAATAGATTGGGGCAAGGAAGATCTTCAGAGCGTCCGTAGCCTAGTAAGAAGACCGTTATTTTGTACTCGAGAGGGTGCAGGTTCGATCCCGGGTGGAGGCGTATACCAATGAGACATTTTCAGATCTCAAGTACAGATCACAGGTGTTGGATCACATTAACACTACCATTGACTTGACATAATCCCATCAAATATTGTAGGCCCATTGGCCATTTGCCTATGAAAGAATTCTACCTTAGCTTCTTACCACCTTTTATGAAGACGATAGCTTTGGAACCACCGTATTTTCCCTTCAGGTGACGCCTCTGCCTGTTGTGGACTTGGTCTTCAAGTTTCTGCAACAAAATACCGTTTTTGGAGTTAAAGGTCGTATATTTGGAGTGCCCTTAATTGGTACTAGACAATAGAAGTAATTATTTTTGGGAATTTAAAGTATTTTAGAACGGTCGACGACTTCTGTAGACGTCCTTTCGCGTAGATTTTATTTCCAAGAAGGGTCAGTACTGGTTGCCAAGTCTACCGACTCCCTTGGACCTTTTCAGATTGTCTAGGCAAAAAACACACTTAAGTATGCAGTATATTAATATGTTGATTGTCTGGGCTAAAACGGAGTCGATACGTAGTATGTATGTAGTATGTAAGTTAAAGAATCACAGTCAATACGAATAGTTTACTGGACATTCTTGCCTATAGTTTGCAAAATTATAATTATAATTCAATGTTGTTTATTTTGACTATTCTTGATATTAATACTGTTCCTTCTTCACGAAACGCTCGTATCAATCGTTTGTCAAGCCATCATGCTTTCTCATTCATTGCTATAGTAAATGAGGGAGACAGACGAAACAAGATGATTTTACCTTTAGCAGGGGTTTGTAAAGTTAGCTCTCAAGAAAACCAACAAAAATCAAGAAAACAGGTTGTCTGTTGTAAACATTTTTAAACCAAACACCCTATTATTAGCAGACTGTAGTTAAGCAAAACTGGTTTAAAATAGCAGACAAGTATTCTTTGGCAGTTAAAATATTATCAACGTTTTTAAATTGCAATGAAATACTTGGGCTATGGCCTATGGTTAAAATTCAGAGAAAACATTTTCATGATTTTTCCTATTGCGACAGTATTTGGTTGCTATTCAAATATTTTTACGCTTGCAAGGATAAAACCCTTTAAAATTAAGACTATAATATTATATTGCTGCTATTAAAATAAATAATGTAGCCGGTACTAAAGTTGTTATAAAATGTTCAAATTGCCTGCCCTTAAGACCTGATATAGAAATACCAGGACTTAAATACTTTTATTTACTATTTAAGAAGCTTGAATACAATCCTACAATCTAATTTTTATTTACCTGGACATACACCGGTTCGGGGTTAACCGACAACGATTTGGGTTGGTGCTGCGCCTTGTCCTGGGACCATACCACAAGGAACGGGAACTGCCTCGCCCGGTCCGTCACGTGGTTCTTCCCCTCCCTGGGTGGGGATAGCACAGGGGCCACCTCTACCACCTTCTCCCCATCCCCAAGAGACCCTAACGCCCCCACCACTAGACCCAATACCACCACAATCAGCTTCATCGTGATAACTGAGGTCAGCGCGAGCGCTTAACTATATATAAGTCTGCAGACGTTTACGTCACTAATTGTTTGGAAATAATTGATTTTCGGTTACTCCCATAAACCGGCCTACGTCTGTAACTGTAAAATATGTAATTTTCTCCTCCGAAAGGTGAGCCCGAAAGTTTATTTTTTACGTTGCCGGGCTACTAAACCTAAGTATGTAAAGGTGGCACTTACTATTTGCCTAAATAGAGCTTCTTTACCTAACTATGTAGATGGCCCGCAACTCCGGTGCGTCAAAATTTGTTGATCGCGCTGGAACCGTACATTTTTCCGAGATAAAGAGTATCCTCTGTCCTTTTCCGGGACTTGGGTGTGAAGGGGTAACAGATATTATAGAGACAGACAGATGTCCTAGGGATTTCGTGAAATCCCTGATAACCTCTTTTTCCTGCGACATATATAATATGTTACACTGGAGAAGGGGGTGGACAAAAGCGTGACGTACGCTTCCATCTAACGGCCGTTCCCAATATTTGATCTATCTCTTACTTGAGATAGGAATAGCTCACATTAGACATTAGCTCCATATATTTTATGTCAATTCTATGTCAGCTGCGATCGGTTGTATGTCAAACTAGAGATAGATTGAATATAGGGAACGGCCATTAGAGGAGGCGAAGAGCCGGATCGACCTTGTTGAGATGGGAATAAACACCAGAAATAAGGTTCGATACCGGCTCGCGAAGACGGGTGCCCGGATCCTAGAGGTGACCGGAGAGGACGCCCAGCAGAAGGCGGACGCCCTCGCAAACAGAATGCGGGACGTCCTGGACAGGTATATAGTCAGGATAGTTCGTCCTATGAAGAGAACGGAGTTGCTGGTGTCCGGAATGGACGACGCGATGACCGCCGCCGATGTCACCAAGGCGGCGGCAAAAAAAGGAGGTTGCCCGGCCACCGACATCCGGTCGGGCAAAATTACGGTAGGACCCCGGGGCGCGCGGAGCGTATGGCTCCACGTCCCCATGGCTGCCGCCAAGAAACTGGTAGATTCTGGGCGGCTGCAGGTGGGCTGGGTCTAAACGAGGGTAGTGCTGCTGGCCGCGAGGCCAATTTGCGGTGCTACCGTTGTCTCGACACCGGCCACTTAGCGCCGGACTGCCAGTCCCCGGTGGACCGTAGCGGGAATTGCTTCCGCTGTGGTAAGCCGGGGCACAAGGCCGCCTACTGCACGGAAAAGCCGAGTTGCTTTTTCAGCGCCGAGCTCGGCAAACAGAGTAACCACGTGCTGGGGTCTAACGGCTGCATCACAGTAGCCAGCAAGTCACCCGGCACGCGGAAGAAGCGCAGGGATCCTTCCAAGGCTCGGCCGTGTAAGCGGCCTGGAGTCGATAA
Source organism: Plebejus argus (assembly GCA_905404155.3). Taxonomy (NCBI): domain Eukaryota; kingdom Metazoa; phylum Arthropoda; class Insecta; order Lepidoptera; family Lycaenidae; genus Plebejus; species Plebejus argus. The sequence continues at coordinate 12,389,809 of FR989935.1, forward strand.
GGCCGGGGCGAGTAAAACCGCTCCCGCCATGGAGGTAGAAGCCTAGGCCTGTGGGCGGTTGATCGGGGGATCACCGTCTACAATATAGGCCCCGAGTAGAAAGGCTCCCTTGATGCCCGGGGAGCCTCTCGGTGCAGACAGGCAGCGGCATGGCTGCCGCAGATAAAGAGATGCCGGAAGCGGCAAGCGCTGCGGAGGACGCGGTAGAATGCGTCGCGATCCCGCTCCTCCGCGTGTAGCGTTGACGAGGGCACGGGGGGGTTTTAGTCGGTAAGCCTCTGCGGAGGGAGTCCGACATACCCCTGCCCCTTCCCCCCAGGGGGCGGGGGATGCGTAATGCATTTCCCCTCCTCAAAAAAAAAGGCTGTAACCGCTAGAACCGCTATAGCTAGACTTCTGAAATTTTCACAGATTGTGTATATCTGTTGCTGCTATAGCAACAAATACTAAAAACAAAATAAAGTTAACATTTCAGGGGGCTGCTTAAAATAAAATAAATATTTAAGGGTAATATATAATTTTAATAAATATTAAAATAAAATAAATATTTATTTTCTATGGGACAACCCCATACAAAAAATACAATTTTTTGCCTATTTTCGCTTAATAAGTAATAACGGTACGAAACTCTTCGTGCGCGAGTTTGACTTGCACTTGGCCAATTTTTTTAAAATTAATTTACTGTCCCCCCTAACTGTGTATGGGCTCGTTGTTTTTTTTTGCCTTACTATCTTGTTAGATCGAGGCCAAAAGCCTCCAAGAAATGAACAGAATTTTTCAGAACGGGGAAACAATTTTTTTAATCCTCCATAAACCAGATGGGGCTGATGCATATGATGCATCAACCTCCATCTGGTTTATGGAGGGTTAAAAAATTGTTTCCCCGTTCCCGTCAGTTTTCGGCAACGCCCGCGCCATGGATACGGTTTGTCATAAGAATATAACTTCTGTAAACCTGACAGGATAGCTACAATGGTTATGGTAATTGAATGATGATGATGACTATAACATTGAAATCATGTTTATAATAATATTATGATTTATGTCATATGAATTAAATCAACCGTAAAGATTGCTAATAAAGCTAATTGTTCATAAATGCCCAATAAATACAGGAAAATGTAATGTTTTAATGACTTTGGTTATTACTTTGTTGTGAAAAAAACTTTTTCAAAATTGGTTATTTATGATAAGATCTAGAAATACTTAATTCTAATTCTGATAATAATAATGATGCATCGCAAAAACTGTTTTATTTTACGCGAAAATAAATAAGCAACAACACAGTAATTACAAAATCCAATCATTTTGATTACAGACTTGTTAGGACAGGTATAGTACTTGTATTTTTTGTGAAACTTGGATTAAAGTTACCTTAGTTCAATTTTGAATAGAGGTCATAGTTAGAGGCACTGCAGTCTTCTGGCAAAAAAATACTACTTTTTCGGAGCTTATGGACGCAATCAAATCTGCCTTTCCGTAACTATAAACTCATTTAAATATTTTATCTTTAGTTGTCAAACAATTGCTAGGAAAGGCGGGCGGGCGTACAGCTAGGTATATAAATTATACAGATATTCATAACAACCAAAAAACTATTAATTACTTGCTAAGCTGCTTAACTGGGGATTAATTAAAGAAACCACAATTTATTGATAAATTTCTATGACTGGTTTCTAATTAAGTTTGATTTGGTTCTAGAATATTACAAGTTTTTTCAACGATAAGCCGATGTTTATATTGATTGAAAAAAAAAAACTGTTTTGGTGGCTATCTTGTTGTTTTAATTGCGTCATAAGTAACGCAAAAAGGATTTGGAAAAAAAACTGTGGCAAGATATAGAGTCGTCATTAATGGGCATACATAATATTAATAAATATTAATTACAAGGGCTTGGCGTACTTTAAAACTTAAAAGGTTCGAATAAAATCTGTTCAAAATTCAAGATTTTACTGCAACTTATAAAACTAACAACGTGTGTGAGAGTACAATATGATGCAATTCTTCTTTAAAAAAGCGGCCAAGTGCGAGTTGGACTCCGTTTTTTGCCATTTTGGCTACGTAACCCTAAAAATCAGGAAATAAATAAGGGAAATACAGACTAACGAATAGGAAATGAAAAATGACTTAACGCCTTTGACGCGAATATATATGTCGCAGTCATCTGGTTCAATCTGTGATTCGATTGAATGACTAGCGTATTCATTGAATGACACCGTTCTATTGAATGACTGAAGGACAACTAGTCAAGACGCTGACTGTAACGTTTAACGTCTTGACTAAACGTCATCATAGTGAAGTCGTTAAATGGAATGCTATGATTTTTTTAAGTATTTGTTGGTGGCGTACTAATAGGTTAATCTAGAAACTGACTTCAATTATGAGGCGACGGCTACTTCTGGGTGGTTTACAAAAAAAATAACCACGATGGCTAAGGCGGGAGCTTCGCTGCGCTACGCTCCCGCCTTGCCATCTAACCTAACCAAATCCAATCGTATTGGACAGACGAAGTAATAAATACATTGCTATTAATTACCTAAGAATTATATACTGTTCTTATACATTTACTATTCCGTTAAAAATAAATACATTCAATTACCTGACTAATTTCATATCCGCTCTCTTCAAAGGGCTATGTTAAAAATCGCTAACTAGTTGAACGTTGAGTGACGATTGTTCAATCGACGTTCGGCCGAGTCATTCAATTGAATGGAGTCATTCAATGAATGCGCTAGTCATTCAATCGAACCGCAGATTGAACTAGATGACTGCGACATATATATTTTTTTCTACACTACTATTATAAAGAGGAAAGATTTGTTTGTTTGTTTGTTTGTTTGTTTGTTTGAGTCGAATAGGCTCCGAAACTACTGGACCGATTTGAAAAATTCTTTTGCTATTGAAATCTCACATTATTTCTGCTGAACATAGGCTACATTTTATTTTGGAAAAAAGTAGGGTTCCGTAAGATATTTGAGTTTTTCGGACGCAAGGTGTAAAAAATCAGCTAGAAAAGTTACTTATTTTGCGTACGCTGCCTAAACTATAAAAGATAGAACCATAAAATGTTCTAAGTAATTGTAGATCTTATAAATATCTACAAAAAAGTCCGCGACACACTATACCTATCTATGTCGAGTGAGGCACAATAACCATTTATTTATTTAAAAATCCTAAATTTTTTTTGGAATAAATTTAAACGGATATATTTTACTGACGCTATTAATCCTTATCAAAATAAATTATTTTATCACTAAGTACAGTTTATGTAGATAATATTTGGTCTTTGAATGATTAAAATTGGACGTTTGGTTTTGAAATTATGGCGAAATTAAAATATTACGATAGTGAGCGTCACCAAAGCGCGTGCGGGAGGAAGAAAATATTCTGTTGTAGAAATGAATATTCTGTACATAAAAGATATGAAATGACACCCGAAATTACACCTTTGTCACTACATCGCTATAGAAGCCAAAAATGTGGTTAGTTTTTTGTCTGTCTGTCTGTCTGTCACTCTTTCTGTCTGTCTGTATGTTTGTTCCAGCATCACACGAAAAATACTGATCCGATTTGAATGTGGTTTTCGCAGATATATTTATCTTCTTCCAACTTAACATCTGGTGTATAAAATTTTTTCCCCCCACCCCTCTAAGGGGACAAAAGAGGGGGTCAGATTTTGTATCAAACTTTTTTCTTTAACACGAAAACTACTGATCCGATTTGGATACGGTTTTCACAGATTTGCATACGGTTTTCACAGATATATTATATTTGTCTTCTTCCAACTCAACATCTGGTGTATAAAAATCCTCCCCCCCTCCCCTCTCAACCCTCTCTGGGGACCAAAGAGGGGTCAGATTTTGTATCAAACTTTTTTCTCTAACACGAAAACTACTGATCCGATTTGCATACGGTTTTCACAGATATATTATATTTGTCTTCTTCCAACTCAACATCTGGTGTATAAAAATCCTCCCCCCCCCCTCCCCTCTCAACCCTCTCTAGACTCTGGGGACCAAAGAGGGGTCAGATTTTGTATTCAACTTTTTTCTTTAGTGGACTTACTTCATATTAGGTATTAACTGTGTTTTTCAACTTAACATCTGGTGTATGACCTTCCCCCCCACACCCTCATAGGGGACAAAAGAGGGGGTAAAACATGTATCAACTGATGATAAAATATACTTTAAATGGCAAAACAACGTTTGCCGGGACAGCTAGTATAAAATAAGGGGACAATCAGCAAAGGAGCAAACGGGCTACCCGATGGAAAGCAACTACCGTCGCCCATGGACACTCGCAACATTAGAAGAGCTGCAGTGCGTTGCCAGCCTTTTAAGAGGGAATACGGTCTCTTCTGGAAGGTTTGCAGGTCTTATAAGTCCAGAAATACTGCTGGTGACAGTTCGTTCCAGAGTTTTACAGTGCGCGGCAGAAAAGCGTACGCGTCGCGTCATTTTCACAACTTGTCTAACATCTTACTTTATCCATGATAGCTATTCAAATTCTTAACCTTTCTTTTTGCATCTGTATCTCTTTCCTCTGTTTGGTTGCAGATTTTTATGATCTCAAATTGCTAGATTGCACCTATTCATTACAGTATGCGTACTATAAAGTTACAAACTACCTTGGTCGTAGTAACAATAACCGTGAATCGTAATTAGCACCATAATATATACTTAGGTACATGTTGAAAACCAGCTAAGTACATGAAGTTGCAGCAGTCGACGTGTCGTCGCGACACTGCTGGTTTCTATGTATTTCTATGAATAAGTATCGCTAGCTTCGTGTCGCTGGCTGCGGAGGGTGTTTCATAGAAATACATAGAAACCTGCAGTAGTGTCGCTGCGACACGTCGTCTGCAGTTGCTTCATGTCGCCCGCTGCCAACCAACACCTTAACACTTCCGTACAATACATTTTTCAAAGAATCTTCAAGTTTTATTACCAATATTATTTATACTACTAAGAGTGGGTTGCACCGGCTTACTTTAACTACTTTAACCATAACAAAATTTGAAATGAACTGTCAATTCCCTAGCAAAAGTCGCCATATTTGACGATAACCTTAACTTTAACTATGCTTCTGGTGCAATTCACCCTTAGGGTGGATTGCATCAGAGGCGCAGTTAAAGTTAAAGTTAAGGTTATCGTCAAATATGGCGTCCATAATGGACTTACTAGGGATTTGACAGTCCATTTGACTTTTTGTTATGGTTAAAGTTATAGTTAAAGTAGGTTGATGCAACTCACTCTTAGGGTGAATTGCACCAGAAGCGTAGTTAAAGTTAAGGTTAAGGTTATCGCCAAATATGCTAGGGATTTGACAGTTCATTTCACATTTTGTTATGGTTAAAGTTATAGTTAAAGTAGGTTGATGTAACTCACTCTTAGTGACTTATATAAATACATACTTACTTCCACGTAAATCGGTTGAGGTTGATGTTTTCTAGCGGTTTTTACGGCTTTGTTGTTAACACTCAGTAGTCGCAGCGCCGGGAAATCCTTGGCCATTTCCACCGTTCTAGCATTGCTGTTCGGTGCGAAAACTGGCACCACAACACCATTTTCGCACTCTATTGTTTTCACTAGTGAAAACAATAGAGTGCGAAAGTAGTGTCTATTTATACAGTCTATTTATACTATAAATAGACTGTATAACATGGTGTCTAAGTGTATAATAACAGTAATAATATAATATGCATGTTTATATATTTTAAGCGTGATCACGATTTTGATGTCTTCCTAGTTTTCAATGGCACGGTGATGGATTTGAGTACCGCTTTCGATAAACAAATAAACAAGTTATAATCTTTAAAAGGATTTTTTTGGTTCTTTGTAGTTTTTTTTAGATAAATACTGCCTATTCACGATGAATATATTTTAAGTTCAAAAACCGCGGACAGACAGACGGACAGACAGAGCGAAACTATAAGGGTTCCTTGTGGATTACGGAACCCCAAAAAAGAGGGGTGTTGTGTGTGTCCGTGGTATTGCAGCTCTCAATGAGATGACATGGTTTATTTACTTTTGTTTAAGAAATAATGTGATTTAAAATAAGTTTTATCTTTTGTTCGCTTACTGCTCGACGATGATGGGTACCTCAAATATTCTTTGTTATTTTTTCATTAGTTTCGACTACACAATTAATCTAATGGACTACCTCGTTACTATCAAATAAAATTTATAGTTATAATATTTATATAACTATAAAAGGTCTGAAGTCTTTGTCTGTCATGCGACTTTTCCAAATATACCAGACAAAGAAGACAGAAACTACTATCAGAGAAGTTGATTCCTACGCAGATGGAGGAGGTCCCCCGTACGTAGTTTGGTCGCTTTACGTCAAACCCACCTTGATCACAGATCACAATAATTAACATTGAATTGACATGATCCGACGAAATGACGTCGGTCTGTCAACTGCCTAGGAATCAATTTCCTCGATGGTATGTGAATTTGCTATACTTTTTTTATCTGTCTTTCGTGGTATATCAGACAACAGCAGATATTGTATACTACTCGCTACAAATATTTTTATAAGAATGCTAGAGGTCAGAGTTCTAGTATTTAGACAGGTTATTGAATACCTGACTAGATCGTGACTCGTGACTATACTTTGTCAAGTGCGTAGTTGCTAGTTAGGTAAAGTATACGTTGTATATAATCTGTGGGAGGATCGCCCGCTCGACTGGTCACTGGGGAATCCTCACTGTAATAAACAGGTACATAAACTTGTATAAAGGTGCCAGTTGGCAGCGAACGACATGAAGCAACCGCAGACGACGTGTCGTCGACGCGACTCTACTGTTCATATATTTCTATGAAAGTGTCGCTAACTTGGTATCGCTAGCTGCGCAGAGCCTGTAGACAAGTGTCAAAACGCTAACGCTAACGCTAACTTGACGTTACAAAATGTATGGGATTTGACATTAGTATTCGCTAGCGAAGCGATGACTTATGTCAAATCGCATACATTTTGTAATGTTAGAGTTAGCGTTAGCGTTAGCGTTTTGACACTTGTCTACAGGCCCAGGCCGCAGGGTATTTCATAGAAATACATAGAAACCAGTAGTGTCGTGACGACACGTCGTCTACAGTTGCGTCGTGTTGCTCAGTTCCAACTTGTACCTTAAAGGTTGACGCAAATATAGCGTGGAGCATTGATAAACAAAAAAGTGGAGTCGCAGCGTCGTCCAATAGGAATACCCATTCTTAAGGCAAGCACATACAAATATGTATGTGCTTGCCTTAAGAATGGGTATTTTGTTTTGTTGAAATTTCGACTAAAACGACTGTTATTATTGTCGACATTTAAAAGGTATTGTCAAAGTTAAGTTGTGCGTAACCTTCCGTCGGGCGACAACCGCTGAACTTTCGGCGACGTACGTTCGGCAGATGTGTCCAGTGTCCTTACACTTAGAAACATAATATTATGAAGACAATATTGTGTTAATTCTTTTCGATTTTTGTTACATGACTGCACTTACGAGTGAATTTTCAGTTTGCCATTCCTATTCTTTGTTCTACATTATACAAAGAACGGTAACAACTTTAAAATTTACAATTTTCGTAAAAGGCCTGAGCAGATGCATATTCGTCATAATCTGCATTTATCATTGTCGTATTCTGTTTCGACGTTCAATTGCAAGTGTGTCGCGACCTTAACGTTATTTCAAATTCATACAGATGAATAATAATTACATTTCCGTATACGGTCATATTACTGTCGATCGCAAAAAAATGGGAAACACCAAGTGATATCACATTACAAAAACGGATCTATATAATTTACATATCTTTGGAATCAAAAGCACAAATAATTAAACACACTAATACATCCTTGTTTATTAGTAAAAACACAAACATAATTATTATTATGAAGACTTAGCTGGGCTTTGAAGATATAATAATATTATCTTAGTGTCTAAACACGCTAGGCCGAAAATACGCGGCCGAAGTTCGGCATGATTACGTCAGCAATGCGCTATGCATACAATATAACGCGACGTAATTTCGGCATTGGTGTGTCGTCGGTAATTAAAAAAAATACATTGCAGGCGTAATCATGCCGAACTTCGGCCGTGTATTTTCGGCCTTGTGTTTAGACACTTACGCTATTTTCTACGCATTATTAATACGTATACCTACACTTAAGACATATCGTATGATATTTATGTTAATTGTTAACACTGTTATGTAATTGTGTGGAATTATTTATTACTTATTATTTATAATTACGATTTTACGTAAGAAGGTAAATAAAACAAATTCAAACCTGTTAATCACACTTTTTACTGTATATACGACGAAACTGTTTTATACACCACCGGTTTTACAGGTGTAGCTTCGAATCTGATGTGCCATTTTGAGTCGTAAGTCGTTGACTGATAGTTGATAGGATCGAAACGAGTCGGGTAAAATGCTTCAGCAGTCGATAGCTGGGGTGACCAGCGGGAAAACGTCAATCTGCCCGTGTCCATCGTGAAAGACGTGGTTTCGTACCCTGGTAACACCGGCGTAGGTTCTACCTCGAAACTCGAAATACTCCCATCCAAGGTGTACACACACGATAAATATATAGTTATTAAAAAGATTATAGCCATTTTGAACACGAATTCACGGTGGCAGGTCACACATGAATGACTAATTCGGATTCAAGTTAGACTCGTTTGATGCGATATGCGACGGGAGAGGATTAAATCTGAAGACAAACTTGAAAATAAATGATTCTGTTTTGTAGTTTAAAGCTATCTATCTGTAGCTTAATGATATCGTGGATAAAAAAGTTTTTAATTTTCTTTTTGTTTGTTGGTTGTGGATGTTTATGTACTTCCAAATGTACCTATATACATTTGTTTTAGTTGGTGAAAATTATTCAAAAATTTCGTTTTTCGTTATTATCTGAGGTTAATTTGATAAACACACGAGTTTTGAAGGTAATATTAATGATTTTCGTATGTACGTCCAAATATAGTTGTGGTAAAGTTATAAACATCAGATAACCTGTAGGAGGAAAACGTGTACGAACCGGTTGTTACTATTACTAGCAACAATATTGTTATTTACAACAAGACTTAAGTTCATGTCTTGATTGAAAATATAATATGGGAATAAATATTAGTATTTTAAAAATAGTTACTCACAGAAGTCAACAGGATTAGTTTAAGAGTAGATAGGTACTTAAAGAATTGAAAATTACGTCTTTCTTTTAATCCAATCTTTTTCATCCAGTCTTCCACAAATCCACCCTTAAACGCTGGTTTGGGAAAAAGATTCATCATCGTCATGATGGGACATTTCATCACACTAAGCTTTTAGAGGTTCCTTACCTCTAACAATACATCGTTTCCTCATTTGGTTTGTATATTTATATGTTTGGAGTAAAAACAAAACACATCACATTTGCATTCACGATTTATTTCGATATAATCACCACTACTTGGCACTAGGATTTCATTTGGGAGGCTTCGTTTCATAGAAGATTGCGTTCACAACTGTAGCTGGTTGGAGCCAGTCGATATCGAAGGTCGAAGACTGCAGCATGATGGCAGCATTCATCTCCGTCGGCAGCACCGCTTCTCCAGTAGAGAATATTGACGTTCTAGGTGCTTCTAGAACATTAGTATCAGCGGTCGTCGGCGTGCAACCGAGGGGCTGCTCCTGCACCCGTCCTTCTCCTGTCTTCTCCACTTTATTCGTCTTCAAATCGGATAATACGGGCGTGGGTTCCACCGTATACCCATTCTCTGAGAACACTTGGCTAAATATTACGAGTAGTATAAAAAGAAATAACATGGTATAGTCAGTTTGCCGGGTAAGACGCAAATGGCTAAGGAATTCATTATTACTCCTTGTTAGCCTTGCTGTGATGAAATTGTGTACTTTGGTTAATAGTCGCAAGGTCCTTAAAAATCGGATATAAGTTGTATGTCATGGGCATAAGAATTAATGGTGAGAAAGCGCCGTTTTCCGACAAAATCAAGTTAGGAGTCCTTAGGATTGTAGACGATTGTTGTTTTCGGCGCAAACTTTTTAACAATGTAAAAATAGATTTCTCTAGATTCTAGGCAATGTGTCGATGGGAAGAAAATTGTTGATACAAATATTGATCTTTCAGATTTAAGTTATAAATATATTATATTATAATTTGTTTCAAATTTTTAATCAATAAAAATATGATATAAAAAGTAAAATTAGTTTAATATACCTATTTCATTAACCGCAGAATTCTACGCCTAAAAACATTAATCACAATAATTTTATGGTGCAGCAAAAGCTAATAGTTGTTTAATAGTTCTAGTATTACTGGTTCTAACTACTAGTTTAAGATTATATTACGATGATTATAATAACTGTTCGTTACTGCGTAATGGGTATAAAGCAATTGAACCTATAACTAAATGATATTAAACAATTATATAATTCCTATATTGATTAAGTAAATTAAAATTTGTCTTTTAAAATATTGTATACTAGTTGACCCGGTAAACGCTGTTTTGCCATATAAATTATTTCTAGTATCGATATAAAAAGTAGATAGAAACCTATTCTCAGTTCTAACAAAAGTGCATAAAAAATTTCATCGAAATCGATTCAGCCGTTTTGAATTGGAGGAGTTAGCGGACAAACACTGTGACTCGAGAACTTTTATTTACTTATTAGAGATTTGTAAAGTTGCTTTATTTCCAAGGTGTTTTGTGAATGTATGCTAAATTGCTAATATTACGATCCTGAATGTGTGTCTGTCTGTCTGTCTGTTGATGAAAGATATTTCTGAAATATATATGGAGTAGATATAATCAGAGCGAGAGTATAATTATATCTCACAACATGAGCACTTTTGTGGCACTCTGAGCAATTTACGGAAAAAACTATCACGCCTATTGATTTGTGCTTTAACATAGTAATTTTTAATTATATTACGTAGATGTGTTAACATCGGTCTGTCAAGTTATGTTTACTATTAAATATTAAAAAAAAACTGCCCTAAAGCCCTCACAAAGCTCGGCTTTTAGCTAGTAGATTAAAATCTAGTTTTTGTCGCGGCAAAATGCACAACACTCAACAGAGCTACCAGTGCATGTCGTAGGATAAAGTAAAACCTAATACATAGGTAACATTTATTGTTTTATTTTATTTATTAATTATTATCATAAGAAACAAATAATTTTCTATATCTACTCTGCATAAACCACTAAGGTTTGTCCGGAGTGTATTGTTGATTTATATTACTATACATAGTAAACTTAATAATTAAAACAATAAATTAAATTCTTCTTCTTCTCTTCTATAACAATAAATTTATCAAGACATTGTTTGCGCCTGACGTTTCTAAATCGTTTTTAAATCATTTTCTCTCTTTGCCAATTATATTATCACAGTAATTTAAGAATACTTACTTTGAAATATAAGTGTGTTTAATAGCATTTTTTAAAACGTGTCAAAAAGATATTTTTTTAATACTTATAAGGCCCTTCAACAAATTAATGCTCATTTAAGAGCTACAACTAGAGCCAGTTTTGCCATACAAACGTTGTCCCCTGTTTCCTTCCTGGATAATATCGGTAGATTTATAAATTTTTTTCTGAATATTTTTTGGCTACTATTAGCATGTCCTGTTTTCTTTTTTTTTTCTTAATTTTATTATAAAAAAGAACGATTTGATTTGAACGTTCAAAAACCCAAAAAAATGGTCAGATTTTCCTTTGTGTTCAAGCACCCAGAAATCAAAACTGGCTAAAATATACAAAAAAATAAAACATAGGAACACAGCTCAAGCCTTGCTTTAATTCTTATTGAAAAAAGTACTTAAATCGGATAAGTTTTGGGGAAGGAATCAGCGGACAACGAATCGATGATTTTCTGTTCTTTTATTAGAACTTTTGTCGTGTTGTCTCTATCGCGCTCTGCGGTGGGAGACTTGATATTGGTGAGACAGCAATACATTTTAAAAATGCCTATTTTCAATTTCTCAAAATTTTCAATTTCTCTAGCCCTTGGTGTATCCTTTTAAAATTCGAAAAAAGGGCCTTGCGCGCGTTGAACTCTTTGACAGCGCGACCTCCGTTTTATTACTAAATACCGACACTATATTAAAATAATAAATAAATGCCGTAAGATATAAAACAATTCTATAAATACTTTAGATATTATGGTAATTGTTTATATAAATCCGTATCCCTATATCCGTAAAATATAAGCAATAGGTTAATAATTAATTATCAGACAAAATAACATTATTCTTGTATTTTTTATTGTTTCAAACTATTAACTGAGCCATAGATGCCATGATTACACCTGGGATTATCCGTGGTAATGTTTTATAGAACTACTTATTGTTGAATTGATCTTGATAATTGATATACCTAGAAAAACAATAGAGTAAAACAAAAATCAGATATGACGCATAGTACAAATGCAGTAAAACTAATTTGCTGTTGTTTCTTGGTAGGTAATCTTCATCACTTTAGAGAACTAATATCATAAATATGTGAAAGTGTCTCTGTCTGTGACCTCTTCACACACAAACCTTTGAATCGATTTTGCTGAAATTTTGCATGGAGACAGCACACAGTACCTATATGTACTTTATCCCGAAAAAATGCACGGTTTCAATGTAGGGTATAAATCGTGTAATAGAAACGAAATAGCACTTTAACTTTGTCTTGTTTTTTCATTTTTTTTATATTTAAATCAATTAATTTGTTTTAAATACTGTATTATAGTTACGAACACGTTACGAATTATTACAATGTATTAAAATAAGATAACAAATAATTTAAACCTTTTGCTTATTGTAACTTTAGCAGATTTTGTTGTTTACTTACCTTAATTAAGAGCAAAGTATCCAATGTGTTATAATAAAAATTTTTTCAAGGCGCTCATAATGAAAAATTAGAACTACCTATGCCATCTATCGCCAAATTGAGGGAACTACTAGTGTTTTTTTTTAATTTATGGCACCTATATATAAACCTCTGGAAGAGGTTACACGATCAGTATTTCATCAATCTGATCCATCAATCTGATTGATGGAATACTGATGGTTTTAAAAAAGTTCATATTAAAAAAATGATCAATCCATCAATCCAGTAGGTTAGACGATCAGAATTTCATCAATCTGATCAGGATTGATGGATCAGATTGATGAAATACTGATCTTGTAACCTCTGCCTGTAGATGACGCCCGCAACTCCGTTGCCCCAAATTTGATTATTATCATTATAGTTGTGACTTGTGACAATAATTTAATGAGTGTGAATTGTGAGTCAGTGTAAGTACAGTCGAATCAGATGATCAAGGACAAAGTACAAAAAGTCCGAGCTACTGAATTATAAATAATTTAATTATTCAATGTACATAATATAACATAATACATTACTTACATCTAAGTTAAGACATTTTTTACGACTTTGTTCGCACATAAAATATATCGACGATTTGGTACATTTTACTAGCTTAGTAAGACCAGACTAATGGACAATATAAAAGACTGGTAATAATGGTATTTACGCTCACGTAAAAACAAATTTCACGAAAACTAGATACCGTTTTTCCAATTGAAAAAGAGTGCGAAATCACAGAAAATATACCACTTTCTGCGAGAGCAAAATTAGTCACATTGCTACTAAAATTAGACCTATATACAAAATGACGATACGAGGCACATAACTTAAACTTTGACATAAAATTTTGTGCCTCATTCGTCGTTTGGACTAGCTCAAGAGATAATTGGTCGCTGTTAAGAGGAGTCCACACCGCCGTTTTTCCATACAAACGTTCTCCCCTGTTTCCTCCCTGGATAATGCCGGTAGAGTTATAATTTTTTTCCTGAATATCTATGGCCACTAATACAATGTCCCTATGTTTTCTTTTTTTACATAATTTTGTTCAAAAACCCAAAAAAATGGCCAGATTTTCCGCTGTGTTCAAACATTGAGAAATCAGATTTGGCGAGATTATACAAAAAAATAAAATTAAACATAGGAACACAGCTCAAGTCTTTCTTTAATATTTAATAAAAAAAAGTACTTAAATCGATTCGTTTTTTTAGAAGGAATCAGAGGACAACGAATCGATGATTTTCTGTTCTTTTATTAGAACTTTTGTCGTGTTGTCTCTATCGCGCTCTGCGGTGGGAGACTTGAGATTGAATTTTCAATTTCTTTCGCCCTTGGTGTATCCTCTTAAGCATTCGTGTACTAACCCACAACATTTTTCTGTTAAATTTCGAATGTAGTCTTGTTCTAAATCATCTAAAGAACACAAGTTCTGCATTCATTTGTAACTCAATTACGTGTTGAGTTATGAATGCAGTTTTTTTGTGGGTTAGTACTTACAGTCTTACACGAATGTTTAACAGCGTCCGATTATCTTGTGCCTCGACTTTGGACTAGCTCAGGAGATGATGATCGATAGGAAGTCGTCGCTAAGCTTAGATGTCCTGGGTCTGGAGATGGCTGCTGCGGCTACCCCTCGCCCCGCGCCGGGGAAGGTGAACCCGGGAGCCCCACGGTGGCGCACGTCCAGTAGACCGTCGCCGAATGAAGCCTGAAAAAAAAATTACATTATATTATAGTCATTCTAGTCCTAGGAAGAATATAATTACATAATATGTCTAATATGAATGAATGTGGTGTCATTAGATCCATACTTCCATACTAATAAATGCAAAAGTGTGTCTGTCTGTCTGTTACCTCTTCACGCCCAAACCGCGGAACCGATTTTGCTGAAACGTAAAGATACTTTGAGTCCCAGAAAAGGATATATATATAGGATACTTTATATATTTTATACTATAGTCCGGAAAAATGAACGGTTCCAGCGCGATAAACGCACTAGAGCTTTCGTAGGGTAAGTTAATAATATGGCATTGAGTTTTCTGGATAAATAGCACTTTATCATTTTTATAGAATTCTCCTCATAATCTATATATTATATAAAACTCAAAGGTGACTGACTGACATGGTGATCTATCAACGCACAGCCCAAACCACTGGACGGATCGGGCTGAAATTTGGTATGCAGGTAGATGTTATGACGTAGTAGGCATCCGCTAAGAAAGGATTTTGATAAATTAACCCACCCCAAGGGGTTCAAATAGGGGATGAAAGTTTGTATATAATAATTCTTCTTAACGCGAGCGAAGCCGCGGGCAAAAGCTCGTTACGCTATAAAACTACATTATTTGGCATGGCAACTATATGTTCCTAAGCGGTCCCTTGCACAAAGAAAGGCAAATTGTCTTCACAAATCCGAAACTCAAGATTTAATTGAATATAATTTACTAGACAAGTGCTGCCACCTGTAGTACCTTCACGGTCTCTATATCTGTACAGTTTGTGTAGTCACATATTTCATCAAGGGTTTTGTAATATTTGTTGTTTACTAATCGCCCTAATCGGCTTAGTTTTTACGCAATTAATAAAAATAAATTGCCTATGGAGTTTCTTAACTCATTGCAGTGACAGCTTAAAATATTATAATCATCATCATCAAATAAATCAAATTACACTGGCCAATATTTTATTTTACTACATGGAGGGAAAATTGAGAAAGAAGGAAAAAAGAGAAACTTGAACTTCGGAGAAAATCACCAACTTGAGCAAGAAAAAGTCGAATGGAGTAAAGTTCTTCTTCTCTCTAATCGACTTTTCCTTCGATTCGATTACTAATTGTTATGTTCTCTATTTTAAATTGAAAAAGACCAGCCATGTAGGAAACACTCCATATTATTATATTATGCAATATTTTGTATAATATATTATAAATGTCACCCAGTCGCTTCCAATCTCACATCCAAGAGCAACATGATTGCTTCCCATCAGCTGACTGTCTGCTCGTTTACAAACAGGGCAACAAGTATGCAAACCAGATCTCGAAGGGCAGTAGATCATGCAGGATGTGAAAGTGCACAGCCTTAACATTTCACGATGGTCAAGGTATGACGGGGGGGTCCTTATGTGATGGACTAAGGAAGTGCAAAGTAACGGCCATACTTAGAGAATGTTTATGATAACTGAACTTTAATAAAGAATTTGACAGTATGGAGCTTATGTCAAAATCTTTATCTAGCTTTTCTGGCTTTGCATACTTCTTTGTTATCACAAATCAAGATTTTTTCTTCCTACTTCTACTTCTAATCTTTTAAGCTTCCGTTATATTGCGCCATACCTATATCAAAAGATATTTTTTTTTATGGAATAAGGTGGCAATCGAGCAAACAGGTCACCCGATGGAAAGCAACTTTCGTCGCCCATGGACACTCGCAGCATCAAAAGAGCTGCAGGTGCGTTGCCGGCCTTTTAAAAGGGAATAGGGTAATAGGGGAGGGTAGGGATGGGAAGAGAAGAGAATGTGGTAGGGGATTGGGCCTCCGGTAAACTCACTCACTCGGCGAAACACAGTGCAAGCGCTGTTTCACGCCGGTTTTCTGTGAGGACGTGGTATTTCTCCGGTCGAGCCGGCCCATTCGTGCCGAAGCATGGCTCTCCCACGTCAAATATTATTATTTTGATTTCATACCAGCTCTACTATCTCAAATCTTCTTTGTTTAAGACCCAGGGTACACTAGCTTTGTGTCGAAATTTACCCATAACAAGTATGTGTTTTTGGACGTGAATTGCTCAAAATATCATCAACTCACACCAGGTCCAAACCCGTTGCCGCTGAAGCCGAAAGCCGAAGACGCGCTCTGGCCGCCGCCGAAGCCGCCGCCGAACGCCGAGGCCGATGACCCCGCGGCTGACACCGACGAGCCGAACGACGCTGCCTGGCTGCTCGCCTGACTGCCGGAGAAGCCACTGAAAAGCCGGAAAAAATATTGATTTAGAAATCGGAAGTCATGAATATTTTCCGTTCCTATTTTTTTTGCGGTTAAAAGAATTCTTTTAACGAATTGACTTGTAAAAATTTTTTGTCTGATTGATGTGGAAACTTACAAACAAAGACACTATTATTTTTTAAATACATAACACTTTTAATTTATCTGATTAAAGTCAAGGAAGAAATTAGGAAATGGCATTTTAATGACTAGTGCTTATATATAGTATGGGACAGAGATAAATTAATCTTAAATACAGGGTGTGAAAAACGAAATTATATGTATAATTTAAGGGTGCGTAACATGTGCCCTTATATTATAGATTTCACTGTGAAAGCAACCTTGAAAGAGCTTATTTTGTGATTTGTATGGGCAAGTGCTTGAGCGTCTTGAATTTGCCCGTAGGTACACAAATAAAAAAAAGTATTTTTCAGTAGTGCCAGTTTCACAGTGAACCTTATACGGAGCAATAATATACACCCTAAACTATTATAGTTTTGTTTTGTTATATATTGTACAGGCTATTAAGTATTTAAATACCAGTTGTTTTATTATAATAAAAATAATAAAGCAATTACGTTGTCCGTCCTACATCCTGCAGATTCACATACTTAAAAGATAAAATTTTATTTTTGGGCTTACGCGCGTTTATGTCTTTTGTTACGGATAAAATTCAAACTTAACTTTTAACCCCTATAGGAATAATATTATAGGGTTTTTAGTTAATATTAGTATCGTAGTAATAAAATAATTAAACTGGATCTTTATTTATTTAATACTGATTAAAAAAAAAAATTGCGTGAAATATTTAACTGCCAATATTTTTTGCATCCTAAAATGCTGATTAGCATATTTAGTGTTCGTTTGTTGTAAAATTAATTAAAAATATTCATAAAAGTGAGTAATCCTCGCATTTGCATATCTAATAACTTCCTATTTCGATTAATGTATAAATTTAATACAGCCTGAATAATTTGTCTAAAGTCTAGACATAGGTTTCATGGGCTCAAGTATATAATTATTTTACTCATTTTTCAAAAGGTTTTTGATAGATCCATAGAGAATCCATTTCAGTAGATAAGGACAGTTTTTTAAGCATAAAACAACTAGGACCCTTAGTAACCTCCCATAATAAGATCGTCCAGATAAAAAGTTTTAAAATCGCATTCATATTTCGTACAAAATGTTTAATAAAATGTCTTCCTACAAGTTACAAAAAAAACATCAAACATTGACATTTTCAGTGTTTGGAAAACGCTTGCTGCGTCACATGACTAAGCAATTACCTGGCAAGATGTCCAAATAGGTATTGTTTCCCAATCTATACGGAGAGTACAATTTTATACGCATTTAGCTTTAGTCGCATTTAATTTCTTACTTAGAAAACCTCGCGTATCAGCATCGCAGTAAATTAAGAATTCTTACCCCCCAAATTCATTGAACGAGGCCGCCTGGCTCGCTGCTTGAGAAGCACTGAATCCCTCGTTAAACCCAAAGGAGAAAGATTGGGAAGCGGAGTGGCTGACTCCAGCGCCGCTCAAGCTGCTGCTCACACTACCCGTGAACCCCCCTTTTTGGGGTTTCACGTTAAACCCTCCCCCGAACTTGGGATTCAGACCCCTTTCACTCGGCAGGAGCGTGCTGGGATCCCGCTCGAGGTGCTCCAAAACTGGTAGAACTGGTGGGGTTATTATCGGCTCCAACATCCTCTGATCCCTGTCGCCCGGGAAGACGAAACTCCTCGCCGGCGCGGGGACCGCCACACGGACGAAAAGGAACACGCATAGAATCGCTCTCATTTTCAAAATGAGATTCTATATTCGGAATTTAAACTGGTTCTATGTTCGATTTTCGAAAGTTTCGGCTGCGTTTTTTTCGATACTACAGGCGTCGCGCGATGTATTTAGTATTAATAGGGTGACGCGAGGTCAGAGAGACTTGGCATGCGACCCGCGCGCTAGCCTTCAGAAAAACCACTGAGCGATCCCGAGCCTCCCCTACCGCTGGTGTTAGAGGCTGGTTGGGAAACCCGCGCCTTGCCAGTCGCGGCACGCGCCATGCTAATCTTAGTTACGCATTGTTTGACTAACGTTTAGTGGTTTATTTACATACGCCAACCTCGAGACTGTTTACAGTAACAAACTTAGCAACATGTCAATGGGTTAAAAACCTCAGGAGTCTTTTAATATCCTTTAAGGATTCTCAATTAATTTAAAAGTTCATACCTCGTATATAACATTATAAAAGCAAAAGTGCAATTTGAATCCCGAGAAAGGACAAGTTGTTACTTACAAAATCTGTCATTTAAATTAATCCCCCTCCTCCGTTTCATTTCTTTTTCTTTCTTTCTTTCTCTTTTAGACTTTCATACGTAACCACATCGCAACCACTGGCGACAACGCAACCACGTCGACATTTTGTCGGTACCAGAATGCAACTACAATAAGCTGCAGCGACACCATTCACCACTGCTCGACGACATTTTGTCGTTGCGGTGTCGTGTGGTTGTGGTACGTGTGGGTTGGCCCTAAGTCATAGGCGTCATAAAGGTAACTTGACATACTACTACGTTAAGGCCTTTATAATGGCCTGATGAGTGAGGACGAGTTTATCTGAAAGTCCGTCATACAGACAGAAACAGGCTTTCAGGATAATATAATATTCAGGGTGTAACAAAACTAATTCATAATACTTTAGGGTTAGTTTTTTAGGGTTCCGTAGCTAAAATGGCAAAAAAGGAACCCTTATAGATTCGTCATGTCTGTCTGTCTGTCTGTCCGTCCGTCCGTATGTCACAGCCACTTTTCTCCGAAACTATTAGAGCTATACTATTGAAACTTGGTAAGTAGATGTAGTCTGTGAACCGCATTAAGATTTTGATGCAAAAATGGAAAAAATATTAAAAATTTTAGGGGTCCCCATAGGTACAACTGAAACAAAAAAATTTTTTTTTCATTTAACCTATGCGTGTGGGGTATCTATGGATAAGTCTCCAAAAATCATATTGAGGTTTCTCATATCATTTTTTTCTAACCTGAATAGTTTGCGAAAGAGACTCTTCCAAAGTGGAAAAATGTGTATCCCCTCCCCTCTAATTTCTAAAGTAGCGGCATGATAATTCTAAAAAAAATATATGATGTAGATTACTATAAAAACTATCAACGAAAATTGGTTTGAACGAGATCTAGCCAGTAGTTTTTTTTATACGTCATAAATGGTAAACCTTAATCTAAATTTCATTAAATCGACTGAAATATAAAAATAAATCAAAAACCTTTTAATTTCATAGAAATAAACCTTATTGCTGCTGCGGAACCCTTCATGGGCGAGTCCAACTCGCACTTGGCCGCTTTTTTCTTATTCTGTAGATTGTAGAGTGTACTGTGAATGTAGCAGCGCTTTAGGAGCATTTTTTTGTTATTTGTATAGGAAACTTTTTGTTTCCTCGGTGTGATTCAAACCATAGATGTCGAACCATAGAGCCATAGAGGTCGTCAAATTAAGCATTAGACTATTCCTTACTGAATAGTCTAAAATATGTGAAACAGGCCCTAGATAACCTAAAAATATTAAACAACTCGGCCTCCTACATAACCTTTCGTAAAAGTAGAAATGATGGAGATGAGTGAATTCATATCCGCGTGTTTGTGAGTCATGGCCGACCGTTTGGAAATGGCTGCGTCACAAATATCCTAAACTTGAGTCATTCAAAGCGTACTCAAAATATTACTTAATTTACCATCTAGACTACATGAAACTTAAATAAATCAATAAGAAAAAACAAAAATCAAAAATAATTTTAAGAAAAGCCTGGTCTTAATACGTATGCAAATTTTCGAATTAATGAGATGAATAGGTAAAAATCGTGCTGGGAGATTTCGTTACACATACATACAGCCCAAGTTAAAAAGCGTGTAAAATTACGATAAGGTGCTTCCATTCAATTTCTATTATACGACTGATTCGATATAGATTTTGATTCAGCTTCAATCGTCCAAGTGACGATCACTGCAGTAGGGTATCTTTGAATCAAAATCGTCATCGTATTGAGCAAATGTCAAACTTTTCGATTGCAAGTTAGGGTTGATTCAAACCGCAACGCGACGCGTAGATGCATTTCTAAATTAAGTAGTATGGATTTGACAGATTCGCAAGACGTCTCAAATCTGTCTCATGGATCTGTCAAATCCATACAAATTTAGGTCGCGTCGCGTCGCACCTCGCCTCGTCGCGTTGCGTCGCGTCATGTAGATGCATATTTTCTAAAGTATGGATTTGACAAATTTGCAAGACGTCTCACGGAATTAAAATATATTCTGTCAATTAAGTACTTTAGAAATGTATCTATGCGTCGTGTTGCGTACTGAATTGACCCTTTGACCACCGCACGCATACCATACCTTATTCTCTCCCAAAATAGTAAGTAGTTATGAACTTGGACAATAATGGCAGTCGTTAATTTTCAGTCTGTCTCGTGCCGAGTACTCCCATGTTGATAAAAATCGCGAATAAAAGAGCAATCGAGAAAATCTTATTGCCTTTTTAAATTATTTGTTACGAATTAAAAACAACTAAATCAATATTTTGCTAATTTATTTTCTATCCTATGTCAGACATGGCAATAACATAAATTACATGTAGAATTTGCAAAAAAAGAAAGCATAATAATTACAATAAATTGCTAAGCCGAACTTGACAATGAATCAAGAACTTGATTTCATGAGACCGGTACGCAGCGGTTTACGTAAGCGGTGTGAACGGTCGCACAGACGAGTTTGTCCATTAATAAAACCTCAAAGAAATCTAAATCCTAAAAGGTTTTTTGAGGTTAATAATAATTATTCTAAAATACGATTTGGGATTGCCGACAGATATCTGAATGAAAAAAAATCGGAACTGTGCCTTATAAAAAACGTAGTACTTACTACTTAGTACTAACGTAACTCGCGAGATCTCGCCTTTTTTTCGTCCCAGATCAATCTCGCTAAAAAGGCGAGATCTCGCGAGCATGACATTGCATTTTCTGATATTTCATAAAATAAAATAAATTGATATTCTTACGGAATGTCTGTTTTAAACACAGTGTTGCTATTTTTTTATCACTAGCCGTAAACAAAACCATAAAGATAACGGAATATGAACACAATATAGCGAGGAGAATTCCTGAAACTAATATATTTAATTATTTTATTGCTAGCAGGTGCAGGTTTTTCTAGTTTGTATTGATTAAATATAATATTTATCTCCGTTAATAATCGACTAGCACCTAAAATATAAAATTTATTTTATAGGATTTTAGAGGTACCTACAGTGTTTTGCAGTTGGTAAGGCAACTTTCTAGAACAAAATTTAATACTCAATATTAGATTCAGACTTGTCACAGTCTACTCATAAGAACCAACGTTCTTGTAGTTTGGACGTGATGCATTTAACATTTTATAACTACAAAATAAATTCATAGAATACCAATATTATTATAGTACTTTCTCGATTCCTCATTGTTATTGTAATAGTCGTAACTCGTAAGTCGTGTAAAAGTAATCGCAAGTTTCTATGTATTTGTTGTTGCAAACACCTCTTGGTATACTTACTATATCATATTATATTAAGTATTTATTTTAATAATATGTAATAACAACTCTACTACCCTATTGTACTATAATATCCTTAATCGGGCTCCCTGGACCCTTTTTTTTTTTTTTCCCGGAGGGGGAAATGCATTACGCATACCACCCAGGCGCAGGGGGCGACCCGAGCGGTGATGTGGGACTCCCGTAGCTAATGAGACCACGGTATACCCACTAAAACCCCCCCCCATCTTCCGCCACGCCGCCTTTTGACGGGGCCACGGGAACGATATACACATCCGCGACCCGGGCTCCCTGGACCCTGAGATCATATCAAAGGGTTTTCGTGGTTGGATACCGCTGTCGATCCTGGCGACACACTGATAGGTACAGTGGTGGGAATGGTGACTGGTGGGCCAACACCCGATAGAAAAATATCCTAACTAAAGTACTAACTATTAGTATTATTTTTTGGGTGCTCCAAAAATAGCAACGTTTATTGGCGTCCATTTTTGTCAACCCTATATCGGTAAGGTTGCGCACGTCCTGTGTCACGGTCACGTGGACCATCGAACATGGTCAATCACCGGCACATGGCACATGTCACTCCACACGTAATAACATTGTTACTTTATTAACCTATGCAACATAGTTTTCACATTTTCCTAGATTTTTACTATTTCTGGACGTAAACAGGGTGTTAAAAATAAAATGATAATACTTTAGGGTTCGTAATATGTGTCTCTTGTATAGAGTTCACTGTGTAAGTAAAAGCCCTGAAAGAGTAACTTTTTGATGAGCAATACCACAACGGCGCGCTGGGGCCTGGGGCGTTTGGCCATACAAAAAATGCTCTTTCAGCGCTGCTACTTTTACAGTGAACTCTATAATATAAGAGACACATGTACACATCCTAAAGTATTGTCACTCTGCATAAAATATGTAAGCATATTCAAATTTGGAGCAGGTAGTAGGCTTACAATTCAATGTTTATTATATTGTGTACATACTAAAATGTACTATCAGAGAAGTTGATTCATAGGCAGATGGCAGACCTACGTAATTTGGTCGCACTACGTCAAACCCAGCTTTCAGATCACGAAGTCACTAATTTTGAATTGACGTAACCCGAGTCCCGACCAAATGACGGAGCTGAGGTCCGTCAACGGCCTATGAATAAATTTTTTTTGATGGTACAATTTTTAAACTTAGGTTCATTTAAAATTTTGAACTGACCGTGTAGTTATAACTTATAAAGTAGGTAGATATTTATCCTGTTTTAGTGTGTACAGTGGCGCATGCGCACAGTCTTTATTATTTAGGCTACCTATTCGATATAATATAATTACATCCTCTCACACACAATATACATTAAACTACTCTATTTTTTGGTTGACTGGCTTAGCTATGCCACAGAATAATATATTAGTACCAGAGACCAGACTATAATAGGTAGTACCAAGCTATACTTAGCTTTGTTGTTGATAATATTATAAGTAACCCACAATAAACAAACATAATAATTATGTAGGACTGTCCTACATATTATGTATCTGTTCAATTCAAACATTTTAGTCATGTATAGAGCATTGGCCATTGAGGTCAAGTAGTTATCGAGTAAACGATAAATATCTCGTTTTCTAAAGTTTTAGGAAACAAAATCGTGATAACTTTCTGTTTGGTTTGTCGCTACATAGATATTTGTGTGAATAAAATTTGGTTAGTTTCGCTAAAAATCAAGAACGGCTAGAGCGATTTGGTTAATTTTAGTCATGAAAAGTTTAAGTAAGGTTAATAATAATTATTTAGAATTAGGATCCCAACTGATACGAAGTTCACCGTCATCCAGTAGGTACTGAACTGAATGTTGAACACGACTACAAAATATACTATACTTTTGGTGCGTCACAAGAATATTCTAGTACATTATGTGTACACACATGAACGTAGAAAAAAAGGCGGACGGAGTCTTATAATATTATACACAGCACTGTGTCTTCAGAGTCAGCCAGGCTGACTGCATGTACACGGTCCGCGCGCACCAACACACATTTTTGTCCGCACGCACACATTCTTAGTTCATACCATTTGACAGGCGTAAGAATGTGGATTATGGAGGGTAGATGGAGGAGAACTATCTTATATGGGAGATATTTGAAAAAGTGTCCAGCTGTACGCAGTAAATAACAGTTGAAAGTGGCGCTAGCTGCAGCAAAGGGTATGGAATGAATGTAGCCGTTGGTGACAAAATACTTGTAAATAATAAATAAATAAAATAAATAACAAAATAAATAACACCAATATATTTTGAAAAATATAACCTAAAATAGCTGAAATAAAAGCTGCTAAATGATTTAAAATTTACCCTGTTGCTACAGTAGCGCCACCTTAGGGTGAATTAGTTTCACCCTAATTTAACGCATTTCAGCGGACACTTTTTACATACAGAGATAGTTCTCCTCCATCTACACTCCATGTGTACACATAAATTTTAGCAACACCTGTTCATTTCATTGAATTTAATTAAATACTAAATTTAATATAAAATATTCTTCTACAGTAAATTTTCAAACTACAAGATCGCATAAAAGAAATATTTCCCGTGGTCTTTTCGGAAAACTAGTATTTTCTAAGTAATACCTTTAAATATAACAGGCATTGGGAGGAGAAGAGAAAATAAACCGCGTCATATAGACAAAGAGGCCTTGGCAAATTATTCTTTTATATTCTTAAAACCGCCTTTTAACTAAATAAAAGCTCCATTTGGCAGTCGTTTAAAGTAACAATGATTCATAATAGAGTGCGCTCAATCTTCGAGAAGGAAAAATATTTACCTTTGCGGACGATACTGCTCTAGTATTTCAGTCGGACTCATGGTCAAAGGTTTACAAATCTGCACAAAGTGGCCTCGACATGGTCTCCGGATGGTTGCGCTCCAATATCCTGACCCTAAATGCTCAGAAAACGAAGTATATTACTTTCGCAATACGAAATTCCCCCCATCCAATATCCACATACAACATCTACGCCCATACTTGTCCCAATCCCTACGCTGTCCCATGTACGTGCGCGTCACTGGAACGTATCACGAAAACAAAATATTTAGGCGTCATTTTAGACTCCTCCCTCAGTTTCCGCCCACACATTGAAACACTAACTGCATGAATAAGGAAGTTAATACCCGTCTTCAAAAATCTAAGAAAAGTGGCCAGTGAAGCTTTAAGGAGAACTGTATACTTATCGTTGTGTCAATCAGTGCTCACCTACTGTATTACAACGTGGGGAGGCACTTACAAAAACATTATGCTGCAACTAGAGCGTGCACAACGAGCTATATTAAAAGTATCTAATAACCTTCCATTTCGATTCCCAACCCAAGACCTCTTTAGGAAACATAAATTCCTGACCGTACGTCAACTATTTATATCCCAAGCAGTCCTAAAACACCATGCAATCCTTATTTACACTCCACCATCCATCCTGTGCAAAAGACGCATCAATCCCAACACATCTAGTCATATTTTCCACACCTGTTTTGCTAATCGATTCTTTAGTTTTATTGGAGGCTACATCTATAAAAAGGTCAATAAAATATTAAACATTTATCCTGTAACAAAATCAGTTTGTAAAATTAAACTAAATGAATGGCTGCAAACTTTGAGTTATGAAGAGACAGAAAAACTTATAATGGTCCCTGACTAAATAATTATTAAAAACACAAACATACACACACATACACACACACTCACACCACACACCCACACACCACACACACACCACACACACACCACACACATACACACACACTCACACCACACACCCACACACCACACACACACTCACACCACACACCCACACACCACACACACACCACACACACACCACACACACACACACACTCAAAATACTAACATGAAAAGAATTCACTATAACATTTAATATAATTAGGTTCGCAATAATTACTGTTATACTGTATTAATGCAAGATAGTCCGGAGTCTCTGGGTGTCCTGAAATACAGGCAACGCCTAGTTTAGGCACCAGTCTCCCACAAAACCTGTGATTTATGTAGAATCTTTAGTAATGTGTAATTTTGTGGTGAGGAAATAAATATTTATTATTATTATTATTATTATAATAACATATAAATAGGAATATGAAGTAAGTGCAAAATATGACGTAGTAGTTCTAGCTAGTTAGACGCTTATCAGCTAGAGATGTGGTCAGAAAATTGTTTAGATTATTATATTCGCATGGCGTGAAAATCGATTTTAATATAGTAGTTTTGCTGACAGATTAAATATTATTAAAGTTTTTAAATTTATACAGAATATATTATGTTGTGTAAATAAATTTAAAGTATTGAATTCTGGCAAGCGTCTACATGGTTTTAAAACGTGAATATGATTTCACCAACTGTCACAGAGTGATAATAATAAGAAACACTTTCTTCTTTGCTAATCTCTGACTAGAAGCGCTGTCTTCCTGTTCTTTTGACGTGTAAAGAAATAGTTAACTTAGGGCCCGTAGACCTCTCGAGGGAGTCCCACATACCCCCGCCCCTTCCCCCGAGGGGGTGGGGGATACGTAAAGTATTTCCCCACCTCAAAAAAAAGGGCCTGTTTCACCACTTCCTGATAAGTATTAGATTATCCACAACTTATCTGACAGATACTCCATACTCTATCTGTCAGAAAAGTTGTGGGTAGCCTATCCCGCACTTATTAGGAACAAATCAAATTACTTGACTAAGGGCACGCCCTTAGTCAAGTAATTTGATTTGAGATACCACTGTTTCTGACATGAAAACATAATACATACATATTATTATAATATGCTTGTAATAATTTTCAAGTCTGAGCTGTCAAAAAATGTTCTCGATGGAACGATTATTATTTATAAAAATTTATTAAATTCGTGTTTTCCCCATCCCTACGTAGCGCTATTATTGTTCTCGGCGCCATAAAATTACACATTTAAAAACATTGTTGTGTCCTGACTCCCGAACTACATTTTCAGCGAAACGTTGAGTTGTCTGTTTGCACAGCTGTGTGACAAACATATAATAGGTTTTAAATTCACGATTTTTCCATAATACAGTATTGTCTTGATAAAGTTAATCGCTAGTTTGTGGAAATGACGCCTTTCGTTATAGCCATTTTGATGGCGACTTCTGTTAATGGTAAGTACTTAATTGTTATAATTTTAATTACTCTCTCCTTTTTATTATACTGTCGGGTTACGTGAAGTTAAAAAATATTACCGTGTAAGAAACTTCAGTAAGTACCAAATTTTGCATTATTTTTGGTTTTATAAGTGGTCAATTGAATTTACGACGAGCCTAAAATATGCAAAAGACACTGCTTTCAAATGTATGAAAAAAAAACCCAGAGCGAACAGATACAGGATGTAGCTCTGAATTTCAGTGATATCAAATGAAATAATTCTGTATATATTTCATTGTAAGATTTGATGGCTAAAGGGGAGATATTGCTATTAACTTTTCGTAAGGAGCGAAGATAAGGAGTGATGTTTAATTTTTTTTATTTATGTTATTTTGCAGCATTTTGCAGCTGAATTGTAGTTAGAATGCAGTGTATCTATTAACGCTTTATAATAATTACACATCACCGTCATAAAAACGTTATTCATGCGTGTTCATCACGTCGCGTCGGGGTCACCAATGTAAGGGTGTGCCCTATGAGAGATAAATTAAATATAAGTATTTTCGGACTTCATTTATTCAGTCTAAACTCACAATAATTCTGCAGATAGGTGCTATGTTCGATATACAGTGTGAAATTTTAATGGTTGTTTTCCCGCAGTAAAATGATTCTATCTTAGTAGTACAATAGATTTGTAAAGTTTTTTTTGTTCAAATCAAAAAAAAAATTCGGTCGGGTCCATAGTAACTCGCGCCTATCGGCATAAAGTTTCCATAGTACGTCATAAAAAATATTTTGTATTTTCAAAAAATAACATGCATGGTTCGATAGTACTACTATAGGTAAACCGTTCTGCTGCGGGAAAACAACCACTAAAATTTCACGTTGTATAGGTAATAGATAAGTATAGGTGCCGGCAGGGCGACAAGCCCTTACGGAATCTTGTATAAGACTACTAGTAAAAACTAAAGTGCACCTGACACGTATATGTCAATGATGCACACTTACAATAGACTTGTGTATGTGCATAATTGCATATGCTGCACGTTACAGATCTATTAATGGGCAATTAGGTATTTTGGATTGCGTGATAAAACACCGTTTGAAGTAACACAAAATATATCTCAAACAGTTTAATTACATATTACCTACCTTTTTTTTATGAAAAAGGGGGCAAAGGGTCACCTGATGGAAAGCAACTTCCGTCGCCCATAGACACTCGCAGCATCAGAAGAGCTGCATTGACGAGGGAATAGGGTAATAGTGTAGGGGAGGGTAGGGAAGGGAATAGGGTAGGGTAGGTAAGGAAATAAGGGAGGATTGGGAAGGGAAAAGGGTGGGGGATTGGGCCTCCGGTAAACTCACTCACTCGGCGAAACACAGCGCAAGCGCCGTTTCACGCCGGCTTTCTGTGTGCCGGTGGTATTTCTCCGTCGAGCCGGCCCATTCGTGCCGAAGCATGGCTCTCCCACTGAACCATGCTTCAGCACGAATGGGCCGGCTTTCTACATCTAATGCTACATTGTCTATACCACAGGTCTATACGCACTCGATATTATTTTCTTTTTGTTGTATTCCCTCGGCGAACTCATGATGATTTGATTTTGTTTGTATTGGATACGTACCATGTCGAAATCGCTCGTTCCTATAATTACAGTGAGCAGTATTAAGAGAACGGGAGTACATGAAATGGAAGTTTTTAGACATCCGGAACGCGTTCAACTACAAGAGCCTCAGGAAAATAATACATTGATCAGAATAATAATATGTAGAATACATCAATACAATCAGGCATGTCAGGAGCAAGACGTACTATACATATTATACATTTTATATAACAATGACGATGGCCGACGAATGGCTCGTCTTGAACTTGAGCATTACTGCTCCTGTATACATGGAAGAAGATCTTTGGGAAGTTGTATCCATGTAATAAGTGTAATATACTTTTTATCACACAACCTAAAATAGTTACCTATTTTTATGGACCGTTTTAATTACGGAGATTTATAATTGATATAAAACAATAATAGATGAAATGTATTCTAATTTCTACTAACAATTCAGCTGCTAAGTACTAAAAAAACATTAACAAACATAATATTAATAAAAAAAGAAAATAACTACCCCTGACGAAATGTTAATAGCGATATCTTCTATTTAGCCATCAAATCTAAAGTTCAAATATACTGCGTGACTGGTGAGACATGTTCAATACTTGAGGACGTGATATTTGGCTATTATATTAGTTGGAAAAAAATAATATAAAAAAATAATATCAATTGATTACTGAGTAAATGTAGCTTAAAGTTAAATAATTATTTACCCAACGCATGGACACCGCGAGCGGGAGGGGTAGTTGTGTGGTGTTTCTTTGGTAGCGCACGCCTCTGCACCGGCCGCATAGTATGCTTACTTGCCTAGCCGCGTAATTTACTTAGTATCCATGATTCATTAATTTTTGGGAAATTAAAAAAAAAATTAAGAACCTAATTTTATTACATATTTATAATGAGAATCGAGTACTGAATACTCTCCTTAAATATCGGTATTGACTCACCAGTCATGCTGTATACAGAATTATTTCATTTAATATCACTGAAATTCTGAGCTACATCCTGTATCTGTTCTGGGTTTTTTTATAGCATTGTTCTTTCGAGTTACTGTTCTTTGCTAGCAATGTTAAAACATAATGTTATTTTTTTATTAAAATAGTTAATAATTCGTTTATAAATACTTAATATGATTATTTTTGTCTTCCATATGTTTAATACTGAGTCATTATACTTGTCAAAAAAGTGTTGTAAATCACTAATACATGTTTTCGTCTCTACAGCCGACTTATTCCCTGGTGGCCTGTTCCCGAATGGACTGTTTCCAAATGGACTATTCCCAAATGGTGTATTCCAGAAGTAAGCCAACCTTACTACATTTGCATACTACTACATATTTTATATTTGCAAAGTTAACAACAAAGCAAGAAAACTAAAGTTATTTTAGATGTTCTATCTTAACTACTCAAAGGCTTAGGTACTCTACAGTCTACTGGATGTATTTTGTCATTTGTACTGATGAGTACTTCAGTCAACGATATCTAAAAATAGACAATATAATGTAAATGTGACAAGTAAGTTCTTTGCACATTGAAAACTTTTGATTTTCGATGCCTGCCCTGATTTCAATTAAAAAAATTATTTTATAGTATGTGGAAAAAAATATTTAAGACTCATATTACACTCATAAAAATCGAGCAAGTGCGAGTCGGAATCGCGCACGAAGGGTTCCGTATCATTAAAGAGCGAAATTAGGCCATAAATTGTGTTTTTTGTATGGGAGCCCCCTTATTTTTTATTTTATTTTAATATTATTATTTAATAATAAAGTACACATATAACTAAGGATTTTGTGAAAAATTCAAGTACTTACCTGTTGCCATTTTTGATATAGAGCAAAAAAGGCCAAAAAAATCACGTTTGTTGTATGGGAGCCCCCCTTAAATATTTATTTTATTTTATTTTTAGTATTTGTTGGTATAGCGCAATAGATATACATAATCTGTGAAAACATCAAATCTCTAGCTATTACCCTTCTTGAGTTACAGCCTGGAGACAGACAGACAGACGGACAGACGGACAGACGGACAGACAACGAAGTCTTAGTAATAGGGTCCCGTTTTTACCCTTTGGGTACGGAACCCTAAAAAAAGGACTTGCAATAGTATGTTGTTAATTGTTATTGTACTATCAGAGAAATTGATTGCTACGCAGATGACGTACCTACATAATTTGGTCGCTTTTTGTCAAACCCAGTTAATAGATCACGAATTACATTGAATTGACATAATTCGACCAAATGACGCTGGCCCATCAACTGCCTGATTCAATTTGTGATGTGATGTGATGTGATGTGATGTGATAATATGATTCAATTTCTCCGAGGTACATGGATGGTCATCTACAACATGACTGGTGAGACAATACCGATACTTATGGAGAGTACTCTGTACTCGATTCTCATTATAATTATGTAATAAAATTAGGTTCCTAATTTTTTTCCGAATTTCCCGAAAATAAATGAATCATGGATACTAAGTAAATTACGCGGCTAGGCAAGTAGGCATACTATGCGGCCGGTGCAGAGGCATGCGCTATCAAAGAAACACCACACAACTACCCCTCCTGCGCGCGGTGTCCATGCGTTGGGTAAATAATTATTTAACTTTAAGCTACATTTACTCAGTGATCAATTGATATTATTTTTTTATATAATTTTTTTCCAACTAATATAATAGCCAAATATCACGTCCGCGAGTATTGAACATGTCTCACCAGTCACGCAGTATAAAATACTTATTATATAATATTATCTACACACCTGACGCTACCAATTTAAGAAAAATCTAAATTCTGACTTGTTATTTACCTTTTTTCAGTGGCCTGAATATGGTAAGTTCGTTTAAATATTACTATTAATACAAACGCCTTAATCAATAGTCGTAGCAAAGATTACTTTTAGAATTGCTGTGAATTTTAAACGTCGTAATCCAGGCAACATTAAGTATGGAATATAATCATTAATTTTTTAACTACGGCAACCTTGTTATTAATTGTAATGTCTGTATGTTTCTTACATCGTAACGCTTAAATTAGTCTGTAATAAATGGTATTTTATAGTGTCAGGCCAACTTCAAACGAGTTGTGATGAAAACTCCTACCTACAAGTATTTTTTTTTGATTCTTCGAAATTTTGTATTAGGTTAGGAGTACTAAGTATCAAAAGATAGGTAACGATCGCGCATATATTATTATAGAGGGAGGTATTCCCTATTAAAAGGACGGCAACGCACCTGCAGCTCTTGTATTGTTGCGAGTGTCCATGGGCGACGGTAGTTGCTTTCCATCAGGTGACTCGCACGTTTGCCCCCTTATAAAAAATAAAGATAAGACCTTTTCATTACATTACAGGATATGCCACAGATAACCATTCCTCCAATCCCGGCAATCACCATCCCACCAATCAACATTCCCCCCATCACTATTCCCCCATTTTCCATACCGAAGATCCCCACAGCGGAGGAGATAGCCAACATGAAAGGGAACGTCAATGGGATCTCCATCAACACTGTGAACGGGGTCACCACTGTTTTGGTGAATAAAAATGGGGTGGTGAAAAAATATGAGAGTAAGTTTATAGTCCTGCTCCAAGGCTTTAAATGAATGTGGACGGGGTTGGGACGGGGCGCTGCTGGTAAAGGAGAACTGTCAAAAATAACGTTTTTGTATGTTAGTTCCTTTTCTCGCCACGTTCATTTGAAGCCTTGTCGAGCTGTATAAGGATTTTTTGTACCATCGAAGAAATTGATTCATAGGTACTTGACGGACCTACGTCAATTGGTCGGATTATGTTGATTCAATGTGATCTGTTGGTGTGGGTTTGACATAACGGAACCAAATTACGTAGTTCAGACATCTGCCGATAAATCAACTTCTCTGATAGTATCTATACATATAATAAAATCGTAGGAAAGTCAATTCTGTACATTGAATATTTTTGAAAAATAATACTTGGGACGTGATCTACAATCGATATGGAAGCCAAAAATATAGTTTTTAGAATTTTTGTCTGTTTGTCTGTTTGTCTGTATGTATGTCCGGGATAAACTCAGAAAGTACTGAATGGATTTACTTCAAATTTTGCACGAATATTATATAGAGGTCGGGTCAACACATAGGCTATATATTATGACGATATCACCTAGGGCGGGGGGAGGGGCTCAAGTTTCAATATTTTTAGTTTTTTGCTCATATCGCTAAAACGGTGCGTTGTAGAGAAAAAATGTCCTGTACGTAACGAAAGCCCATAAAATTTCCTACAAATTTCTCCTTCACACTTTGTATCTATCTTCACTCCTTGCCATGCTATGAGCTTTTGTCTATCTTTTCTATACAAATTTCGAGTGTCGTTTGATTAACGTGCTGGGAGCTTTGGCATCGGTCTTTTCTTGCCCCCCCCCCCCCCCCCCCCCCCCCACCTCCCCAAATTTTGCTTCAAACAAAGCGGTGTTGCGGCGTTATACATCTTTTTTAAGAACAACGTTAAAAACTAAACTACACATACGGTTTTCCAGTGTCGTTTGTTTTGGGGGGGCTGCGCCCCCCCTTATTCCTCATAAAACTTTCGTTCATAATTAAAAGGTATCGTGGAGTTTGTATTGCGTCTTAATTATCCTTTGTAGGAACAAACTAAGTCATCTATACATATAATAAAATCGTAGGAAAGT
The DNA here is from genome assembly GCA_905404155.3 of Plebejus argus. Taxonomy (NCBI): domain Eukaryota; kingdom Metazoa; phylum Arthropoda; class Insecta; order Lepidoptera; family Lycaenidae; genus Plebejus; species Plebejus argus. Next base: position 12,423,643 of record FR989935.1, read on the forward strand.
CAATTCTGTACATTGAATATTTTTGAAAAATAATACTTGGGACGTGATCTACTATACTAACGCGGACGAAGTCGCGGGCAACAGCTAGTTAAAATATAAGAAAGTTAAATTTTCATTAAACTTATATTTAAGTTTGCTTTTTAACGTCTAATCTTTATAGATTAGGCGTTAAAATGCTTTTAAATATTAGAATCTATTCAATTTACTACTGAAATACTTGAATATTTAATTGTGCCCTTCTTTTCAGTCGACCAAAATTCTCCCGACGCTAAAAAGTAAGTACATAGACCGTACAAGATATTTCTTAATTAGGTATTCTTTTTCTTAGTATTTCCTGTTAGAATATTTCTGACTCCTAATAATTTACCTTAAAAATATTATTTTATGTAATAATTACTAATAACTATATAAATTATAATATTTCACATACTGTTGTGTACAGTGTAGTTGGGGTAGTTTATTTTAATTATTACTTTTTTAGGGTTCCGTACCCAAAGGGTAAAAACGGGACCCTATTACTGAGACTTCGATATCTGTCGACTGTCCGTCTGTCTGTCTGTCTCCAGGCTGTAACTCAAGAACTGCTATAGCTAGCCTTCTGAAATTTTCACAGATTATGTATTTCTGGTGCCGCTATAACAACAAATACTAAAAACAAAATAAAGTTAATATTTAAGGGGGGCTCCCATACATTAAACATTATTTTTTTTGTCTTTTTGGCTCGTAATCCATAATGGCAACATATAGACACTTGAAATTTTCATAAAATCCTCAATTATATGTGTGCTTCAATATTAAATAATAAAATTAAAATAAAATAAATAATTAAAGGGGGCTCCCATACAAAAAACTCATTTTTTTCCTTATTTTCGCTCTATAACGGTACGGAACCCTTCGTGCGCGAGCCCGACTCGCACTTAGCCGATTTTTTTAATATTATATTCTTAGCGTGCCTCGTCTGTTCCTATGAAAAAGTATGAAATATAACAAAAAAAATTCTTAAATTAAAGATTTGTGATTGTTATATAATATTTCTTGTTTATGCAAGATTTTTTTCTAATTTAAATATTTTGTTTCAGTGATGGAGCGGTAAGTATGAAAAATCTTATGTTTTCAATTTTTACGTTGTTCTTATTAGCTATGCTACAATAAGGGACTTTTCCACAATATTCTTTTTAGATGACAAATAATATTCAATTAATAATAATATATTATATATGTAACAAGTTCTATAAATTCCAACAAAATTAAAAATTTACATTTTGTTAATAGTATAAGGTTCCCTCTAAAGGTTCCCTCTAAAATGCTTTTTTTCGCGTGACCACACACTCAGCTATAATATATATTTCTGGTGTCAGTGTGTTTAGTACGGTATATTAATATATATTATAGCTAAGTCTGTGACGGCCTTAACATTGTCCTACAAATAGAACAATCCATATTTTAGGACCATCAAATTGAAATATTTAATCAATCCTATCTCTGTTAGTACAACTTTCGAGAATTTTTCACAGAGGAAATTGTTGTTAGTCTTATCAAAATGAAAAATTAGCTCCCGAAAAATTTGCTTGAAAGTAATCAAATCAAAAATGTGCTAGAGAACATGTAGTCATTAATTTAAATTTTTTCGTGGTTTAAAAAACTAAAATTTCAGAGCCAAACATCATCGTCGAACGTAGTGGTAAACAACGGCAGCCCCAATGGCTACTACCAGCAGTCGTCGATGACGTTTGTGGGGGGCAATGGAGGGGGAGTCGCCAATATTATACAGAACGTTAATGGTGACGTCACACACGAGGTCGTTGACTTCTGATAATATTATCAATTAGGAGCGAGTTCCGAACTATCACCCAGTGTATTGGCCCTGGCCAGTATACTGGGTCTGGATTGTAATAGTTATGGAGCGCACCCAATCAATTAAGCTCTTTATATTTTTTGGGTGTGTGAAAAATCATATATTATCATATCTTTAGTTTTTGTTTCTATTTTAAGTTTTTTTTTTGTATAATTTATTTTTAGTTTTTTTGCTTATTGTTTAGTTATAATTATGAGAGTAAGTATAGTAAAGTTTTCCCCCTTATTTTGTGGTGAAGTCACTCATTGGCCCTTGCAGAATACCAGTGCTATTCTTATGTTCTTATTATTCTTATCTATAAATGAAAATGATATGGCAAAAATTGCGATAGTCTTGAGTTCTAGACTAGTGGAAATGGCCCTCAGTTATTATTGTTTTAAAACTTAAGTTAACACCACAGATTAAAACTAAATTAGATTTGTCCAATTTACTTAAAAAATATTTTTGGAATTTTCATACCATTTAAAAATTTAATAAACTCTATTAGTCGTATTTCATTTAAAAAGTCATAAAATTTATTTAGGGAAATAGTTTATGAATAGGTAATTATGGCTGTTTCTAGACTGAGCTATTTAACAACAAGACACATTCATTATACGAAGTAAACGGTCTACTAGAAGTTAGAACATTAGTGACAAGAATATTATTATTACTGTCATACATTGTTACATCGTGCAATTCGTGCATCGTAACGGAGGATTTTCATTAGAATATTGTACCTATCTAAAAACACAATATTTATTATATTGTAGTAATCAAAAAAATTTTTTTTATTTCAAAGTCGATGATTGTTTAGTACCTAAGTAAGTAAATTTTTATGTTAATTTCTTCGTAATATATAAATTGTTATATTCTTGATAATAAATATTTCATTAATTCCTTATTCTTGTTTATTTTTGGAACACTTGATACTATAATCGTCTACTTTTTAGGGTTCCGTAGCCAAAATGGCAAAAAAGGAACCCTTATAGATTCGTCATGTCTGTCTGTCTGTCTGTCTGTCTGTCTGTCTGTCTGTCTGTCTGTCTGTCTGTGTCTGTCCGTCCGTCCGTATGTCACAGCCACTTTTCTCCGAAACTATTAGAGCTAGATTATTGAAACTTGGTAAGTAGATGTATTCTGTGAACCGCATTAGGATTTTGATGCAAAAATGGAAAAATTATTAAAAATTTTAGGGGTCCCCATAGGTACAACTGAAACAAAACAAAAATTTTTTCATATCTGTGATTTGTGTATTTGTGGGGTATCTATGGATAGGTCTCCAAAAATCATATTGAGGTTTCTCATATAATTTTTTTCTAACCTGAATAGTTTGCGAGAGAGTCTCTTCCAAAGTTGGAAAATGTGTCTCTAATTTCTAAAGTAGGGGCATGATAATTCTAAAAAAAATATGTGATGTAGATTACTATAAAAACTACCAACGAAAATTGGTTTGAACGAGATCTAGCCAGTAGTTTTTTTATACGTCATAAAAATGGTAAACCTTAATCAAAATTTCATTAAATCGACTGAAATATAAAAATAAATTAAAAAAACCTTTTAATTTCATAAAAATAAACCTAATTGCTGCTGCGGAACCCTTTATGGGCGAGTCCAACTCGCACTTGGCCGCTTTTTAGATTTTTTTAAAGTTATCGTTACAAGCACTTACAAGTGACAAAAAATAATTAGACCGATTAGAGCACATCTATCATCATTGAGGCTTATTGTTTAAAATTAGTATTTAAACGTGTCCTGTTCCTGAAAATGTCATTCTATATTTAGTCTAGGAGAGAAACAAAATGTTGAAAATCGTAGCATTTATGCTACTTTTGTCGGTAGCTCTGTTTGCTAAAGGTTAGTAAGAAATTTTGTTTTGGTATTTACATATTATATTATGAGATAATATAGTGCTTAAATAATATAATACGTGGAAAAATATTATATTAATAAAAATATAATCATTACTCGATGTACGGTCTATTGTAATACATTTTTCAGCGCAAGAAAATCAAGAAGGATCATATGCTGAAAATTTCAAGTGAGGCATTTTCTATTATTCTATCTTTGTTCGTAGTAGATAACTAGATACTTTTTGCTCCGACCTTTCTAGTTGTTTTCGTGTTTTTATAATCAAAAATAATATTATTAAACTAAAAATGTCTAATTTTATCAGAAATTTTCATGTATTTTATTTCTAAATTAAGGACGCTACAAATATCAGCGATTTTCCGGTACCCTATTAAAGAATTAGGAGTCAAACTGCGAGGATATTTTTGTTTCAAATGAAAGATAATATTTTCATCTCCTCGACTGTACCATAAAAATTCTATAGCCGCATACAAAATTTTCACATAAAATACGTTTTAACCATCACAATAATCGCAAAATATGAAAAAAATGAGGTCTGATTAGGTACCTTAATATCTAAATACACTGAACTGAGGAAAATAAATATACAAAAAAATTGTTGCCTATTTAGTCCTCTATAAAGTCCGCTAAAAATTTTATATAAAAATAAACAACTTTTCCAGTTATAAGAAAAATAAGAAAATTTCTCAAATTTTCAATTCATACATTTTCGCCATATCAAGAACGCGGCGAGCGTCGTAACCGCCACTGTACAAGGCGCGCTAATATGAATCTTATTTTAATGTCATTAACGTCGATATTCGTACTGACAGACATCCGACATGCTAATTTTCCGGTTGGAGCATTCTTAAGTAATATTTTCAGTGTACAGTCGCGACAGGAAGGCACAGAAAGTAACAATAATCAAAATGTAAGAAACAACCAAAGTGAGAATGAGAAGGAAAATAGCAATAGAAATGAAAATTGGAATGGAAATGAAAGATGGAATGTGAACGAAAATGAAAATGGAGCTGGAAATGTAATTTGGCATGGCAATGAAAATGGAAAAAACAAGTGTGACGGCGAGGGTCACTCTAACATTGCCGAAAATAACTTCGAAAGATTAATTGATGTAAATATAAATTTTTTTACGTTTACTTGTCAATAATTGTACGTTGTAGTATTTTTATAGGTTACGTGATTTTTAGCCCAGGCAAAAACAAAGACTAGGCATACCACTACACTACGGGCCATAACAGATAGTGTATCTATGTAAAATACAGCTTAAATATGATATGAGTTTATTAAAATATATCACATCCAGCCATCCTAGTAGGGAATTTCGAAATTCGAAAAAAAATGCTGTCAAAAATGACAGCATTTTTTTTAATTCTCGTATTGTTAAATGTACCATTGAATAAATTGATTCATAGACAGCTGACAGACCTACGTCGTCATTTGGTCGAATTATGTGAAGTGCAAGTTCCAACTACCGGCTGGTTATGACATAACCCGATCAAATTACGCAGGTCCCCGAACTGCCTATAAATCAATTTCTTCGATGTTATATAGAATGGAATTTTTATGTTCACATATTTTTATATTATGTTACAGGAAAGCACAGGACAGGAGTATGAAATAATCGGGTACCTCTATCCACCTAACCCCCCAGCTCAACCATACTACTATGAAATTCCACTTATGACGTATGAAAAGTAGAACTTTGAAGAAACAAATGACAGATCACCCATTATCAATATTATGAATATTTATTGTTAAATAGCTTCTAATTAGTGAAGATAAAATGATTACAAAAAGTTTCTTGTTTGCTTGTTTGATATTCCTTTCTTTCGATAAAAAGGAAAACAATGTGCGACTAGATCTTTTAATTTCATAATATTTTTATCGATTTAAATTTTAAGGGATAGAATTACATTTTTAGGGTTCCGTAGCCAAAATGGCAAAAAGGAACCCTTATAGATTCGTCATGTCTGTCTGTCTGTCTGTCTGTCTGTTTGTCCGTCCGTCCGTATGTCACAGCCACTTTTCTCCGAAACTATTAGAGCTATACTATTGAAACTTGGTAAGTAGATGTAGTCTGTGAACCGCATTAAGATTTTGATGCAAAAATGGAAAAATTATTAAAAATTTTAGGGGTCCCCATAGGGACAACTGAAACAAAAAATTTTTTTTTTCATCTAACCTATGCGTGTGAGGTATCTATGGATAGGTCTCCAAAAATCATATTGAGGTTTCTCATATCATATTTTTCTAACCTGAATAGTTTGCGAGAGAGACTCTTCCAAAGTGGTAAAATGTGTGTCCCCCCCCCCCTCTAATTTCTAAAGTAGGGACATGATAATTCTAAAAAAAATATATGATGTAGATTTCTATAAAAACTACCAACGAAAATTGGTTTGAACGAGATCTAGCCAGTAGTTTTTTTATACGTCATAAATGGTAAACCTTAATCTAAATTTCATTAAATCGACTGAAATATAAAAATAAATCAAAAACCTTTTAATTTCATAAAAATAAACCTTATTGCTGCTGCGGAACCCTTCATGGGCTAGTCCAACTCGCACTTGGCCGCTTTTTCAAGTAGAAAAGTTGCTTCTTACATAATTAAAGTTGCTATATCCTAGAGACCTAGACTATCTTAGATGTTTATTCTGAATAAACTCAAAACGGAATAAAAAATCACCCTGTATGTTTGTTTACTCGTATTATGCGATCTACAACAAGGACTTCTATTCAAGAAAATGTTACATGTAGATGTAGCACAATGAGTGTGAGAACAATAATAATTATATTATGTGCATTGACAACTGACAATCAGTTACCTTCAAGAAAATTACGATCATATACTAATAAGAATAAGAACAAAATTTTATTTTGCACATCACACAACACAATACAAATTGTTACAAAGTACGAAAAAAAAACAAGGACACAAAACAATTAATTTAACATTAGGTATATTGTGTAATGCCAAAACTGGACCCCAGCTCAGCATTAGCAGCCAGTTGCTGCACTGATATAATAATAATACACTTTATATTATGAAACTAGACTATAATAGTGTAATATGGAGTTTTAAATTCGAATGAATTGTAATATAACTCGATTTGAAACCTACATAAGAAGACTTTGGGGCCGTACCTTTTATTTCCACTCAATTTACGCCCTTACCCTTAAACAAATTGGCTAGCGTTTTGGTATTATGACCTCGTGGTCCTCGTGGTCGCCTCTATGGTCCAGTGGCGTAGAGCGTCGCTCTTGACTTCCCGCGTTGGAAACATAATATTAATTCCAAGTTTGGTTAGGACAATGGCTGATCACCCGATTGTCTGACAAGTAAGCTGATCCATGCGTCGGATGAGCATGTAAATAGTCGGCTGCGCCTGTCATGATCTCTAGCCGGTCGTGTCGGTCTGCCTTCCCACTGGGTTATGACTTAAGAGAGTAAAAGGAATAGAGAGAGTGCTCTTGTGTACCGCGCACACACTTGGGCACAGCTATAAAATTACTCCTGCGTATCTGATCTGGTTTCAATGAAACCGGCCACCGTCACCGAAACCGGTGTGGGGGTATTATTATTATTATGACCTCAAATTGCCAGCCAGCGGTCACGTGACACATAACCTCCTTCTGGAACTAGCCTTTTGGTACGATACAGAAATCCGCAAAACAAAATCGTTTATTTTAAAATAACTTTAAAAAGTGGGAAGACTGACATACATGCCCATCCTATACTCTATACTCTATAGGTTATGTAATGGATCATATTTCTTATGAGACAATTAGGTGATCCGACAGCTTTTCGGAAAAAATAGCAGCCATAAGCAGCCGTAATATTAGCGAAGTGTCTAGTCGTCCGATTGCTAGTCGTCCGGTAAGCGGATGATTTTTTTTTAATTCATCCGGTAATCGGACGACTAAGATTTATTTTATTCATTTGATTACCGGACGACTATGCAACAGCCTAATATTAGTATTTTGTTCATGATCTGTTCAAGATGAAGGACCTGTTATTTAAGTATGAAACAATACCTTTGTACAGGAATATTAGCATTTCTATAACACCCTTGTTCGATCTAATACTGCTCGTTTCTATAAAAGGCAATCAGTCGTTGCAAAGTTATCTTACTTTTAACCGACGAGTGGAAAAATTGGAAAATGAGGCTAGTCATTTTGGCTGTTGTTGCAGCTGTCCTCGTACAAGGTTAGTTTCTGTACCTATTGTTTGTACTGATACACTCGAAATGCCTTGGGTTAGTCATAACTCATATTAACGGAATTCTATTCTAATGACCAAATTGTAGTCGTTCTTTTATGTTTTACATACTGCTAATAATAATATACCTACCTACATTTTTATCAAATTATATGCATATTTAAGAGCGGGCTGCCAAATTTTGCTGTGTTTTCTAATAAGTATTAGAAAACACAGCAAAATCGTATCCCGGAAGACGATTGACTTAAGGGCCCGGGTTACCCTCGAAATTTTCATACATTCTTAATACCAAAATCATTTTCTCATACGAAAATATTTAACATGTTTGAGTTATTTTTCAGCTTAAGATAGTAATTACCTAGGGTCCTGAACAAATTTTTTTTACAAAATATTTAAATACTAAAAAAAAAATTTTTGTGTCTAAATATTTTTTAATAAATTTACTACTAAATATTTAAACACCAAAAAATAGACAAAAACACTAAAAAATATATAAATAAATAGTAAATTTACTACAAGATATTTAAATAATAAAAAATATTTTTTAAAGTTTAAATATTTTGTAGTAAATTTACTATTTACTTATATATTTTTTTGTGTTTTTGTCTATTTTTTGGTGTTTAAATATTTAGTAGTAAATTTACTAAAAAATATTTAAACACAAAAAAAATTTTTTTAGTATTTAAATATTTTGTAAAAAAAAATTGTTCAGGACCCTAAGTAATTACTATGTTAAGCTGAAAAATATCTCAAACATGTTAAATATTTTCGCATGAGAAAATGATTTTGGTATTAAGAATGTATGAAAATTTCGAGGGTAACCCGGGCTCTTAAATGAAATTATAATAATACATACATTGTATGTATATATATTTATCTGATAGTAGCCTAATGGAAAACACGATTCACTTATTTTGACTGAACACAAACATACTAGAATTAATACTTACGTTTTCAGGATACAATATTATGAATATTATGAATCCTGAAAAAAAGGTTCAATCGAATTAACTCATCACCTGATTATACCATTTAATTTCAGCATAACAAACATCGTCTTGTAAGGGAAGACAAACATGCCTATATAAACTTTGAAATTTTTAAGATTGTAGTATATTGGCCCATTAAGTAGTCAATATTCGTCTCTAATGGCTGGTTTACAGTTTACGCGTATTAAGTTGATAAGTAGTTAACTAAATTTTAACTTAATTTTCAGTTGATAATTGCATGTAAGCAAAATTTAGTAGCAAGTTACTTGCCTTAACTTGCTACTGTAGTAAGTTAAAATTTTGTAAGTACACTACGTAAACTAGATGACAATTATAATTTAGTTACTACTTATGGCGGCATCTTACATCTTACCTTAAAATCGCTGATTTGTTTTTCTTTAAATATGATTCAGGATACCTGTCAGCTTCAGTAAATGACCCTCCAGAAGACTCAAAGAATGTGTAAGTTTAAATTCAATATTAATTATTTCAATTGCATACTTAATAATGAATTATTATAGACTTAAATTGAATGTAACTCATATTTTTAACAGTTTTTTTTTTCTAAATTAGATGACGCCTGCAATCGCTTTGCGTCAGAATTCGGTTACCGCTCGGGAACCGTACTATTTTCCGCAACAAAAACTATCCACGACGTCCTTTCCAATGTCACAAAGTATCTCCATACACATCTAAATCGGTTTAGCCGTAGTAAGAGGTACCTCTTGACAGTATAACTGACAGACAGACATTTTTAGGGTCCCGTACCCAAAGGGTAAAAACGGAGGCCGTAGACAAAGTCCCTTTCGTTAAAAACGATGACGATATTCGTTATCAAAATGTATGGGATTTGACATTAGTCTTCGCAAGCGAAATGTCATTTAGCGATGACTTAATATTATGTCAAATCGCATACATTTTGATAACGAATTTCGTCATCGTTTTTAACTAAAGATACCGGGTCTTACCACAAAAGATTTAAACACCCGTTGAACAGTTGTTTAGAGAAAAATTCAGTACAAAAATGTCACAAAACAACAGGTGTTTAAATCTTTTGTGGTAAGACCGACATTGTCTAAGGGGGCAGGACCCTATTACTGAGACTTAGATGTCTGTCCGTCTGTCTGTCTGTCTCCAGGCTGTAACTCAAGAACCGCTATAGCTAGACTTCGGAAATTTACACAGATTATGTATTTCGGGTGCCGCTATAACAACAAATACTAAAAACAAAATAAAGTTAATTAAGGGGGGCCTCCATACAACAAACGTAATTTTTTTTTTGGACTTTTTGGCTTGTAATCCATAATGGCAACGTATAGACACTTGAAATTTTCACAAAATCCTCAATTATATGTGTACTTTAATTTTAAATAATTAAACTAAAATAAAATAAATAATTAATCCCATACAAAAAACACAATTTTTTCCTTATTTTCGCTCTATAACGGTACGGAACCCTTCATGCGCGAGTCCGACTCGCACTTGGCCGATTGTTTCACATGTTTTATATTATATTAGTTAAGATTCTAATGTTGTAATCTTAATTATTTTAGGGTAAAGAGACAGGCCCCTTCTCTTCCTAATTTCATGGGGGGTTTCCGTCCCCCTAACATGGGGGCTATGGGAGCTCCCGGTATGGGGGCCATGAGACCTGGCATGGGTGCCATGGGGCCTCCTGGCTTGGGCGGAATGGGGCATCCCTACATGCCTCCTAACATGTTTAGACCTCCAGTAAGTTTTTTAATTTATTAAAGGTATTATTATAATATATAGAATTTTGAAAGAACTATTACTTACTTGTTTATTAGCAAGAATATTTTGATACTACTTATATTATTATCTATCCTTTAAAACTGCTTGTTGCTTATTTTGTAGAGAAGTATAGACTATTTCAGGCTTAAAAAATCGATAATCTGCATAATATTATAATAGTCGAAAGAGACCATTTTGTTGTTGGCCTGCGCTATTCGTAACTTATTTTTAATAATTACAGAACTTTGCTGACGCTCAATCTTCTAACTCCAGTGACGGTTCCTCCTTTGGTTTCGGATGGTTGGTCTCCAACGATACTAACGGTAACTCTAGCTCGCAGGTGGTTACCAATGACCAGGACAACCCTACTGAATACAACGGCAACCGTACCGCTGACAACCCTACTGAATACAACGGCAACCGTACCGCTGACAACCCTACTGAATACAACGGCAACCGTACCGCTGATCACTAGATGGTTTTCCAGTATTCGTGTAATAAATATTTATCTTTATAATATTAAGTATAGTACCCATATTATAGTGTTTAATATTTGAAGCAATTAAAAGTAGAGAAACCGTACTCCAAGTTTTATTTAAAATTAGACGGCTTGGTGAACTTTGTATCACTTTTCTCCTAATATAAACCTTTCCTGCACTTCCACCAATATTTCAAGACTAAAATTAGACAAATTGATTCAGCCGTCCTCGAGTTTTAGCTAGACTAAGGGCCTGCAGTTTCACCACTTCCTGATAAGTGCTCGATAGGCTACCACTACTAATAAGCAATTATTATTCGCATACGTCAGGACTCCTGGTCACACGCACACAAAGACCGTGCTGAAGTCCGCCGAACTGAAGCGAAGTTAAATGAGTGTTAGGTGTTTTTCGTTTCTTGGTTCAGTTATTGCCGCGCTCAAAACCCGCGATAAAAGCTATGCTTCTAAGCAATATACTCACAATAGCATAAATGAACGGTATTGTAGTTATATACACGGCCTATGTAACAACTAACAAATAATAATATTAATAATATGATATTGCTAATTTACACATTTTTGGATCTTATTTTTTAGGGTGGGTTGCAACTTTAGTCCAGTTATTACGTCGGAAAAAATAGGGTTAGAAATGCATGTCAACAAAAAGAGCCAAATTTTGGATATTATGTGGGAGATGGCTAGAAAAGCTTAAGTTCAAATTGTCGACCAAAATAACTTTGTGGGTTTTCCGCCATCTTCAAAAAAGGGTTAAATTCAGTTTTTTCATCATAACTCAATTCCATACTTGCACCAACTTACTGTTCTATAACTTTAACAAAATGTCAAATGAACTGTCAAATCTCTAGAATGAACGACATAATATTTTGGAGTTTTGCCGGGAATGTGAAAGAGTGATGTTGTGATTTTGTATTATTTTCCTAAAATTGTGTTAAGTTGGGTTTTTAATGTGTAATATTTGTAGAATATTAACCATTAGATATTCGTTATCGTGCACAAGTGTAGGAAAGTGATGCATTATCCAGAAACGTGCGATTTTGTGTTCCCTCCAAAACTCCATTGAAAGTTTCAGTAAAGCGTCTACCACTTTACTGAAACGACCGACTTGACTCCTTGACTGTATTGACTTGTACTTAGACTTTGACTAGACTTATGACCTGACGATATTACATGAAAACGATGCTGAAAATTATTATAGGAGGAATACGGTTTTCCCGCCATTTTCCTTACCATTTTACCTTGTCTGTGGCACATCATACACATACTTTGTGTCAAGTTCCAAAAACGAAGAAAAAGACATAATATTTGACGATAACCTTGATAACGCCTCTGATGTAACCCATCCTTATACAGTGTGAAATTTTATTGGTTGTTTTCCCGCAGTAAAATGACTCTATCTTAGTAGTACAATAGATTTGTAAAGTTTTTTTTGTTCAAATCAAAAAAAAAAATCGGTCGGGTCCATAGTAACTCGCGCCTATCGGCATAAATTTTCCATAGTACGTCATACAAAATATTTTTTATTTTCAAAAAATAACATGCATGGTTCGATAGTACTACTATAGGTAAATCGTTCTGCTGCGGGAAAACAACCACTAAAATTTCACGTTGTATAATAAAAAAAAAACATTATATTATCTGATATGTAATATGAACGCAGTTTTCTTGGGAAGTTTGCGTGAAAATTTTCAGCAAGCGTTATTTGTTAACGAACTTGCCAATTTCAATAAATTGGCAAGTTCGTTAACAAATAACGCTTAGTGAATATTTTAACGCAAATTACCAGAACAATACCATGACGAGTCCAGACATAATCACGTTACAATTTTTCAAAAATCGCACAAAAGATTCACGTCATTCGGTTTTACCCCTGACACGCCTTTATGGCGATCACATAAGGATCATTTTTAGAATATTATTTAAGGCATGATGAATGTAATGTACTAACTACTAAGAATTATTAAAACAAAAGGATTAATATTTTCAATTATTGGGAGCTGTCAGCGTTAGAATAAAAGGCTGGATTTGAAAACTACGCAAACAGTTGACTTCAAAATTTCAACAGTGACACTTCGAAGAAAATAATTGAAAATGAACAAGTTAATAATTTTGGTGGTAGCCGCCCTGCTAGTCGAAGGTTGGTTTCATTCTCAATCAGCTATAGAAGTTTTGAAATCAATATAACTTTAATTTATGTTATAAGTAACGGTTATACTTTAAAAAGGAGAGTTGGAAGAAAAAAAAAACTTAAGTAAGTACTAGGTTTTTTCCAAACGCCTTAGTTGTTTTAAATATTATACAGGTTGTAACAACAATAAATGATAATACTTTAGGGTGTGTGTAGACTGTATAGAGTTCGCTGTGAAAGTAAAAGCGCCAAAAGAGTAACTTTTTTCACTTTCACATACATAAAATATCCTATAGTATTATTATTTATTACTTAGTTTTATTACTCCCTGTATAAGCTCGACCTTTGAAATTCTTTAGTTTAAATTGTTTTCAATATTAATAATTATTATTTTAACATTTTTTATTTCTCGACAGTTAGGGCCTGTTTCACCACTTCCTGAAAGTGCCGAAGAGGCTATCTACAATTTTTTTGACAGATTCTCCATACTCTATCTGTCGCATCGTAGAAACTCACGACACGACGCCGTCGATACAGCCAGGACGTAGGGTCGATGCATCGACGGCGACGCGACGTGTCGTTAGTTTCTACGACGCGACGTCGTGTCGTAGTTTTTTACGATACTCGTCGTGGATTCCCATGACACGACGTCGCATCGTGAAACGACGCCGCGTCGTGGTACGACACGACGTCGTGTCGTGTTTTTGTGTCCCGGCCCTTATTAGGAAATGGTGAAACAGGCCCTTTAATATTGTGTTTTATATTTTAGGACTTTCGGCTGCAAGCGTAATTGCTGGTCCAGATAATGAGGAACAAGCGGCGAAAATGTAAGTAGCTAATTAATAATATATTCATTATTATTTAATCTTATGGCTGCACCCAGAGGCACAATATAGTAGACATCCAGAGGCAATGATTAACATTAACCGATTCAATGCGGCGCACATTTTTGAAGACTTTCAGTCGTGGCGGCATACAAATTTTCTCGTGACACGTGACACGTGAGACCTGCCGCACACAGAAACTTTTTACGTAATTTTAATTAAACGATTTTGACATTTTTTCCATACAATATGACCTGTAGAAATCTTTATTTAATCACAATTAAGTAGTCATTTAATCACAATTAGTAAAGAGATTGGCATAACAACATGTTTTTTTTTTTCAGTGTTAAACGGGATGCATCTTCTGTATTTGCAAGTTTTCCATTCAATCTTCCAAACCTGGTAAGCTTTTTTAATAATACAATAATTATCAGTATGCTACCTACATGTTGCAACTTTATGTGACTTTAGAGAAATCGATACAATATAACTTATAACGGCCGGGACACAAAAACACGACACGGCGTCGTGTCGTAGAAACTCACGACACGACGTCGTGTCGTGTTTTTGTGTCCCGGCCCTCATTAGACAATTGACAGAACTTTTGGTCGGTTTGCCTCAAATCAAAGCTTGTGTCTATCGGCTGGGCAGTGGGCTTGCAGTTACCCGACCAAATAACGTATCCACCATCTGCTTATGAATCGATTTCTTTGATAGTACATAATTATTAATAGATACTGTGCAATGTACCATCGTGGAACTTGTATCCTAGGCAGTTGACAGATTCATTCAGTTCGTTTGGTCGGATCAAGGCAATTTAACGTTAATTCATAATTATTGTGATCTGTCGGCTGGGTTTGAAGCACGACTACGTAGGTCCTAGGAATCACCCCGAGTTGGCCGCGATGCGCTAAGTGTTCCGCGCATCGCCTCGTAGTGTCAGTGTGGACCTAACAGTCATGCACTGAAGCCTTTAGGGGCATCCGCTGGCAGGGTCGCGGTTGTGTATTTCGCGTATCCCGTGGCTCTGCCTTAAGCGGAAGAGCAGGAACACCGTTGGGGTTTTAGTGGGTATGCCCGGGCGCGGCCTCCGCCCCCAGGGAGTCCCACATACCCCGGTAGCCCTCCCCAGACTGCCGGGGATGCGTAAACGCATTTCCCCAACGAAAAAAAAAAAAAAAAAAAAAAAAAAAAAAAAAAAAAAAAGGTCCTAGGAATCAACTTCTCTGATAGTATCTACATACTAAAAATTGCTGATTTCCAGTTAACGATCTTAGTTTTTTGCAGTCTTCGGTACGGTAATCGGTTATTTTTATACCGACTACAAAGAGTAAAAGGTTCTATGTTCGGTCAAAATATTTTTTGAAAATATTTTTTTAGTTCCAGACCGCGTGGACTGACGGACTGAAGAATGGGAATGGCCACTACATGTCCACCAGCCTTGTCGCTCACACCGGCGTTGATGCCAACGGCAAACCTGTCACCACCGGCGTGCAAATCACAGACAACGACGGCAAGAGATCCGAGAAACAGTTCTAGAAACTACCAGTTGGGTAGAGCGGAGTTCTTTTCAAAATAATTGGATATTTAAATGGCAAAATCAGCTAAGGTTTTAGAGATTATGGAACGAGATTTTAGATTAAACATAAAAGAGACAAAAAAGTCAGTTCGTAATGAATAGGATTATATTACTGCAATGATTTCACGCTAGACGGCAGCACCACTTTTCACGGCAATTCACTGTATAAAGTGACTGTAATTTCACTGTATGTGCTATTAGCGCCCTCTGCTCCGCCTTTGCGTATTATTCCGTATTACGAATTTACGACCATGTTACACAGCAAATACGCTGGTTGTCCTTTTGTCCTCGTATGTCAATGCCAATGTAACAGACAAGTACAAAACTTTATACAGGGTGACCGGTAATAGGTCTGTTTCCTTTTAACATGTAAAAATACATCACTTTTGCAGCCTAAAAAGCTATATCATACCCTGTCCAAAAGCTAACGGTTACCGAGATATTCAAGATTTTGTATTTTTTTCAAAAACACCTGATTTCAAAGGAAAACTTTAAATTAAAAAAAATCTACCAATTAATTTCTTAATCTTTAACATAATTTTAGTTCTTAGGTAGATAAACTACAAATACAAAAGTTATTTATCCATCTAAACAGGAAACAAAAATTAGCAGAGTGTTTCAAAAGTCTTAACAAAAAAAAATGAAAATGATTTTCCCTCATTTCACCCCTTATTGTTTAAAAAATCAATAAGACATTAGTCGTACAAATTACTTAATTAAATTCCTTATTTATTAAGCTATCCAAAAAGGTATAATTTGTGTGCAAAAAATTCACAAACATCTGGTAAGGTAAGACAATAACTCTCAGCACAATTTTTTTGGCTTACAATTTGTTCAGGGTTAGGTTGCCAGGTAGTCAAATTCTTTTGTTATCGGAGGAAGAAGCGATCTATTATTGGTCGGTTTAAAAAAATCCGGTTTCTTCGTAACTGTTCGCGTCGGTTCGTAACAGTTCGGGTCTGTCTAAAGAGCAATATGTAGAGTTTTTGTTTAGTTAACGCTTCTCGTCCTGAGCGCGCTGACGTTTTATTTGCGATTCCTTTTGATCAAGTTTGTTTATCAAAAATGGCATCTTTTAGCAATGAAGAGTACGCTGACATACTATACTGCTACGGTTTTTGTGATGGCAACGCAGCCGCTGCACGGGAAGAGTACCGGCGTCGTTTTCCCCGTCGAATTAATGTACCAAGTGCTGGAGTTTTTTCCGCGGCGTACCAACGCGTGCGGGAAAGTGGCTCTGTTCATCAAAGGCGACGTGATGCAGGAAGACCTCCTCGTTATGTTGCAGAAGACGAAGAGAGAATATTGGAACGTTTTGCAAGAGATCCGACCACCTCTACAAGAATTGTAGCGAAGCAACTGGGTTTAACGCAGTGGAAAGTGTGGTTCACCGTACATAGCGCTCGGTTATACCCTTTTCACTACACACCAGTACAAGCATTAGAAGAAGGAGACCCTGCAAGGAGGCTCGATTTCTGCCGCTTTATGCTGCACTCCGATGAAAACGATTATAACTTCTTAAGAAAGATTTTATGGACCGACGAGTCGAAGTTTGAGCGTGACGGCATAACAAACTACCACAACATACACTTTTGGGCTCCCCAGGGTGGAAACCCCCACTTGGCAAAAGAAGGTGCTCATCAAAGGAGGTTTTCCCTGAATGTTTGGATGGGAATTTTGCATAATCATTGCATTGGGCCGTTTTTTCTACCGGACAATTTAAACGGGGAGTCGTATGAAAATTTCCTGAGAAATAATCTTCACGAGCTCATGCAAGATATACCAGTTGAAACCCGAAGAGGTATGATATACCAACATGATGGATGCCCGGCACACTACAGAGTGACAGTTAGGCAATGGCTGGATCAAAATTTCCCGCAGCGTTGGATTGGCCGCGGCGGTCCAATACCTTGGCCCGCAAGGTCTCCAGATTTGACTCCTTGCGATTATTATTTATGGAGCCACATGAAGTCTTTAGTATACGCAACACCTATTAGCGATGTACATGAACTGAGGAGAAGAATAATTTATGCAGCAAACGAAATCCGAGAAACTTTAACAAGTAGAGTAACGCGATCTAATTTTCGCTTAAGATTACGCAAGTGCATCAGAAATCGAGGACGACAATTCGAACAGGATTTACCGTAATAATTATCAACTTATTATGTAAATGAAATATTAATTTTTATTCAAAGACTTTTATTTAACTTAACCTGACGTAGCAAATGTTTATTTAGACTTTTCCAATTTGCTAATTAGAATTTTACTACCTGCTAGTTCAGGTAGTTAGCAGGTTCTTCATTTGGACAAATCGGCGTAGGGTCCTTAATATTCCCTAAGTAAGATGTTATTTAGATTTTTGCATTACAAATTATACCTTTTTGGATAGCTTAATAAATAAGGAATTTAATTAAGTAATTTGTACGACTAATGTCTTATTGATTTTTTTAACAATAAGGGGTGAAATGAGGGAAAATCATTTTCATTTTTTTTGTTAAGACTTTTGAAACACTCTGCTAATTTTTGTTTCCTGTTTAGATGGATAAATAACTTTTGTATTTGTAGTTTATCTACCTAAGAACTAAAATTATGTTAAAGATTAAGAAATTAATAGGTAGATTTTTTTTTAATTTAAAGTTTTCCTTTGAAATCGGGTGTTTTTGAAAAAAATACAAAATCTTGAATATCTCGGTAACCGTTAGCTTTTGGACAGAGTATGATATAGCTTTTTAGGCTGCAAAAGTGATGTATTTTTACATGTTAAAAGGAAACAGACCTATTACCGGTCACCCTTGTGTATAGCTTATTAACTACTAAGATATTTATTGTTATTAAGGAGTTACAAGTCCAATGATATTTTATAACCGATCTTGGAGTTTAAAGCTACCGCTCTATCTACGTTACGATTCGAATAAAGAACTACGGAAAATGTTACATTAGCAAATATGTGTATTATGTATTGCTATTTATTTTGAGTGTTTTTAATAATATAGAGTATAGACGCAATGACTGTTGTTTTACTACTAAGTATACATTTAATATAATGATATCTACTACCCCCTATTTTAACATGGGGAAATGCTTTACGCATCCCCGGCAGATTGGGGATATGTGGGGCTCCTGTAGAGTACTCACTAAAACCCCATTGCGTGTACAATTATAGAACCTACCGCAACTCTAATATCTACTACCCCTGGAAAATATTATCTTAGGCAGCCCCTAAACCTACCCCCTTACAATAAGATTCAAAGTGCGCCTAACCCTAAACCGTCAATAATATTGCACAATACGGCAATAAAAATGATTTTTGAATTGATTGAATTGGGCAATAAAATTGATCGTCTATCTACAGTCTACACGTAGTAGAGTCTTCTAGAGGCCTGCTAAATTAAGATTCTGACATTAAAGTTAAGTAATCAATTCATTATCAATTAATTATAATCTTATATTAGATCACATACTACTTGCATACATATCAACTTCATAAGTTAACAAATATGTAATATCCGTATGATGATTTTAATCGTGGGCTTTGATACAATCACTCATAATCGTGATATCCTATTCACTCGGACCTATGGTACCACAATTACTGACAACACTATCTGATCCATCTTTTTGCACCATTTTGACTATGATATCATTTAAGTAGTAAACATAGTGGAAATAGCGATTTTGATTTTTATTAAAATCGCTCATGAGTCCTGACGCTTTAGGTATAGGTAGGTACTCGTGAAGAGGTTAAAATTTCAACCCTCACAAACTTTCGCCTTCATATTATTATTAGTATAGATGTTACTCTAAAAGCTCGAACTGCAGTAAATCGTAAGATTTTTTAGTAAAACCTAAGATCTACCAATTCCTAACGGTAAATGTCCAATTCCTAATGGTAAATTTCATATCGCAAACCTTTTCGGTTTGCGATATGAAATTTTACCACCATATAGTTGGTGAATCTTAGGATTTACGTTAATGGCATGGTATAAAATAAATAAATAAAAAAATAAAAAAGCCTTTATTCCTTACAAATTTACAAATTTTTAGGTTAATGTTACACATATTACTAATTACTATAATGTAGAAGAATAAACTAAATAAACAAAATAACAATTCTTACTATAATTCTATCATCTACATTTTTATATATTATTATATATTTTTCTTAATATAAAGTAAAGTATGCTTTGATTTTTTTTTCTAGTTTAGTTCTCTCTTATTTGGTTTGCAAGGACCCCTCCGCAGGTGAAGGCCTCCTCCAAGGAATGCCACTTTTCTCTATCTTTAGCTATTTCCATCCAGTTCGATCCAGCAGTTTTCATCAGCTCGTCCGCCCATCTTGTAAGTGGTCTCCCCCTGTGTCTTTTACCACTTGGACCGTTCCACTTTGTCACTCTTACTGTCCAGCGATCGTCTTTTAATCTTGCTACGTGTCCCGTCCATTTCCACTTTTGTTTTTGAGCATGTAATAGAGCATCAGGAGCTTTGGTTATGCTTCTAATTTTCGTATGACGAACTCTTTTAGTTTTTCCGATATTGAGCATACTACGTTCTAGTCCTCGTTGACAAGTAATAATTTTTCTTTTTACTCTGCTTGTGTACTTCCATGTCTGGCAGGCGTAGGTAAGACATGGTAGGAGACAACTTGACATGACCTTAGTTTTTAAATTTGTTGGCATATTACTTTTGAATATTTCTTTTAAGCTCCAGTATTTATTCCAAGTATTTTGAATTCTCCTCTCTACTTCAGAGTAGTTACTGTGTTTATCGAAGCTAATTTCTTTACCTAAATATATGTACTTGTTTGTATATTTTAATGGTTCATCGTCTATTGAAATAGTCTTTTTATGCTGTTAGTCATTATCATTGTTTTTGTGAGGTTCATCTCGAGTCCTACATTTTTACTGGCCACGTTAAGCGATTGAATCATTTCTTGTAATTGTGAGCATGATTCAGACAAGAGCACCAAGTCGTCAGCAAATCGGAGATGACTGATAAAGTTGCCATCTATGCACAAGCCACAAGTTTTCCAGTCTAGCTCTCTGATTATAGATTCTAAGATGGCTATGAACAGCTTTGGGGAGGTCGGGTCTCCTTGTTTCACCCCCCTTTTGATAGGGAAGCTGGGTCCGACTCTATCTAGTTTAACTCTGCCCGTATTGCTGCTATAAATGCTTCTTAATACCTGGATGTATTCGTTTTCTACTCCTTGCTCTTGTAGCGCCCTCCAGATGCTCGAATGTGAGATAGTGTCGAATGCTTTTTTGTAGTCGATGTAGGCTATATATAGAGCTCTTGTGCATGGTATATTATGTTGAAAAAAAATGGCAAAGTGAGAGTAAGATTTGTGCACGAAGGGTTCCGTGTCGTTATTATAGCGCGAAAACAGGCCAGAAATTGTGATTTTGGTATGGAAGGCCCCCTTAAATCTTTATTTTATTTTAGTATTATTATAAATTATTAAAGTAGTATTTATTTTAATGGTAGTTTAATGGTAAATATTCGAAAAAATCGTCGTATTATTAGAAATACTTACATTTACCAACTCGTGTCGGTAAATCCTAAGATTTACACTTAAATCCAAAGTTCGAGCTTTTACAGTAACATATATAGTGCTCCAAGGCTTTAAATCAATGTATCAATGGGCGCTGCTGGTAAAGGAGAAATGTCAAAACAAAAATAACGTTTTTGTATGATAGCCAGCGTTAGTTCCTTTTCTCGCCACGTCTCTATTATAATATATTCTGTGGCCACGTTCAATGCCTATGAGTCGAGTTGTTTCTTTCTTTCTCTTCGTTTTTGGCAACTTGACACAAAGTATGTGTATGTTGTGCCACAGACAAGGTAAAAAGGTAAGGAACATGGCGGGAAAACCGTATTCCTCCTATAATAATTTTCAGCATCGTTTTCATGTAATATCGTCAGGTCATTTAGTCTAGTCAAAGTCTAAGTAAAAGTCAATACAGTCAAGGAGTCAAGTCGGTCGTTTCAGTAAAGTGGTAGACGCTTTACTTTCAATGGAGTTTTGGAGGGAACACAAAATCGCACGTCTCTGGAAAATGCATCACTTTCCTACACTTGTGCACGATAACGAATATCTAATGGTTAATATTCTACCAATATTACACATTAAAAACCCAACTTAACACAATTTTAGGAAAACAATACAAAATCACAACATCACTCTTTCACATTCCCGGCAAAACTCCGTCGAGCTGTTTATAATGTGTGACATTAAAAAATTTGAATATTGAATTTCGAATTTCTTTTTTTTTTCACTCAAAAAATAATGAGCAATTAAATGTCTCTTATTTTTTATATTCTGTAGAGCAGCTGTAGTATCAAGCAATGTATATTTTACTGGTCTGCGTTCCGTTGCATCGAGGTTGCATCGATCAATGCCAGGTTAAACTCAACATAAACATCAAATTAATATCAATGCAGTTATCATCTAGCCTTGATCTCAACTCGTATGACATGATACTTACATTGAAGATTACAATAATCGATTATATCAACATAATATGAAACAGGTTTGTACAGTTATATGTAAAAACATCGATAACTTAGTGTTTCTAAGAAAACTAACAATGATTACGAGGATGTAATGTGGGTATGTTATACAATATGTAACATAGAAGTGTACTACTAATAATCCATACTAATATTATAAATGCGAAAGTGTGTCTGTCTGTCTGTCTGTTACCTTTTCACGCAAAAACTACACAAGCGATCATCATGAAACTTTGTACACATAGACTCTTGGAGATTTATTTAAAAAATATTTACTGCGAAGTAAAAAAAAATGTTTGTCAATAAAATCTAACAGTCTGTTAACTTTAACATTATATGAAATTGGGATCGTAATGATTAATGAATAATGATACACATTAAGACGCTATATTGATAGTAATTTTACCGCAACGGCAATTTTATACTTAATTTGTATGACTATAAAGTCGTGAATACGCTGCGGCCAGAAGCTATCGGCTCGCTCGGAAAACGTAATTTTGTTTAAGTATTTAAACAAAAACTAGGAGCATTTAAGCAAAATGCTTCTATACGATTTTGGGTTGCAAAGGTGTCTATTAATTAGACTAATTTCCTACAATACATCTATTCTCGTTTAAAAATAATCTTCAAATTTCGTATTTTTAAGAGGTCATTTCGATCGAGAAATGTATCGAGGCAAAATACATTAATCGTGTTTCTGGTTCTTCCCAAACCTAGATAAGGCTATGAAGATATTTATATCTCATTACCAGATTTGTAACATTTCTGAGGGTCCTATAGTATTACTTCAAAAAGGACGTTATTATCAATATAGCGTCTTAACTCGAACGAAGTCGCGGGAACAGCTAGTAATATAAAATTAAATTGCGACAGTAACTCAACAATCCCGCTTGTAAGTTGTAACATTAATTATATTATCTAAGTCAATATCTGGTTTGAAAAATTAAATTTATTACAAAATTTGAATTAAAATATTATATTACGTGTGATATTGAATTTATTGTTTTGGGTAAATCAAGATAATGAAATAACTGTCTTCATATTATCTGGATTAATTAAACTAATTAATTTTTGTGAGAATTATGCAAATACGTAACTGTTTTTGTGAAGTCTTAGTTTTATTACAATTTTATAGTTCTAGCCGAAAATTGTGAGCTTTCTTGGAGAATTCATAGTTTTATAATGTCGTCATTAGTTTTTTGAGTAGACTATTAGACCTCTGTGGCTCAGTAGTGAGCGTGTTGATAGTTCAAGCCGGGTGTCGCGGGTTCGAATCCCACCGACGGAACAAAAAGTTTTTAAAAGTTCCTGAGTCATGGATTTGTATCATAATGTAATAAAAATCTTAATATACACTTACTATACTATAATATTATATACTATGAAAGTATTAAATATGTTTCCGTTGTCTGTTACCTGTAACACAAGTCCTTCAGGTAGCGTTATTCAAACACAACTGACAGATCCTAGATTGAATTGAGGTAACACGACCAAAAGACGTAGCACCACCATCTGCCTATGAATATATTTCTTCAATGGTACATTTTACATTCCTTCATCCGACTAGGTGTCATTTTGGTGCAGTTTTTGAAGGCTCTACATTCTAGAATCCAAACAGTAAAAAGCTTGTCGCATTTAAAATTTACACTTATCATAATATTTCAACGGTTAAGGTGTTAGCTTTACAAAAGTCAACAATCATACCAAACAATATTTTCTCAGGAAACGGTTTCTGACAAAAACTATTTCACAGAACGTATTAGAAGACGATGATCGGTATACCTAAGATTCAAAGGATGATAACTTTTAAAGCAGAAAAGATAGGTGTTATTATGCGCTGAACATTAGGTACCACAGTGTAACAACTATTATAGTTGTTACACTGTGGTACTATATAATATAGTAAAGTAATACAGTCGTGAACTTGAAATTATAGCCGTTTTATACGGAGTAAGTAACTGACGCCAGTGCCGAGACTGTGCGGACGGACGTGACGCCAAAAACTGTCGCCTACCGTTAACACGCGGTCAGTAGTCGAGGATGTCTTGTTTGAATGGTGCGCACATGTTCGTAGTCAGTGCAGTTTACAAGATGGCAGTGGCAGGTCAGCGCTGTCTTGCCTGTGCACTAGCACTGACATCACTCCGTATAAAACAGCCATCAAAGTCACAAAACAAAGGGACAAGTTTTACACGCGTGCCACGTGACACTGCATTAAAATATAATATGAAAGCACGCTAATGTGAGCGTGGACTCGATTCATTAGCCTCCGGCCTCCCAGTCCTCCCACACATAACTGCGAATTCGCATCGCAATGCAAATATTATCTGCGACAAAATCCATACTTTACTAATGCTAATATTATAAATGCGAAAGTGTGTCTGTCACCACTTCACGCTCAAACATGGAGATAGTTTAAAGGTTCTCGTGCGATAAACTAATTTTGGCGCAACGGAGTTGCGGGTGTCAACTAGTTCATAATAAAAATGACATTATGTTGCGATGCGCATTCACAGTGGGTTATGTGGGTTTACTTTATGTTATTTATATTGTGACCCATCCCATACTAATTATTGTATAAACCCGCCTAATTAACGAAAGACAATGATTGAAATATTAAAAGTTTTTACTCGAGTTTTTCCTCGAGAGCCGAAAAACTCCCGGATGTGCAGGATGCGTAGAAAATCCTCGCGGTCCTTGATACGGTAATATAGCTCTTATTACCGTGTGATTGATGTTATTATCGATTGATGGGATATGTTTGAGTATGTGTATGAGTATTTATGTTTGTGTTTGGTTGAGTGTTTAACACTGTGTAGCGATCCGCCGGACGAGGCGTTTGTGTGAACATGAAGGGTTTTATACTTGTTATTAGTGCTATTCTCAACCTAGGTTTGTGTTATGGTAAGTAAATTATATATTAATATAACAAATTTTAAGGGAAAGGAGAGTTTGGTCAATCTGCTTTTTAAGATACAGAATACAGATAGAGTCGACAAGTGAACTACTTTCTGTCGCGAGAAAATGAGAGATTCCTACGGGATTTCGTGTAATTTTATCGACACCAATTAACTAAATGATTTACTATATGATTTTTAGATAAAATTATATTGCATAGTACATATAGTAGGTACATACATACAGACAAGTGGATTTTAACCTAAGTCGGAGCTTTGGTCAAACTACCTTGACTTATTATTATTATACATAATATTATTAACTTTTTTAACATTTAATGCAAGGGTTTTCAAAATATCAAGAGTAATATGTTACTAATTACTATACATCGAGAATCGAAAATTTTGACAGATGCTGATTTTCGTAGCACCTTCGTAACACTGGTTTGTAAATATAAACTGATGTTTTTTTCTTAATAACGTTTTTAAGGTTGTTATTTTAGACACTTCGATCAATCTCGACCTCGACAATAAGGAATGAATAAGGATCAAAAGTATCACACTGTACTTGTTTATGGTTTGTACTTGGTGTAACAAAACAAAGTGATAATAGATAAATTAGATTAAAAATACTGTAAAAGTAGCAGCACTGCAATTTTCTTTGTACTTTAGTATGGACAAATTCATTGATATGATGCTGGGGCCTGGGGCGTTAACATTTTTTGCTCTTTTATAAGGACTGCTACTTTCACAATGAACTCTATAATTTAAGGGACACAACACACCCTAAAGTATTATATAACTACGTTTTGTTACTTGTATATACCTGTGGACATTAAAATTTGAACGACTAAACATACCAATGTGTACATAATTAACATTATAAATATTTAATGAGTCCTTAAAGTTTAAACAAAGGTGACCATTTTCAGGTGTAATTGATACAAAATATATCACACGCTTTATATTGTAAATGAATACATAATTTTTTGCAAACTAATAAATAAAACTTGTAAAAAATTACATTTTGGGGAAATATTTCATTCGATTTCTATGTCGATGTGTATGTATAAAAGTTTACTTTCCGCGAGTCTATGGGCGTGAGTTTGACCGATGCTTTGGCCGAAGTTGCCCAAGACAAAATCAAAGCTAAAGCTTAAGTCGGACACTACCTTTTTTGAGGTGTTGGTTGATGAATCTCTATGTAGTTCAAAGGGCACATGATATGAAAAAATCGGCCAAGTGCGAGTTGGTTCCGTACCACAATAGAGCAAAAATTGGCTGATAAATGTATTTTTTGTATGGGAGCCCCCTTAATTATTTCATTTAAGTATTTAAATTTTATTATAAATTATTAAAGTACAAATAAAAGTAAGTGTTTCGTGAATATTTCAAGTGCCTATGTATTGCCGTTATTGATACCGGGCAAAAAAATAGCAACAAAAACCGGCCAAGTGCGTGTCGGGCCACGCGCAATGTAGGGTTCCGTAGCACCACTAGTTTTTGAAAATTTTTGTATGGTCAATGAATGTACATTTATAACATGTTTTACACTACTAACAACATCATCTCAAAGGAATTTGAACGAAAAGTTCCTTTATACTTCGCCGAATACATTTTTTTTAGTTGATCGACTATTACTCAATAACTTATGAAGTCAACTTAGTCGTGATAGTTTTCCTTTTAAATTTAGCATATTTCCTACTCCCGTTAATTTTTTCACATTTCCAGAAGCAACCGTTTAGGTGGTAGAAGGGGGGGACACTGGACTCTAACGATTTTTTCCACTTTAAAACTTAATATTTCACGACAGACGACAGATCCCTAAACCGGAAAATGATCTATGAATACTCATAATATTTTTAAGAAACCTATCCAACGACACCCCACACGATGGGGTGGGCGCGAAAAAAATATTCAACCCCGCTTGATGTGTAGGGGAGGTACCATAAAAAAAATATTTTTTAAATATTTTATGTACCATTTTGTAGACATTATTAATATGTATATTCATGCCAAATTACAGCTTTGTAGGTCTTATAGTCTCTTAGCAAAACCGCGGACAGACAGACAGACGGACAGACGGACAGACGGACAGACGGACGGACAGACCGAAACTATAAGGGTTCCTTGTTGACTACGGAACCCTAAAAATCACGATTGTTGTATGGGAGGCCCCTTAAATATTTATTTTGTTTTTAGTATATTTTGTTGTTATAGCGGCACCAGATATACGTCATAATCTGTGAAAATTTCAGAAGTCAAAAATTTCAGTAGCTATAGCGGTTCCTGAGTTACAGCCTGGAGATACACAGACAGACGGACAGACATCGAAGTCTTAGTAATAGGGTTGCGTTTTTACCCTTTGGGTACGGAACCCTAATAGAAATTGATTGTAGAGCTGAAAGTGGAACAGCTGTCCTTTTTTGGAGTTCTTTAATACAAAAAAATTATGTTTCATCATACACTTTTTTAACTATTGATAAAACTTTAAAAGGGGTCGGTCTGTGATAGTGTTTTGAGATCCTAATGTGTTAAGATTTATTGAATTTGAATTTAGAACTCGATATCGATGAATAAATAATGGGAAATATTTGCATAGATCCTCCATATATGGACGTAACACTATACTTTATTGTCTTTACAATATTTATTGAATAAATTTGAATACTTACGATATTATAATTTTTACCATAAAATATTTTCAAACTTTTTATATTAAACCAAATTTTCTTTCTTTTTTAAGGTTTGTATCGGAAACTATAGGTCTACAAAAATCTGTTGGCAATTTTTGACAGTAGATTTTTTTAAAATATCCTTGATAATGGATTATTTTTATATAATTTGCATACTTAACACACAGAATCAGCCGCTATTTAGAAAAAAAAGATCAAAATGTTTTATTCCAATTACCCCGGTATTGCTAGAGTTGGCTAGAGTCAATTTTATTTCTCACTTTATGCAATCAGATTCTTCATTCTGGTATACTTCGATTTGTTCACGTATAAAATAAACGAAAACTTTATTAAAAACCGCTTAGGAAAACACTGCAATATCTTATATTGTTTATATTATAAATGTAAAATGTGTTTGTCTGACTGTTAGGTCTTGAAGCATAAGCATTTTCACTCAATTATTTAGCGGCATATTTCCGAAAAAAAAATCGAAGTTCGTTTAAAATTTTGGAAGGACAAATTCTCCTTTCTTCACTAAAAAGTGAGCAGTTTCCGGACTATTTCTATATACATACCTACATATAAACGAGTTTAATCAAAGTTAACTATCCGTATGTAAATATAATTAAAACGTCGGTCACGGTCATGGTCGAATCGTATCGTTTATATGCTAACTATAATATACATAATACATGACGTAATACTTGGATGGCCTTTATGTGTTTACTAGTATTTATTAGGTGATGCCTGCACTCTGCAGCTCCGTTTAATCACGCGGGACAAGTACATTTTCCGGGACGAAAAGTATCCCATATCCTTCCCGGGAGCTCAAAGTATTTCCATACCCAGCAAAATCGGTTAAGGTGACGCCTTGATAATTTGGCTGTAGCGATGTCCATTTTTCTCAGCAATGACTAAAGCTAAGAAATTAAAGTTCACTGTCAGTATTCATCATGTCTTTGTCTTTGAATTACCCATAGCATAACACGATTGGTCAACTTTTGTAACACAGAATAATCAATCAAAAAGACCTCTGTAAAAAAAGGGATTCCTATTTTTCCAACAGAGGAGAGTGATGTAAGCTTCCAGTACATAAATTGGTTCTAGTATACACTTTAATTTTTCCATAGCTTATATGAAATGTATTTATGGTTTTTAAATTACGCGACAAAAACCATTTTGTCGCTACGCCCTTTCCATTTCTTTCTGTTCCATTGCTTGTTTTCTATGAGAGGCCGGGCCAGCCTCGCATAGAAAACAGCCGTTTGCCAACGGTTGTCTGTGCCAGACTCGTCAAAACATGCAGGCTTTTCTAGGTCGCCACGCGAGGTGGCCTAGAAAAGCCCACACGGGAGCCGCGATGTGCAGAAGCACCATGCACATCACGGCTCTCTCTGGAACTCGGTGCAATGGACGGCAGGTTCCCCCAAGGCCTAAGCCTTACCGAATCAAGCAATTAGATTCAAGTATCAAAAATGTTTAAATAACTTATCAATGCCACTTTTATTATTACTTTTATTGATCAATAAATGATGAACTATTAATAACTGAGGCCCTACACGCTAGAACTAAAGAGTATCAAATCAATTTAATACCCACATTACATTCGTTTATGAATAAACATCGTAGCTTCTAGTTATGTGTTTCTTGTACAATAAATAGGTTGTTATTATTCATAAAGACGAGGTTTTTTTCTATTTTTTTTTTGTTACGAATATAATAGTCCGTAGTTTTTAAATTGAAATGCTTATAATATAAGTGTGTATAATTGTATATCTTAATCATTGTACACACACAGACTTAAATACTCAAAATTAGAATTCAATCTTATGACTATGAGTTATTCAGACTCGATCTGCTCTATCAAAATATTTTAACAATATAATATTAACAAATATACTGCTTTACAAAAGCATGAGCTTTTGTCTTTTTATTATTTGGACATTTAAGTCTTATAGTGTATTATATTTTATTTGTTTTTCACCAACTCCTAGGAGTATTTTAAAATATATTTTATTTGTGGTAAAACTCCAAAGCGTGAATTTTGAGATTGGGATTTTAACAAACAACTTGCGCCAACGGTTCTTTAACCTAAGCTTTTTAAAAAAGTAAATTGGCTTATTCAAAAAGGTTTTATTGAATTCGATTTTTAAAAATGCGTTGGCGCATTTGGAGAAACAACAGCTACATTAATGAAGTCATCTAACTGACACTAATTGCAAAGGAAAAGAAATGGGCACAAGCCCATATTATATTTTTTTGTAGGCTTTAGTATCAACTTAAAATGAATTCTATTTCTGTATGTTTGAGTTTACAATTCTTTGCAGTTCTCTCGCTGAATTTCAGGGCCCACCATAATGCATTGTAACTTATGCGCAGAAGGTTCAGTTTTCTTTGCAATTTTGAAAATGTAGAGTAGCGCAGTAGATCTACCGTAGTAAAGACATTTAGATAAGCTTTACGACCGCAGAAGTTGAGGCTTTAATTAGCCTAAGTTAATACTTAGTAAGATATCTATCAACTATCAAGTTTTTTTAAGACTGATGCCCGTTTTTAAAGCCTTCATACTAAATAAAGGTTATACGTCTTATTATGTGATACAGGGATTAAAGAAGCTTTTTAATTCAACATTTTTTAGAAGTAATTAAATCAGTTATAATATTAATATAATATTAGGGTACATAATATTTTACTCCTGATGTTTTTGGATGCAACCAACCAAAGTGGTAATAAACAATTACTAGGTATCCGCGCGATACTAACGGCGCGGCGCGTGCTAGGCGCTAAGTAAAAAAAATTAACACCCTATTTTTTTGGTTTATTGGACTCTCCTAATGATACCCAAGCCCTAAAAAAATTGGCAGGTAGGTTTAAGTGCAACCTGTATTATTAATAAAATTTTCATATTCATAATCTTTATTCTTTAAAGCTTTGTAGTCGCCTTAAAAGGTAAAGAATATTTTTTTACCCAACTTAACGGTAACTCGTAAATAAAAATCGTTTACCGATGACAAAAAAAGTTAATTAAGTAAGTCAACGAACTTAATTTAATTAATTTAATGATAGTCCCGATATAAAGTTATCTCTTTATGACAATCAGTTGAAATTAGTTTTTAGATTTATATCAATATGACAGAAAAGCTATTACCTAAATGGGTTCCTCTATACAACTAATATAAACCTTGTAACAGTACATATTATTAGCTTGTAATTAATATAATAATCAGCTTTTAAGAGCTTGCGTGGCTACCGACTATAAATTCGATACCTTTTAAACGACTTACAATAAAATCAGCCAAGTGCGAGTCGGACTCGCGCACGAAGGGTTCCGTACCGTTATAGAGTAAAAATAGGCCAAAAATTGTGTTTTTTGTATGGGAGCCCCCTTAAAATTTTTATTTTATTTAAATATTATTATTAATTATTAAAGTATAAGTACATAATATATTTAAGGCCTTTGTGTGCCATAATTTCAAGTGCCTACCTGTTCCAAGTGACTTCCAAAAAGGAGGAGGTTATATTATGTTCGTCTGTATATTTTTATAATGTTAAGAGACACCTAAACTAAATCCATATCATTATATTATATTAAGCTGTTGTAAAAAAGTTAGCTACATAATATTTTTATACTATTCATTTTAAAAATGTATCAGATGTAGATATTATATCAAATATCTTCGCATCTTAGGCAAATTAGAATATAAATTATATTTTATTATATTAGATAATCTTTATTACTGTATCGATATTATAAATAACTCTATTTCATAAAACGCTTGCCCCCCGCCTCCTCCCCCGCGTTCAAAAAACAAAGGGAAAAAGGAGGCCCCTGCAAAGGAGTGTCCTCTCTCCGAAAAGGACCGAAAGTGCGATGATGACGGTGTGGCGGTACCCACAATTATTCACCTAACAATCCTGCATCGCTAAAACGGGTTTATAAAAGTCGAGAAGAAGAAGAAGAAGAAAGCCGTCGTCCGCAACCATCGCAGCACCGCACCTGAAGGACCCGAGCAGCTGTTGCGGCGTGAGACTCCCGCGACGCGACGTACGTGTCCAGGCCAGGCTGCACTGGTCCACGACGGAGGAGCAGGTCGTGGACTACATCAGGAGCAAGACCCACTTCGTCTTGAGGGTCGAGCGCTTGGAGTCCCGCCACAAAGTGAATTTTAGCTCCTTTATGGTGAGAGTCCCGACGCACCATCTACCGACCTTCGAGAAGGAAGAGTTCTGGCCGATTGGAGTCGTCTACAGGAGGTTCCGAGGACGACTTCCGAACACGTCGCGCCTCACGTCGCAGACAATACGTGTTTAGTGTATAGTGTTAGTTATAGTATAATTGTATGTATGTTAGTCTATAAGGTATTTATAATATGGGCCTATAGATGCCTGACATAAATAAAATATTACATAAAAAATAAAATAAATAAAAAATCTAAATAATTAAAAATAAAAATAAAATCTTGTGATTAATTATAAAATTGATATAAGTACCTAGTTGTGTTAAATATATTATAACATTTTTTACTTTTGTGAGGTTTTCGAACATTAAAATTTCTCTGTCGCAACTCCATGGTACTTTTATTATTATTATTTTGGATAGGCATTGAGGTATTTTCCATGCTAGCTATAAACATATTTTAATAGTTTTGTTTTCGTCTTTGCAAAACAACATTGCAATTATTACAACTTGAAATCTTTAATTGTGTATCATATCGTCATTTTAATCCCACCAAAAACATTTTCATGTAAAAATGTTGCCAGGACGACAACATATCGTAATAACATATAACATAGTTCGTGGTGTCAAAAAGTAGTGAGATCTCATGTAGAGCCAAGTTTCTAACCTTACTTATTCATCCCTAAAATATTTGATATAATGTATTTGTATTTGTAATGTCAAATCTTTCAGCCGCACGAGAAGAATCTTAAAAACTCTACACATTAGTAAAAATCGGTGGCCTGGCCATTTTCATTAGATTGATTTTAAATTGCGCATTTAATAATTATACTCGTGTTATTATATCATAAAAATTTGAACTCTCTGGCACTATCCAAAGTTACGAGGGATAAAAAATACGACAAAATGTTTCGAGAAAAGGTATAGTAGGTGGCCTTGCGCTTCGCTTAGCTCGTCTTGGCAGGGGCATGACTACCGTGCACCCAGATAATTCAAGACGTGAGTGGAAGAATAAGGTAAGTAACATGAAAAAACTTCCCGTTTTTTTGCTTAAATGGAGGCTTTAGGGCCGGAAAAGTTATTTGAAATAGAAAAACTATGGATTGTATGTGTAGCTGCAGATATAATATTAGCTAGGTTTTAAAGTAGATAAGTTACAAGTTTTATTTAAATAATTAGGGAAAAAATGAGTTTCACGTCTTCAATTATACTAACCATACCAAAATACGTGAATCAATACGCGACAATAATAAATACAAACTAATTATGCTTATGAAGTTACTTACCGGAGTTGCGGGCGTCATCTAGGATGACGCCCGCAACTCCGTTGCACCAAAATTCGTTTATCGCGAGGGACTCGTATTTTTTCAGTGATAAAAAGTATCATATGTCCTATGGTCCGAAATATTTCCTATTTCAACCTAAAGTATACTATACCAAATTTCAGCAAAATCGGTTCAGTGGTTTGGGTGTGAAGAGGTAACAGAGACAGACAGGCACACTTTTGCATTTACATAGTATCGAAGTATGGATTGTTATTATTAATTTTGTTATGATTTTCACTTATTACTAATTATTAACATTAAGTACCTACTAGATGACGCCCGCAACTCCGTTGCGCCAAAGTTCGTTAGTCGCGCGGGAACCGTACATTTTTCCGGGATAAAAACTATCTGTCCTTTCCCGGGACTCAAAGTATCTCCATGCTAAATTTCAGCAAAATCGGTTAAGTGTTTTGAGCGTGAAGAGGTAACAGACAGACAGACAGACACACTTTCGCATTTATAATATTAGTAAGGATAAATGTATTTTTATGGAAACATTAAAACATATTCGATAAAAACCATCAGTTTATTAGGTACTCAGCGGCTTTTCGTTCTGAATTCACCAATTCCGTTAACAAATCTTATTTTACCGTATATTTTTCTTTACTTGCATACAGAAAAAGTGTTCCAATATCTATTTTTAAGCATATTAAAGAATATTTTAAGAATATTTATGGCTTATCAAATTACAATTTCTGCGATGAAACCGACGAAATTGCCATAAAATATGGAGATAGCCTATCAAGTTTTATTACGATAATGGGACTCGGAAAGCGTAAATTTATTCGTTTTATCGACCTTACAATTTCGAAAGATTATCATCAAAATAAACATAGATTAAGGAGTGTGATGATTCTTTTGTTTAAATGTCAGTGACTTTAGACAATAGCTATGAGCACACTATGAGCTAATTCATGCGCGACTCTTTTTATGTACGGTCGGGTAAATCGTTGACTAGTCAGAAATCATCCTGCTTTTTAGTTCTGTACGATTTTTTTAGCGTTTGTGAATATTTTAGGCAATATACAGAGTGTAACAAAATAAAGTCATAATAATCAAAAGTGTGTATGAGTGGCACGTGGCACGGAGTCGGTGAGCCTCCGTTGGCTGGGCCACGTGGAAAGAATGGGAGAGGATCGCGGGATAAAAAAGCGTATAAGGGCCGCGTCCAACAGGACGTCGTCCTGTTGCACTGCCCAGGTATCGCTGGAGAGATGCTGTTGAGGCTGACCTGCGTGACCTTCAAGTCAGTAACTGGCAGAAGGTAGAACAGGACAGGGCTCAATGGCGAAAGCTCATTTCGAATGCTAAGATCCATTTCGGGTCGCTGAACCAGGGGAGTTAGTGTATGAGTCCTGTATATAGCTAGAGTTCACTGTGAATGTAGCCGCTCCGAAAGAGTAACTTTTTTTAAAAAAACGTAAAAAGGGAAAAAATAGATAGACATAACTCATAAGCTTATTTCTAAATTAGAATGGATCTTATATTAAAGGAGGTAAAATAAGAACGACAAACTGTTACTAGAATGCCCACGGCTTATTTAGAACTCTTTCTATTGGAAATATTAGCTTAAATTTTGAGGATAGGGTACTATGACGCCAGCTTGCGTCATTCCTTAGTCATTTAGGTCATTTGGTTTACCTTGGTGAACTAAAAAACTCTATTTAGTACATCTGTGGCAGCTACCGCAACGGATGTAAGTATGTAGGAAATATATTTTTTTATCCTACTACTAGTTTATGCCTGTGAATCCGTTGCTCACAAAGTTGCCAATCGCACGGGGACCGTACATTTAACAGGGATGAAAAGATTCAGATAATTTACCAAATTAGTACACAGTACATATTATTACTTTAAATAACTATTATAGTCTAACAGTGTAAAGTATAATATTTTTTTATGAACTGTAAGAACCATTAACCATGACATAATATATTACAACACATAATATATGTAGTGTTAAGTTTTAAAAAAGTATAAACAATTTTCAAATACCATGAGTGTATCATTATGTCTCTATTAAAGAACATCATTGTTATTAATATCATGGTGATGCAATAGGTTTTTCCACTTGAAGACAGCTGTAATTATATAGGATTCTTAATAGGTGTAGGCTGTAGCAGCTCAATAGTAAATACATAGTTTTAATATAATATTATGACCAGTGTTGCCAATTCAAAAAATTAAATAAACTAAGGTCGGTGCAAGTACCGATATAGAGTGAAAGTAGACAAAATGGGAGCCCCCCCCCGTAAATATTTACTTTATTTTAATTTTATTACTAATTACTTTAGTAAAAATATAACTATGGATTTTTGAAATGATCTGTGAAAATTTCAGAAGTTTAGCTATAGCGGTTCTTGAGTTACAGCCTGGAGACAAACAGACAGACGGACGGACAGACGGACAGACAACGAAGTCTTAGTAATAGGGTCCCGTTTTTACCCTTTGGAGACGGAACCCTAAAACTAGCAACGAAGATTATATAAGCAATGACTAATTTCATATTATGTACTTTAATTCATGAAGCCCCAAGCGGTCGCATGCGACCGCGATAACAATAGATAAGTTGTTTTTCTCACGATCGATTTAATAATAATTATTAAATAAAATAAAAAATCGGCCAAGTGCGAGTCGGAATCGCGCACGAAGGGTTCCGTACCATTATAGAGCAAAATTAGGCCATAAATTGTGTTTTTTGTATGGGAGCCCCCCTTCTTTTTTATTTTATTTTAATATTATTATTAACTATTAAAGTACACATATAACTAAGGATTTTGTGAAAAATTCAAGTACCTACCTGTTGGCATTTTTGATATAGAGCAAACAAGGCCAAAAAATCACGTTTGTTGTATGGGAGCCCCCCTTAAATATTCATTTTATTTTATTTTTAGTATTTGTTGTTATAGCGGCAACAGATATACATAATCTGTGAAAATATCAAATCTCTAGCTATTACCGTTCTTGAGTTACAGCCTGGAGACAGCAAAAAAGGCTAAAAAAAATCATGGTTTGTTGTATGGGAGCCCCCCTTAAATATTCATTTAATTTTATTTTTAGTATTTGTTGTTTAGCGGCAACAGATATACATAATCTGTGAAAATATCAAATCTCTAGCTATTTAATTTATAATTATACACAAAAAATTCCAATATTAATTTAGCTATAGCGTAGTAGTCAAATTATTAACTTTTATTCCCGTGGTGCTTCCCCTTCAGTTCTTTGACTTTCGGTCATTGTAACTTTGTGCTGTCTCCCGCTTTGTATGGGGAGGGAATCTGGAATTCTTCCTACTCCTCCTATTCTTCTTCTGATTAATTTCGTTGCGGGTCCCAAGACAGTTTTAGCATGTCCCTCGGGCTCCCTGAGATCATATCAAAGGGTTTTCGTGGTTGGATACCGCTGTCGATCCTGGCGACACAGGAGATACAGTGGTGGGAATGTGTGGTAGGCCAAAGCCCGTTAAAAAAAAAAAATCTCTAGCTATTACCGTTCTTGAGTTACAGCCTGGAAACAGACAGACAGACAGATAGACAGACATATGGACAGACGGACAGACAACGAAGTCTTAGTAATAGGGTCCCGTTTTTACCCTTTGGGTACGGAACCCTAAAAATTAAAGGGACTCCCATACAAAAAATGCAATTTTTGGCCTAATTTTGCTCTATAATGGTACGGAACCCTTCGTGCGCGAGTCCAACTCGCACTTGGCCGATTTTATTTACGTTGCTAATTAATGGAAATATCACGTTCATAATATTTTCCCAGATAAATAAACTCATAATAAATAAAATCAACGAAAGCGCGGCAACGCTTCAACATTCTATAATCAAAAATTCTTTTTTTTTATTTCAGCCTATCCCGGTAGCCAAGGCGTAGGCGCATACGCGTATCAGGACTCAGCCGGCAACAGGTACGGCGGTACTTACGACCTGGACTCCATTCCAGCCGAATCCAACTTCATCATTCCATTCAACGACTTCCAGGACGACTTCTTTCCCGCGTATTTTAAGAATTTCCAGAAGTTCATAGAACAGTGAGACAATAATGTGTACGGTCGCTTTTGGAGGCTTGGTGGTGGATTTTCGGTGGTGGTATTTCTAGATGTAGGATGTTTAGGACTTGTACTTGTGGCGGCTACACCGTACACGGCTAGCAATGCCATTGGTACTAAAAAGTTTACATAGGTGTCTAGACGGAAATATTATAGCGTAGTACATAATATTATAGTGACAACTTTGATACTTAAGATCGAAATTAAGATTATCACATTTAAAATTATTACTTACTGTCTCTAAAATGTATTTAAAAAAAATAACAGAAGAAAGTTACCAGAATCTGATGGCAGAAAGTGAGAAAATAAATTGACTCTAGCAATACCGGGGTAATATGAATAAAACATTTTCATCCTTTTTTATTCCTTTAGCGGCTTATTTTGTTTGTGAAATATGCAAATATAAAAATTTATCTAACGATCAAGGATAGTTTTTGAAAATCTGCTGTCAAAAATTGCCATCAGATTCTGGTAGACCTATACTTAATATTTTTTTAAATTCTAGCTACAATAACTTCAATACCATAACTCCAAGGCTGGCTCGTCGTCGGTTACGACCTTACAGAAGGTAAATGGGACTTTATCTGAATCTGCAAGATTGGAGAAAGTTCAGAGCATTGAAAACAAAACTCTACTGTGACTCTACGTTCATGAAAAATTTGAAAATAGAACACTCAAATGAATAGTTTAAAAGTGGAATACTTGAAAGCCAAATGTCAGATTTAATAAAACCGAATAATCGGCAAGTGCGAGTCGGACTCGCGCACGAAGGGTTCCGTACCGTTATAGAGCAAAATTAGGCAAAAAATTGTGTTTTTTTGTATGGGAGTTTAATATTTAATTTATTTAAATTTTATTAATAATAATTAAATTACAAAATATATGATTGAGGATTTTGTGAAAATTTAAAGCGTCTAGCTGTTGCCATAAATATTATTTACGAGCACAAAAAGACAAAAAAATCACGTTTGTTGTATGGGACTTGGGAGCCCCCTTAAATATTAATTTTATTTTTGTTTTAGTATATTTTGTTGTCATAGCGGCAACGGAAATACACAATCTGTAAAAATTTCAGAACTCTAGCTATAACGGCCAGACGGACAGACATCGATGATCGAAGTCTCATGAATAGGGTCCCGTTTTCACCCTATGGGTACGGAACCCTAATATACTGACTGGTCACTATTGCAATAATTCCAGAGTTCTATTTTCAATGTTCTGAAGTTTTCCCAGCGCGGCGTTCCGGATTCCGGATTTTATGTACGTATGTACAATGTACATTGTACATCCTGAACCTTGATAATCTAAGTTTAATCTAAGTTTGATCTCAAATCGTGAGAACAGCATAAGGATGTTTGATTGTCATTTTATACTGCTGTTTGCGCCATTTAATTTTCTGACAGAAATCATTACGTTATTAGGTACCTAAATAAAACTTCATATTAAGTAATATCGGTGACAGTCTAGAAACTAGATAATTTCGCCTAAATTATTACTTAATTTAGTTAAGGGCCATCATTATTCATTTACATAATATATGTATGTATACGTAATTATTAGTATGGTCTTTCGCCGATAAAACATAAATACTATGTTTTCGCGAAATGCGCGAATCTAATTTTAATGTTCACGAACTTTTTTAAGGTGACTCATATTCATCACCATCAAACCTTGACCTTTCAGTCTCAGAGGGTACTACCAGTAATCGACAAAACAATAGCTTTAGGCGAGTAATAAATTGTTGGAACTTAAAGAATCACGTAGTTGAAGACTTAAACTTGTCTAAAACATTAATTTACTGGACCGAAAGCCAAGTCCAAGTAAATTCTTGATCTGGGAAATCGAGCTTTACTTGAAGTTTAAGTAACATTTATTGATGAGCGGGTTGTTGGGGATAAGACCTAGTCAAACCTTGATTTACACCTACCGAGACCTAGTGCTCTCGGCCGAGCACATCCATACAAAGCATAGCGAGTGCTTGGCCGAGAGCACTGTTTTGCCACCTCACTCGGTTAATGTAATCAGGCTCTTAGACCCTTATTGTCTCTCAAAACCCGCTCTATATTCAAAGAACTTCGTTTTAGAACTCTCTTGGTGATGGCTTCGCATATCTAAGTACTATTAGAATAACTTACTTATCAACTTAATACTCTAGTCTCTAATCACTAATGGGTTCTTACTAACGCACCGCTTCGCAGAGCTAAAGCAATATTATTAATATCCAAATTAATATCTTTATAACAGCCAAAAGATACATAAGACTATCTTATTTCCAGGCAATTTGGTTCTAATATAGCGAGCCAGAGATTCCCACATCCTAAGCGGTATATCCCGACTCCACAGCGAGTGCCTTTTACGCCTTTCTTCAGGTTGCCAAACTACGGAGGGTTCCCTAGCGTGGAGCCAATACAACCCATTCAACCCATACAACCAATTCAGCCTTTACAGCCTAAATTCGGGATGAATTTTGGAAACAATTTTGCGTCGAACTCGGCGTTTGCTGGGGCCGCGGCTGGACCGGGAGGTGTACACCAGGTGGCCGCTATAGACCCACCAGGCAGTGTAAGTATATATTTTAAGAGTTTATTATTTTACTAAGAGCCTGTTTCACCACTTCCTGATAAGTGCCGAATAGGCTATCCACCACTTAACTTGACAGATGAAGTATGGAGAATCTGTCAAAAAAGTTGTTAATAGCCTATTCGGCACTTTATCAAAAAGTAGTAAAACAGGCCCTAAACTTTATATTTTGTCATGAGGAACCAAATGAAGTAAGTATAGATGGCAGGCCAGAGGCAATTTTCAGAGGTAGTGGTATCATGACGTGCTTATCATGTAGGTACAACATCTTTGAATAAAAATAATATTATATCACTACGGTATACAAGGATTAAATTGAAACCTATACGCGCCTTCGAGGAAAATAATAATTATGGTCAATCTCAATTCTTGGCAGGTGTGGTTAATCATTTAAGCACGCTCGCCAATTGATAAACAATCATTAAATACCCTGCAGTTGATTACCACAAAAAACAACACAAATACAGATCTCAACAATAATTATTGATAAACGAGCATGGTAAATACCCAGTAGGTAATAGTGCTACACAAATACAGATTCATAAATCATAATTCAGCTTTGTTCTTTAAATCAAAATCACGATAAAGAAAAATTACGTTGAGCATTATTCTGAGCGGGCATCGTAATACCATCCGCTCAAACATGGCTTCAGTTACGTTGGTCCGCGTGAGAGTTGCCCTCATCCTACCATTTCATAGATGTTTTCCTGTCATGCGGACCAGATCCATGCACGGGCAAAATACGCATGACAGAAAAAGCGCCATTAATTTAACATGGAAGTACTATCAGAGAAGATTCATAGGCAGATGGGGGACCTACGTAGTTTGATCGCATTACGTCAAACCCAACCGACAGATCACAATTAACATTGAATTGACATGATCCGACCAAATGACGTTGGTCTGTCGTCTATGAATCAATTTCCTAGACGCGATGGTATTAACAGAGAAGTTGATTCCTAGGCAGAT
Source organism: Plebejus argus (assembly GCA_905404155.3). Lineage (NCBI taxonomy): Eukaryota > Metazoa > Arthropoda > Insecta > Lepidoptera > Lycaenidae > Plebejus > Plebejus argus. The sequence goes on from FR989935.1 coordinate 12,464,520, forward strand.
GTCGGACCTAAGTAATTTGGTCGCGTTATGTCAAACCCATTCGACCGATCACCGCTCATTGAAATTATTGACATAAGCTGACCTAACGACGTAGATCCGTCAACTGCCTAGGAATCGATTTCCTCGATGGTACTTTAATGAAAGCCTAAATTTCCAGAAAACCCAGAACGTCGACGTGACTCGATCGTCGCAGCCGGGGTCCAACTTCTACGGTGTGTCGTCGTCATCGTATGCTTCATCGTCCAACGTCAACGGCAAAGTCACCGGCACACGGCGAGCGGAGACCGTCGTCAACGAAAACGGCAAAATTACCAAATACAATGTCGAGGAATAATTTACTAAGCGCCATTGGAGAGATTGGTTCATAGACAGATGACGGGTTATGTCAATGTTAGAGCGCGTACAGATGAACGGCACTTGTAGACGGCACGTGGTAGTCGAACACAGCCGTCGACAGTTGACGGCTGCCGTCAACAAGTGCCGTTCGTTTGTAAGAAGCCTTAGTCGGGACTATCGTCGGCTGAGCTTGAAATAACCCGAACAAATAACGTAGGTCATCTGCTTACTAATCAATTTCTACGGCAAAATAATAAGGAACGTAAGAATGTTTATTGTTTACTCATACAAAATATATGTGACGTATATGTACTCAATAGTGAAATCAGAAATCTTTATTTTTAACTTCACAAAAATGCATTGCAAATCTTAGAGCATTAAACCAGACTGGCTCTAAGTTGCAAATGCAACTTGACAAGTCTGTTTTGTATTTCCCTATACTTATTAAGGGAAAGGCAGAAGGCTACGGTGCGATCAAAGTTAACCCAAATGTCCTTGGCATAAGAGTTGTGTCAGGACTCAGGTGTAAAATAAATCTGAAACACTGGCCTCTTGCCCCATCTAACATAAATATAAGGCATAAGATAATGTAATAACGCCACGAGTTTAAAAGGTTTCATGCAAATGTAACGCTAGGCTGTGATTACGAAATTATTAAATAAAAGTGGTGTTATTATTCTAGAATTCTTTCATTTCTTTGACCTATATCTATTCTTTAGAATATCAATATCCATACTAACATTTTAATACAAAAGTGTGTCTGTCTGTTACCTCTTCATGCCAAAAATTGCTGAACTGATTTTGCTGAAATTTAGTATGGAGACACTTTGAGTCATTGATTTGATTGCAAAAAAATGTAAGTACGGTTCCCGCGCGATTAACGAATTTTGGCGCAACGGAGCTGCAGGCTCCATCTTATATTTTTTACGTATCTTTGATTTGGTTTCTGAAGGATTCCTTACAGAAAGTTTGTCTATTCGCTAATGCTTTTGATCGGCTCATATTAAACAATTATTATCGATTAAACAACTTTATTGATATTATATTATCAGAATAATTATATACATAAATAGATATTAATAATGGATAATATTATGCAAAGGTCATAGTAGAGGGTGCTAACTGCTATCGCTACTAAAGCTTGACCGCTGTAAAGTCGACCCTCGTAGCATACTCGACGTAGCGTACTAAAAGTATGCTACGAGGGTCGACTTTACAGCGGTCATGCTTTAAGACGCTATATCGATAGTAATTTTACCGCAAGGGCAATCTTATACTTAATTTGTATGACTATAAAGTCGTGAATACGCTGCGGCCAGAAGCTATCGGCTCGCTCGGAAAACATGCGAAAAAACGTAATTTTGTTTATTTAGACAATAACTAGGAGCATTTAAGCAAAATGCTTCTATACGATTTTGGGTTGCAAAGGTGTCTATTAATTAGACTAATTTCCTACAATACATCTATTCTCGTTTAAAAACAATCTTCAAATTTCGTAATTTTAAGAGGTCATTTCGATCGAGAAATGTATCGAGGCAAAATACATTAATCGTGTTTCTAGTTCTTCTCAAACCTAGATAAGGCTATGAAGATATTATGTATATCTCATTACCAGATTTTTAACATTTCTGAGGGTCCTATAGTATTACTTCAAAAAGGACGTTATTATCAATATAGCGCCTTAAGTACTAGCATAATATTATAATACAGTAAGGCGGACTTGCGTAGATCTGGGTTAAAGTTAACTGTGAGTTAAACATCATGTCATCTGAGTCACTCACTTGGTGAGTGATTCGGGTGACATGATGTTTAACTCAGAGTTAACCTTTAAGTTCTCAGATCTGCGCAAGTGGGCCTTAATAATCCACAAAAATCCGACAATTCGAGTTTGTACATGTATCGAGTCACAGGTACACTCTGTGTGTAACAAAACAAAGTTATAAATTATAATACTTTGGGGTAACTCTTCCATTGCTGATACTTTCATAGCATTCTGTTTTTAACATACAAAATTATTTTGTTTTGAGGCAGAATATAATAATAATAATATTATATTTCCTTTAAAGCAAAATTGTACAGCCTTACAGCCAAAAAAATAACCAGCGTGTATGCAACCTGATCTTTGGTGTGACGTCACAAAATGTCACACAACGGAAGCAAAATAATTAATCAATATAGTGGAAAAAGTGCACGTAATACTATGTTTTATTTGTGTCTATTTCACTGATAATAATTAAATAGCAGCGCTAAAAGAATACCTTTTTTAAACTTTTGTACGGTACGGGTAAATTGATGAAATAACAAACGATCTAGCTAGGATTTATCCCTGGATATTTTTTAATTATGGTTCCGTACCCGGGAAAAAATAGGATCCTATTACTAAGACTTTGCTGTCTGTCTGTCTATCTGTCTGTCTCCATGCTGTATCTCAAGAACTACGCTAGTTAATTTATTTCTATTTTCTTTTATTTAAGTAAATGAATGTAAACTCATCAATGTAGGTAAGTACTTTAGTTTAATTTCGCTATTTTGCCATCAATTTTTATCTTCGGCGTGGTGCTTTCTGTTATCCAGGAGTTTCTCGGCTGACATCTGAAACCATTCATCTCTCTACACTTCTTGCAGTAGAAGTCTCTTACTGTATCCTCACTTATTCTTCTATGGACATCATAGTCCGGTCGGTTCAAAGAAATATAGTCTCTATCTGTATTCCAATAGTTGACGTTTTTGTACAGCGGCGTCGGTTTCCATTGGTTCATCGGATTGGGGTACAGATCTATTTCGTCTCTGAAGTGTCTACTAGTTGGTACATAGTTGGTGTACACGGGTGCCTTATGTCTGGTATCTGGCGTCCTTATTTCTGTCGTGTCTGCTGATTTGAAAGCTTTTATTACTGGCACTTCACCGCTGTCATCTTCTGGTGTTTTCTTTGGATTTCTTTCACCGATTTTATAAGTTAGCGCGCCGGTTTCCCCTGAATTATCAAAATCATGTTTAGTAACGCATTATTATGATTTTACAAGACTTGATTGGCTACCGAGACATCAGATCGCACTAGCTAGTATAGGACAAGTTTAGGAATGCTGTCTAGATCTACACACAGAATAGATGTTCTATTCAGTGTGTAGATTAAAAATTAAAAAGTAGAATAGTGCTACATAGCATTTACGATAATATCTTACTTTATTAGTTAAAAATTAAGAACATAAATGCCATTTATAATTATTCTTTAACCTAATAGGGAATATAACGCAATGGTCGGAACTCGGAGCGGAGGGTGTAAATAATCCGATTGCACTCGTCATATTATTATCATATTATATTGAGAGGAACCTTATCAAACGTGCAACAAAATTTATTATTTACTGTCTTTGCTGGTGCTGCCTCTAGCGTGAAAACATTCAGTAATATCACATATTATTACTTATTAAGTAATAATATGTGATATTACTGGAATTACTTTAGTACTTAATATATTATTATCTTATTAATTTTTTGCTTACCATTTACGAGTCCTCTGTAATTATTGTTTTTGAGTTTAGTCGAGACCACTATTGTATGTTTTACTTCAACATCCTCGTTTTCCTTGCTTGGGTCAGCAGCTGGTACCTCTTCTTCAAAGTCTACTTTTGATGATATGCTTCTTGCTGAGCTTGTTAGTGCTAAAATATTCATGAATTTTGAAATATATTCTATATACAAAATATTTACGTCTAGTAGAACTTACTTACTAGCTTTTCCTTGGTTGGATCATTTTAGCTGCTACCAAGAAAAGTAACTTTGCTTAGGATGAAGCCAAACGAGCATAATTTGTGAGGGAGTCGCAGAATTTCTGCCGCGTAAATATCTTCTCATACAAATCATGACTCACAAAATTACGTTCGTGTGAATCAAATGGGACTTTTGTATGAAACTGAATGCAGCAGAATTCTGCCGAACCAAAATTCTGCGACTCCCAACTCACAAATTACGCTCGTTTGGCTTCGCCCTTAGTAGCCGAGTCGTGTCTCATTTATTGTTATAAAAGAGCCTAAGTGGCCATCGGACTTGAATAATATAGAAACACATTTTTCTATCAACGAAAACTTCCAAAAAGCTGCAAAATCCAGCCTAGTAGAAACAGACAGACCAGAATGTTATGTACAGACAGCAAAGTCTAGGCAATAGAGTTCTGTTTTGATAGTATCTTAAATCAATAATATGACTAAAATGATTCTTGGAAGGAAAGAAGTAAAGATGGAAGAATCAACTAAGAATATAAGAAACTGCAGACGTATGTTTCCGTACCGTACCGTTGCTTATGAAAATAGTCACACTTATAAAATATGAAGATTATAGTTTTACCTAAAATGGAAAATATTCTTACCTAAAACAAGAAAACAGATGGGCACTGACGACATATTATGTGATTGATGTGAGCAGCACAAAACCGTGATGGCGTGTCTCCACGTTTTATATAAATTGCTCAAATTACCTTAAACGATGTCGCGGAGGAAACGAATAATTACGAACACAGAGACAAAGTTTTTGTCTAATGCTGTAACATGTAAGTAATATTTCACAGGACTGCCAGAAATGAGTTTTTCCTTCTAGATGACGCCCGTAACTCCGTTGCGCTATTATTATTTTGTTATTGTTCAGTGTTAGTCTACTTACTGTACTAGAAGAGTAATCCTGGCTGCATCAGAACAATAATTGGTTTTTGTAACAAATTCTATCCATAAAGTCTTAGTACCTAGTAGATACTTTTATTGCAGCATTAAGTTTACATCAGCTGCATTCTGCTTCTATTTTGTTATTATAATATTTTGCATTTTCGACCTTGAAGTTCGAACTAAAGACTATCAGAGTTTGATGTGTCTTTTATCTAAACTTATAAATTACAAACATTATTATGTTTTTATCGACCAGTGATCGTCCGTGTGAAAACTTGTGCCAAAGATTAAAAGTCGATGACCTCATATTATTGTTTCTTGTCATATAAACAAAGTATGTATAGCGAACTCGCCTAATAGAGTAGGCGCAGAATGACCAAAAAAGGGGCTGAGTAGAGTTCAGTAATGCAATATTTGAGGACCACATTTTTACGCCAAGAAAATCTCGTTCCGCATCGCGCTGGGGCTAGCCTACCGCGGGTATGTGGGACTCGATGCGTCTAAGATGGTATAAATTATAATAACGCAGCCTCTACCTACTCACTAAAATCTTGGTGATACTCCTCCACAACCACCATTGACGGAGTCACGGATTGTTATGGATTAACATTAAATCCGTGAATTTGAGGATCACTGCATTCTGTGTATGACATTGAATTCAGAAAAGCGTAATATGACTAAGAATTTAGCCAGGAGTTGTATTGGTCCTTTATTTTACACCAATTTAGTATTTTTTTACAGAACCAAGACTAATATTAGTCCTGGGCCCTGGCAACATTTAGAATCATAATCTGCATGATTTTCTTAGTTCGAACCACTACAGATCTCTGTTATACAAGTACGCTGGAATCTGGATAGCTATCCAGATATGCTACCTTTGAAATGACAGCTATTTCTTGTGCCTATTTTAAGCGGAATCAGCGCCCCCATTATTCGGGTAGAGAACTAATTCTGACGTAAAAATTACGTTTGAAAGCCGCCATATTGGCGCTGATAGCAGTAGTGAGAGTACTTGGAAGTAATACTAGTAATGACAACTGTTGTTATTGGTTGTGGTTACGTCAAATTTAGTTCTCTACCCGAATAATGAGGGCGCTGATTCCGCTTTCAAATAGGCACAAAAAGCAGGTGTGTATCAGCGATCCGGAGTACTTGTATAATAGAGTAGTACTTGTATAATAGAGATCAGTGGTTCTAACCCATTTATATATAATGTAAATAATGTGGCATAGCAAAATATACAATGAGTATTTGGTATGCCACATTCCCACATTATAGAGCGGGTCAGTAATCAGTATTCGAGATAAACATAATATACTCAGGGCCGTCTTTAAACTATTTGAGGCCCTGGGCACATTAGGATCATGGGGCCCCTATGACCTTGAGAAAACACTATTTAGTTATAATATATAAAGAAAATAGACAAACAAGGTTCTAAATTTATTTTTATTTAATTACTAACTATAAAAAATAGGATATATAAAAAATAATCTACAAAAGTAACTCGCATAACATAAAATCCTTAGATTAATTCTATGTTGATTGCAAAGGTACCCTTCTAGATTTAAGATGAGCAAAATCGTTAATCACTTCTTCAAAATCTATGGTATTGAGAACATCACATTCTATGGACTCTCACAAAATTAATGTTTTTCGGTAATACCTAAATATCGGTTTTCATTTGGTAATCTGGCAGGAACTAGGGGGCCCCATTCGATCGCGGGGCCCTGGGCACGTGCCCATAGTGCCCAGTGGAGAAGATGGGCCTGAATATACTATACTCATTATACAGTGCAACCTCGATATAGAAAATCTGAGGGGAATAAGAAAATATTCGTTATTTATATCAAGTAATTCGATAAACTGAGGTTTGTTATGTTGAGGTTAGGTTGGTCTAAAATTCGTTATAAAGAGGTAAAATATTAAAATAGTTTCATTTAGCTATTCGTACGTACATATACTACATATACATTACGTACTCATCTTGATAAAGCGAATAACTTTTACTTACTAATAAATTATAACATTTTTACCAAATTATTGTTTGTATTTTCTATTTAAAAAACAATTAGGTAGATAACAAAATTTTTTCTTACATTAATAATCAAAATTAAATGCAGTGAAATCCGTAAAAGTAGGTACTTACATATCTTCGTGGGTACCTACATAATTTAACCAATAAAGAACACCTTTTTTACGTTTCTGAGCCATTTTAACTTAAATCTTTAAGAATAGTGAGGAGCAGAAGTGTTTACATTACTTTTCATCAAACAACAATTATTGTTTTACGAATAAATTATGCGTGTAGAAACATGTCGCGACATGAATCACATACTATGAGATTGTTGGAAACTTTATATAAAGGTTTTGGGTTGACAAAATTCGTTAATTAGAGGTATTTATGCTTTTTCTTGATAGTTGAAAATTCGTTATATAGAGGTGTCCGATGGGTGTCCGCAAAAATTTTTCGCAATGAAAAGGTATATTTTATATTGACTCTTATGGACAATTCAAGGGGATTTCGAAAAATTTGTTAAATCGAGGAAGTCGTTATATTGAGGTACGCTGTAATATAAATATTATACTAAAAGTTAAAACCCATTAATCTAAGTATGATTTATTATGGAGATGAGAGATAAACATTTGACGTACTTATATTTTTCTAAGTAGCCATTAAGCGTCGTGATACCAATTCGTGCAGGTGGAGTTTTTGCGACCATCCATTATATTAATTACGTGTTCAAGGAACGTACAAATAAGTGACTTACAAACCTCAAGGACGAACGTACATACACGTGACAGCTCACATCACAGAATATATATACCTAATTAACGTGACCAGACGTCCCGTTTTGAACGGGACCGTCCCTTTTTATATTTACGTTTCCCGGTATCCCTGAAATGATCTCTGGGATGCCAAATTGTCGTTTTCTGAAACCGCGCGACAAGTTCGATTCGATTGCTTAATCTGCCATTTTCCGCTTCGTAGATGTCCCGTTCTGACAAAAAAATAAATGGTCATGTAGTACCAGGCGGCAGGCCTGTCCCAACTCCCACTCGCGCATGTAGGTATCGAACTGTAAGTACCCCTCTAGAGGAGCAGACTATAGGGAGTAGGGACTCACAAGCGAGCGGTGACGCACACGCAAGATTTTTTCGTCGCATAAATCTACGAAGATTAACCGCTGTGACAGATGAAGTGCTGAAACTTGAAAGTCACTTTTTTGTTCTCCAAGGTTATAACTTAGAAATTATTATTTTAAAATCTAACACAATAACACTATTTTCCCTTTTTTCTTTGACTATTAGTTCTTCGCAGGTCTAATTTGAATATTAAGGACCCTGCACCATGTAAGGCCAATCTAACGGGAAAATACTTTTTATTCGTTTATTAACTAAATAAATTAAGGAAACAAATCATCAAGTAATGCTCTGTTTTATTAGGTATCGTATTATAAATCACTTTTTAACCTAGCTGCTTCAAAAGCCATTTAATAAACTTAAGTTTTGTAAAGCTCTTCCAAATGGCCTTACAAGGAACACAGCTCCAAACAAGGCCAATATTAGACATCAGTCGTTTACTAAGTTACTAACTAAGAATGTATTAATCTTTGATTATATTGTATACGTCTAGATTGAGTGTTGCGCTACAATTACCGCTAAAACGATAGGCCAATTTTTAAGCGTATGTGTGCGTGTTACGCACACAAGCATGCGGAACTTCTATTGTCGTACGAGCGCGTTCCGTCAATGCAGTGTTACCAGCTTCCTGAATATTTCGGTAACATATGTAACGGTAAAGTATAACTGTTGAGGACAGCGGCCTCGCACCCGAAAGACACAATAGTGAGTGCATACGAACTTGATAATAGTGAAATATGTGAGTGAAAACAAGTGTTTTTAGAAATAAACTTTAGAAGTGAATTGTGATAAAACTGTGGCTCCCTAAGAGGTAAAAAGTTGTTATTTTATTAAAATAGTATGTTAGCTAATAGGAATCGGAAAATATGTAGTGAAAATTAGAGAAACTTGGAAAATATTCGGAAAAATGTGTGTGTAAGGTATGTAGATTGCCTTCACTCTTAACTTTGTATGGTTATAACTTTGTTATATATAAGTGTAAATACGTAGAATAAGTTATGTATTGTAAAATGATAAATAAAGAATTTCCCAAAATGCGTTTTAATTACCTTGGCTCACGGCAAATAGGGAAAGTTGAGGAAAATAGCACCTTCCGATAGCGAAAGTGAGACGGAAGATTAGGCGAATCGGGGGTGCTCTCTCTACGGCATTGCCGTGAGCCGGGTAAGCAAGATGCGTTTTGGGGAAAATGTTCTCCTCAAACTTGGTGTTTTAATTTACGCCCCCGCTCTGCAAGATAACTCGGTAGAAGCTTGGAATCTTCGAGTCCGATCCGAGCCAGCGACAAAACCTATGGGCGAATACTGTCCGTAACAGTGAACCGTGGTCCATTGCGAGTCGGATTTGAAGACGTCGATACTTGGAAGATTTTCAAGAGCCAGCTGGACTTAGAAAAATTTACTGAAGGCGACACATTGAAGATTTCAAGAGCCAGCCGGACTTAGAAAAATTTATTGAAGGCGACACATTGAAGAATTTCAAGGGCCGACTGGACTTAGAAAATTTATTGAAGGCGACACATTGAGGATTTTCAAGAGCCAACTGGACTTAGAAAAATTTATTGAAGGCGACACATTGAAGAATTTCAAGAGCCAACTGGACTTAGAAAATTTTGGAAGACTGGACTCGAAGAAGATTGGACTCGAAGATACAAGTCAATACCGCTGGAAGGGAAGCAAGGATTCACAGATTTCTCGTCACGAAACCTACTGAAGATCCTTGAAGATTGAATATAGAAGATAGAAGATTCAATATAGAAGTTTCAAGATTCAAGATAGAAAAGATTCAATATAGAAGATAGAAGATTTAATATAGAAGTTTCAAGATTCAACATAGAAGATTCAATATAGAAGATAGAAGATTTAATATAGAAGTTTCAAGATTCAACATAGAAGATTCAAGTTTCAAGATTCAACACAGAAGATTCAAGATTGAAGACTGAAGATGGTCATCACGAGAAGTCAGAGCGGGGCCGAGGAGAACCAGCCGCCGAGGATATTTTCGGATCCGCCCAGGTCGCCGTCTGCAGCCGCAACCAGCCAGCCGCCTGAGGGGAGGGCGGATCTGCTTCAAACTGTGTTGAAACCGAGGCCGGGCACCAGCAAGACACCCGCGCCATCGGGAGTACCTGTGGCCAGGAAGAAGGCTATGTCAATAAGGTCGCGTCGATCGACAGCAAGTGTCGTCGCGCGCATGCAATATGAGGCGGAAGAGAAACTCGCCGCACTCCGTAAGAAGGAACTGCAGATCGAAGCAGAACTTATCAAGAAGAAGCTCGTCGCTGATGTCGCCGCCGCCGAGGAAGCCAGCAGCCCCGACGATGACGAGCCTTCAGAACAGGTGGAGCAACGGGTCCGAGCCTGGCTAAGCGAACAAGGTCCAGACAACGAAGAGGAACGGGTCGTGCCAGAGGAAGAAGGGGACGCGCCGAAGCCAGAAGACCTACCGCCAGCGGGAGAGAGACGCGAGCCGCAGAGATTGAGGTTCGAGCGGCCGACACAAAGCCGTCGTCGCTCACCTACACCTCCTGCAGCCGGGATCAACGGGGTGGAGCAGCTTGCCGACACCCTAGACAAGCTGTTGAACCAACGACAGCCGCGCCATCACACGGAGTTGCCCATATTCACGGGCTCTCCTTCGGAGTGGCTGCCGTTCAAAGCAGCCATGGAAGACACCACCGCATTCTACAAGCTCAAGCCGATCGAGAACCTGGCGCGCCTGAGAAGCTGTCTTCGGGGGGAGGCTAGAGAAGCAGTAGCGCCGTTGCTGAGCGTCGCAACACCGCCCGAACAGATCATGAAGACTTTGGAGCAATGCTTCGGCCGGCCCGAGGTGATGGTCGACCGCATGATGGAAGATTTGAAGAAGCTCCCGAGGCTCGGAGGCTCGGCGGCAGAGCTCAACCACTTCGCGGTGAAGATTCAGAACATGGTGGCCATCCTGAAGAAGTTGAAGCACGGGTACCTCTTCAACCCGTTGCTTGTGAGAGACATCCTGGAGAAGCTCAGCCCGTACGAGAAGAGCAAGTGGTACGACTACGCAGAAGAGACATCGCGCTACCGGAACGAGCCCGACGTCGTCCTTCTCTCTGAATTCCTAATGAGAGAAGCGGACAGAGCACTGCGCTACGGATTCACCACGGCTCCGGCTTCAAGAAAAGAAACATCGCGTCCACCTCCCACCAAGAACGAAGTGAGAACGAGAAGACCAGTCTTCGCGATAGCGGAAGAGGACCGAGGCACACCGAGCCACGGCCAGCCAAAGAAAAGGCGCGAAGAACCAACGAAGTGTCCGATATGCACCGACCGCCACGCTCTGTTTCGCTGCGCTGCTTTCAAGGAACTGAGTGTGCAAAAGAGATGGGACGCAGTCAAGCAAGAAGGGCTGTGTTTCCTGTGCCTATCGAGCCGACACAGAAGATACAACTGCAGAGCGAAGCAGTGCGGTATCCAGGGATGCAGGCGGCCTCACCACCCACTACTACACGAGGAGAGGTCCGGCGGCGCTCCACCGATCGAGGACGCCGTGATCACCGCATCGGTTGCCTCCGACCGCGCGGTGAAGCTGAAGATGAGAAGAATTCAAGTTGTTGGGCCACGGGGCGAAGCCGACATCTTCGCGCTGTTCGATGAGGGCTCGACGGTGACTCTGCTGGATGAAGACGTCGCTGAGGCTATCGGCGCTGACGGTCCACCGAAGATGCTGCGCATGCACGGGATCAACGCCGAGAGAAGGGAAGAGAGAAGCCGCCTCGTACAACTGGGCGTACGAGGTCGCGACGGTACCAGACACGACATCACCGCGAGAACTGTGAACGGGTTGAATCTCTTAACTCAATCCGTTCCGGAATCCCTTCTGCAACTCGCTCACCTGCGCGATCTCAAGAACGAAGAGATGTGCTACGAGAACGAGAAACCCCAACTTCTCATCGGCACGGACAATTGGCAGCTCATCGTGTCCCGGGAGCTGAGAATCGGGAAGAGGAACCAGCCTGCAGCCTCTAAGACGAAGCTTGGATGGGTGATACATGGCAGCATCCCCAAGCGCATCATACGGCAGGACGAGAACGAGAACATCCTGCATATATCTACAGTGGAAACCAGAAACGATCGTCTGGAAGAAATGGTGAAGAAACACTTCGACATAGACGCTTTGGGAATAGCGGCTAAGGCGAGGCTGAGCAACGAGGAACAGCGAGCCATCGACCTGTTTGGCAGAACGGCCAAGAGAACGGAAGATGGTCGATTCGAAGTGGGACTCCTGTGGCGCAAGGATGGCGTCAAGCTGCCCCTCAGCTATAACAACGCGCTGAGGAGGCTCAAGAACTTAGAACGCAAGCTCGACAGAAACCCCCAAGATGCAGTGCAGTACCAGGGGCAGATGGAGAACCTCATACGCAAAGGATATGCGGAGAAATGCGACGGGACGGAGGCCGGAAGCGAGAACACCTGGTACCTGCCGCACTTCCCGGTGAAGAACCCAAACAAACCGGGCAAGCTGCGCTTGGTCTTCGACGCGGCGGCCAGAACGAACGGCGTGAGCCTCAACGATCACTTACTGGAGGGGCCCGATCTACTGACATCCCTGCCCAGGATATTGTTCCGGTTCAGGGAGGAAGCCGTGGCCGTGAAAGCAGACATAGAAGAGATGTTCCTGCGCGTGAAGATCAGAAAAGAAGACCAACCGGCGCAGATGTTCCTGTGGAGGGAGGGCCGAGAGGAGCCGCCCTCTAAGTACAAGATGGTGGTCATGATATTTGGGGCATCGTGTTCACCGTACCTGGCACACTCGGTACGGAATCGAAATGCAGAAGAACACGCAGAATCGTGCCCAGAAGCCTATCGCGCCATCACCGAAGCTCACTACATGGACGATTATGTGGACAGCTATCCAGACCATGAGAAGGCCAAGCAGGTCGCAGAACAAGTGGACCGGGTGCACAAGATGGGCGGATTCCACTTGCGGGGATGGACGAGCAACGACCGACGAGCGCTGACGGGGCTACCGGTGGACCGCCTGGCTGATGATGCGGCGCAGCCTCTCACCAAGAACGAGCAGAAGACCCTGGGAATACTGTGGGATCCTCGGGGGGACACGCTGAAATTTAACACCTCTCTATCAAGAGTCCCTAAAGAGGTCCGAGAGCTGCAGCGCGCGCCTACCAAGAGAGAAGCCCTTAGCACGGTGATGAGTATCTACGATCCGCTGGGGCTACTGAGCTGCTACACCATCACCGCCAAAGTTATCCTGCAAGGTCTGTGGCGTCAGAAACTGGACTGGGACGAGCCGCTGCCGGCGGAGTCGGCCGAAGACTTCACTCAATGGCTGAGAGACATGGAGCACATCAGCCACCTCGAGCTACCCCGGAGCTACAACGGGGGGAGCCCCACGAGGAACCGGCAGCTGCACGTGTTCTGTGACGCGAGCAAAGACGCGTACGCGGCGGCCGTCTACTGGAGGCTGGAGCAAGAAGATGGAGAAATCCGAGTGATGCTGGCAGCGGCCAAGGCTAAGGTGGCGCCCCTGAAGACACAGACGATACCACGACTGGAGCTACAAGCCGCTCTGGTTGGGGCAAGGCTTGGGAACGCCGTCGCAGAGGAACACAGATGGAAGACAGATGCGGTCTTCTACTGGACCGACGCCCAGGTGGTTCTGTGGTGGATACAGAACGGAAGCAGGAAATACACACCATACGTCGCACACCGATTGGGAGAGATCGCCGAGCTGACATCCGTGCATCAGTGGAGGTGGGTGAGCACGAAGAATAATATCGCCGACATGGCCACCCGAACGGGCTATGTCGTCAAGAGCGAAGAGGATCCTTGGTTCAAGGGGCCAGACTTCCTACGCAGGCCTGTGAACGAGTGGCCCGCGGAGTGTCCCGTCCCAACTGAAGACCAAGAGGAGCACGTCGCCTTCCAGACCACGGAGGCGAGCGGAATGGACTGTCTACCAGACGTGAGTCGCTTTTCTAAATACGAGCGCCTCGTGAGATGTACGGCGATGGTGCTACTGTTCGTCGAGAAGTGTCGTGATCGCCGGGCCAGTCTCGACGTGCGGCACCTGGAGAAGGCGGAGCAGCTTTGGTACCGAAAATCACAGCACGACAGCTTCGCACGGGAAATAGAGAGGATGGAAAACGGAGGGACGGTGCCAAGATGGAGCTCCTTGTACCGACTCAACCCGGTGTACAAGGACGGCCTGCTCACGCTGGACGGGAGGATCGGAGCAGCGCAGGTGCCACAAGACATGAAGAACCCGGTTGTCCTGGATGGAGGACACCCGTTCACGAGGCTGCTGGTGGCCAGGGAGCACGCCAGAGCCGGACATGGGAGCCGCGAGAGAGTAGTGAACGATCTAAGACAGAAATTCTGGATCCTGAAGCTGCGGCCGACGGTGCGGAGCATCATCTACAACTGCGCCTTCTGTCGGATGAGGAGGGCGCGCCCGAGAATCCCGCAGCTTGGAGACCTGCCGCCGGAGCGCCTGGGGGCGTTCCAGAGACCATTTTCCTACTGTGGTCTCGATTGCTTCGGCCCAATGATCGTCACCATCGGCCGGCGCCACGAGAAGAGATGGGGAGCGCTGTTCACCTGTTTGACGACGCGAGCGGTCCACCTGGAACTGGTGTCCTCGCTGTCGACCGATTCTGCATTGATGGCGCTGAGAAGAATGGCCGCACGGCGGGGATGGCCGGCGGTCATGTACAGTGATAATGGGACGAACTTCAGAGGCGCGGACGTCGAGCTGCGGCAAGCGTACGCCGAGTGGGCGCCGGCAATGACCGAGCTGGGCCTCACACACCGCATGAAATGGAAGTTCACTCCGCCAGGGGCGCCGAGCCAAGGGGGCGCCTGGGAGAGGCTGGTGAGGTCGGTGAAAACCGCGCTACTCACTACACTGAACGAGAAAGCACCGAAGGAAGAGGTGCTCCAGACCCTGATGACCGAGGCGGAGTACTCCGTGAACGCTCGACCGCTCGTTCACGTTTCCGTGGACCCCGACGACCCAGAGGCGATCACACCTAACCATTTCCTCATAGGGTCGTCCACCGGACAACCATACGTCGGGCCGTGCGAGCCGGCCGACAAGAAGACATGGAGGGTCGCGCAGGCCTTGGCGGACGAGTTCTGGCGGCGGTGGGTGCGAGAGTATCTCCCGACGCTCACGCCCCGCTGCGGAGCCCCGAAGAGCGGCCGCAATCTGGCCCCCGGGGACCTGGTGATCGTCGTGGACCCCGCGCTGCCGCGCAATACATGGCCGCGCGGAGTCGTACACCGTGTCTACCCAGGCCCGGACGGACGAGTGCGTTGCGCGGACGTGCGCACTCGTAGTGGAGTGTTCCGCCGGCCAACATCAAAGCTGGCGGTAATCGAGTCGCCGCCGGAGGAGCAGACGGCGCCGGAGGAGCAGACGGCGCCGGAGGAGGAGCAGACTGCACCCGGGGAGCAGCCAGCGGCGGGCCTAGTCGGCTCGCAGTCGCCGGTCGCGGCGAGCTCAGACAGCTCGCGCTCAGCAGGGCAGCCAGCGGCGGGCCTAGTCGGCTCGCAGTCGCCGGAACGAGTCGCGGCGAGCACAGACAGCTCGCGCTCAGCAGGGCAGCCAGCGGCGGGCCTAGTCGGCTCGCAGTCGCCGGAACGAGTCGCGGCGAGCACAGACAGCTCGCGCTCAGCAGGGCAGCCAGCGGCGGGCCTAGTCGGCTCGCAGTCGCCGGAACGAGTCGCGGCGAGCTCAGACAGCTCGCGCTCAGCCGGGCAGCCGACAGCGAGACCAGCCAGCCTGCAGTCGACCGTGGACACAGCGAGCCCGCAGTCACCGGAGAAGGCTGCGTAGACCCTGGCTACTGCGCCGGGGGGAGGATGTTGAGGACAGCGGCCTCGCACCCGAAAGACACAATAGTGAGTGCATACGAACTTGATAATAGTGAAATATGTGAGTGAAAACAAGTGTTTTTAGAAATAAACTTTAGAAGTGAATTGTGATAAAACTGTGGCTCCCTAAGAGGTAAAAAGTTGTTATTTTATTAAAATAGTATGTTAGCTAATAGGAATCGGAAAATATGTAGTGAAAATTAGAGAAACTTGGAAAATATTCGGAAAAATGTGTGTGTAAGGTATGTAGATTGCCTTCACTCTTAACTTTGTATGGTTATAACTTTGTTATATATAAGTGTAAATACGTAGAATAAGTTATGTATTGTAAAATGATAAATAAAGAATTTCCCAAAATGCGTTTTAATTACCTTGGCTCACGGCAAATAGGGAAAGTTGAGGAAAATAGCACCTTCCGATAGCGAAAGTGAGACGGAAGATTAGGCGAATCGGGGGTGCTCTCTCTACGGCATTGCCGTGAGCCGGGTAAGCAAGATGCGTTTTGGGGAAAATGTTCTCCTCAAACTTGGTGTTTTAATTTACGCCCCCGCTCTGCAAGATAACTCGGTAGAAGCTTGGAATCTTCGAGTCCGATCCGAGCCAGCGACAAAACCTATGGGCGAATACTGTCCGTAACAATAACGTTAAAAAACGTATAGCTGAAAAATGACGATACGTTACAACGAATAACGATTCTTGACTCGTTGTTTTTCAAGCGCGCTATTTTTGATATACGTTACAACGAGTAACGATTAAAAAAATTAAATAAAAATAGCGCGCTTGAAAAATAACGAGTCAAGAATCGTTAATTTCATTTGTTATAAACGTAGCGTTAAAAATAGCGCGCTCGAAAAACAACGAGTCAAGAATCGTTATTCGTTGTAGCGTATCGTCAAAACAGCGTGCTTGAAAAACAACGAGTCAATAATACGAATTCGTTGTAACGAAGCGTCAAAAATAGCGCGTTTGAAAAATAACGAGTCAAGAAACGTTAATTTCATTCGTTATAACGTAACGTCAATTATAGCGCGCTTGAAAAATGTAGCATATTCGATGTAGCGTGCTAGGAAAACATAACTTCAAAGGAACGTGGCCTTTTATGGTGCATGGTCGTTATTAACTTTATTTGCGAAGTTGCACTGTAACTATTTTTTTCGTACCTATTTTTATATATTACGCGAAGTGAAACTGGAACAATGTTTATCGAATGGCGCGCGGGTGGCGCCGCCCGGGTGCGGGGGACTTTTTAGTTTTTACTATCTACATAATATTTTGATCATAATAATAATTAATAATATACTATATTTATTGATCATTTACTAAACCTATTTGGTGATCATTTACTATATTTGGTGATCATTTAACTATATCTACTTGGTGATCATTTACTATATTATTTAGCGTTCGATTACAATAATTTGAAGTGTAGCTGTGACTAAAATAGCTGGTAGTATTGCAATTTTAGACTTTCTTTTTTTTTGGTGGTAAATAGGTATCTTCTTTTGGTACGGAGTACTATTATATTATATTCTGTGCTTTTGGTTAACAACTTTAGGGTATCAGTGCATTTTTTAATGGTCATTATATTATTTGTTCCCATTTTTGGGGTTCCGTAGCCAAAATGGCAAAAAAGGAACCCTTATAGATTCGTCATGTCTGTCTGTCTGTCTGTCTGTCTGTCCGTCCGTCCGTATGTCACAGCCACTTTTTTCCGAAACTATTAGAGCTATACTATTGAAACTTGGTAAGTAGATGTAGTCTGTGAACCGCATTAAGATTTTGATGCAAAAATTGAAAAATTATTAAAAATTTTAGGGGTCCCCATAGGTACAACTGAAACAAAAAAAAAAATTTTTCATCTAACCTATGCGTGTGGGGTATCTATGGATAGGTCTCAAAAAATCATATTGAGGTTTCTTATATCATTTTTTTCTGACCTGAATAGTTTGCGAGAGAGACTCTTCCAAAGTGGTAAAATGTGTGTCCCCCCCCCTCTAATTTCTAAAGTAGGGGCATGATAATTCTAAAAAATATATATCATATAGATTACTATAAAAACTACCAACGAAAATTGGTTTGAACGAGATCTATCCAGTAGTTTTTTTTATACGTCATAAATGGTAAACCCTAATATAAATTTCATTAAATCGACTGAAATATAAAAATAAATCGAAAACCTTTTAATTTCATAAAAATAAACCTTATTGCTGCTGCGGAACCCTTCATGGGCGAGTCCAACTCGCACTTGGCCGCTTTTTATTATCTTTAGTTATCAAACAGTCAAATAGATGTCGTTAAGCGTCGCCTAGATCGCGCTATCGCTTGCATGCACCTCACAAATATGAGAAAATTCTGTAGCTAACTGATGTTACACACATTGCGTTGTAACCATACTCTTATATCATATGGTAACAGAAAGATTTTTGTAGCGTGTGCTTATTCTAAGCAACCGCCACTATAATCTAGGTATGCATATAAAATTACAAGTCCTGACTGATTCATCATCGCAGAGCAAAAACTGTTAAAGTTACAGCCACGAAATTTGGTGAGCAGGGTTGTTTTATAAGTAGACACCCACTAAGGAAGGAATTTTGGAAATTTTAACCCGAAGGGGGTGAAATAGGGGTTGAAAGTTTGTATGAAAGTCCGTCATTTCTTAAGTTAGAAACATGAAACTTTATTTTTGGGCTACTGATTAAAAATGAATAGATACGTATTTAAGCCTTTTTGGAAATTCTACCCCCAAGGGGGTGAAATTGGACTTGAAAGTTTGAATGAAAGTTCGTCACTTCTTAAGTTAGAAACATGAAACTTTATTATTGGGTTACTAATTAAAACTGTATGAATATATATTAAAGCGTTTCTGGAAATTCTACGCCCATGGGGGTGAAATTAGGGTTGAAAGTTTGATTGAAGGTCCATCATTTATTAAGTTACAAACATGAAAGTTTATTGACGTTTGAGTTTGACATATGCTTAAATAGGGTTCTGTTTTTACCCTTTCTTTAAGGGACCAGAAAAAGAGGAAAACTGTCCATCTTTATTATTTAAATACTATGTTAACGCGGACGAAGTCGCGGGCAACAGCTAGTACATATAATAAAACTGTAGAAATGTGAATTCTGCACATTAAAGATATTCAAAAAATAATAAGCAGGGAGTGTTACTACATCGCTATAGAAGCCAAAACTGTGGTTAGTTTTTTGTCTGTCTGTCTGTCTGTCTGTCTGTCTGTCTGTCTGTATGTTTGTTCCAGCATCACACGAAAACTACTGATCCGATTTGAATGCGGTTTTCGCAGATAAATTTGTCTTCTTCCAACTTAACATCTGGTGTATAAAAAAAATTCCCCCCACCCCTCTAAGGGGACAAAAGAGGGGTCAGAATTTGTATCAAACTTTTGTATATAACAGGAAAACTACTTTTCCGATTTGCATACGGTTTTCGCAGATATATTTGTCTTCTTCTAACTCAACATCTGGTGTATAAAAATCCCCCCCCCCTCTCTTAGGGGACAAAAGAGGGGGTAAGATTTTGTAATCAACTGATGAAGTAGAAATACTTTAAATGGCAAACCAACGTTTGCCGGGACAGCTAGTATTATTATAATATTTAACAATAATAAAATATAAAATAGAAGATTACTAATTATCAAATTATTATTAATTACTACTAGCCAGCTATACTAGCTGTCTCGGCTAGTGAAGGAAAGCCTAAGAATATAGTTATGAAAATGGATATTGTGCCATCTCTTGACTTTTTTGAAAACTAAAGACACTGTATGTACACCTAGTATCATTACTTTTCGATAGATGGCGCATTATCATTTCTGAGGATGGCGTTATAGTGATATCTAGCGTATTAAATAAGAACTTCAAGAAGGTTACATATTAAGTTTTGTGGATGATACACTAGATGTCACTATTATCAACATTAAAAAAATTATCGTCGGATACAGTACCTACGTATAATGTATACAGTCATGTTTGCGATAGAATATTTTACAATATTACATTTTTTTAATAAAAATCCATAACCATGACGGATATTATTTTTGACCGACTTCCAAAAAGGAGGAGGTAATACGTTTAGCTGTAAATATGGCTGTATGTATCTTTTTTTTTTAATAAAAATCAAGACGTTTGTAAATCGATCGCAACAAAAAGTATATTGTCGCCCAACGTGGGGCTCGAACCCACGACCCTGAGATTAAGAGTCTCATGCTCTACCGACTGAGCTAGCCGGGCTTCGACTAAGATTGTAAAAATATATAAAACATCATTTTAAAATCTGCAACTTACTACCAACTTCTAAAAGGGAGGAGATTATGTTAGGTTCATCTGTATATTTATTTTTCATGCAACAACAATTCGTTTAAAGCTGACACTGACACTGTACTTATCGTCAGATAAAAAATTACATTATTGAAAAATAAGTAAGTATATAATATTATTATGTACATAAATTAATAATTATACTTTTATTGAACCTGCCACATTTGACTCGAAACATCGATTTCCATTTTCCAACTACTAGTAGTCTTATTAGAATTCTGTTAAAATTCTAGTACTAATTTTCTTACCGCGCCTTAATCTTCCAGGCTCCAGCTACTTTTTTAACAAACATAGACTTAAGAAAAGCAATTATTGTGCAAAGTAAATACGACAAACCAGTGCATTCTATACCTACGGTAAGGACTAAGAGCTCAAGGGATGGCTGAAAGGGCCATGATGTTTGCCCAACAATCGCACGATACAAAGACATAAACAGACTTTTAAATTGCCGACAAAGAAGCAAGACTTTTAGAAAGTGCACTTGGAAAGTACGTCCTACCCTACTGATTACAGGATGGTATGGTAAATAATGTTAAAATTAACATTTTTACTAGATGTTGGCAGCGACACTGTTTCGCCAAAATTCGTTGTCGCGTGGAAACCGTACATTTTTCCAGGATAAAAAATATCCTATATGGCCTTTCACGAGAGTCGGGACTGATAGTTTCTAGTTTCTACATACTAAACATCAAAATCGGTTCAGCGGTTTGGGCGTGAAGAGTCACAGACAGACAGGCAGACATACTTTCGCATCTTCAATATTAAATATAGATAGTTAGCCATCAATGACACTGCCACAGGCATTGAGATACTATATATCCTTAATCTGTGGCCACAGGCCACAAACCGTCAAAAAATATACCGAGAAAATTCAGGTCCATGGGTAAAGGCCGTCACAGACTTAGCTATAATATATATTAATATGTTTATAGCTAGGCATATTACTATATGATATTTTCTAAACAATTTTCGCGTGACCACACACTCAGCTATAATATATATTTCTGGTCTCAGTGTGTTTAGTACGGTATATTACTATATATTATAGCTAAGTCTGTGACGGCCTTAAAATACCTTTTACATTTTCTCTAAATGACGCTTTCAAATAAGTAAACATTCTGCATGCAGATCTTCTATCACGTACAGTCGGGGACAAAAACTGTAAAAATAATATCAACAGGGAATATTACGAAAAGGTCGGAGCGCTTACTAGCACATACAGTAATAATTATTAATAATATTCTGACCAAAATCAGACATTTTGCACAATAATATATCAGAATGTTACATACTTACAACAATAATTATTAATATAAAATAATTAAGTACCTATATATTAATATCTTTATTTCAGAATATAGCTATGGTCCATTGCATTGGTTAGTACATAATTAGGGTTGCCAGACGTCCCGTATTTTCCGGGACGTCCCGTATTTTAGGAAAAGTCTAGACAAAGAAAACCAAATCATTTTTATCATGTTCAACAATCAACTGATAAACCAGTATTATTGATACTTACAAAAAAAGGTACTTTTTAAGAAATCGCACAGTAAGTAGGTAATTTTTATTCTGCACCTATCAAGGCTTTAACCATATTCGAATAAACGGTCAAAGCGTACTTTTTAAGGCTGTATTTGCATCATTAATCAATAACAAATTAATTATTGTAAAGTTTTCTTTAATTAAATTATTCATGCGAAGTTTTTCTCCGTAGTAAGGTTATATTTTTACCGTGGTTATGGCGAGCACGTTGGAGGCTAAAGGAATTTTTATTAATTTATACGATCCGTTAATTATAAATTACTTTTTGCTCAATTTTACAAGGAATAATCACGAGGAGTCTACAAGGCACTATAGTGTATTTTAAATATTGTTTACTCTCTTTCTAGAGTAACTTCTATAAAATATTTACCTACTAGACTAGACGACCGCCCCGGTCGTCTAACCGGGTGAACTTTGTATCACCTTCTTCCTAATAATTATAATATTAACCTTCCCTGGATTTCCACGAACATTTCAAGACTAAAATTACCCAAATCGGTTAGCCGTTCTTGAGTTGTAGCGACACAAAATTTATAGTTATTTTTTATATTTATAGATTTCTTTTCTTTGGGCTTTGTTTTAAAAATTACTTGCAAAAGTAGTCAATTATTTTTCGCTAGGAGGCTCTTACTCTGTAGTTGTCCATTATGCAAGCGACTGTACTGCGATAGACGAAAATGGCACACGACAGTAATCAGCAGAGTGGGACTCGATGCCAGCTCGATGTTTCACTGGATCACATTCATGCCAGCACTGTACCTCTTGGGTACTGTGCACGAGAATATCTATACATATAATAAAACTGTAGAAATATGAATTCTGTACATTAAAGATATTCAAAAAATAATAAGCGGGGGGTGTCACTAGATCGCTATAGAAGCCAAAAATGTGGTTAGTTTTTTGTCTGTCTGTCTGTCTGTCTGTCTGTCTGTCTGTCTGTATGTTTGTTCCACTATCACACGAAAACTACTGATCCGATTTGAATGCGGTTTTCGCAGATATATTTGTCTTCTTCCAACTTAACATCTGGTGTATAATAATTTCCCCCCCGCCCCTCTTAAGGGGGCGAAAGAGGGGGTCAGATTTTGTATCAAACTTTTCTCTTTAACACAAAACCTACTGATCCGATTGTATACGGTTTTCGCAGATATATTCGTCGTCTTCTAACTCAACATCTGGTGTATAAAAATCGCCCCCCCCCCCCCCCTCTTAGGGAACCAAAGAGGGGGTCAGATTTTGTATGAAACTTTTTTCTTTAATGGACTGGATTGGATTCATATTATTTAGTGTATTCTTTGTGTATAAAATCCCCCCCCCCACCCCTCTTAGGGGACAAAAGAGGGGGTAAGATATTGTATCAACTGATGAAGTAGAAATACTTTATATGGCAAAACAACGTTTGCCGGGAAAGCTAGTAGATAATAGAACTCTAATAACGCCTATTTATTTAGGCCTATTACTTTTTTTTGCAAGTTCACTCCGTTTTCAAACAACAAGGTGGAAGTTTTGATTACGGGTGGAAGCACAGACATAGATCAAGATCATGATCATGGTGGATGTTTGAATTTGTTTGAATTTTATTTCGAAAGACGAAAATATGTCATGTTCGTTCCTTCTTTTTTTTAAATATTTTATACCTACAGACTACAGTTGGTAGACACTTGAAGTCTGGAACGTATTTAAAAAAATCCTTTAGGGTGAAGCCAAACGAACGTAATTTCTGCCGGGCAGAATTTCTGCCGAGAAGAATTTCTGCTGGGCAGAATTTCTTTTCATAGTAAATGACAACTCACAAAATTTGATTCACACGAGCGTAATTTTGTGAGTTGTCATTTGTATGAAAAGTCGGCAGAAATTCTGCCCGGCAGAAAATACGCTCGTTTGGCTTCACCCGTAATGAAACAAACTATTCACAATATTATAAGCAATTGCTTCTGACTTCTGAGCTGTGTGCTACGGCCTACGGTATTTTTATTTTTTAATCCAGCCTCTAAGTGGGCGCAATTCAAAATCGAACAAAAAAAAGTAAAAAGAAGCCGCTGAGAGAACGATAATCACGATTGTGTTTAGATAAAATAATAATAACAAAATAAACAAGGCCCGTAATCACCTCATGTCAGATGCAGAGGTGGCCACGCTTCAGCCACGTCACGGACAAGTCCTGACATTTTATTTAAAATGTGGATAGCATAGATATACGAACTGATTATTATATTCTACAAGCCTAAAGCCTAATTCTTTTATTTGTTTATCATGATAATATTATTATATAATCTAAAATAATACTGATACAATAATAATATGTGCATGGTCACCATACCTATAGCGCGGCCATGCCACTCGAAATTTAGTATTTCATCATTCGACATGACGTTTGAGAGACGGCCAAGTATTTTAAATTAATGTTTAATAAGTGTTTAAAAGCGGTGCTTTTTCAAATGCTATTTTCAATTACCCTTTGACATTAAATAATCGTTGGAGAACACCGTTATAAGTGCTATTTTATTTCTCTGAGTATTTTAGAATTGAAAAATAAATATAATATGGTTGCAGTAAGCACACATTTATGCGACAAAAGATGATGATTCATTTTTATTTTTAATTAAATCTATCAGTAATAATAAATGTATATTTTTGTTAAGCTAAGTATAAAGTAAATCTTCTCTGTATTTTATAAAATGCATAATAATAATAGATATGTATTATATAATGTTTTGTGTATTCACAGTAGTTTTCCTAGGTGTCCCTTCTAAAATTTTACCTAGAACCTGCGACCCTTATCATCAGTATTCAATATCTTGTCCTGACTTTAAACATAAATAATAATAAGTGATTTTAATGAACAATATCCATTTTCCCACAGCTTTTGCACCTGTAATAAACACTCAATACTCAACCAAAGAAGAAAAGACTCTACTACAGAAAGCTTAAGGTTTAAAGTTATCTGTCGGATTAAAATAAATTATTCTACATCGAAAACTGGAGAAAATTAAGATGTAGTTTCAGAATTACTGAGTTTTTTGCCTCAAAGAGATTAAATAAAACTAAACACAATATTATACTTGTGATACTGTAAACAAACAAAACCAAATTTTATCATTTTTCTCAATAGAATCATTAATATCAAACACCAAAAAACACTTAGCCTAAGGAGATTTCCTTTTTAATCTTCAGAAGCGCTATAACAGTAACCATCCATTTTAATTATCGTGGAAAGTTTGGAGGAAAATAACCTAATAAGAATATATTAAGGCATTGGGGCTTTTTGGGGGAAGATTGTTACACCACACTGTTTTGCGGCTCACAAAAATTTGTACATTAAAAAAGTACTCTAAAATTAACAAAGGATACATTTTTAATACATATTATCAATTATGTAATTTTAATCAGGGTATCCTTTAATTATATAATACATTATATAATCATAATATTATATTCTTACATCTATAAAATAGAAAATATTTAAGGCCGTCACAGACTTAGCTATAATATATATTAATATACCGTACTAAACACACTGAGACCAGAAAAATATATTATAGCTGAGTGTGTGGTCACGCGAAAATTGTATAGAAAATATATAGTAATAAGCCTAGCTATAAACATATTAATATATTATATTATAGCTGTAGTCTGTGACGGCCTATAGTCGTGCTCTTTTGTAAATATAAAAAATGAAAATAAAACCTCCTTTCAGATGGAAACGGACGACACAAATATATTATTCAGTTATTCAGGTCAAGTTAGTTTGTAAATTGCTGTGTGAGTGTTGCATATTGCATATCCCATGAAACTGACTTATATGAATGTCATATGAGAACATGAATTGTATATTCCGCTTCTGAGTAGTTTAAACTCAATTTTCAGTGGGACAGGTTACTATTACTATTAAAGTTGTAAGCTAACAACATAGTTGAGATGTGAATTAAAAAGAAACAAACTAAGGTTAAGAAATAACATTTTTAATGTTGAGTTCTATTTATTCATGTTATTATTACATATAATATTATACTACGTTGTAATATGAACGTACATTGAAATTAACATTTTGTAAGTTTATTTTTACATCGAATGTGACTCAAAAAGCAATTCTATTTTTTAATTAAAATCGAAAATCACGCAGTGTACAAATGTGTCTATTGAACACAGAATCATGGGTGTCCGTTTGTCCTGGCTGAACAAAAAACCTAACAGAATAAATATTGGACCAACAAATAAAAAGGATAATTCCACAAGGGAACAACGTGTCGCACTGTGACAGCTTGTGATTCGGATATATTTGATTTGAACATTCTAACCTTTTATTGCTTTATATTCTACACGATTTTATATTATGAAATATTGGGTGATGAGTTTTTGTTTGAATAAAAATATGCCTTGTAAATTGAGCGTTAACTGTCATACGCATATTTTTTCAATTTTAGTGTTTTTGCTAATTGTAGGTAAGTAAACAAAAATTAATTATAAATTTAAAATTATATTATTACTATGTAAGTTAAGTAAAAATTCATTAATATCATCATCAAGTTAACAAATAACACTAAAAATTATAAACTTTCGAAGTACTTAACAATAAATCAACTATCAACAAAATTAATCAAATGACTTCCAACGTTTTTGTATGCTTATAAAATGACAAAATACTCGTGGGACATGTTGTTTATATAAACGCTACCCCTGCTGGTGTTTTTTGCCTCCAGACTAGACGCCATGATGGTTGTGTCACCGTGACGCACAAAATGTGGAGTCAGCATGTTAGCATCCGACGCGTGACAGAGCAGAAAATGGCCGTGTCATGGAATAAGGGGCAGAGGCGGAGTCACTCAGGATTATAACATGTTACCTATGAGTTTGAGGACTGAAGTCATCACACCTAGTTTCAGTTCCATATCCATAATCCATAATAATATATTATATAATAAATGCGAAAGTCTGTTAGTCCGTCTGTCTGAATCGATTTGCTGAAATTTGATATTTTCGAGTCTCGGGAAAAGACGTAGGAGTTAAGAGAGACACTTTTTACGGCGGAAAAATTTACAGTTCGCGCGTGATTTTGGCGCATCGGAGTTGTGAGCGTCATCTAGCACGCTTAAATTTTTTTCATAGCATAATTTCTAGAAAAGTATGGTATTATAAACTTATAAAGTATAAACCGATGAAATATCTAAGGCCATTTGAATTTTGAAAAGAAAACACAAATCAGGGTTATAATTTTGTATAGGTTTTGCGTTGTTGTAAATCGGTCCTAATTCTGTCCTAGATTTTGCTGTAGCATATTCACCGTATAACTTTATTATGCTTCTTTAATTTATAATTTTCCAAAATGAAATATTAATTATTAAAATCGTGTTATTACATATTAGTATTACACAGAAAACTTACAAATATTTTTTTGTACTTATACTTTAGTCTTACCCTTTCTAGCTTCTGTACTTTACATAAAGAGTAAGAACTCTTTCTCTTTCTTTATTACTCTTTCTTTCATTAGCATGGTAGAATTTAGGTAATTAAGCATCTACATTTTCTAATGTAACACGTAAGTTCTACTGAACAAGATCGCTACAAAGACTGGCAACTGTGTAAACACTAATGGCCACAACAAGTAAACAAAGTTTCATCGTATTTGGACAGCACCCTGCGGTCTGCACCCAGTGTAAATAAACGCATTCCACTTTTTTTGAGAAAAAGAGAACTAGAAAGGATTTCATACTTTGACTTGATGGTCCTAAAATATGGATTGTTTTATTTGTCGGACAAGGTTACTCTTAAATTAAATAACTATTAGTCTACCAATATACAAAAAAATTGGTTGGTTGGGGTTCGGTTTTAGGGTTCTGTAATCGGTTGACTACTGTACCCTAAAACGGAACCTTAACCAGCTGATTTTTGATAAGACTAACAACATTTTTATTTTCGAAAAATCTCGAAAGTGGTAGCTAACAGAGATAGAAAAGATTTCATACCACAAGTATAGCAATATAATATCCCTACAGTAACGAAACGCCTTTGATGTCGCACGATGCCGCCACCGGTGTAAGTACCAAGCAGATATGCCAGGGTTGCCACTTGCCACGAAACGGAAAATAAAATAAAAATAAAATATTGTGCTTGTAATTAATCAGCGTGTTATATTTACATATTATGTCGTACTGCCAGATATTTACGTGAAACTTTATTTTTAGATGATTTGAGTTCTTTACTAGATGATGCGCGCAACTCCGTTGTGCCAAAACTCGTTAATCGCACGGGAACCCTACATTTTTCCAGGACAAAAAGTATCCTTTGTCTTTTCCCGGGACTCAAAGTATCTCCATGCCAAATTTCAGCAAAATCTGTCCAGCGGTTTGGGCGTGAAGAGGTAACAGACAGACAGACAGACAGACACACTTTCGCATTTATAATATTAGTAATTACTAATTAGTATGGATTTAAAAATTTTATTAACCTATCAAGCCCCATAAGCTCACCGGTGAGCAAGACAATAGAATAACAATAAATTTCCAAGAACCCACGATCGAAGGATTAAAATAATGAAGACGCATTCGGATATATAAAATATCCAACAATAATTAATTATCATATTATAACAATTGGTAGGTACGGTAGGCCACACGTCAGGTGTAACAGAAGCAC
Source organism: Plebejus argus (assembly GCA_905404155.3). Taxonomy (NCBI): domain Eukaryota; kingdom Metazoa; phylum Arthropoda; class Insecta; order Lepidoptera; family Lycaenidae; genus Plebejus; species Plebejus argus. The sequence goes on from FR989935.1 coordinate 12,493,035, forward strand.
TTCAAAACTCGCTCTTATTACGTGCGCGGTAAGGGCGGTCCAAAGGTCAAAATGTTACACTTGATGTGTGGCCCTGTGTACCTAGCTAGGTAGGTACTAATTAGTATGTAACAGGGTATTTGACAGTTTTTTTTATTTTTATTCTATAAATTGTTTCTCTCCTTGTTACACTTCTTACAACGTAAACAATAAAACAGAGATGCAAATTGCAAATAAATGCCACCAAGGCCAACACAATTTAGTGTGAACTGTGAGTCGATATTATATTTTATGACAATTAAATCCTTTTTGTTTTTTGAATCAGATTTACATATTCTGTACACTGAACACTTGTTATATCCCATTGTTTATAAAATAAGATGTTACAGGCTATCGTTTTACAACACAAAACACAAAACGCGCCAACGTCACACCTGCGCGCGAAGCCGTTCAAAACCGCGGAGTTTGGCGGACTGGGCCCGCGCCGCCCGCTTCCCCGCGGGTACCCCTCCGTTGCTCTGCGCAAGTACATTCGTTTCACTACTGTAGGGATATTATATTGCTATACTGTGTTTCATACTTTGACTTGATAGTCCTAAAAATATACTGATTGTTTTATTTGTAGGACAAGGTTAGTCTCAAATTATATAAGTAACTATTAACCTACCAATATACAAAAAATCAGTTGGTTACGGTTCCGCTTTAGAGTACAGTAGTCAACCAAGTTTATTATATACATTGCTGGAAAGTAAACTGAATAAATATATTATTTTTAACGTACGTGTTTTAGGTAAGGTTAAGTTAGTACTTAGGTATTATCTGCTGAATAACATTAATTTGTTTTATGTGAACTTGCAAAGAAAGAGATTAATATATTCGTTTTAATAAGTGATTGTCCAAGTGGATTCCCAGGGGTCCACGCGAAACTAGACAGGGATCTACGTTGGCCCTGACAAAAAATCGGGGTCCACCAATTGTAGGCGGGGGTACATGAAAAATAATTTGGTTAGCGGTGAAGAATTTTTGTGAAGGCTTGATTCGAAGGGGTCCGCAGTACCTATGCACCAACCATAAAAGTGGGCCACAAACAAATTTTTATGTCATTAACTTAACTACAGCAACGAACTTCGCTTAGTTTCACTTTGTTTGTTTCTACGCTTGGCTCTATTTTTACATTTATATTAATATTGGTATTATTTTCCAAACAAACATGGTACAAAATTCAGAAGCTCGAAGTTTATTTTGAGCATAGATTATCCATTTAACTTTAGATATTCTTCAAAGAATATTCAAATGAGTTTTGCGTAACGTGCGCCTTATGATTGATGATACGCCATTTTTAATCATTCCAGAGTCAAATACGTTGTTCACCAAAATAAACCCTATTTGGTAGGTTTAAGACGGGTTTTCCCTTGAGATTTAGCATCCAAAACAACGAAAATGAGATTTTACGAATATTAAAGCTGTTTTGAAGGTAAAATACCACACACTAATAGGAGCTCTGTGAAACGTTTAAATGTCTTTGTGTTTTGTGTTTCTAAAAGCTAGGTTCCTATCTAATATGATGATTTTACAGGGCGTTAAAAACAACGTGATAATACTTCTATGCGTCTTTTGTCTGTGGAGACCAAAGACGCATAATGATCGACGACTCAAACGACATAATATTATGTGGATATTATGTCGTTTGAAGAAGCCTTCTGTTTAGCAGCGGATGTTTCAGAATATTAGAGAAAGTGACCGCAACGACTACAAGTGCAGACGTTGTTCAGCTTTTAAGCGGTTGTCAATTATTGTCATCGCATGCCTGATTGTTGCCCAGTTTTATAAAAAAAGTTAATTTATTTTACAGCATTGTTGGTTGCTTATTGCTTAATATTTTGACGTTGGCCAAAGGCGTTAGTGAATAAATAAATTTCAGCCAAAAAAGTGGAGAATAATAGTCAATACGTACTTTGGCTAGAGTACTTAGGTATAAACACAGAATAAATAATAGTACTCTATAAATTATAATATATGCTGATGATAAAATCATGAGACTTTAACCTATCATCAGGGTTGCCAGTTGCCGCCATTAACCTGAAAGAAAAAGAAAAATGAAAGGCACATTTTCTTTATCTATTGTTATTTGTTACAAGAGCATCAATATTCAATACATGATTAATGAACGAAAACATAATATTCGCGTGGGAATACACAAAAATCATTTTCGCGACATGAAAAATGCCATATTTGTTGTGCTCGATTAAGTAAACGATGGGTTTGGATCTGGCAACATTGTGCCAAACGAAACTCGACTCTATTTCAATGCAGTAAAAGGTCAGTGGTATTCCAATTGTATTGCGGGGACAATGTTTTATTGGAAACGGATAATTTATTTTGAGTATTTATTCTCCTCTCGAATCACGATTCACGATATCGTGGGAGTCGGACAAATGCGATGGGGTTTATTAGGACGTTCGATTTGTTGAGATAGCGTGGTGAATGGTGAAAACTTAATACATAATATTAAGTATGCACTTTTAAAACGGACCGGGGCCTGTAGACAAGTGGCAAAACGCTAACGCCGCTAACTCTAACGTTACAAAATGTATGGATAAGTCTATGGATTTGACATCACAATTAGTATTCGCTAGCGAAGCCAGAAGCGATGACTTATGTCAAATCGCATACATTTTGTAACGTTAGCGTTAGCGTTTTGCCACTTGTATACAGGCCCTGTAGTTCCTGAGCTGAGATTAGCGCGTTCAAACAAACAGACAAACAAACAAAAATACAAACAAACAAACAAACAAACTCTTCAGAATTAAGTATAATATTATTTAGTATTTAGTATAGATGAATTTCTATATATATTTATTTTGATTAGGTATAACATAGCACTGTGAGCATAGGTATCTCTACCAATAATTACTGTCAATTGATTCTCAACAAAACTTATAGAGAGTAAGCAGACTAAAAGCAACTTAACCCTACCTAAAGACGCTAATGTACATTAAAGGCCAATTTGCATTATTCTGTCCTCAAATTAACCCTCTAAGACGGTAGTCCGCAGCTTAAAGTTGGGTCTGTAAACGCAATTATCCGGGACCGAGGGGGCCAACTATGACCCCCTATCCCCCCTTGTCCCCCCTCCAGGGGGTCCACGGAAATGAAGCCGGACCCGCGTCAGACAACACTTGACGCCGACAACTTGTACAACTTTTGATTGATATAGATCCAATCTGCATTAAGCGGAGTTTAGGTATTAGGTAATGGTATGTGCTACATACAGTTTGAGAACATATTTAGTTTTAATGGATTGGGATGTGATTTAGGTATAACTGCTTGATATAGAATGCTACATTGTTGCAGAGATGGTAAGGTAATGGCGCAAAAACGGTACTTTTAAGACCTATCCACAAAAGTATATTGGACAGGTTTTAAAAGAAGAGCTACTCTTTGCCAAATTTTGTCCATTATTGGTTGAGCAGTTTGAGCGTGAAGACTGAAGAGGTAGCAAACAGATAAACAGACACACATACATTTGCTTTTTTAATATTAAAATAGATATTATGTTCTATGGATTTTATTATTGTTTTAAAAGTAATAAAATCCCGGGATCGCGGTCATATTTTATTCCCGAAAATTTTAGGATTGTAATTTAATAATTCCCGTGAGTTTCGGGACTGATAAATTATATTTTTAATTAAGTTGATAAAATGTGCGTGAAACAAAACGCACTTACTTTTTTGAGGTTATGTCGGCCATCTTGTTACTAGTGTTAAATTTTGTATTTGTAATAAAACGCAGTATCAATTCATTAAAACTTATTTAAATCCGTTAAAACTACGATTAGCTTAACGAGCGATTAGCGAAGTTGTATTCAGGAGACGCCATAAATGAAATCGTTTAACAAATTAACGATTGATCGTAAAAGTATCCTAACGACATATTTTATGGGTTAAAAGTAGCCTACCGACATTTATGGGTTAAAGTTATAGTTTGTTTAATTTACCCCTTTTTCGAATAATAGGTGAAAATCTTGAGGAATTTTCCTAGTAATTATTTCTTTAGAGCTTAATCAAAACTTTTAAGTTTTTAAAGTCGTACTTACTTAATTTTCCAAGTTTTTAAAACGCAAATAACTAATAATACATATATATTTTAGCGTTTTCAAAACATTATGTGAAGGAATTTTAGCAATCGTTATTAAGAAATCGTAACCTTAAAATCTGAAGTATTTTTGCCGTTTATAACAATGTAGTGCAGTACTAGATTTTGGCAAAAAGATATTGTCAGACTAGGAAAAAATATTATGTTGGTATAGAATTTTTATGCGACGCTATATATAGGTAGAGACAAACACTAACATTTTGTGTCATTAGCTTCATTGGAATAACCCTATATCACGAGCGGCGCAAATAATCCCAAGTAATCCACAATCGGAGTGAAAGTTGACCTATTTGAGACCACGGCAATCGCACTTTATGTCCTCGCTCATTCCCCGGGGGCTGGGATAGGCCGGATTATCCCGGAGTATTGCTACACGATTCGGCACCAATTCAATTAGGACAAGTCGCAATTTTGTATCGGTGCAGATATTATGTAACTTCGTAAATAATTATTGATGAATTTCATACTAATTTTTAGGGTTCCGTACCCAAAGGGTAAAACGGGACCCTATTACTGAGACTTCGATGTCTGTCCGTCTGTCCGTCTGTCCGTCTGTCTCCAGGCTGTAACTCAAGGATGGTAATAGCTAGAGAGTTGAAATTTTCACAGAATATTATGTATTTCTGTTGCCGCTATAACAACGAATACTAAAAAAAATATTTAAGGGGGGCCCCATACAATAAACGTGATTTTTTGGCCTTTTTTGCTCTATATCAATAATGGCAACAGGTAGGTACTTGAATTTTTCACAAAGTCCGTAGTTATATTATTATGTGTACTTTAATATTTAATAATAATATTATTAAAATAAAATAAAAAATTTAGGGGGGCTTCCATACAAAAAACACCATTTTTGGCCTAATAATTTTGCTCTATAATTTGTGGTTAATTGAACTTACCTTAAGTGAACTTCAACCAAAATTATACGAGTTGCTGCATCCGTAGAGATTTAATAAACCTGTAGTCCGAATTTTGTGGTACTGCATCATCACACGCCATTTAGATATTATTTATTTAATTTAAAACTGAAAAAAGACAATCAATTGGTTTTATAGTACTTCCGCCTTGCTTTCCTAGATGGCGGTGTTAGTTCGTCCGTCATTCTTTTTAGAGAGGATAATTCATAACATTTTATCATTCCGCAAGTAAAGAATAGGGGCAACAAACTAAGAGAAGTGGGTGGGGTGGGATTTTAAATCTCTACGGATGCAGCAACTCGTATAATTTTGGTTGAAGTTCACTTAAGGTAAGTTCAATTAACCACAAATTATACTTCGTTGCTGCATCCTATGAGATTTAATAAACCTGTAGATGTTCAGCGCGTAATTGCGGAATGATAAAATACCAGATTAATTACATTAATTAATTACGGAATTTAAAATGATAGGTATAACATTATAGACATCATAACAATTTTTATTTAATAAAGTATTGTACTTCTAAATAATAATACTACTTAATTAGTTTGGATATGCTATGAATCAGAATTTACATTAAAAATAGCTTCTGCGAAAGCTCTGTCTTGTGCTAAATCTGGTAAAGGTAAGTTATAAAACTTAGCAAAACAAAGTGATGAGCCGGCCCAGCCAGCGCATCGCTTGATAATGTCGACGGAGACTCCCGCGCGGCGCGCCGCCGACGTGGAGGCGTGTCGCGTGCTGTGCGCTGAATAAACGCCAATCTCTATGCCACTGTCCTTGAGGACACTCTTTATCCAGCGACTTATAGATTGGGAACTGGCATTATGAAAAGGCTTTCTAGTTGTTAAAATGAGCTTATCAGTAGCTGGGCCATTTCTCAGCTCTTTTGTCTTATCTAGGTACACAGATAAAGCTTTAGCTGGGGCTTGATGAATAATTATTGATAGTGATTACGATACGTGAATTTTCGGAATGAACGTCTTCTGTTCTTATGAGTGATAATGTCTGCACCCGTTGTCCCGTCGACAACGAGTTGAATTATTATATATAATTATTATAATATTAGAATGAGAGTTACCATTTTTTTTTTTTTTTTTAAATTTCTAATGATAATAAGTATCGAATCTTACGGATAAAATTTAGATACGTACTCCAAAAGTTTATAAGGTTCCCTTAAAAATGAATACTTTAGGAAGCTGGGCTTACTCCTAAAAACTCCTTTAAAAAATCTTAGGATCGTTATTGCAACGGGATTTACCAATGATTAGAGACAAACTAGAGTCTAGACCTATAACAATTTAACATTCCGCAACTTGCTTTTTCATTAAGTTTTTCTGTTAAAATTTAAGAATTCGTAATAATATTATATCAGCTACGGATCCTTAATACAAATCAATATTATTACTTTGACAAAAATTAAACCAATGTTTTAATCCTGTATCATACTGATTAATTGTACCTCCCGATAACGGTTTTAGTATGATATTGTCAATAGACATCTCCGGTATTCAGCGTCTTAGGTAGACTTTCCGCACAATACCGCGCACGCCAGAAGGTTTTATCTGGCCTAAAATAAATCTCGTCAGATTTGAGAAGCGATCAAAACAGTGGAAAACACGGCCGAGACACGACGGCCAGTACGGAACGACTAATTTACCAGTCGCTTCCTCTTCTATAATTTTCCTAAGACAGTATGAGCGCGAATGGCGGAAAGGCATAGAAAAAATAATCGTGTCATGAAATTGTAAAAGCAAGGATGATGAAGGCACCTGGGTCTTGTTTCCAAGAGACATAATATCTTAGCAGATAATAATATAGCACTTATTATTAAAGCACAACGCGAGTAAGTACGGTATCAGCCATCAGGTTGTCAGGTTGACCGAAGCTCAATAAGATCTTTAGTAAGTTCCTATCGTTACGTTACGTAAGTACCTAGACGCCTGGTCAGCATCTGTGTTTTTATATAAATAAGAAGCAAATAAATTATATATGCGTTGTTTCTCGCACTACTGCCATATATCTCTCGCGATTTCATTGAGATGATGAAATTGAATACTTCACATTATAATATTAATATAAGATAATATAATTATGGCAGTAGTATTATTTATTCTTAGTAAGACATTTAAAATATTATCACAACGATGAAATGAAAAATGATTTCAATCCCTAGGCAGCCAATAATTCAAGATAATTGATATGATGGCGAGCTTCATCCGCGGACCAATGGCATTTAGTTACTACTCCGTCGCACGCGGCGCCCCAGCCGGTGAGTGACGAGTCTGTGAAGATCTCCAGCTCGTATAAACTTGTGTTTATTCTAATAAAAAGCTTACTTTATTAAAAATAATATTGCACCACCAACTGGTGGTACACATAAGGTTTTACAGGCATGATGGAATCAAAATTATTATTACATTTTTGTGAAGCTAAAAACTTATCTCGTTCAAAGTATTTAGTACGCGGCCAGTTGTATCAAAGAATATACAACTACACATACATATGCTATTGCTGGTCATGCTGAAATTAAAGTGCCAATGAACTTCGCGAAATCGCGCTTTGTTATGGATTTCGTTGGCTAGTTAGAAAATTTCTGGAGTAACTGCATGACTTGAGTATTTAATATTATGTCAAAGCTAATATAATATCATTGGTCAAAGCCAATAAATCTACAAAGTTGTGAAGGCGTCATACTAGTTTTCTCAAAGTTGATAATAAAACCTAATTGTTTCAATTTTGACCTTAATATATTATATAGTAGCATAATCTTTAGATTTCGATTCGAATTTCGACCACTAGATGGCCCTGCTTTCTTGACCACATAAAAAGAGGCTTTTGAAGCTTTACAAATATAAATGGCACAGAACTTAAGCCGTACAGGAAGGCAGTTAAATTCACAAAGATTATCATGAAATCGAAATCTCAAAAAATAATAATAATAATAATAATAATAAATTTATGTAATGTATGAATCGGCACACCGCACAAGCAATTCCTTGAGATCGATTGAGATTTGAGATTGAGATATGAGGAATATACATTTGGAAAGACCAATTTTATAGCAGTGCGAATATCTTCCATTTTAAAAGTTGATTACGTGCAAATTAAAAATGTATTTAAGTAATTTTGAGTTGAATATAAATCTTAACCCACCGATACTTTTCGGTGTAAGAAAAATGTATGAAATAAATTGGTCTGGCAAATTTTCATTACATACTGAAATAGCACCTAATTGTTTGAGTTCACTTATTGCTTTGCTCATCTGACTCTTTGTAAAAGGTGGATTACTTGGTTCCACACGTTGGTAAGGTGGCTTACAGAAGGGACTTATAACTCAATGCAGAAGGGTATTTTATAATATCCTTTAGCATAAGACAGCACTGCACCGTGCTATCGGAGGTTATTAGAAGCCAATTGCGTAAAAAGAATTGGATGCGGCCAGCGTGAGGTACCTCTAGTAGCGGCGGCGTCTCCTGTCGTTGCTCGGTCTGGCGCTCGCGTAGGGGCGGCCGCGGCGCGGGGGCTGCTGGGCCCTCCTCGCCGACGTGTCGACGGCTGCGGCTCGTGCGGGCGGGCCGGCGCTGCTGGCGCTGGCCTCGCGTACTGCTGACGAGGAGGAGCTCGGGAGTTGCCCGGCAGTGCTTGTTGCTAGCGCTTTTCACCGAAAAGGTAGACGTCGCTTTTTACGCCTTGGATTGTATTATGAAAAAAAAATTTATCGGTTTTTGCAGCCTGCTGTAGAACTGCGGCTACCTCTTGATTGAGTTTAGGCGCTTGTGCCAGCGAAAAGTTAGTCGGTATAAGAATCTTCGCCACAAGCGACTCCTTGTATTCCTTAGCCAAACCATCGACCAAGATTTTACCCCAACGTTCAGAGAGTTCGGTGGGAATGCGTTCGCCTAGGGCTTTCTGTTTTATTGGCCTTGCCAAGAATATTTAGTATTTCAAGTGGTAACCTGGGAGTAGATTCTTGGTTAGGATCTACTGGCACGGTGGCTTCTGGTTGGCTCAGCGGTGCTGATGTCGGCGGTGCGGCCTGCGGCGACGCCGGTTCAGGCGCGGCCGACTCCATATAATCCACGTCTTCGACGTCGGCTAAAGATTGTGGAGTTCCACAGCAAGATTGAGCCTCCCGCGCGTCGATGTCTTCATCGCGCCTTTTGTCGTCGGATGAGTGCTCGTTATCGCAGCGGCCTTCCCGGGAGGAAGACGCTGATGACTCGGATCTTGTCCGGTGTGAATAAGCAAAAGCATAAAGTTGCTTTCAGGATGATATCACGTATCATCACGACTCAGTTTGTAACCTGGATAATATCGCGTATTACCCCATTAAGGTACAAAAGGTTGACTATCTGGTTAATATCACGTATTAACCCTTAAGATAGTATTTTTTTAACGTATCGTTACCATGCCATAGCTGAGAACAAAGAAAAAATTCATAATATTTTTAAAAATTAATGCGGGTAGTTTGGTACCTTTTCCTTTGTTGCAGCGTAATTTACTTTCCAATCGCCGTATTTTGCGGCGAATATGTTCGTAATCATCCTTATTCTTCCTTTTTCCAATATTATTCGGCGATTTACACTAATTATAACACTTTAACACTGTAGAAATTAATTTAAAAAGGATAACGTGTTGACGATGCCGCACACGAAAAACGAATGACGGACGAACTAACACCGCCATCTAGGAAAGCAAGGCGGAAGTACTATAAAACCAATTGATTGTCTTTTTTCAGTTTTAAATTAAATAAATAATATCTAAATGGCGTGTGATGATGCAGTACCACAAAATTCGGACTACAGGTTTATTAAATCTCATAGGATGCAGCAACGAAGTATAATGGTACGGAACTCTTCGTGCGCGAGTTCGACTCGCACTTGGCCAATTATTTGTTTGAATGCATGTGTGTCTATCTGTCTATTTACTGTTACCTCTTCACGCCCAAGCCGCTAAACCGATTTTGCTGAAAAGCATAGAGATACTTTGAGTCCCGGCAAAGGACATAGGATCAATGATGCAAAATCGATGATTCTCTGTATTCTTCTTTTCTGTGCGTTGTGAGTGAAGTGAACCATAAAGGCAGTACCTAAATAAAATGTTGTGAATAAAATTTTACGAATACATAATAATATGTATTCGTTAAATGTATTTATGTATATTATACACTAGTTGACCCGGCAAACGTTGTTTTGCCATTTAAAGTATTTCTACTTCATCAGTTGATACAAAATCTTACCCCCTCTTTTGTCCCCTAAGAGGGGTGGGGGGAAAAATTGTGTACACCTGATATTAAGTTGGAAAATACAGTTAATAATATAAAGTAAGTCCATTAAAGAAAAAATTTGATACAACCCCTTTTTTGGTCCCCTTAGAGGGGTGGGGGGGGAGTTTATACACCAGATGTTGAGTTTGAAGAAGACAAATACATCTGCGAAAACCGTATGCAAATCGGATCAGTAGTTTTCGTGTTCAAGAAAAAAGTTTCAAGAAAAAAGTACAGAATTCACATTTCTACAGTTTTAATATATGTATAGATATACATTTTTCCAAATTTTTAAACACGATGAATTCATTCAGACAGTTAAATGAGAAATCCCTTTATCTACGAGAGGTTCGAATAACATTCGACCTTTTTTTATTCGATTTTTACCTAATACGTATCATTTTCTGTAAACCACACAAACCAGCAAAACATACAAGTTACAACGCAATCCAAACCTTTCCTCTTTGCAATAAAGTTACCATTGGAATGCACTTTATTCTCCGAATTTTCCAACTACCCCGGATCCCTTACAGATGGCTGAACATGGGTTTGGTACTTAATTACGTGATAGTGGACCTTCTAAGAGGAACCCATTTGAGTATCGGATAGTCCTAGCTAAAATACGTTTCGAATCAAACAACCTGGCCTACTGTAAATATTGAAGAATTAGCTTGGCGTTCCTCTGCTCTACGTCTCTAAGCATGGGGAAATTTGTAATGGGCCAATGGTAATTATTGCTATCGTAAGTACCGTGTGTTTTGGAGATATTTAAGGTCCCCCAGTAATATTAGGGACGATCTTAATTATTGTGCAGCTGTGTCTCCGTGTATACGTTTTGCTAAGGCTTTCCCTAAATATATTATGTTGTGTGAGCTAACTTTTGAAAGGCACTTCGCTCGAGATATTATAATCGGGGTAATTTCGACACCCCTATCTTATTTGAGGGTTGTCAGAACATTTTTGTTGATAGGGAATTAAGACGAGAATTACATAAGAACTAGATATTAATATGGACCATTTTTTTATAAAATAAGGGGGCAAACGAGCAAATGGGTCAGCTGATAACCGACCGAGAAACTGCAGCGCGTTGCCGGTCTTTGAGGGAATACCCTCTCTTCTGGAAGGTTTGCAGGTCGTATTGGTCTGGAATACTGCTGGCGGCCATAAAGAGACGTTGATACTTGATACATAATATATGACAGACCTACCTTAATTGGACAGGTTAAGTCAAGTCATGATATTCAGTCAGTTTTGACACAGGGCATAGCCCGACCAAATTATAACAATTTACTAATATAAGTCCGCCAATCTGCCTATGAATTATTTTCACTGATAGTACTAGGCCGGTATAAATAGTCAGTACTCAAGATGCATCTCGGTCTCAAGACACGGTTTAGGCTCTGTGATTGGTTGGCTGTCAAAATTTGGACCAATCACAGGGCCGAACCGCGTCTTGAGACCGGGTCGCATCTTAAGTACCGACCATTTATACGGGCCCTAGAGTTTAGGGAAGTTCACTGATAGTACTGATAGTACTAGAATACTAAATAATATTTACCACGTCTTATAGATTACACCCAAGTTGCGTCAAAATTCGTTTATCGCGCGGGAACCGTACATTTTTCGAGATAAAAAGTATCCTATGTCCCGGGACTCAAAGTATCTCCATACAAAATGTCAATACTCAGCAAAATCGGTAAGGCGGTTTGGGCGTGAAGAGGTAACAGACAGAAACTGTATACTTTCGCATTAATAATATTAGTAAGTATGGATGCCGTAGTAGGTAATAGATTTATTACTCTATGGTAATAGGTACTACAGAAATTATTATGGATGGCATATAATAAGTAGGTGATTTAGTTGTCTAGATAGGTGGAACTCTACAATGCGTCGTCTAGACTTATAGAGCTAATAATGCACTGAGTAGAGTACTAAATAGTAAGTAATTATTGTGATATTTTGTATTCTATCGAAAGCTAGACTTGTCTCGTTAGGGTTGTCAATTTTGTATTAATGTGCAACATAAAATATATTACTTAAGGTGAGGGGGGCAAAGTGCGCCATACTTTTTTTATAGATGACTTCTAGGCAAAATAAACTTATGTAAGAGTTCACCAATAATTATAAATTTAATTATTTAAGAATCTGTGATATTTTGATATAAGATATAAGATCAAGTTGCAACAGAAACCTCAGATCTTTCTACTTCGCGTATTACTGCATAATTTTGTTCCCATTACTTGCTGAAATATTACAAATTCAAAGACGAAAGTGTGTCTTTCTGTCTGTTTTTTACCTTTAAACGCTTGCTTTAGCTGCACCGATTTTGATGAAGTTTGATGTGGAGGTAATTTGAGAGACGAGAAAGGACATCTTTAACAAAAGTTTTTGCTTCAGAAAAATGTAGAGAACTGTGCGGCGTAGTTGTATATAAATGTGATTTAAAGCACGAATCACGACTTAAAACCTCACAGTTTGATTTTATTGAAAAGCTTGTAAGCTTCATACGATATTATTCATGTATTTTTTGTCATAAGTGGATTGAAGCGTAGGCGAGCGCATTGTATGCATATGAACTCACATGCATCAGCGTCTAATTGAAAATATTAAAATCATGACAGATGTTTGTTTAGGAGCACCTGGAAATATTCTTTACCGGCAAGGCTGTAAAGGTTCTTCACGTTGGTCCATGATGGATAAACATGATGACCACAATGTAATTACGAAGCTGATTGGAACACGCACAATCGTCGTCGAGCATAGCCAATTATAGGCGAGTAAGCCCATCATGGGTGAAAGTGGACCCATTTTGGTCACATTACGGGTCAGAGCATTAAAGCTAGATAAATGAACAGCTTCATAGGAAGATGTCAATTTGATTGCGTTTCTTCAAGCATATTATTACGTACAACGTGTAGTTTTTTTTTATTCAATAAGGGGGCAAACGAGCAAACGGGTTACCTGATTGTAAGCAACTACCGTCGCCCATGGACACTCACAACATCAGAAGAGCTGCAGGTGTGTTGCCGGCCTTTTAAGAGGGAATACGCTCTTTTCTTGAAGGTTTGCAGGTCGTATAGGTCCGGAAATACTGCTGTTTGTAGTTTGCACAATGTACAAATCAGCATTCGTAGACGTACGCTACTATGCAGAGTCTACTATACTGCGTGACTGGTGAGACATGTTCAATACTCGAGGACGTGATATTTGGCTATTATATTAGTTGGAAAAAAATAATAAAAAAAAATCAATTGATCACTGAGTAAATGTAGCTTAAAGTTAAATAATTATTTACCCAACCCATGGACACCGCGAGCGGGAGGGGTAGTTGTGTGGTGTTTCTTTCGTAGCGCACGCCTCTGCACCGGCCGCATAGTATGCCTACTTCCCTAGCCGCGTAATTTACTTAGTATCCATGATTCATTTATTTTTGGGAAAACCGGAAAAAAATTAAGAACCTAATTTTATTACATAATTATAATGAGAATCGAGTACTGAATACTCTCCTTAATTATCGGTATTGTCTCACCAGTCATGTTGTATATGCGTACACTTTATGCTTGAAGAAATGAAAGTTAATTGAAGGCGTAATAGCTTTCATCTTTCTCTCTGAACAACAAATCTGTGTTTTAAGGTGCCCAATGCCCATATAGGAGGACTGAGGAGGCATATCGAATCCGTCATACGCAAGCCTCATACGATGATGTAAGTATGCCCAATTTGTGTTTACGATAGTCCGGTCAGTTGGCCTGCATTCAGAAATTTCAGATCGATGGGATTCGATCGGCCTAAGCCGCAGAATTTCTGCCGGGCAGAATTTCTTTTCATACAAATCACGACACAAAATTACGCTCGTGTGAATCGAACAGCACTTTTGTATGAAACTGAATGCAGCAGAATTCTGCCCGGCAGAAATCTGCGGCTCACGACTCACAAATTACGCTCGTTTGGCCTCACCCTAAAAGCCACCTAAAATACCTACATCCTTAGGCCAGAAGACACTATAACATTAGATAAAGCAATGAAAGAAGCCTATTAATAAATTTTAAAAACAATTTTCATAATAAAAAATGACTGATAATAATTGATAAATCTCTTTTATTTTATGGTAACTCATAACCGCCATGAAGTCATTAAATATCGGATAGCGTTACGAGCCTCGTAAAGTTTATCAAATCCGTGCATTGATGTATCATTTTCGGGGATGTCTCATTAAAATTAAGCGAGCATGTAAGCCTTGTGACTTGTGAGCTTGTAAACGCGGCGCGGCGAGGCGTGGCGATGCTGTGATTGTCGTCGTAGGCATACAGCATACTTTGATTATTAATAATACCTACATTTCGTAGCTACAACCACAAAATCTTCAATTCCTCATACACGGTTTAACATAATAAAGTAAAATATGTTTGCCATAGAAACCCTTGGTTATAGTCTATAGATAACATCCTAATCCTATAATTTTATTAGTGCTGAGGTAGTGATTATAATAATTTAACTTTAAAGTTATTTAATATAGAGTATAGATTACTATATCCATTCAAGGCATTAAGAATGTTAAGATTCATCTAAACATAATAAGCGAATAAGCCTAGCGGCTAGCATAGTTATAAGCTAATAATTTTGCAATTCAACTAGCTCATGCGGCCTCAGACGTTTCTTTCATGTGCGACGTCTCTATATTTACTTTACCTCGATGTAATTTTCACCATAACATCGATATTTTATCGATACTTCTGTCTGTTTATAGTCTATACTGTTTATAACTCTGTTTACAGCTCATTCGGAGATAAAAATGGATTGTGTGATATACCGGTTGCGGGGTCTGTATGTTATCGACAGATTTCAAGAATCTTGCCCTTTGCTCTTTGAACCCTTAAACTGAAGTACCTTAAAGATTTACAGTAAGTATATCTTATAATTATAAAACTCAAAGGACCGACTAACATAGTGATCTATCAACGCACAGCCCAAACCACTGGACGGATCAGGCTGAAATTTGGCATGCAGGTAGATGTTATGACGTAAGCATCCGCAATGAAAGGATTTTGTTCAAATTAAAAGACTTTTTTATTCAGAAGAAAAAATATAAAAATTTTTTCTTCTTAAATTTGTAGGTACTAACTACTAACCTATTGACTAGAGGACTGCCAAAATCATTACCCTCTTTGACTTCGCCGTAATCGGGTTAAAATTTTGTAACAAGATGTAAGGACACATCCTTACATCGTAAACCAGTCCGTCTGTTTGTACAGTGTCATCTTGAATTATGCATACCCCATGCGATTGTTAGTCAAATAACCCATTGTGCCAGTTTACATCTGATTCCGACCTCGTTGGATGTAAACGAAGCTCGTTTATACTCGTCATCATCAGACGGGGGCTATTACGAGCTCTTATATCCAGCCAGTTTCCAGCCAGTTTACAGGCCGGTGTCTATGTAACGGCCTGTAAACTGGCCTGTAAACTGGCTGGATATAAGAGCTCGTAATAGCCCCCCTGGGGCTCTACCATGAGTTTAAAGCTATAGTATTTATCGATACTCGATACCGACTACGTAAATTTTTATACAGCGACTCTAGCGGTCACTTGCGGAACTAAAATCGCCATACTAAATATTTACGTAGTCGGTATCGAGTATCTATGAATTCTATAGCTTTAAACTCATGGTAGAGCTACAGAACATGTTAAAGGTTTTATGTATTTTTATTTTGTTTGAATTAATGTTTTCATTCTATATGGGCATTTGATTTCATTGAGATTGCAATGTGCAATGCCATTATGCCACGAAAAAGAAAATTCTGTCAAAGCAGAAGAGTGTAGTACATTAAAGGCCTGTTTCACCACTTTCTGATAAAGTGCCGAATAGGCTATTGACAACTTTTTTTACAGATTCTCCATACTTCATCTGTCAAGTTAAGTGGTAGATAGCCTATTCGGCACTTATCAGGAAGTGATGAAATCGGCCTTAAATCTTAACAACTTCTTGGTAATTCCAGCCACAGAAAAAAATCTTTGGGTAAACAATTTTGACACAATATGCAAAGAACAGAAAGTGGTTAATTGCACCTTAAATTCCAAATATTTTTTAGTTTCATCGCTGATTGCAACTCTTCTTTTAACGCAAAAGAACTTGGTTCATCACTCATTCACACACGCTAACTCCACGTCAACTCCTTTGATCGCTACTTTGCACGTAAGGAAAGGGAATTTCAAATTTTCTGTAGCTTTGAAACTTCGAATTGCCTCTGCAAGATACCTACCAATTTTGAGCCTACATGAAGCTCAGCTTAACCATCCATCTTCAAAGAAAACCTCTCTTGAATAGGTTTTAAGCATTTCTAGAAGATTTTACATTCGATGTCGACGCGCTTTATTTTGTTGGATTTAAATGAGTGTTAAACATTAATAAATCTGTCGCCAAGTGCCAACATTTTGCAACAAAACAAGTTCAAGACAGCAAGACGCAAGACTCGACGGGCCTACGCTGGGCCTGACAAAAAATGGGGGTCCAAAGTTGTGGACCGTGCCTGAAAATTAATTCGGTTTGTAGTGAATAACTAAAATATTGTCTTGGTTTTATCAGAAAACATAGACTGATAATAATAATTTGTTAAGAAGCAAAGTGACTGTTACTTAAAATAATCCATTAATATTATTGTAGAGACTACTACTACTGCACTGCAGGGGGTACTGCAGGTGGTCCACCGGATACTCCAAACTTCGAAAGTGGTCTATAGAATAAAACAGTTTGGGAACCTCTGGCTTACAGCGTCATGACAAATGCTGTTCTCCTAAACGCGCCGCAATTAACATGTTCAGCTATTGTATGTCTGAATTGAAATACACTACACAGCGCATGTACGTCCATAATTAGAATAGGGAATGTTGGACGCGATTTTGTCGCCGCTTACTTTAATGGCTGCTTATTCTTCGGGCAAAAAGAGTACAATTTAAATGAGGGCGCTTTTCTTTTTAACCGACTTCAAGAAAAGGAGGTTATCAATTCGACGCGTATGTATGTAATATTTCCAGAACTGCCCAGTTTTTGCATATGTTAATCTATAACAGCTTCTGAACAAATGTGCCAAATTTCAAAAGTGTATGTATGTATGTATGTATGTTTTTATGTTTGTTCACGCATATCTCCGGAACTACAAGTCCGATTTGAGTGATTCTTTTTTTATTGTACTAGGTATTGTTCAACTCAGGGAATAATGCAAGTTTCATCAAAATCGGTTCAGTAATCAGTAGTTTTGGAGATAGGAAGTTTTCATTCTCAATTACCTACGTACAATTTTGAAGTCGGTTTTATCTTTTTAAAATACAGTTATATACTAAGCAGCCTTACTAGATTCAACTAGTACTGTATTGTTGCCATAAATAAATAAAAAATTAGTTCCAGCGCCGACTCTTTTTTTGGAAAGTTGTAAAATAACAAAATATGTAAAAGAGCTAACTTTGTCACCAATAGCTCTTATGAGATAGTTAACCGTAGGTGTTTAGTAGGAATTAGTCATCACTCATCAGAATAACCAAGGGTTTCTTTCAACAGAATATTAAAAAACCTCATCACAAAACGCGCTTGTTTGTTTTTACCACCATTTTCAATCATAGACTTCATTTAAATTCGCCTCAATAATATGTTCAACACTACACAATAACATATTTTAATGTCTACACTCTACAGTAGTCCTGAACCTATCAATGCAATAAACAACCAGTAATCTTATTGGTTCTCACTGAAACATCTATTCATTCAGAGATCGGCACTCAACGTTTTTGTTTGGGGCCAATCAGCGCCAGATGTAGGGTGTCCAGATTGTTATTAATTAAATATTTAAGGATTCTGCTACCACCCTCAAATATTATTATTGCTACCTAGTACCTGGTTGCCAGGACCTTGATGCTAGGGGTTTATTAAACTTTATTTATATTGGTACCCGACTGTCAAAAAAGCCTTATTTTATGTTATTTTATTTGGATTTGTTTAATCTCTCTTTGATTTATTTATTGAATTTCAAGATTCAGAATGTCAAAATATATGTAAGGGTATTTTTACTGCTTTGTTCTAAGTAAGATCTGTGTCTTTTATTACTTCTTCCGTTAAGACGATTTTGATGAAAACTAGTATAGAATTATTTTGATTCCTGAGTAAGAAAATACTAGAAATAGGTAGTATAAGCGCGTATCTATCTGTATTCTGTATATTACCTCTTCACGTTTAAACTGTTAAACCCTCATTTAGACTAGCTAAAAGCCAAGCTTTGTGAGGGCTCGCGCCATCACACCTTGACTGACTGATGATAACACATCTACATATAAATAAAGTAAAGTGTACCCCAAAATGTAAAGGTTGTGGAATATATTAACTAGGGCTCGCTTCGCTTGCCCTTATAAAATTTGGCATGCAGATACTTTGAAATGAGTTACAAAATCCATAATTATTACGAAACAATAATATAAACTTTCTCGTATAAACCAAATTAACCCAGACATATTATTACGACAAATGAAATTGAAACGTCCTGTATAAATCAGCTGTGACGTCACTATCCTGATTTCTGACTGCGCCAAATAGTTGATTTACGTTCGCGCCTAGTTGGCGACCGAATGAATTAACGTCTTCGCATGTCTGAGAGTGAATGATGAATGAATTGATATCCTGAGAACGGAGACATGCAAATAGCAGCTTTTTTAATTAACTGAGTTAACGAAGACCGAAGCATGACTTTTGATTGTTTTTGTGTCTTGGTGTTCACTGCTCATCCTGCCTAATATCACCTAATATTATGTTTAGTATAAATTGCAAAAGAGATGGAAAGGACACTTCTTATTGCAGCAAAGTGCACAATATCCGTGTCATTTATGGCGTAAAGTGCTCCAAGGCTTTAAATGAATGTTGACCTGGACGAGGCGCTGCTGGTAAAGGAGAACTGTCAAAAATTACGTTTTTGTATGATAGAAGCGTTAACTTCCTTTTCTCGCCACGCGACGTTCATTAAAGCCTTGTCGAGCTGTAACAGAGTTTTAGGGCATAATGTTGTCTCATAAATTGAAATAGCAGGTCCACCTGTTATAATAACGTCCAATAATAACAATTTATGTAGCAATTACGGTTGTGTGCGTCAGGTCGGCGCGGCGGCGCGGCGGCGCGGCGGGTGCGGCACCAATCATGCAAGGTCACGTGCGGCTAATGTCCACAACCCTAATCCGAGATATTACTCTGGTCTCTGGTAACCCGAGAGCCAGCAACAGCCAGACTTTCGTCATTTCATAAAAGCTGAAAGTTTTTATGAAATGACGAAAACTATAGGTCTACCAGAATCTGATGGTCAATTTTTGACAGCAGATTTTCAAAAAATATCCTTGATCATTGGATATTTTTTTTTATATATTTTGCATATTTCACACACAAATAAGCCGCTAAAGGAATACAAAAGGATGAAAATGTTTTATTCCTATTACCCCGGTATTGCTAGAGTCAATTTATTTTCTCACTTTTTGCCATCAGTGATCAGATTCTGGTAGACCTTTATGTGACAATACTTTAGGGTATGTATGTGTTTCTTGTAGAGAATTCACTGTGAAAGTAGCAGCTCTGAAAGACCATTTTTTTTTGTGATTTGTATGTTCGTTACAATGGGCAAGCGCCCCGACGACGCGACGTCACGAGTTTCCCCATACAAAAGTGCTACTCTCTACAAAGAACACATACACACCTTAAAGTATTATCACTTAGTTTTGTTACACCCTGTATAATAATATTATGATTTATGACCCTTATAATAGCCTATAGGGGTGAAGAAACCAGCTACTATAGAGTTTCGGTCGCGGTTACTTTAGGTGGTATCCAGTTCTGAGGGTCTACTTTTCTGAGCTTTATGTAACATTATCTAAGGTTACCTACAGAGGATTCGGTTTCGTTCATATATAGGTACTGGAAAAATGACCGACGCCTGGCTGTCGTTACTCGCTGGCTCTTGGGTTTTTTTTTTTTTTTTTTTTTTTTTTTTTTTTTTTTTTTTACAATTTGGGGCCATCTATGGGCTAACAGCCCATATCCCTTTTTTGCCATCTTTATTTAGTTTATTCGCACCAAGGATAATTTATTATTAACAATATATTGTGATTGTTGTCCATCACGCCATGGACCTTTTTTTTTTTTTTTTTTATATATATAATATATAAATATATAGTATATAAAAATTATAAAATATAAATTAAATACTAGAATAGAATATAATATATACACATATTATATGTAATAAAAATACATATTTTCCTATCTTTTATATATTTTATACTAATTATGAAGTGAATGTTTTGAACGGTGTGGTCCCAGTGTCCTGGCGGCCAGTAGATCCGACATTTTTAGATTTCCTTAGATAATATTATGTGGCTCTTGGGTTACGTAGGCACTTATGAGTTACTGTCGAAATGTGCGTCTATATCACTGTTTTTTTTTTAATAAAAGGAAGAAAGTAACTTTTGGATGGTTGGAAACAGACAGTTAAGACACTCAAGGAAGCCTTAAGTATACCCTGAGCCCTGAGCTTCCTCAAGTTTGACAGTTCATTCCTCGCCAAGTCAATGAAGTTTTTTTGAACAAATTATACAATTTTTGAGGATTGAGGTTTAGTCGAGTGAAGGAAGTCATAACGACTAAGAATATCGGGTGTTATTTTTCTTCCATTTCAGGTTACTGGTATTCCCTACCCATAAATGTATAACAAACACATTGTCTCGGACTGTGCTAAAATCAGGGGTTTATTGACGGCTCCTAATCATAATACACGGTAGGGGCCAAACTCAGTGGGCACTCATAATGAGCGGGTCGTCAGTAATGAGGTGATAGTCAGTCACGGGGTCAGGGTGAGGGTGTGACCCCTGTTTTGTGACACGTCTTGGACATCGATGTACCGTATTATTAATCATGGAGGTTGCATTTTTTCTAATCAATAGTCAATACCTCGCTCTACAGTTTACATAATATTATTATTCCTACGTCGTTATCACGAGGATAATATTATGTGCTCCTAACCCTTTCGACCAAGCGAGATAATATCTCGCTTGGTCGATTATTAATCATGCTCGATCAGGCTGAACTGCTGAAGCCCACTGAAGTCATTTCAGATTTTCTTTCCAGAGATTCTCAGAAACTTCGATAGCGCGATGCGTGATTGTAGCGCTAGTTGTACCGCCACATCATCTTACCTATTTTTCTCCTCCGCCGCCACTTTCTAGAACGCACTTGCAAGTTGCAACACTTATGATGTTGTAAGTGTCCATGGGCAACAGAAGTTGCTTTCCATATTCAGGATTCAGGTTTTTTTATACATAAAATACCTGTATAAAATAGGTATTTCATAATTATTACAATCTAGCCTAACTAAGAAAGTAATTTTAAGTTAACTTAATCTGCTAAGTAGAGTTAATTCTGTATTATTCAAGGATTCAGCTTGCTTGGTTGCCCTGACCCTCTAATTTTATAAAAACTAGATGACGCCCGCAACTCCGTTGCGCCAAAATTCATTTATCGCGGCGGAACCGTAAATTTTTCCGGGATAAAAAGTATCCTATGTCCTTTCCCGGGACTCAAAGTATCTCCATGCCAAATTTCAGCAAAATCGGTTCAGCGGTTTGCGCGTGAAGAGGTAACAGATAGACAGACAGATAGATAGACAGACAGACATACTTTCGCATTTATAATATTGGTGTGGATTCAAGGATCCCAAAACAAAGGCTTCCTAATATAATATTTTTGCACATTTTATGCTACTTTTCGAGGTATATCCCCTATGGTATGTCAATGCGATCGGATCATGTAGCTGTTGGACATTCGATATTGGCAAGTCAAATATTGTGAGACTATTCGTGGGGCTAATTTTAGCCCACCGTGGTCTAGTGGTATAGAGCGCGGTTCTTGGCTCGGAGGTCGTGGGTTCGATTCCCGCGTTGGAAACAAGTTATTTCCAAGTTTGGTTAGGACAATGCAGGCTGATCACCTGATGGATCATCACCATGGATCATCTTACTTATCTGACAAGTAAGATGATCCATGCGTCGGATGGGCATGTAAAAAGTCGGTCCTGCGCCTGATCTCTCGCCAGTCGTGTCGGTCTGCCGTCCCACTGGGTTATGAGAGTAAAAGGAATAGAGAGTGCTCTTGTGTACTGCGCACACACTTGGGCACTATAAAATTTCTCCTGCGTAGCTAGCCTGGTTCGCGGGCCGCGAATTGCCGACCGCTGTCCTACATGGTGCCTACCACCGGTTCGGGAACCAACCCGTCGAGAAGAACCGGCGTAAGAAACTCGCACGGATCACGGAGCCCATTTTTTTATCTTTTGTGCTATTAAGTATATTTGGTTATTGCTTATTAAAATAATTGTGTTCGTAGTTTGTCTTAGTTAGGTATTTGAAGCTAAAATGTATTTATTTTATTTTTATTTTACAATTTATTGCACACAAAACCATTAAAAATAACATAATATTAGAAGAAAGATGACACAACAGGAACTGCTTATTTCTAAAGAAATCTCTTCCAGCAGCCCTAGGAAGAGAAATTTGATCATAAACAACAGATAGGGCGTGCACAAACAGTAATTAATATTTATGAATAATTTAAATTACAAAATTAAATAAAATAATTATAATATACATAATATTATACTACAATACTTAGATACTAATAATACTATACTATAATTTATTACATACTATATCTATAATATTATATAATATTATATATACCGATTATAAATATTTAAACATTATATTGATACATACTATATGTTACATATTTAACTGGATTCAGTATTGAGGTAGTGTTCCTTCACGCGTCTTTTAAAGACAGTGATTGTGGGACTATCACGAATGGTATGGGGAAGGGAATTCCATAATCTAACTGCATGAACGGTAAAGGAGTAGGAGAAGAAGTTGGAGCGATGGGACGGGAGGGAAAGATTTGTTCTCACATTAGACCTACAGGGGATGTCTATGTATGTACCATATTTTTGTTTCCTGGGTACTATTATAATATTATGTATATCTAATATTTAAATGTTATATTTTTAGCTTTATATAACTAGTACAAACTACGAACACAATTATTTTAATAAGCAATAAACCAATAACCAAATACCTATTAGCACAAAAGATAAAAAAGTTTGCGCCATTAGCGAAAACGGTTTTATTTTAATATTGGAACGTGATCATGCATCTCTATAGTTTGCCCCATCATGGGGTCTCCCGCTTGGGTAGGGGCCAGGGGGTGTAGATGGGTTTTTGTCCCGGCACTCGAAAGGTTATTTGATTCTACAAATTCCCCCATTGATCGAGATTGTGTTAATGGTTATAATATTGTATTACAATAATTATATTTCTACCTTATTTCTACATAATATTGTTAAGTACGTTTCACGCCCTCAATAATTCCGCTGCGCCAAAATTCGTTCATATCGCGGCAACCGTACATTTTTCAACAAGACATGTCCTATGTCCTTTCCGGGACTCACAGTACCTCCTGGACACCAAACAGCAAAATCGTTTAGCGGGTTGGGCGTGACGAAGTAATAGACAGACAGGCACACTTTGGCATTTATAATATACATAATGGATCGTTTGGCAGATGCAGAAGCTAATTCATTGAAAGCGAAAAATAACTATAAAAATAAGTTTACACAGTCATTTGATTAGCCATTTTGCTCATAAATTCAAATAAAACCATTTTATTCCAAGGAGACCCCTAAAACCCACGCTCATGAACAATTTCATTGATCGAGTGAAATCATTCCTCATAGGCGACAAGATCGTGGAAAACTTTATTCCACTACACATAATATGTGACAATATAAATAGTAAACAGTAGATTGACTAAGTAATTACTACAGCTATGTGCTCAACCCATTTTATTTGACGCAGTATCTCGAATCTCAAGTCTCAGACTAGATTTATATTATACGTCATACGTGCGACTGCGACTGCGCGTACCAGCGCGGCGCGGCGGTTTGGTCGCTACACCGCGAGATAACAAGACGTATTATAACGATAGCAGCGCGGCGCTACCGCCTGGCGCCTACTATATATACCTAGTATCTGGCCCAGCCCAGTACGATACTAGAAATAACTTTAACAAATAGAAATAACGTAGATAAAATCTGCCTTCCTCATCGTAAAAAACAGGTATAATCTGCCTTTGAATCAATTTCTCAGATAGTCATGGATAGCTTTAATCTGCATTAATTTAATCTACTGTATAACATTTATATTATGACTCTTATGTCTCCCGCGAGACGAGAGAGTTTTTTCACTTTCGTCAAATTTGTCTTCGGGGAAATGACGTCACCTACATCTCACTCCAGAGATATAATAGCTACACATATTACATTCTCTTTCAACTTTATTGCTACATATTTTGTTGAAAAAAAATCCTTGACCGTTGGATACATTTTTATACCGTTTGTTTTCAAAATCAATATTTCATCTATTACTAATATTATAAATGCGAAAGTATCTCGGTCTGTCTGTCTGTCTATCTGTCTGTCTCGCTTTCACGCCAAAACTACTGAGCCGATTGTAATGAAATTTTGTACACAGAAAGTGTAGAGCCTGAGAAAGGACATAGGCTACTTTTTAATAAAAATAATGGTTGTAAGTAGGTGTTTAAATGCGTAATGTTATTAAAATTAAGATAGTTCTAATAATTCATAATAGATGGCGCTGAACGTCACCAAGTTCGCACTAGCGGGAGTAAGAATTCGTTTCTATAAGAGGTGGTTATAGTTGCGTGTGTACGGTAAATTATACGGCTATTGCTGAACCAAAGATTTCCTTTGGTAGAATTGGTCCTTATGGCCCAAGGATGGATTTAAGATGTGGAGCCACCGCGATTTTTGATGTTAGTTTTTTCAAATTTTAGCAGCTTTTGCTCTGGAGGAAAATAGAGTCTCAATCTGTATAGAGGCATTAATTATGGTACTATTCCAAGTTCGGCACCATATTCGGATGACTTAAGAATGCTAAATTCATTTTAGGACTCATATTTGCAATATTATAAAGATGGTAAACAACGTAAAAAGAAGAAGAAGAAGAAGCATTATTTAAACGCGCTAATCTTAGTATGAGTCAGTAATTACTGGTCCGATTTTAAAAATTCTTTCAGTGTTAGATAGCCCATTTATCAAGGAAGGTTGCCGGCTATATTTTATTAAAATATATATAGTAGACTACGTGAGACATGGGTTATTAATTTGTAAAAAATATACGGTTTCCGTGAAATTCCAGATTTTTAATTTAATTTTATTTTTACTATAATATTATATTATCTAAAAATTATTCCAGAACTGGCATTTAAACATTCGATTCAATCGAAAATGATACCAAGCTCGACTTTATACCTAAATCCTACGCTACCTCAGACTTTGTTGAAGCTAAATACCCCCCCTCCCCCACCTGCATAAAATATTCAGGTGACTCCACATCGTAAACCCATTTTAGGGATATAAAGATCAATCCTGCCAAAGGAAATCTTTGGTTCAGCAAAAGCCGTATTCCTCGTTTTTTTGTCGTGTACGCAGTACGCACACGACTATTAGGATTTATACAAATATAAAGAAACAAAAACATGGGTTTTTCTTTTCAAGAACTTTCAAGAAGTATTGTGAAGTGTTGAAATTAGACACCAGTTTTTAACCCCCATTCCCCAACGTAAAAAGAGGGATGTTAATTGTTATAAGTATGACGTGTCTGTCTGTCTGTAAAATTGAAGTTTGAAGTGTCTTTGCGTACCACGGAAGCAACTCTGTCGTAGAAATGTTGCAGTAATGTAGCCTACATGGAAACTGGAACCACCGCGCCGCGCGCTATAAGCTGAAGTCCACGCGGACGAAGTCGCGGGCAACAGCTAGTATTACATAAAGGCGCTAGTAATATATAAGTCTATGCATAAAGGATTATTAGAATTCAGAACTTATCACAAAACATTACTCAACAATACAAACATTTTTGAAAAGATTAACTTATTCTGTATCCACCACACATTTATTATATTGTTATCGAAATTTATTACTCGCTACATACAATATGTATTACACGGACAGACCAGATAAAGTCACGGACGATTCACGATTCACGATAGTGGAGACAATACTTGGTTTGGAGAGAAGCCGGTAGAAGATTTGGGAAACTATAGAAAAGGTATCGAAATAGTGTAGATAGACAAAAGACAAAACACTAATGTAAAGTACTTGTTGATCTTAAAATCTAGTTGTACCTATCTTTTAATAATAGTATTTTAAAAAGATAAAACCAACTTCAAATTGTACGTAATTAAGATAATCCCTATCTCAAAAACCACTGAACCGATTTTGATGAAACTTGCAGTATTCCCTAGGTTGAACATTATCAGGTGCAATAAAAAAAGAATCACAAAAATCGGACTTGTAGTTTCGGAGTTATGCGTGCACAAACATAAAAACATACATACATACAATCATACACTTTTAAAAATTTTCACATTTGTTCAGACGCTGCACGCTGATATAGTAGACTAACATATTATACGAAAACTATGCAGTTCTGGAAATATGACATACATACGCGTCGAATTGATAACCTCCTTTTTTGAAGTCGGTTAAAAAGGCGCAATAATATTCCAATAATTAGGACAATAAAGTTATAATTACGATGTTTTAGTTTAACGAGAAAAATAAAATATGGCGTTTATTTTGAAACTATTAAAAAAATTAGCAAAAAAACTATTTATATGAAAAAATCGATTATTTTCTTAAGAAAAATCGATTATTCATTATTCGATTTTTTTATACTCAAAGAAAATCGATTATTTAAAAATCGATTTTTTTCGCTGCAAAGTCACATCCCTGACTTGTCTCGTGAGTACAAGTTTGACTAATATTTTGGTAACATTTCGATCAGACATAGAGAACATTATACTATAACAAACTAATGGAAACGCATTACCATTAAAAGTCAGACCCTACCTTTATACAAACATCGACGCGAGGGAAATTTAGTTTGCGAATGTCATCAGACTTCCGATGCAGGTAACAGGTAGGATGAATATTGTTACCTCGCAATAAGTACCAAACTACCTCGCCACGATCCAATAATGCAGGGACATAGTGTTGGAAACACTTTGAATTTCGAACATAACAGTACTGATAGGTTGGATTAAATTGATTGAAAAATAACTCAACGTAAGCCTTTCAAAAACTCCGTGTTAGTTGTCATACTTACACATTTTCAAATCTTTGTCTCTCTGGCTAAGCCTGACCAACACTTTAGACCCCATAGCATGCAATTTAAATAATATACAAACATACATACACCAAAATCCATTTAAATATATACAAACTTATCCGTTGAAATACTAATGTAATAAGCGTTGCTTGGCTTTTCATTTTACCCCAATCTCGACTCTACACCATACGCTCGACTGTTTCCTCAAGACTCTCCTAAATATAGTAAGGGCCTGTTTCACCACTTCCTGATAAGTACCGAATAGGCTATCCACCACTTAACTTGACAGTTAAAGTATGGAGAATCTGTCAAAAAGTTGTGAATAGCCTATTCGCCACTATATCAGACAGTGGTGAAACAGGCCCTTAATATTGTTAAATATATACTATATTTTGAAATATTATATTATTTTTATTTTAATAAGTCTCTCCAATATAATACAGCTGAACCAGTACAGCTTAAAGGCTTAAAGTATAAGTTAACCGTGAAATAAGTTAAATTTATATAATATTTTATCCTCGGAAGAGTGAAAATGTGCTATGAAAATATGGCCGGCTGGTGTATATTTTTTCTTTTGTTGTCACGTATCCCGCGGTTATCTTGAGAAAATCCTTTCAAGACAACAGTTTTATATTATTTTTCCTCTTAGAACAGTCACACGCAAAAGTCGTTTCAAGTATTTTAAAACATTGTTCCAAAAATGATTGTTCTAAAACTGTGGTCTAATGTTATATAACGGTTTAAAAAAATAAGTGAATAAATGCAATATCTCCATAATGACGTTATACTTAGGTATATTATATTTATATCTATTTAAATAAATTAGGATGAGTATTTAGAAAACTGCTTGCAAAATGCAAAATATTGAAAATTGTTAGGTTTTAGTAGAGAAATATGTTTTAATAGAGAAAAACCGAGCATTTTTTGAAAAATACCAAAATCTAAAAAATGCTCCGGCCAAAACTCTCCGAGATACTAGGTCAACTTAATTAATGAAGATAATTTTGCTAAGTTTTTCATTCTATTGTGACAAATCTTAATTTAAAAAAAATTATAGTCTAGATTCCAGCTTAACTAGATTTCCATTAAAGTCTGTGTTTAATCCTGTCTAGCATATTCAATTATTTCCTTTGTGCAGCGACCTATGGGTTCAACTTCATTGATTAAGCGCAGAATATGTTCGCTCCGCCGCCTCGCTTTGTGGAACTTGGCCGTAGTCTTTGTACTTTTATTGGTAATATATGGGCTTGGAATAGAGCCTTTATGCTACAGTTTTTATGTCTATGTAGTTAGTAAAAAAGGATTAATAATATATCTATTATCTACACTAACATTATAAATGCGAATGTGTATCTGACAGTCTGTCTGTTATCTCTTCACGCCCAAACCGCTGAATCGATTTTGCTAACATTTGGTATGGACTGTAAAAGACAAAAGATCTCAAAAATTTTTTTTCATCCACATATTTTGTGTAAACTATTATATTATTATATCGAAATCTCAATAATATTACCACCTAAAGTGTTTTCTCCTCGACTTCTCAAAAATTAGATATTAAATTTACTTACAACATTGTGTTACAAATTACAATCCAAACATTCTAATTTCCAAAATAAATATTCATAATTTTATAACTCTCAAGGACCTTTTATGATTACCTAACTTAAGTTTTGTTTAGACTTAAGATTATAACATAAACTCCAGACAATTTCTATCAAACCATTTATTTAATTAATGTTAATTAATCATAAACTGCCGCACTCAGTGATATTTAATGATGATTAAACTTCAATTTAAATAAGAGTATGACATCATGTACAATGCTTATGTCAAAATCTTCATATCCACAACTTATTTGACAGATTCTCCATACTCTATCTGTCAAGTTAAGTGATGGATAGCCTATCCGGCACTTATTAGGAAGTGGTGAAACAGGCCCTGAGTGTGACAGTTAATATGAATACTTTATATTATTTTAAAGCTTGTCGTCCCGACTGTACTAAACTCAGATGAAGGAGGTAATGCTGAGCTGGTAATGAGAAGGTTTTAGAGCGGAACTTCCGAGCTGGCACACTTTGTCTCCCGCTATTTAGCTAGCTTAATAGCAGCTTGATTAGCAGGTCACAGCTTGTCACAGTATAATACAGTAAACCAGCTTGCTATCACAGCATAAATATTAAACAGTAGACCATCTTCATATAAAACACTGTTTCACATTAATAGTTTTAAGTTTGAATATACTTTTCTATACAAGCTGTTGAGATGTCGAAAAAATAATTAAGCTGTCTAAACGCAAACATAATAGTGATTTCAGAAAGTATAAGACAGCGATACTTTTATCATTCTTGCGCGAGAAAAAAAGCGACGAGACAATAATTAATAAAAATATGTACCTATAGTAGATAATATAGGTCGATGGACGAATCTCTATCTGTTATTTTCACGGAGTAAAAACAAAGTTTTGTTTCCGTGGTTAATATTGAATGATTTTTAAGAAACTTGTTACCTTGCATGTCCATTGTCCATTGACAATATCATTACTACTAATTCCAATTTCCCGTTGAAATAACTCCGCGCACATGAAGTAGGCAATTTATATTCAGTAGCCAACCTTATAACTTCATACTTGCTGGACGTTTTCATATAAATGTATGAAATGCGATTTTATACGGACATGTCATTTAAAAACATTATTTTTATAACAACTTTGGTGTACGTTGGAATCGAATCGAAATCGAAGAAAAGTTTAAAATATTATATTTGTTTGTAAATTGGCTACTGTTTTTGTATAAATTTACTTTCTGACTAATAAAAATTATTATATTATTATAGCGCATCTTTCTGTATAAATAAAAATTAATTTAAAATTTTGCTTGGCTCGCTAAACTCGAGAACGGCGGAACCGATTTGGTTAGTCATGGAATATTCGTGGAAGTCCAGGGGGGTGAGCCAAAATGTTTTCGTTTTCGCTTCGTTATAGAATCGCCGATGAAAATGTATGGAATTGACATAAGCGTTCGTTAATATGACGTTGACGTTCGACTCGTCTTATGTCAATTCCATACATTTTGATCGGCGATTCTATAACGAAGCGAAAACGAAAAAGATTCGGCTATAGGCCCAGGGGGGTGTGCCAAAATGTTTTCGTTTTCGCTTCGTTATAGAATCGCCGATCAAAATGTATGGAATTGACATAAGACGAGTCGAACGTCAACGTCATATTAACGAACGCTTATGTCAATTCCATACATTTTCATCGGCGATTCTATAACGAAGCGAAAACGAAAACATTTTGGCTCACCCCCCAGGGAAGTTTATATCAGGAGAGAAGTGATACAAAGTTGACCGAGTCTTCTAGTAAATAAATAACTATAGAAAGTAGCTGTGTCTTCGTCTTACACATTGGATACCTCGCGCGATAGACAGAGTCAACGAATAACGATGTACATTGTACCTATATGTATATTTATTATTTAAACGAACGAACGAACATAATGAGTAAGATAATAATGTATCTGTTATAACTCCCAAGTGGACCACACAAAATCAAAACCCATAGAAAATTAAATGTCAAAATAGTTTCGTCCAATAAATAACGGGTAGCGAAATTCAAAGTGTCAAAAACACAATACTTTTTATGACCATATGCATTTATCAACTATTGTATGGGGTGTTTAAATTTTTAACTGTGAGTAAGACATTTGCGGACCACCCCCAGTATTTGGGTTTTTTATTGCGACCCCCGTAGTGAGGACCCCTAAATTTGATAACTTCATTGTCAGGAACGGTGCTATGTAAAAGATAAGCAACTTTTGCAATGCAACCTATTCATAATAACATTATAATCCGAAAGTGTGTCTGTCTTTCTGTTACCGGCCAAACCGCTGAACCGATTTTGTTGAGTCCTGAGAAAAATGTACGGTTCCCGCACGATAA
This sequence comes from Plebejus argus, assembly GCA_905404155.3. Taxonomy (NCBI): domain Eukaryota; kingdom Metazoa; phylum Arthropoda; class Insecta; order Lepidoptera; family Lycaenidae; genus Plebejus; species Plebejus argus. The sequence continues at coordinate 12,524,550 of FR989935.1, forward strand.
CCGAATTTTGGCGCAATGGAGCTGCTGTAGACGTCATATGACTACATATGTAGTAAAAATATTTTTCACATTGACAAGATAAGCGTTATGGTGCTCCCACACCGCCGTTAGAAAATGTTTGTAAACATTTTCTAACATAAAATCACTTACTAACAAATGTTGTCAATTGTTAAATTTTGTTAGGAACTGTTACATGTCATAAGTGCCCCTACACTAATAGTAAAATTTTTAATAATGTTTACTAACATTTTATAACATCTAAATCTGGTATTGGCTCACCGCATACCCCGTCGTCCTTTATAAAAGGTTTACAAACAAAAGTTAACACAATATGTTTTATTTTATATAAGCTTTGAATAGTTATACAGTGTTGTGTTCCTGTCACACAAGTGACATTTGTAATTGGATTGAAGAAGACAAAACACTGTATAACTATTCAAAGCTTATACAGCGTTTATTAGTAAGGGCCTAAGTAACTGCGGTGTGGGAGCATAATATTATTACGTTTGTTTTATGCGTTGCGTAGCCGCGTAGCACCGCGTAGCACGTCTACAACGATTAAGACAAGTTGACAAGACGTAATTAATACACGGGTAAAACAAAATCGAAGTTACTTTAGTTAGAGTATGTATGCGTCTCGTATATAATAGAAAGTTTACAATAATTATAGAGTTTAAATTAATTTTATTTGCGTTTTACTTTTTATTTGTGTATTACTTTGTGCGTTTAAACTCTATAATTAATTAATTATACCCTCTTACTAATAAAAACTTCTTAAACATGCGTTCAACGTGTGAATAGTTAAACAGGAGTTTTTAAGTTACACGCACGTTACACAGAGTCTATACATGGTCTATACAGAGAAATTTGTATGGAAATGACAGCATCGTTATACAGGCCTGATGTCAAAAAATTATTATTACTTAGTAGAAAAAATCATAAGCACCCTCTTACATACACGCTGTGTAACTTTTTATTAGTAAGAGTTAAAATGCACAAAGTGTATTTTTACAGAAGGTTCTAATAATATGTCATGAAATAAAATACAGTTAAATTTTCTAAAAATTTGACTAATCAATTAATCATACCACATTGAATATTATAGAAGGATGTTATAATGTCGAAAGTTCGTTATTGTACCATCACTTCTTTACGCAAAATAATATATGACTAAATGAAGTATGGTTGCTGATAGTCATTTTGGACTTGGACATAAGTTTTAAATCTGTATTTTAAATTGTATGTAAGATCATTCTTACAAGCGTATTTTGGTTCCATCTCCCATGCACCGTCCCGTATGCACATATGCAGGTCCATGCACTGCCGGGACTCCCCGGGGCCTCATTTTCCTAACCCAATGCCCTTACACTATTACTCACAAAATGTACAGAGATGATGCAGCAAATGCTTATCAAAATTCACTATACTAGAGGTTTTTGCCTGTCAAATATAGCTATATAATAATATACAAGCGCTACATGAAGGAATGTGGACTCGGGTTGCGTCTACTATTGAATAAGTTATCAATTTTTTAACGTAAATAAGTATGTATTTCTGATTTACTTAATTCTAATTCAAAAATGTGTGCGATTTGGAAAAGGGAACATGCGCGTTTTATGCGCGCGGATTCAGCTCGCGTGTTTTCCCAAATACGCTACAGCAGAAAACACAAATCGAGCGTCAACAACTTTGACCATGTAATTATTATAAAATCAGTTTAATTTATATTTCATAATGTTAATATTATTACTATTTACTACCTTATCAAAATAAAAATATTATGATTATGTTGTATCATCTCTCTATCTATCTTATCAAACGCAGCCCCTTCAAACGCGTTAATCTTTTGTCACTCCGTCCCCGGTGGCGGGTTCGATTCCCGAGCATATTTCAAGTGCAGGATTACGATGTAGTGCGAATGTTTGTCTCTGGCAGCTATGCCCTCTATAATCTATGAACTTTAATTTTAAGCCCTCTCTAGTCTATGAATTTTAACGTCACGAAAATGCGGCGCAGATGTTTAGCTTAAGCCTTAAGCTATTGCAGTTTGTCAAATTTGTATTTTGGGGGCAGTTTAAACTATTAATAGAATTGAAGATTTTAGGCTTAAGATTGTGAAAAAATATGCATTTGATATAAAAATTTGTTTGTCCCGGGGTAAAACTACTTAAGGCTATAAATTTTTACTGTCAGTAGTTTAGTTTGTACGAAGTAAAAACACCTAAACGTAGACTTGAATGAAACGAATAGAATGAGTTTGATTAATCGTAGGATTCGCATAAAATAATGCATTCTTTCGCATTAAGTATCCTCTATTTTTTATCTATTTTCATAAAGGCCTTAAATTTACGGGGCCCTGCAGGGCTAAAATGGTCACATTTAGCAATTCCTCTCAATCAATTCAGCAAATGAATTGTCATAACTGTCAAACTGACATATTATGTCAAATCAGTACAAAAATACAGAAATGAATTGCAAGCAGAGTTGCATTTTGTGATTTAAAAAAAATAAATCATAATATAATTCGTATCATGATTCAACAAAGCGACCATTTTAGCCCCGCTGGGCTCAAGCCGAAAAAGCCATAATGCCCTGGCTCCCAAGTCCCAGTAGATACTAAAGAACTACTAAGAAAATTAATTTATCATTGTGTTAAACAGTTAACAGACAGACATCATAACATAATACAATAAATTAATCAAATCAATGATTGTGATGCGTCCAATTTAATTCCAATATGGTGGCGCGAAGTAATTACACGGTATTGGGCGATATTGGTTTATGAAGTGTTGACTCACACTTGTTATTAACAGTGATGTACCATATTAAGGACATCGCACATACGTCTGAGCCTGAGAGCCTAACTGCCTCACTCGGAGACGAATATCATTTTTTTTAATTGTTATTAAATGAAGATTTCGACACTAAGCTGTCAATGTCAAACTCTTTATTAAATTGAATCTTAATCATTGTTAAATGTCTCTGAGTGCGGCCGCAATATTTATTATAAGACCAGTAGGCATCCCTATTTTGCTACTCTATCAAATGTAGCGTTCCTTGTTTTTTTGCACTCCGTTCTCTATCAAACTAAGTATACAATTATATCTAATCAAAGTCTTTCGTGCGCTATTTATTCAGATAGGACGTCGTGTTGTTGATCTTATCTAAATATAGTTCATGCCTTTTTGTTGAAACTACAATCATCATTAACATAGGTAACAGAAGTTAAGTATGAAGCTTTAGCAACTATTTGAAAGTAGTAGTCTGTAGTAATACTCTATCTGTAGGAGATTTTTTTTCGAAATTCAATGGACCCAATTATATTTTATGGGTTCGTATGATTGCGATGTCCTTGACATGATACTTCAAAGCTCTACATTATGAATTTGTGGTTGGACTGCTGGTACAATCAGACCAACGAATCAGACAATATGTGAATAAGGGATATTATAAAAGTGTGTGTCTGGCTGTGTGTTACATCTTAAATGAACTGGTTTTAATGTTATCTGTTTAAAAAGTGTCTGTCCTGCGCGAAGGATCTAGGAAGTCACGACTCACGAGTAACATCTTAAATATTATTTACGTAAATTATTCTGAGTCTGCATAATATTATAATACTCAATGAAAGCTTCAAACTTTACCAGTGACTTAAACTTTACGACCGTTTAAACTTTTAAACAGAGCTTCGAGGCTAAGCCAAGTTAAGCTCATACGAATACGTCACATAAAATTAACTTTAATAGAAAACTCTTTTCAAACATACACGTCTTATTAATTTATTGAATAGAATTTAAACTACCATACTGATATTTTATTCCATTTTTAAACCAATTGCCGCTGTCTCATCAATTTTACTTAAACGTATAAAAATCACATGTCTCTTTCTATTGCTACCAATTTAATAGGTGTAAAAGAGATAGAGCTATCGATGATTGCGTCAATAGTGTTGGGCTCTCACGACTATCGATGTTGTCGGAAATGTTTCCGGGCTGATACAGTTAGGCAGAATTTATGTGTTGACATGACACTGGTGTATTTGGGTTCTAAGAAATGATTGTAGTAATAATAATTATTCTATAAACAAACATAAAAGCGAATAGCCGATTTCCTTACTTGTTTATTAGGGAAGGTTTATCGATAAAATACGTGGAAAAATAATTAATTATTATTAAGAAGTTTAATGATTAGGATTTAATTTAATTATTTTATTCCATTATGAAAATTTTCATAAGAAATGCACTTCTGAATACAAACAACTTTCCAAATAAAAAAAAACTAATGCAATTTAGTGTGAAGTTGCTACATTAGAGAAAGAGATTTTGCAGAATAACTACAAAATCCCGAAACCTATTTAAATATTCAGCCTGTATACTAAGAGAAAAATAATAACATTATGAACAAAAAGCTCTTAAAAATCCAGCTATTTCATTAGTAACAAACTTTGTAGAAGCCAGTATTTACTACGCACCAAGCGCATCATACAATAAAACAATTCATATCACATAATCATACGAGGAAACATACAATTTTCAAATAACCCTCAAATATAGGTTTAGTCCAAAATGTCTAACATTATGTGACATAATAATACCGCGCTGCAGACAGCGGTATCAGTAAATTTAGCATAATCCGACTATTTGTCGGAGATAGCGCAGCCCCTCATATTTCCTATATTATGGGGGAAATTTCAATTTTATCATGACATTGCGAATATAGAGCGCGGTGTGATAACAAAACAACCACTTCACGACACGACTACGAGGCGACTTATCGATTTCAGCGCCTTTTCATTAAGGTGACGCCATGTTAAAGTAAAAAACCGTGTTGGATGTGTTTTAGATTGCTTGTTTTCTATGCGAGGATGGCCCGGCCTCTCATAGAAAACAAGCAATGGAACAGCAAAAAATGGAAAGGGCGTAGCGACTAAATGGTTTTTGTCGCGTAATTTAAAAACCATAAATACATCTCATATTATAAGCTATGGGCAGATTAAAGTGTATACTAGAACCAATTTATGTACACATTTTGGAAGCTTATATCACTCTCCTCTGTTGGCAAAATAGGAATCCCTTTTTTTACAGAGGTCTTTTTGATTGATTATTCTCTGATGTAAAAGTTGACCAATCGTGTTATGCTATGGGTAATTCAAAGACAAAGACATGATGAATACTGACAGTGAACTTTAATTTCTTAGCCTAAAGTCATTGTTGAGAAAAATGTACATCGCTACAGCCAAATTCAAAAAAAATTCAAAAGGCGTCACCTTAAAATCTTAACCTTAAGATTGTAATTCCGAACTTTTACTTAGTGTAAGAAACCTTTACTTATGTGTTTAATCATAATAACTAAATAATATAGTTCTTTTCATTACCAAACTTAAAACTTTTCGTTATTTGTTTAGGTACTTTTTAAGGACTATGTTGAAACTTAATATTGTGTAAGTCGTACAAGACAATCAAAAAGATAAACCACATCCCTAATAAATAATAGTACTTTTTGGACCACAGCTCAGTAACAAATAAATATCACAAATACTAATAAAATATCGATTTCTTATGGCTAATCGTGTCGGAGTTCGGACATTGTAAAACATCTCACAATCACGTCGTTTTATTCCAACTGTTATCACTTTAGTCAATATTGAGATAGTTATTTGATAAAGGCTGGACCTAATGTTATAATTATTACAGTCGTAAAATAAGAACCTAATGCGTTTCCCTCTCACAACAATAGAAACAAAGATATAAGATCTTTGAGTACGCCTCTGTATCACAATAAAATATTGTTTTTATTTAAATAACATTTCTAACTAAACATTTCTGTATTATATTAAAATGCCACATCAAATAACATAAAACCCATTATCATCTAGAATCTATAGTGATGTTGCTCGTGGCTTCATTGTCATCTTTCTTTTTCTACATCTTTCTGCAATCAGTAAGATAGCCTTTTTAGTGGCTTGCCCAATGCCCACCCTATATTTCAACAAAATTAGTTCAGTAGGTACTTTATATAGGCTAGTGTAATGCAATTTATGTACGCTAATAAATAAGTAAATAATACATGGATCAATGGAAAAGTCAGTTTGTTTATAAACTGACTTGTATACAGGATGTAACAAAACTGAGTGATATTACATACTAAGTTTATTTTCTCGTACTAACGTACAATTTATGGTTGTAACTTGTCCCTATTTTCCTGACAACAGGAAATCAAGGACAGTATCTAAACTGTGACAGATGAGGAAAACTTTTTCTTTATACTCTCTACAAGTTGAAAGAACATTGAAAAACTTCAACCCATACCAATTTTATAAATGCGAAAGTGTGTCTGTCTGTCTGTCTGTTCGTCTATCTGTTACCTCTTCACGCTCAAACCCCTGAATCGATTTGGTTGAAATTTGGTATGGCGATACTTTGAGACCCGGCCAAGGACATATTAGGTTCCCGCGTGATAAAAACTATATGACGCCCGCAACTCCGTTGCGCTAAAATTCGATGATCGCGCAGGAACCGTACATTTTTTCGGGATAAAAAGTATCCTACGTCCTTTCCCGAGACTCAAAGTATCACAGTTCAGCCGTTTGGGCGTGAAAAGGTAACAGACAGACTGACAGACAGATTGATAGACAGATAGACAGACAGACAGACACACTTTCGTATTTATAATATTAGTATGAAAGTATAATGAATTAAAGACTCTGCACACAGTTTAAAAAGGTAGACTTAATAAATTAAACCAATATCTACTAGCCAATCAGATGATGAAAAATTTCAACTGACACATTGATGTGGATAAACTTTATAACCTAAAGGACAGGAATCAGGATAGTTTTAATTTTGACTGTAGTAAAATTAATGGTTACCACGAGATCAAATGATAGGAGACAACGAATTACCGGCAATTTTTTGGTAAAAAAAACAAGTAGTTACCGGTTTCTGAAAAGAAAATGCTTAAATATTTTGAGGTCTTTTCATACGCAGCTATAAGCCCACCTAATGTCTTGGAAACTTCCCTTATCCGAAGCCTTAATGAAATCTTTAACCTCATTCTGTTCGTTTACCCTCCCTTAACTCGATACATGAAATTAGATTGACCTGAAAACCTCGCCTTGAGCAAAATTCTCTTGGTGGAAATCTTGAGAAACTTTGGCTCTTTCAAAGTCTCCCGTGTAAAATCCATATTATTCTGGAAGTAAGTGAGCCGAGGATTATAAATAAAAGATAAGACCTCATTTCGATGACGTCATCAAAATTTCAATTGCCAAGGTGTGACCGAGTGCCAAAAGTGAACAAGAGCCGCAGTCATACACTTCCATAACGCGGTTGATAGAGGGGAAAACTGCCTCTCCTGCGTCGCGCCGGCGATCAACTCTCCCTCCACGTAAGTTATATTGTGCTCAGACAAGAGTTTAACATTTTTAACCAGTTTAAACTTGTCACTCCAAAAATCGCACTTACCACCAGGCAATTCATCTACCCATTCGCCTCGAACCTACAAAAACGCAATAAACAAACTAATATCATCTTTCAGTCCTCCATAAATATCCGGGGGCTGGAGGAAGCTACAAATCGCGTCGGAAACAGGAATGACTGCGTGGACACGTTTACACCCGCGGTGACGGACGGACGACCCTGCTGACAGTCGCGTAGGTCGCGCACACTTGCGACTGTCACGCGACTAAAAGTCGCAGATGTTAAAAGGCTATTAAGTATTCAGTTAATTCATTTTCAATTAAAAAATATGCTAAATTGCGTACTAAAATGAAAGGAAAGGAATCGTCTTATAAAAATGACCTTTGACGACTTATGTACCAAAAATAAAAACCAAATTCTGTCCCCTTAACTAATAAAGAAATTTAGGCAGCGACTATTCAAGGTAGAGTGATTTATTAATATTCATAGAACGAATATATATTATCAGCAATTGTCTTACTTTTGTAATTTACGTAATAAATTTATCTAAGCTATAATATAATATTCCTGTGTCTACTTTTAAGGTGAATAGACCAGTTCTAAATGCAATTTTTAACCGACTTCAAAAAAGGAGGTTATCAATTCGACGCGTATGTATGTAATATTTCCAGAACTGCCCAGTTTTTGTATAAGTAATTATGGTAATCTATAACAGCTTCTGAACAAAATTTAATGTGCCAAACAAAAGTGTATGTATGTTTGTATGTATGTTTTATGTTTGTGCACGCATATCTCCGGAACTACAAGTCCGATTTAAGTGATTCTTTTTCTATTGTACTAGGTATTGTTCAACTTAGGGTATAGTGCAAGTTTCATCAAAATTGGTTCAGTAGTTGGAGATAGGGAGTTTTAATTCTTAATTACGTACAATTTTGAAGTCGGTTTTATCTTTTTAAAATACAGTTTTATATATTATTGATACAAATGTTTCAGCAATGTTCAGTCTTTACTCCTGTCGCCCGTCTGCGCATGCAATATAATATTTAATCTGTATGTTAACCTATGTATTAATTAGGCTCATATTCAACGTTTATATCATGTTTAAATTGTTCATAAATATTTATTCCTGTTATAAAATTAGGTGGTGCTTTATTGATTTACTTCTAAATAACGCGTGTTTCGAATTTCGAAATTATTTAAAACACACACTTCTATGTTATTTTTATTGACTATGAATTATTATGGTATATATAAATATATATAAATATATATATATAAATTATATATAATATATATAAATTACTCTGTTAATAACAATCTGCGACCTGCAGTAAGATATTTATAGAGTAAAAAGTGGATTCCGAGATAATATTATCATATCATCTCATAGCTAGGTACTTTTTTTATTACATGGGGAAATGCTTTACAATGCTTTACGCATCCCCGGCAGATTGAGGACATCGGCCGGGGTATGTGGGACTCTCCGAGGAACTACCCAGTACCTACTATAACCTCATGGTGCTCCACTCCCCGCTTAGGCAAAGTTACGGGCACGATCAACCCACCGCAACTTTACCAATAGCTATATAGGTACTTACCTGGCTATGAGAAAGCGATTTACACGTTGAGACCTAATTTCATTGGATACGAGATGTCGCCCGCATCTCCGTTGCGCCAAAATTCGTTTATCGCGCGACAACCGTACTTTTTTCGGGATAAAAAGTATCCTATGTCCTTTCCTGAGACTGAAGGTCTCCATGTCAAACATCAAGAGCGTAGAGGCGGTTTGGGCGTGAAGAGGTGAACAGACAGACAGTATGACAGGTTTAGTATGGATGTTATGGGTTATGCGTCCTTACTCCTTATACGATTTTATGTCGCTCATATTCAGTGCTGCTTGTTCCAACATTCTTGATTCTATGTCCGACTAGCGATGGACTGAAGCGTGCTTTATTTCTCCAAAAAATGAAAAAGCACCACACTAAAATAGCCCGTCAGTCAGTCGTGTCAGTCAGCAGCGTCGGACATCACTCGACGAGGTGTTTAGCGACTGATCACACACAGACACAAAAAATTAAAAAAGACCAGAAAATGTCGTGTCGAAATTCCACAATGATTTCAAAACTCAGAATAAGCTACAAGTAAATGTTAGCTAGTAGATTTGCAAGCGGATCGACTGCGTCACGTTCATAGTTCATACATCTAATAATAATCGTTACAAATAGGACATATTACTGAAATGTTTTCACACTAGAGGCAGCACCAGCATAGACAGCGAACAAAACGTTTTGTTCGACTGACAACGTTCCTGTCATTTGTCAATATTCTGAAATACAGTGCAAGACGTCAGTTTATTTACTGTATTCGCTAGAAGTGCTCTCTGCTCCGACCTTTGCGTAAAATTCAATATTCGTTCTCCGTTCGTCGCGACTCGCGATCAGTCTGCTTTTCATTTAGTGACCACTGCACTGCGACCATGTCCACAAATTTGCCAGTGTGACAAGGCTCTAATAGACAAAAAGATCTCATCAGTCATCACCGTAATTTCGAACCATCGTTTTTAGACCTAATCTTCAAAACCCAGTCTATCTTTCCCATTTCTTATCATTGCTTGATAAAGTCGCTGACGTCACGCAACCTTGGTGATCCCTCCACCATAACCACAATAATTTAAGACCTTTATTTGGCCTAACCTTCAGAACCCAGCCTATCTTTCCCATTTCTTATCATTGCCTGATAGTCGCTGACGTCACGTGGCCTTGGTGATCCCTCCACCATAAAGATGTCACAGCCGGGAGCCGCCATCTGCGAACTGAGTTATGAGCTCGATAAGGTTTTATTGTTTTACTGGTTCCCGTGGTACTGCGGACATATTGAAAGGAAAAGAGTAGTGGGGGAATATCGTGGTGGTAACAATTGTTTTAAAACCAGCGAAAACTTCCGGACTGCGGAAAAACTGCGGAAACTAGGAATGTGTTTTATTCCTATAAAACACATTCCTAGTTTCCACAGTTTTTTTGCCTGAATCTTTTCTAATCAGTTTGATTAACTTGCGTCAAAAATCAAAATTGGTTATTTACTTTAATTGGTAAATATTATCAATAATAATATTAATTGGTTAACACCATAGATATAAGAAACAAACGGTTTAAGATTTCTGTGGTTACTGGTTAATACCAAGTTACCAACCAACAACACATAATTGATGATAACTGATAAGTGAGCCTAGCAAAAATAACATTGTAGATTTGTTGGCGTCTCTACTAATTATCGAAAAATATCATTGCAATTTTGTAGATATGTAGCGGGCTAGCGGCTCTACCTGCAGATACAATTTAAATTGTCCGCGACGTTGGCACGTTGGCCCACCATGGTCCCTGACCAACATAAGCGATTACGAACGATACTATGATTGCTCATGATGGACGTCCATTGTGCATGATAAAGGCAGCTTCCCAATCATTTATTTTTCGAGATCCTACATCTAAAGTTAAAACTAAATAAAATATATTTGAAGTAAAATGATTTTACACAAACATTTGCTATGATATCACAATATAATGTCTTAAATCTTACCCCATTCTTATTTCTCAAGAGTCAAGACAACAATATATTTTTATGAAGGTAACATTTTATATGGAACCCAGCAAGAACAATGCACATGTTTTTAATACAACTTGGAAGTGGGAAGTGAAATGAAAAGGAAGCCCAAGAAAAAGTCCGTGACGAATAAAATATACAACGCTCTTCGCAATATTGCCGAGAGAACCATTTCGCCAGCTTAAAGCTAATTTATAAAAATAATAGCGGCTCTAATACAGACAACGAGAGAGGTAACAATATGCTAGGGGAGGAGGGCATACGAATTTCAAGAGGAGTGAATTAAAAAGGGTGTTACAGTGTTTTAAAGGAATCTTTTTATTAATGTCCTACGCATAAATGAAGCCGTGGTCGTGAACTTAAAAGACACGATTGACACATATTTATATTACTTTTGGGAAATTTTGACATTTCAGGTATTAATGTTACGAAGTTTATAATATTATTTTTGTACGAAATTGGTCGCAATAAGTCCAAGGACGTAGTAGAGAAGATGACAATGTTCCGCAAAGTCCTCGAAGTCAACAAAATTGCGTACGTTTCTCGAATGTTATCGCTAAATTCTTGTCAAACATATTCAAAATATCCACAAAATAATCACCAAAAACATTTTTGTTTGCCAAACTTTACAAAATCCGCCATTATTTAAATTTTAACTTATCATCCATCTGTACGTCCTCAATAAACAATACAAAACATTTATCTCTTCACACGAATGTTCAGTTCGATTTTTAAAACAAAACGCACGCAAATATATGCCACCCGTCGAGTCTTTGACATTACTAAATTCATCTACTACCTCCAAACGAATACCATCCATTTCACGTGGATATATAGCCTATAATTGTGTGTACACTTTTAATGATGAAGATCAGATACATGTAGAGGGGCCAAGACCGCATACATCAATTTCTTGTTCATAGAATACGATAAATTGGTTAAGATTAGAAGCCGGTTAAAATTACCATATTGAACATTCGTAGAATAATCCAACACGAAGATTTATAAGCGACAGCATGTATATTTCTACTCTATAAATCAATATCAGGTATAATATTAAGCAATGTAGATCTTCTAAGAAGTTCCCGTCTTATTTATACAAGATGTTGTTAGCGAGTAGCGAGTTAGGGACATAGCTCTTATTATAATAATTAACTAGCTATTGGACCAAGCTTTGCTCGGTATTCGATAAAACACGAATAAAATGACATAGTATAATAATATATCTATGGACGCTGGACATAGTAAGCTTATGTTGAAGTTGATTATCGATTATCGATAAAACACAAATAAAATGACATTTTCTAAAAATTATTCGCCCCCGAAACCTCCTATTTTCATGAAAATCGTTGGAGCCGAATGCCGATTCCGAGATTCCAATTAGAATTGCTCGTTTAAAAATCTAAGATATCTATGGAGCTTCACACCACGTCAGTCTGGTCCTGTGATAAGTACCTGAAAACGTGTGTTACAGGTACCAATGGAAATATATTTAACACTTTTATACAATCCGTCATGTATTTTTTTTCGTTACGGAATTTCTTGATTCAGTCACCGCGTTCAAAGCGGTAAAAGCTGATAAAAGCTATGCATATAGCTTAAAAGTTTAAAGGATATTTTTCTATTGTCCATATTGTCTATTATCTGAGCTTTTTATATAACTCTTAAGCCTATCATAAATATCCGAAATAAAATCAGAAGTGAAGAATTGCGAACATTAAAAGGAATTATGGAGTAATTAATGAAATGTTGCCCTCACAAAAGTTTTAAATCGTAATGGAAAAGGCGAAAATATTTTTCAAAACGGCCATCTAGGATTGTTGAGTTACGGCGGAGTTTCCCGCGCTTTCCTCGGAGATAAATTATGAGAACAGATGCACGTTTCATGATGTTTTTACAGAATTTTTATATTTAATGGCACTTTCTTTAATTTATGAAGATTTGTGAAGGTAAGAGACTCTCCCCTACAGCAACTGAACTGGCTCTTTTTGGTCCTTTTGTAAGCTTTTTTGTTAATAGCCAAAGAAATACAATAAAGAAATACATTAAAAATCATGGTCGTTTTAACATCATTATTATTTAGGTTTAATGTTAATGCAGCGTTAAATAATTGTTATCAAAATCATTCACAAAATATGGATATTGCCCACAACTTCGTTCACATAAAATGACGAACTTAAACTCACCAAAATGTTATACATTCCAATAAAATTGAAAGTAATGTTACGTCATATTATGTACGATTATGGAGTATGATTAAAAACTATATTATTATAACTATATAGATTAAAAACTATATATATAATTTTAAACTTCCAGCAATTTTTTATCACTGGGTGGGTAATATTTGCTGTCGTATATTACAAATAGTTATATCTTATATCTTACTTCGGGGGTTCTGACTTTCTGAGAGTAATGCCTGGGCGTGAGTGATCCATATGCTGAGCAGGGTCTAAAGACGTATGACGGTTTACAAATATACGGCTTTTATACTGATAATATAGGCTTACTTATCTTTTTGCTTAGCTCTTTCTTAGCATGTTTTTTATTGAAAAGTTCTTTTTTCCATTTTATAAGATTCAATTTATTAACTGGCAGATTAACAGAGTATCATGCGTAAAGTATTTAAATTAATGTACTTGGGTGTAAATTAAGTTCTGAAGTTTGAATGAAAAAGTACCTATAATATAAAGTGATAAAGGCTATGACAAAAGTTAGTAGATTATGATAAGTTAGAGTTTATCAAATGAGAAGAATATTATGTACATTGTGCAGCAAAAACCATACACTTTTAATTAAAATAATATACCTATAGTCGGTGTATTTTTCCCGTAGTCTCCCTATATCTATGCCAAATTTTATCAAAACCTGCCTAGACTTTCGAAGATTTTGCTGATTTTACTGAACTCAAGACCTGAATTGCCACAACTCTGTTGCTTACAAACTTTTCGTGTCGCATTAGATAACTCATAAATCACATTATTATGTCTGTACGGCCGTACTCTCGTGTATCTTAAGAAACATATAAATCCATTACTTATGACGCCCATAAATATTCCCGGGTCATAAATATCCGTCGGAGCTTCGTGACCCACAAAAATAGACCCGAACAAATGTCCCCGCTGGAAGGGTTTCCATTTGCGCTGATATGATAAGAGTTTTGTAAAGGTCGAGTACCTTTTAAGGCGATGACGTCAGTTTTATAGAAAGTTATGGACTTAAGGACGCTATTACAAATATCAGCGATTTTCCGGTACCCTATTAAAGAATTAGGAGTCAAACTGCGAGGATGTTTTGGTTTCAAATGAAAGATAATATATTCATCTCCACGACTGTACCATAAGAATTCTATAGCCGCATACAAAATTTTCACATAAAATACGTTTTAACCATCACAATAATCTCTAAATATGAAAAAAATGGGGTCTGATTAGGTACCTTAATATCTAAATACACTGAACTGAGGAAAATAAATAAATACAAAAAAAATTGTTGCTTACTTAGTCCTCTATAAAGTCCGCGAAAAATTTTATATAAAAATAAACAACTTTTCCAGTTATAAGAAAAATAAGAAAATTTCTCAAATTTTTTTCATACATTTTCGCCATATCAAGAAGAACGCGGCGAGCATCGTAACCGCCACTGTACAAGGCGCGCTATGATATATGAATCTTATTTTAATGTCGTTAACGTCGATATTCGTACTGACAGACATCCGACCTGCTAATTCTCCGGTTGGAGCATTCTTAATATGTATTTTGTACAATCTACTATCTAGATACTCGTACTTGAAGTTCCATTACAAGGTATAGGCTCGTCACGGAATTATTAATGAGTATTAATGTCCGCGTAGGCGCGTAACGAGGTTGTCAGCAACATCTTTCTAGTACACCAAAACCATAGACATAAATACTAACCAAAACATTTAAATATGTATGTTTACATTTTTTGTTTTCGCCATTAAAATTAACTAAAAGTTATATAGCCTTAATTACTAACATAACTGCCTGTTACAGTTTCTAAAATGATCTATGTTACCTAGCTTGTTTCAATCTATTACAAAAGAATTTTGAAATCGGTCCACAAACGGCGGAGTAATCCGCGAACAAACGTGAAAAAAAATATATTGAGAACCTTTTTGAAAGTCAGTTAAAACTAAATTAACGAACATTTTAATTATTATTTCAATTCAACATGCAAGCATCAAATCCGTCAACATTATAGTAATATGCGATAAATAACATATTGTCCAACAACAATTGTTATTCACAGTTACGGCTATTAAAACGAACAGCTTTTTCTATTCGCCTATTCTGATGTCATCAAATCTTTGTGCCTTATAGTACGGCATTAAATCTGGCATCAAATAGTTTTTGTAAGACGACAGATGGCCGCTAAGCCAATCGGATTAACACATTAAAAAGACTTCGACGTAAATCTAGTTGGCTTTGAAATGTGTTCTGGCCTCTGGGACATATTTTCTAGTGAATTTAATAATATTATGATATTGCTTATTATTTGTATCATCGTTGATATGAATAATATTGTTATATTTCGGTTAAAATTTATAAGTTGTTTTAAGTTAATATGCCTATAAAGTTTTTCGAGTAAAATTTAAATTGTTCATAAATTGTATAGAGCGAAAATTTTTGCGTAAGTATGTTTATTGTTTCGACAAAAACTACGCGATTGTGATAAGTGATAAATAACATTTGGAATAAAGATCAGCTACTACATAGGCTGCATTTAATTTCCAAAATAATTAAAAGTTGTTTTCTGATTTAAAAATTAATAAATTCACAAAAATGAATTACTTTTTAACTTTATGTACGAAAATCTTTCTCTAGTAGCAATATTATGCAGCGGTAGCGCATATTTTACGTCAATTTGGATCTCAATTATTTATGTTGAACGAGATGAATGATTCGATTCATTCGGAACGAGTACACCGCATCAACTTCAAATGAATCATTCAATCATTCACAAATCATTGAGTCTAATTCATTTGGAATGGATATGAATAATAAATACAGCATTTAGCAAACGCTAAATTGAAATACAAATCGAAATCGGAAAGCGAAAATTTTTCATTTGATTTAATTCGCGTTGGTTCTTTTTAATATATTTGGTAATATTTTTCATTACATTGCAGTGTAGAATTTAGACTTATTATGATTGGTATTATAGGAGCAGATTGGATGGACACTTCACTCTTTTTAACACGTTTTTATTAGCTTCACTTCTTACCCACTATTGGATTTATCTGGCTATGAGAATCACTATCTCTGTGTATACACAATCAAGACAATCTCAACAAAAAAGCTACTACATGCTACTACTTTACTAAAAGTTAAAATTAAACGCAGTGATTTTTTCCAAGTTTCCATTTCTAGTTTCCATTTTTTTCCTCGCGTGTGTGTTTATCCAGCGAAAATATTTTAAAAGCTTTCAGGTGGTTCAATATTCTGACTTCTCTATTTATAACTTTTTAACCCCAAGTCAATATTTTATTTAACTCAGATTGAGTTAAATAAAATATTTGTTTGATTCTAAAAAATCGTTATAAATTGACGGCCATAATATTGGAAAGTCAAAACTAGAGCGGAGCTGCCTGCCTAGCATACGCCAACGACATATCTCACTCTCGAGATAATTAAAAACTACTCGTCTCATAATGTCAAAATCTCGACATTATCTCGACAAAACTCTATAAAAATGTGTTATTTCGATGATAGATCTACGCGTGAAAAAATGATTGTCATGCTGGGTCAATAGAGATGAAGATAAGAAACTATCAAACATCAAGAAACATGTAGAGGGAGATATCTCGTTGGCGTATGCTAGGCAGGCTGGACTCTCCCCAGTGGACAATAAATAAAATCCCACTTCAGTGGCCCCAAAAGCTTGGGAGTTGGGGCCACTAGCACAATGGGCTAGCCCCCAACATTACTGTTATTACAAATTGCCATTAGAACTCGAATTATTTCCAACGAATTAAATTACGTTTATCGAATCATAATCGAATTATACAAGTCTACAACCATAGAGCAGTATACAATATACATATAGAGGAGATGCGGCGTTGTTTGGACTTTGGTACCTACATTTTGTATTCAAAAATTTCATATTTTACATACCTTTTACCATTATCATATTAGAATGTCTATTCTTTTTTAATTTAAGTGTTGTTGACCGAATAAATTGTGAAAAAAAAACTGCCAGGTCAAAAACTAACCATTAGTGGATTTTAACAGTTTTCAGCAGTACTGTGTAACCAAAGCTCAAAAAGTGAATAGTCTAATAACTTTTTTGACAAGTCAAAATTTGCATAATATTTGGTGCCTCTTTGCTTTGTTAAGAATGAGAATAAATGATTGAAGAATAAAGTACACTATATTATTTTTAAGTATGATTAACATCAATGCGTAACCGGTAACCGCATCATGTCTTCAGCCGCAGTATAAAATGTACCTATAATTATCTCTAAAGTCTAACGGGATATCTTGTACTCTTTGATGGCTTTAAAATAAATTTGGTTTGTATACGCAGAACTCTGTAATTGTATTAGCTTGTTGCCTTCAGGAGCTGACAATGTTAATTAAATTTAGCCTGGAACAATTTTAGATGTATTCTTTTAATTATTACTCCCCTGAGAAAAGAGTGCAGTAGAGTACTTATTCGTGTTATGTTAGAAGACGGGAAATTCATATGTTTAGAAGTACACAAACTGATGACACCATATTATTTGAAACTTGATCCTAAATGATAATAAATTTCTATAAGACTATTTGTACCACTAACCTATCCCCAAAATAGAGGAGGGATATTTTGGAATAGTTTAGTCCTCCGTCTTAAAACAAAAATATAATTAAACACTAATACTGACCCAACTAAGTAAGACTAGAGAAAACCAAAAGGAATGCGTCTAAATAGTTTATAGTATTGTCTGTGGTAATGTAGTGAGTGTGAGGTTGTCCGCGGGGGCTCCGGGCCAGGAGAGAGAGTTATTACCAGCTTGTGCGCGTGTCCACAGGTGAGACACAGTACGGTAAATAAAAAAAATTTATAAAGAATGTACATATTATTATTATAATATAGGTAGCGTTAAGTGTACAAAAAAGAACTATTTAAAAAACATTTTTAACTTAATGTACACTTTGGGAAGAGTATTCATACCCTTATCAATAAAATATACAGTGTGAAGTGTCCTAATAACTCCTAATTTTTTTTTTTTATTTACAATTTGGGGCCATCTATGGGCTAACAGCCCATATCCTTTTTTTGCCATCTTTATTTAGTTTATTCGCACCAAGGATAATTTATTATTTACAATATATTGTGATTGTTGTCCATCACGCCATGGACCTTTTTTTATATGTAATATATAAATATATAGTATATAAAAATTATAAAATATAAATTAAATACTAGAATAGAATATAATATATACACATATTATATGTAATAACAATACATATTTTCCTATCTTTTATATATAATAACTCCTAATTGTTTAATCATATTATATTATATATATAATATAGTTTAATCATATATTATAGATTTTAGACATAAAAAGTAGTACCTATTTGTGTTCATGCAGATCGCAGACTCTAAACTAGACACAATACCATTTAATGTGGACAAAATTCGTTGCAACAAAATATAATAATATGCAGACTCACAAAGTACCTATAGCTTTTATAATATTATAAAGTTTCATGTAATTAAAGGTACTTTTAGTTGCATAAACTCTAAAGGCAGTAAATAAACATTTTAAAGATTTCAATGATATGCAGTTAGTAAGTTCACTATAAATTCGGTAAGACAAACAATTTATTTCATCAGTTATTCAAAAAAGTGAAGGCACAAGTCGCAATCAAGCGACCAAACAGTTGCACACACAGGGATGCAAAAATCTCGCCAAATGTAATGGAAATGTTGTACAATGGTCCCTCGTTACCTCAGAATTTACGATGACCGGCGTACCTTTCGCGTGTACGAAGATCAGTTGCTATTGCTATGGCTATATAATATTTTGTCTCTTTTTATGGGTATAATTGCTATATTCTTATCAATTTTATAGATTTGGGATTATGATTTGAATCTAATGGCCGGTTTCCACTGGAATGCATTGGAGTCTGGAAATTGGAATGCAATTCTATGCATTTCAGTGCCCTTTTACATTGTTTCAGTATTATTCCGACGCTGGATTTGATCACTGGATTGTAAAGTAATAATTTAAACCCGCTATTAAAGAGAGAGGAAAGATAAATATTTTGTTTTTTATTTAAGATTGCGACTTTGTTATAATTTTGTTGCTTCTTTTTCTGATAGTTCAAAAAGATCTGAGTTTTTTAACTAAGCTCTACTTTAAAAAATATTTGGTCGGCTTACAAAACAAATACATACAAGAACATAAAAGCTTGCTCGAATAATTAATCTAGATAATATGCTAATTTCTTATCTTAATTTTCTGTTGCGTTTGCATCTTTACACTAGTCACCAGTAGTGTAGGGTTCCTATAACTCTTATCGGCCTCCCTGTTTGTTACATTTATATGAAGATCTTTCGTCTAAAGAAGAACTGCTAGTAGCATAATTTTATCACATCAATGACAATCGATTGCCATTATTTCCGTAATAGCCACATCGTGCACAATGCGAGTTGTTATCGCTAGAGAAATATTTATTGTATGACTTAGCGCCCACGGACGACGGACCACGGACCACTTGAGGTGCAACTGTAGGCGGTTTTGTTCTTTTTCATTTTAAAATGATTGTTCCTGTAACACAATTCGCGCTTTAACTCTGACCGACATTCCAAATAAATGTTCGCATTTCTGTAAAATCCCGACTCTTTTTATTTCAGTTGCTACTTGCTGCTTAGTAAGACACTATTTTGCTTCTAGAACTTAAAGACTCTTTAGTTTGTACGCCAAGTAAGTAATTAAGAAGATTTTCAAACTATTTCTCCACTTTTTAATAAAAAATAGAAACCAAACGGATTGCTTAATGACAAGAAAAATGATAACTTTGTTTTAAGGATTTCAGAGAAATAACAAGCAGTTTTTACAGACTTCTTAAAAACACAATATGTATTAAAAATTAAAATACATAATATTATAATCATCCTTACATAATAATATAATCATCCTTGATGTTGATGATGACAAATGACAAGCCACGGTACTAAATCGGTGGCAACAGGCAAGCACAAAATCAGTAGCAACAAGCAACATGACCACGCGACAGCAATTCGGCAGCGACATAATGAAATCTGTCTGCGCCCATTTGAATTTAGATGGGATATCGGTCGGCGCTGCATATATTAATTAAATCGTCGATCGACTGTTGCCTACATAGCTTACTACATAGTCTGTGCTGACTAGTGTTGCCAGTTTTGACATTTTGTTGCAGTGAAAATATCTTAAAGCTTGCTTATGATCAAACCAATACGAATGAAAATTAATTCATAACGGACTCGTAGGTAGGGGTAGGCCGTAGGGGTCTATTAGTCAATAATGCCCATCATTTATGTCGATTATATATGATATACCTAGGCAACGTCACAATCAGAGCACAGTTTATATCAAGCATAAGAAGAGGGACCTTCAATTGTTTGTACTTTGTTGATTATTCTGTACATACGATATTTGGTCGGATTATAATAACGTTAGTCGTAATCGAAGCAATCTGCCATCTGAGCTTGATACTACCCGAGTCCCGACGAAATTGCATACCCCCTTTATCTGCCTACCTACATAATATAATTACAATATATCCCTGATAATAGATACGTTTGTGCATTGATGGTATTTTTTCTTACCTGAGAAAACACCTTCTAACTTATAGAAAACTAGATGACGCCTGCGATTCCGTCGCGCCAAAATTGGTTACCGCGCGGGAGGCGGGAACCGTTCATTTTTCCCAGAATAAAAGTATCCTATCATGCCCTCAAACCCTGGTAACTACTCAAATATCTTCATACCAAAATCATCTCACCGGTTTGGGCATGAAGACGTAACAGACAGACACTTTTTACACTGTATTATGTATAATATCTACTAGATATACAGTGTAAAACTTATTGGTATGCTAATGCTTTGCATATTTTGGTCCATGATATTACTAAAGCTACTTAAATTCCCACTTCGTTCTGAGCCCAGCGACGAGCATTAATCATCAATTAACAGAGCTTAAACCCACATTTGAACCTCGTTTAGACAAACTGTGCAGCATAAGTCATAACTCTTAACAATACCACATCTCTTAATAAATTGGTGTCAAAATGACAGGTCAGTAACCTGTTATTACCTCACACTTGTGACGTCACACTGGAGAAGTCTAGTGGCTAAGTTGGGATGAAAGGAGTTAATAAAACGAGTAGGTAATAGGTATTGTAGCCAATTCTTGACATACTTCCATACTCTATGGTCTATAATCTATATTATAGAATAGAGTTGAATAGACCAGCGGTCGGCAACCTTTTGACAGGTAAGGGCCACAAGGTGGCAAAACAAACTAAGGCGGGCCGCAGGCCTTTTACTGGTATTAACCCTAGAAACCCAACTTACCTACTATGCATAATGAGGACTTTTCTCTAGAAAAGTGGTGGTGGTAGTGTTGTGGTCTACCACAATTTAAAATAAGTTTCAACCTCTCTGATGGATGGCACTAGTAAAAAATGAGCTGAGAGGATTCAGAAAAATAAACCAAATTTTTTATTACAAAATGAAACAAACAGCTACGTTTATAAATTGCGATAATTACTGGCAATATTAGAAAATATTGTTTTTGATACATATAAGTTATAACAGCTTATTCACAAAATATTCACGGGCCGCACGTAAAACGTACGCGGGCCGCATGTTGCCCACCGCTGGAATAGACTATAGAATCTAGACTAAAATTACAAATACGAAAGTGTGTTTGTCCATCTGTTAGCTCTTCTCACTTTAACCGGTCGCGGTGTACAGATTTTAATGCAATTTGGTATGAAAAGACACGGAATAATAATCCTAATAAAATTGACGATTTTGTTTATCTGCGAAAACCGCATTCAAATCAGATCAGTAGTTTTCGTGTGATAGTGGAACAAACATACAGACAGACAGACAGACAGACAGACAAAAAACTAACCACATTTTTGGCTTCTATAGCGATCTAGTAACACTCCCCGCTTATTATTTTTTGAATATCTTTAATGTACAGAATTCACATTTGTACAGTTTTATTATAATATGTATAGATGTAAGTTACTTAAAAAATTGGAGTTGTAAAATTTCTGTGTGAACGAAGTTGCGGGCAAGATCTAGTTACTAGTACATAAATATAGTAATGTATGTTACAACTTACAACTTAATAAAACAGAAATTATACAATTACATATAGCGTGATGCGTAGACTGTGCTACGGGCTACGAGTTACGGATTTTTGCTACGAACTAATGCTACGTCGAAATTACTGCTTTCGTTTATATAACAAAAATATGTCTGACAAATGTTAGTTTTATATTTACTAATTAATAATAATAATTATGTTTTGAAACTCGACTCGACGATCTCAGTGGATCAATGGGTCGAGTGTGTGGCAGCTAAAGCCGGGGGTCGCGGGTGCGAATCCCGCTGACGGAACAAAAAGTTTTCAATGTTCCCGGGTCTGGATGTGTGTTAAATATGCGTATGATATAATAAAAATCTTAAATATATTTATAGTATAAAAGTACATATTAAATATATATTTCCGTTGTCTGGTACCTGTAACACAAGTCCTTCAGCACGGGGCCAGACTAACGTGATGTGAAGCATCCATAGACAATATTATTATTATATTATTAAAACTATTGGTAAATAAAGGGAAATTCTTTTTTGACTTTGTGTGGGCAAATTAATGTAGCCGGGCACTAGCCCATACAAATGACAAAAATAAAATTACTTACTCTTTCAGCGCTGATACACACAGTTCACAGTAGATTCTACAGGGTGTAACAAAAATAAGTGATAATACTTTATGGTGTATACGTGTTCCTTGTACAGAGCTCACTGTGAGAGTCGCAGTTGAAAGACGATTTTTTTTTCACTTTTGTATGTGCAAGGGCCCGAGCGTCACGAGTTTCCCCATACAAAAGTGACAAAAAGCGGCCAAGTGCGAGTTGGACTCGCCCATGGAGGGTTCCGCAGCAGCAATAAGGTTTATTTTTATGAAATTAAAATATTTTTGATTTATTTTTATATTTCAGTCGATTTAATGAAATTTAGATTAAGGTTTACTATTTATGACGTATAAAAAAAACTACTGGCTAGATCTCGTTCAAACCAATTTTCGTTGGTAGTTTTTATAGTAATCTACATCATATATTTTTTTTAGAATTATCATGCCTCTACTTTAGAAATTAGAGGGGGGGGGACACACATTTTTCCACTTAGGAAGAGTCTCTCTCGCAAACTATTCAGGTTAGAAAAAAATGATATGAGAAACCTCAATATGATTTTTGGAGACCTATCCATGGATACCCCACACGCATAGGTTAGATGAAAAAAAAATTTTTGTTTCAGTTGTACTTTACTATTTAGGACGTATAAAAAAAAACTACTGGCTAGATCTCGTTCAAACCAATTTTCGTTGGTAGTTTTTATAGTAATCTACTACATATATTTTTTTTTAGAATCATCATGCCTCTACTTTAGAAATTAGAGGGGGGGGACACACATTTTTCCACTTTGGAAGAGTCTCTCTCGCAAACTATTCAGGTTAGAAAAAAATGATATGAGAAACCTCAATATGATTTTTGGAGACCTATCCATAGATACCCCACACGCATAGGTTAGATGAAAAAAAAATTTTTTGTTTCAGTTGTACCTATGGGGACCCCTAAAATTTTTAATATTTTTTCCATTTTTGCATCAAAATCTTAATGCGGTTTACAGACTACATCTGCTTAACAAGTTTCAATAGTATAGCTCTAATAGTTTCGGAGAAAAGTGGCTGTGACATACGGACGGACGGACAGACAGACAGACAGACAGACAGACATGACGAATCTATAAGGGTTCCTTTTTTGCCATTTTGGCTACGGAACCCTAAAAATGTTGGTCTTTGAGCGCTGCTACTTTCACAGTGAACTCTCTACAACTACAGGGAACACAGCACACCCTAAAGTATTATCACTTATTTTTGTTACACCCTGTATAAGGTGCACATATTATACACCCTAGACTGAGTATTATATTTATCAGTTTGTTTTATTATGCTCTGTATATTATGATAAATAGGATAGGCATGTAACAAAATATACCAAGACAATAATATTTACATTACAATTCAAACAATTTCGCGACTTAACCCTATCAGTGCCCTATCATGTTGTTGTTTTCAACCAAAACACGGGCCCGTAAGCAACTCCTGTACAAATTGAGCCAAACATTTTGACAACCGCCTACAACTTTGAATGAAGTTATACAATAAAAAGTTTCATGAATTTACGAGTTGAAATTATGTACAATGTACATCTCAAAATGTATTAACAAACTTAGAAGATAAATTAATTAGAAACTTGACAGATTTATTGCTTTTAAATTCCTTAAATAAGTTATAATTAAAGCTTTTACCAGGATAGGGCCAAGTTAAAAGGGTTTAGAAATTAGTTTGTGGCAGTCAATCCACACTAACAAACGTGTCTGTCTATTACAATATCTTTACGGCCAAACAGCTTAACCGATTTTGATGAAATTTAGTATGGAGATATTTTCAGTCCCGGAAATGGACATGGGTTACTTTACTTTTTGTTCTGAAAAATATAATATTATGGTTAACGAATTTTGGCGCAACGGAATTGCTGGCGTGGCTATTACTATAGCTTTGAAGAATTAACTTGCCTTAGGAGTTAGGACGGGACCGTCTGGTCTGCAAGAATAGAAAATAATAACTGATTAATATTATTTAAAGAATAAGGATTACATTTGCTACAATCCGCCTTATCTCGGGCAGGTCAATATCGCGCGCGTGACGAGAATACCAAACGCGACTCAAATGGAGCCGTACCAAATTATATTATAGCATTCATGAAATTATATTTTATGCTTTTATGTTTATTGCTATTTAGAGACACAGGGAGCCATTAGAAGAGGGTAGGTATTTTATTGTATACCTAATACCTATTCTGTTCTGGAAACTCTAGCCTCTGATAGAGTCTAGCTAGAGGTACAAAATTATTATTTTTTCTAAGTCTATGCTTATGTAATGTTACATATAAGTAATTACTTATGTAAAATTATCATTTAACATGATAATTTTGATTCTGAACACGAAATTCGTCGTTTAAACGACGAAAAATGATCGGTGTTTTGTCGGTAGGTCCTACACGGATCAATTTCCACTTTTCTAGTAGTTGTTCGAGAACACCACAATTGACAACATTTCAAAATTTTAACATGGCTTTTTTAATATTTTATAAGAAAGTAGACTTAAAATAAGGCGACACGTGTTTCTTGCTTTTTCAAAATTATGTTTTTAAGATACCTAAAAAATAAATTTTAATCCTTCGTATTCTAAAGAGACGTAAGCGCCAAGTGACGTCATACTTACGCCTGAACGGTTAATTCCATTACAGTTTACAAAAGAAAAAATATGTCAGTGTAAGTTTGTTACGTTTATTAGGACGTCTGTCAATGTCATCGTGGTACTTTCGTATGTAGAAATGTCATTGTTGACAGTGACTGTTTTTTTTTATGCTTCATGATGTTTTTTTAAAACGCTTTTACACCAGGCAAAGAAAAAATGTCTGATATGCCGTAAGTATGACGTCACGGCGTATTTTTCAGTTTTTCTTTATTTTCTCAGTAAATAAGCAATATAAAAAATTTTTGAATATTTTTTTGATATCATGAAAAGAAACTAAAGAAACGGTATTTTTCATTTTAAGGCTTAAAATTTTTGAAATGTTGTCAATTCGGGATGATAATTAACTATGTAATTACATAAGTTACAGTACATATAATATCAAGTATTTAAGAATTTTGCGCAAACATGTAGTAGAGGTTAAAACCGACTCAAAAAAGTTGGCGCGACAAACTAGACGTGTCCGACATATTATTATGGTGTCAAAACACATCACAAAATCTTAAACTGTGGAAGGAAAGAGGCCTTTGGCCAGCAGTGGGACACTGTAGGTCGTTAATAAAAATAAAATAATAATATTATACACATTACATTATCCCGAAACTCCCAACCGCCATGCGCCACCATTGAGCCACAGCTTTGAAAGATAAGGAACTTCATAATGAAAGTCAATTCTGCGTCCTACTCTCATCTGACTCTCATAGTTCACATTACGGATAAGTTATCTAAGTTAGTCCGGCCAACTTTGCGGCAAGTTGCGCATGGCGTCGGGTGTTGTCGGCTGTAATGATGTGTTTAAACTTTGACAACATCTGCGTTTGATTAAACACTAGAGACGTAAATAACTAAAATAGGCTGTGAGTTGCCGTTGTTTAAACAATGTAATGATGTTGACATGAAGAAGACGTAATAAACATGTTTATTGTTATAAAGTACTAGCTGTCCCGGTAAACGTTGTTTTGCCATTTAAAGTATTTCTACTTCATCAGTTGGTACAAAATCTTACCCACTCTTTTGTCCCTTAAGAGGGGTGGGGGGAAAAATTGTGTACACCTGATATTAAGTTGGAAAATACAGTTAATAATATGAAGTAAGTCCATTAAAGAAAAAATTTGATACAACCCCTTTTTTGGTCCCCTTAGAGGGGTGGGGGGGGGGGAGTTTATACACCAGATGTTGAGTTGGAAGAAGACAAATACATCTGAAAACATGAAAACTGAGTTATAGGATCCCTACGCCCATCTAATTCTTCTACTTAATGAAAAAAACTCTCTTCTTTCCCACGTAAAATTTCCTTTACATTTCCCCACCATTCGCGTACTTTATGGACGGCCCCTAACAAACTTTATCACTTTTCTCGTAGATCGTTAGTCATAAAAAGTGTAAAGAGCAGTCAGGTATTAACAGTCCCTTCAGGGTCCTATAGGGACCGGTGAAAAGAAATGGAGCACCTGTAAACCAAACATGGGGCGAAAATTGCCACCGTAAGAGGTTACATCAATATCGTAATTCGTATCACGTATGGGTTATTGAAGTTGGGTTGTAGGGTATTTTAGTCAGAAAGAAAACAGGGCCCTGGGCCAGCGGTTATGTTTTGGTACTTAAGGGCCGGTTATATCAAATTCACGTTTCTAGAATGAGTTTTTTTGATAGAAAGCGTCATTCAAAAAAACTGAAAAATATATACATGTATAGATGCATCTTTTAACTAGTGCTTTCATTGGATAGAAACACAATACAGATAATTTGGCTCGATAAAAAAAAATTCCGAAACAACATCGATTTTAAAAGCATTTTGAGTTTTATAGGACTTACAGAGACTCAATCAAAAAATAATTTGGACAGTTCGATAGCTATTAAAATTTAACAGGGAAATCATTGGATAGATGTTTAGTTATAATATTTGTATCTAAGTAAAACGGGCTTTTCTCCTATTTCGCCCTATCATGGACGCGGCGAGCGTCGTAACCGCCACCGTACAAGGCGCACTGATATGAATTTTATTGTAATGACATTTAGGTCGATATTCGCACTGACAGAAATCGACCTGCTGATTTACGAAGAACGGGCCCTTAATTACTTACTTTTATAATATGTATTTAACTTTTAACCAGTAGGTATATTATTTCTATTTGCTATATTAGATGACGCACGCAATTCCGTTGCGCAAAAATTCGTTTATCGCGCGGAAACTGTACTTTTTTCCGGGATAAGATACTTCTTATGTCATTTTCCGGGCCTCGAAGTATCTCCATACTTGAGCAAAGTCGGTTCAGCGGTCGCGATGTTGCCACTTTTTAACTCCTTCACTTTTTTTAAATTTTTACATTTCATCATAAACAACTTTCACGTAATTAGTTTTGATACTTGATTGTTGATCGCAGTATAATTGATTACTATGAATTATGATGGATCGACACATCAATGCGCGATACGCCTACAGTCTGTTCAAACATTACACCTCGGAGCCTCTTTAAAATGATTCTTATATAGTCGCCATAAGATCCTGTGAGAGATAAAATGTATCTGAGCAGACAGTACATTTATCAAAGCGTAGTAAATGACAGTTTGCTGGTTTTAAACCCTTTTATAGTTTAACGCCTCCGTGGTCCAGTGGTCTAGAGCGTCGCTCTTGACTCGGAGGTCGTGGGTTCGATTCCCGCGTTGGAAACATGTTATTTCCAAGTTTGGTTAGGACAGTGCAGGCTGATCACCTGATTGTCTGACAAGTAAGATGATCCATGCGTCGGATGGGCATGTAAAAAGTCGGTCCTGCGCCTGATCTCTCGCCAGTCGTGTCGGTCTTCCGTCCCACTGGGTTATGAGAGTAAAGGAATAGAGAGTGCTCTTGTGTACTGCGCACACACCTGGGCACTATAAAATTACTCCTGCGTACCTGGCCTGGTTTCAATGAAACCGGCCACCGTCACCGAAACTGGTGTGGGGAGTATTATTATATTAGTTTAAAGAAGATTTAAATCGCAAAAAAAATTCCCAAGGCGACTTATTCGTGTCGAGGAACGCCGTACTGCTCTCCTATAGAATATATCTTAGATACTTTATCTAGTATTAAAAATATATTCCTATCCATCTGTAACCGAGCGTCATCCATCATTCGATATGACAGACTTTAATACTCCCGAACATCAGCAAATTTCAATATCTGCCATATTTTTATCGTCCACGTATCGTTTTCTTTATAGACGACCAGAAAGAGAGAGAGAGAGAGAGAGAAGGAAAGTTCAGATACTTTTATGAAGCTTGAGGAGCGATTTCCAAGTTTTTAAAAGAAAGAGTAAAGAAAGTAAAATGGGAGTCATGAAGTCGGAATGGTTTTCAACTTTTCAAGTTTTTAAGCGTGCGCCGTGCGACTAGACGTATGCGAAATCGGAAGGATTTTTTTTGTCGTAGAGCCAGAGCAAAAATGAGTCTTGCTACTATTAAAAAATAATTATTATTAAGTTGAAAAATGTATAATAATTTAAATATTGTGCACTAAATAAAATTACATATTGTTATAGATATTGCGTAAAATATTCGGCATTTCTGTAGTGATATACGGGTTATTCTAATAAATTCTAAGCATTATAAGAACACTTAAGAATTCCGTTTTTATGATTCCATAAGCATTAGGTATTCGTTTCTTTGTTGGCATTGTGAAAAGGCATTCCCTTCAATGGCCGCTGTATGAGTCTTTTCATTTTGCGGCGCGCGGACGGAATACACAATCATTTTCCATAATATGGACTCTAGTGAGCTGTATTTTCCTTGATTTTAAACTGGTACTGGAATTTAAAATTAATTTCGTGGAACCCTTGTAATGTTGTAGGTATTGTTTAATAAAAGTGTTTGGTGGACATTGGATTGAATTCCCTAAAATCTAAACAATGATTTATAAAACTAATAAGAGAGCGTTAAATAGATGTTCATATTTTGCATAATATGTCGTATAACTCGTAGGATGATTTGATAAATGGAATTATCGCGAAAATTCTAGGGATTAATCACCATTGTCTAATTATCCGTGTTTTCGCGAAATCCCTAGAATTTTCGCGATAATGCGATTTATCAAATCACCTACGACATATACACAGGTGAACTTTGCCATGATAAACTTCTACTTCACATAACATCAAAAATAGAAACGCTTCTTTTTATTTTGTTCGAGCATACTGCATAACTTTTATAATAATTATTATTTATTATCAAAAAAAGGGAAAATTTGAAAAGAATAACCATAGGCCCCGACGAGATTCGAACTCGTGATCTCCTGTTTACTAGACAGGCGCTTTAACCAACTAAGCCACGGCGCCGTGTTCGGTGAATGTGAAATACTTGTATAGTTCATGGTACAAGCTTTTTAAGTATTGTATGTTTTACGAAATGCAAAAATTGCATTTTTTTTCTTCGATCGTGAAGTGATAAAAATAGGTCAATAATAATATTTAAGAATTCAAATAATAATAACAAAAGAAGAATTCGCAGTCGGTAGGATTCGAACCTACGCTCCCAGAGGGAATCTGATTTCTAGTCAGACGCCTTAACCGCTCGGCCACGACTGCCACATGGGTATTAACGAAATTATGATATTTCTAATAATTTGGAGTTATTTTTATTCGCGGCTAGGCAAGTAGGCATACTATGCGGCCGGTCAGAGGCATGCGCTACCAAAGAAACACCACACTACTACCCCTCCCGCTCGCGGTGTCCATGCGTTGGGTAAATAATTATTTAACTTTAAGCTACATTTACTCAGTGCTCAATTGATATTATTTTTTTATATTATTTTTTTCCAACTAATATAATAGCCAAATATCACGTCCTCGAGTATTGAACATGTCTCACCAGTCACGCAGTATATTGTTTTGCAGTATAAGTATTTCTAATTTTTATACTTAGTTTTAAAAGTATTATAACAACATGTAATAAGTACTTGTTAAATAGCTTATAATTTGTATAATATTGACCATAATCATTCATAAACCAACGTCCTGGGTAAACAAGACCCTACTCAAACATGAATCAGCCATAAAAGACTACCCCAAAACATTACCTTCATTTAATTAAATCGGTTAATTAATTGTGCAATAACAAGGGTTCAGGCCCTTCGGCTACCTTTTACAACGTTGTAAATATTGCATTTTTTGTTATTTTTAGGGTTTGTAATTAGAGAACCCTTGTTAAAATACGTGTGTCCAGTTATACTCGGTATAACTGGACACACGTATTATAATATATATAGTTTAAAACTCCGTAATTTCCGTTGCGCAGAAATTGGTTTATCGCGCGGGAACCATACATTTTGCCCGGAAAAGTACCTATAATTATATACTATGTCCTTTCTCGGGGATCAAAGTATCTCCGTACCAAATTTCATCAAAATCGGTCCTGAGTCCTGACTCCTGAGGTTAAAAGCTGGAAAAGGAACAGTCTGCTTCAAGCTTATTGCTAACAGAGCGACAGACAACCTGGCAGACACACTTTCGCTAATAATTAGCCTTTATAATAATAATTTAATAATTATTATATAAAGGACTTATGTTACTTATACACATAGGTATTTGTATAAGTTTCAGGTAGATCCAAGACCTTTGCTTGCTCGAAACGGTTCCATAGACATAATATTTTGAATTTTAAAATTAAGCAGACTGCATTTGGGTTTAAATTACATTAATGGTTGCACGTTAGCGGTTGTGCAACCAACCATAGACGAATATACAAGACGAAAGGAAATCAAGGGATATTCGGTAAATATCTGCCCCCCTTTCATGACATGTTACATAATTATAGCAGTATTACTTTCAGATTTCATACAAACAAAAAACTTAGCTATGTTTATATATAAATAGAGAACATGGTTGTTTATGTGAAATTCAAAAGTAATATTAAAGTAATACTCCTATAAGAGCTCATGGTAAGCCCCCTGATTGTAGTTTCAGACTATGCGGTAATGCGAATAGGATATAATATTATTACTGCAATGTTTTCCTGCTAAAGGCAGTGGTGCATAGATAGTGTAATGCCTCCTCTAGATATCGGCAGATGCGTCGGCAGATGCATCCGCAACCATATCTGCGGATAAATTGCGATCCGTCCACACATCTGTGAGTTATTCAGTCTGTGCTCAATCGTGAAAGACGTAACTCGTGCCGCAAAAAATGGATATAATATAAAGACAGTAGCGGCTGCTTCTAATACATATACTTATATAATTAGCACCTATAATTATTATTACCTAAGAGTGCACCGCAGTCCGCAGTACAGTTATAAAAAAATGGAGCAAAAGAAGGTGGTGGATGCTGTCTATACACAAAAACGAAAATATATTCGAAATAAATATTTTGGCAATATTAACTTATATACCTAACTAGCTGTCCCGGTGAACTTCATGTCACTTGAAAACTTCCCTGGACTTCTACGAATATTTTAACGCTATAATCAGACCAATCCATTCAGCCGTTTTCGAGTTTTAGCGCGACTAACACATTTGAAAATCCATTTTTATATATCTAAGATAATAACATTTATTTAATTTTGATTAGGGCGAGCATGGAAAAGCAGCTTGCATGTTACTAGCAGCCATTTCGACGACAAAACTGAACACATACATGTCCACTCTCACTAAATTTCCGTCGAATACTGATGCATCGGCAGACGTGTGGACAGGCGCCGTGCGTCCGCACTCGATCCCTTTGATCTGTCTCGAAAAACCGACACCAAACGGATGCGTGGCAGATGCATCGGCCGACGTCAAATACCTACCACAGACGAGCAAAACCCGCCGTCTACACATCGGCGGACGCATCTGCAGATACAATCTGCCAACGCGTCCGCCGATATGTAGAGGAGGCATAACACACTGAGTTTTGTTCGACGGACAACGTTGCAGTCATCTTATCAGAATATTGACAGGAGTCAATATATTCTGATATGACGATCATCAATATAATGAAATGAAAAATCATCACTATTATAGGATATTTAAAACTCACATTTTTAAAGAATTTCAATGAGAAACCTTAAAAACAAAACTGGCAGCTTAAAAAGCTATAATTATTTGAAATTAGAACATACATACCATGACTTGTTTTTAGGGTTCCGTACCCAAAGGGTAAAAACGGGACCCTATTACTAAGACTTCGATGTCTGTCCGTCTGTCTGTCTGTCTGTATGTCTTGAGGCTGTAACTCAAGAACCGCTATAGCTAGAGTTCTGAAAATTTCACAGATTATGTATTTTCTGTGCCGCTATAACAACAAATACTAAAATAAAAATAAAAATAATATTTAAGGGGGGCTCCCATACAACAAACGTGATTTTTTGGCTTTTTTTGCTCGTAATCAATAATGATAAGAGGTAAGCACTTGAAACTTTCACGAAGGCCTTAAATATAATTGTACTTTAATAATTAATAATAATATTTGAATAAAATAAAAAATTAAGGGGGGCTCCCATACAAAAAGCACAATTTTTTGCTCTATAACGGCACGGAACCCTACGAGCGCGCCACCTGCGACACCTGCGTCCATAGAATTTTCTGGGAACAAGGAGCTTAGTTAACTTCTGCACGCTACACTAGTGGTAGTTGTTAATAAAATACGTATTTTTCGTAGAATCATTGTAATTTCATTAAGTGTATGACAGTGCATGCGATAAGGGGTAGGGGAGTTATAGTGTTCACCGAATAGGGTAAGTGATCAGTGATCAGATTCCTGTGGCCAGATGGGGGATTGGATTATTATGTGGACAAAGGACATGCACTTATCAGTGTGATTTTGATTTGATATTGCCCCAGTATTCACTTTAAACGTACCTTTAAAGTAACGTGATCCACTACTCTCGAATCTATATTTTGCCTTTTGCATCGTAAGTCGTATATACGCAGAAACGTCACATTCTAACGATAAAAGATAAAAGTAGCCTTTTATAAAATTAGCTTTATATTATTTAGGTATAGGGTACTTGAGGTACGAATTGGCCACATTATATCACTAATATTAGTCTGAAAAAACATACAGACATACAGCGTATCAAGTAACTATTAGGCTACTTCTTCATCGTGTTTTCCTTAACTTTAGTTACTTACTTATCTATATAAACTTATACTCTAATAAACGAGAACAGCCATAGATTTGAAGAGTAAATGAAATCTCTTAAAGCTCAATCCCAATTCCCAAAGCAAACAAAAGAAACCGATGTATTATGGGGAAGCCTACGGGGATTGCAAGATACAATCTGCAATTTCAAACAACGGTATCTTATCTTGGCACAAATTAAAGATGTAGGGTGCCTCGTGATAAAGTAACATCTTTTTCATCTGTTGATATTACGAGTATTGTTTTTACTTTTGTCTTGCTTAAGGTCATTTTACACAAATATTATGGCAAAACGTCGGCATTTTCAACATGAAAACAATATTTTTTAACTATCGAACGGTCTGTTTTGTGAACATTTTGCTGCATTAAATTAATAGGATTGAGGAACAGATATAGGTGCTAGTACAATATTATAATAATATTGTCTAGCAGACGATCAGAATTTCTAGCTGCTACTAAGCTTTTTCTAGCTACAGAACTGCGGCTTTTACTAGAGTGAACGCGGCATTATAAAAAGATCTGCTGCAGTGTTAAATACTGTTTATTTATATAAAATACTAATGGAGCTTTCGAAGTTTGATAAAAATAAACGAATGGCAAATCACGACACACTTAAAGGGGATTAAGGACGAAAGTGTTGTGTTGTGGTTGTGTTGACATGCGACGCACCTGTGACAATGTCGCGACGCACAGTTTGGGAAGCCCTGCCATAATACATACTTACATTAATACTTACAGGTTAATAATACCAGGCCCAGCTCCAGGTCTGCAGCCGTAGCGGTCACTTCGTTTGGCAAATTCGACACTTACTGCCGCACTCAGACATTTATATGGGGCTTATGTAATTTTTTTTTATTTAATTACGTATTTTGAGTACTGAATTATTAATAATAGTCGTCCCTGAGTGCGGCAGTTAAACCTTTAGAATATTGAGGTTGCATAGATGATAATATCTTTTTAGGGTTCCGTAGTTAACAACTAACAAGGAACCCTAGTTTCGGTCTGTCCGTCCGTCTTTTATTCCTAAGATATTATTATTATAAGTTTATCAAGAACTGAAACCTGAGGGAATTCCTAATGAAGTTAGTATCGAATAGCGACAGTTTGCATGTACCAATCAGATTTGCAGGATTACATGACACTGTTTACATAAACTAATTTGTTTAAGGATTATAATATAGTAACACCTCCACGAGTTAGTGCTGTGAAATCAATACTAATATTAGAAATGCCATGCAAGTGTGTCTTCAAGTCAAGATTTTGATGAAATGTGGTATGGAGATGGTTTGAGACCCGGAAAAGGATATAGGATACTTTTCAAAGGATCATCATCACGTTTGCGGCCGTACTCGGATTTGACATAAGCCCCAAATATTTTCTGTCAGACTGTTTATTAAATTAAAGCTAAGTACTGGTTAGTGGTTAATCTATAATATCTCTGCCAAGCGGCATAACATGGTAGCTCAGTAGTCAGTAGCACTGCAAGTTGCAACCTAAATGATATTTTGAATGACTACTACTTATGTCTTTCATTTTTGCGATATTATGCTTTTGGGGATCAAATAAAAAGGAAAATATTGTATAATCACTCTTATATTCACATTTTCATATTTACAAAATGTACATACAATATTCATCTAATCTTTACAATGTTTGTCCAATTCCACCAATTCCTGTTAAAATTAACCGTTGAATATTTTTTGTCTTTCGTTCTTCGCATCGATATACATATTATTAACATTAACAGGCTTTGGTGAAATGGAACTTTAAAGGTACCGGTATCAAACGCGGAAAGCGACCGCGACCGACAAAAAACAAATAAAATGCCACTTTATAACATAGGCTATAGGATTCATTTTGCTCTACGCCACTGCAAAGCAGCGGCCGCATGAGTCGCCAGACCAATGTCGATAGAAAATGAAATTTATAGCCTAGGACCTAGGTCATAGCGTGGCATTTTATTTGAATTTGTTGGTCGCGGTCGCTTGCAACGAAGATCGGAAAGTCAACTTTAGTCCTAACAGTTACAAACTTTTGAAGCTTATATTATTTCAATAGGGTAAAGACACAGGGTATAAGTCTACCATTTCAATAGAGTCATTACAATACTAGCATTTGGTGTTATTTTAGATTTAAACATTACTTCCTCCTCTTGGAAGTTGGTTCAGAATTAAAAAATAAAGACTGTACAAAAATAGTAAACTTAACAATATGCGACAATGAGAAGTATGTAGTTACATAAAAGTATTAATTATTATACATAGTTGTAATTGTGGTTGTAATATTATTATATTTAAAATTAGAATTGGTACTTGGTAGTAACTAGTAATAATAATATTATCAAAATTAAATTATTAACAAACAAAACAAATACTTTATTCAGAAAAACAAAAGAGTGATAGTCTTGAATACAACAAAAATATTATTTAAGGCGGGTTATACACTGTGCTACCAGTAACGTTGTATAATCTTACATTATAAATTATATATACAAAGTTCTAGAAAGATCTAAAGTTGTAAATTTTCGAAGGATAATACTTATTGTATTTTTTTCTAAAATTGGAAATTCTTATGAAAGCACTGCCGTACCATATCTGAGAAGTAGCGTATTTATAAGTCGTCTTGTCACAGATCGCATTTCTTTCTTTTTTTCAAATGCAACGTCAACAGATATGGTACATCAATGTACACCTAAAACTTGTATACGTCATATGAACAACATTAGAGCTCGACAAGGCTTTTGATGAACGTGGCGAAGAAAGGAACTAATCTGCTGTCATCATACAAAAACGCCTTTGACAGTTCTCCTTTACCAGCAGCGCCCCCGCCCACGTTCATTTAAAGTGTTGCCGCACTTTATACTGAGGCACATCGATCTACTTACAATATTTACAGTTACACTAGTATGGCAGTATGAGGTTTAGCTGTCAGTTTGTATATCAGTCTTTTGAACACATTATTTAAAAGAGGGTAGTTGAAGAAAAAATCTGGACGCACAATAATATGTTCTATCAGAGAAATTGATGTCATTACGTTATTTAGTCGGGTTATATCAAGTCAATATTTGTGAGTTGTGACCCATCAGCTGGACTTGATATAACCGGACCGAATTAAGTTCACCATCTGCCTAATGCCCGAGTAGTGGCGAGACAGTGCTCTCGGCAAAGCACTCGGTATGTTTTGTAGAGACGTGCTCTACCGAGGGCACCGTCTCGGCACTCTACTCGGTAGGTGTAATCAAAGCTTAAGGCCATCCCTCGAGCAAACGACCTTGACCATACATTTGCGGCGTTGTCGAGATCGCACCAAAACCTATTTTTTTTACTTATCTTAGTTCAAATTTGACCTAAAAAAAATTTAAAACGGGGAATTTGCGCGTGTTTCAAATATTGGCGTGTGTTTCAAATAAAAGTAATTTGTAAATACTAAGGAGATGCTGAATGTATGCTTGAATTTTAATAAACTGGCTTTACTTTGGAAGATGATATTATGAGTATAATAAACAAAAATAGAAAATTTAAAACGAGGAAAGGAATGTTTAGATACTGAAGATTATTGTTGTATTTTTATTATAACTCTGTAGCTTTCAAATTATGATTTTATAAGGCTCTAAATACGGTAAATTACGGATTCTCCGTAGGGAAGGCCCGGAAGGAAGGAATCAATTTCTTTGTGAGTAAACGAGGCTCTAGCGCCAATTATGCGTAATTAAAAAAACTTGTCAAGTCTAAATCCTTATTAGCGGGTAAACGGAATTTCACTAAAATGGCTAGAGCCTAGGCTATTGTGTGCTAATAGATCTCCTTAGGATTGGAGTGAGACAAAAACACAAACATGTGACAGCTGCGTTATAAATTATCATTTACAATTCAATTATAAGTAAGGCTGAGAGCACACAACGGACGGTTTCAGTAACATGACAATCCAATTTTCAGAAAATTGACACAAATGTTTCACGATGACATGCGAAATTATTCGAACGAGACGCCCAATAATACCTATAACGACTTTATACTTAAAGTTTTCTGGAAATTGGACTACCGAAACATGTTACTGAAATCTAATTTCTTGATGTCATGGTGCGGTGGGAAAATATTTTATTAAAAAATATCAATAACCTCAAAGTTGCCAACGTTTTACGTTGCGTGTTAATAAGACATTCTAAGAAAAACCCTTGTTTATTTAAAACAATTTTCATTGTTTTTTTACAAATTAAAATGGAATTTCTTTACGCCTCGTCAATATAATATTATGTAGTTACAATTTTAAAAAAAGTCGGAGGTTATGAATATTTTTAATAAATATTATGTTATGCGTGTGCTCGCCTTTACATCAGTCTCTTATCTACGCCTCGCACTTTAAGTATTTACAAGTAATAAGGCTTCCATTAGTAAGAATTTCTGAAAACTGTTAAAATGTTGTTCTTTTGTTCTTATAGCTTCATTCCAAATTAGGAAACAGACACTAAAGTAACTTAATACCTAAACAAGATGGTAAGTATAAAAATGATCATTAGTCACTTTAGTTACTGTAATTTGAAATTGTATTAAAACGCTTTGATTCAGCAACAACTTTTCAGAAACTAGTTAAGTAGTTACCGAATCTGCGCTCTCGATTTTACAATCAGCAAAACAAACCCATAAAATTCAATTTACTGAAACCAAATTTTCAGAAACTCCTCCCAACAGAACCGTAAGGCCATCTTTGGTCTACACGAACCTGGTGAGCTGCGTGTGGAATTCCCTCAGGAAAATCTGTAGTTGGGGCAGCGTGGGCCGATCGTCCGGTGACATAGCCCAGCAGTATGCCATCACAGCGAACCTGTTAAAAAGATTTGAGGGTAAGAGATGGAGAAGTCAAACAGAGGACCAGAGGTTTGTAATTCCTGACTTTAGGGTCAGCCAAAAAATGTGCCGAAAAATTTGTCAAACTTTAAAAAAATGTGTTTATGAATCTAATGAAGTGATAAGAAAGTTTTGTAAATAGGTCAACACAAGATAAATAATATCAAGGCTTACAGTATTTTGTGCAGCAAGGGCATATACCTACTCCCTTATTTAAAAAAAATTAAGCAGTTTACTTTAAGAATACTGCTGTCTTTGTCGGTCAAGAACTCAAGACTCAAGAGCATTTCCAACAAATATATACAATTTATTGTAATATGTGTGTAAGATATGTACAATTTATTAGTAAGGGACTAAAACTAAAAGATAACTTTAGACTTACAGCTCATCGGGGCAGTTCGCCGGCTGCTGCAACCGATACCCGTCCCTCAGGTACGCTGCGACTTCAAACGGATCCACTTCAGCGTACGGCTGATGGGCCAGCGTCGTCAGCTCCCACATCAGAACCCCCAACGCCCACACATCAGCTGACGGACTGAACTGCTTCTTGGTCAAAGCTTCTAGAGCCAACCACTTAATGGGTCTGTTCTCGTTGTCTCCTAAACAGTGGTAGTCGGCAGGGAAGAGGTCCCGCGCTAGGGCATTGTCGGCTATCATCACTCGGAGGTTCTCGTCCACACTGTAATGAAGGCACAGGTTAGTGTGGAAAAGAGATGGCATAATATGTGCTCTCTCTTCTAGAGGCTTTCGTCATAAGCACAGAACTCATATCGAAACGATCTATCGCAAAATTAATGAAAGTAAATTTGTTTTGTTGCACATAATTATGCCATTTTGTTTTGTTCTGGGTGTTTTTTATTTCCTGTCGATCGTGGGAAAACGAGACACAATAGAATATCTATTGTTTCGGTCACCGGTGACCGTATGGGGCTAGATGAATTAAGTTGCAAACCAGTTCACTTGCGATGGATTGCGAAAAGCCCCATCTGCCCCTAGCCGCCTTTAGAAAATTATAAAGAAAGCCGATACGATTATAGACAGTGTTAAACGCGAATTACTTGAATTAGAGAAATAAAATGTAATAATTTCAGTTCTAACAAAAGTAATTTTGACCTACTCGTTATAATAAAGAATAATATAATATTTTATTTGTCAAAATAGGTGAACATAATACATATAAAACATTTGCGTGCCAAGAGCTATCAGGTAAATTAGGCGCAAGCTGCGTAGTTCTACTTTATCGCACCTGAATACTAATTTAACGAAATATTCCAAATTAAAAAGTTAACAAATTCCTAATAATTATACTGTACATGTTTTTGCACTTTGAGTCGTAAAAATAACAGCTTCGTTACATTAATTAAGCCAGAAAACTAAGTAGAGTTTATTACTCAATAAATTTTTTGTTTAATTGGCTCTAGTCTAATGGTTTTAGGCATACAGCTACGGTCGAAACAAGAAAGTCACTTTCATAGAGCTCAGCTTTTATTAGTCCAAGACTCGAAACCACACCACAAACTTTTGAAAATTAAATTAAGAAATTAAAAAAAACCCCCGCCAAAAAACTTTAAAAAGTAATGAAATAACATTTCCTGACTTTAAGTTTAAATCATTCCTAAGAGTAAAGTAATATTTTAGTCCATAATTGTTGTCAAGGTGTGTCGGGGGACCGCTAAGTAAACTACCACAACAGCGACTTTTGCATTTTGTTTCGCCATAATAGTCGCTGATTCTCTCGATTCGGGTCGCTGTGAACAGACCCTTAATTTATATTGTTATGTGAAATCAAACATCTACATTAGCGGTCCCCCGACACACCTTGACAACAATTATGGACTAAAATATTACTTTACTCTTAGGAATGATTTAAACTTAAAGTCAGGAAATGTTATTTCATTACTTTTTAAAGTTTTTTGGCGGGGGTTTTTTTTAATTTCTTAATTTAATTTTATTTTATGCTTTTTAAACTTGTGCAGAATAATTCCTATCAACTGGATCATATCCCAATGAATACCATCTATAAAATATGTCCTCTTGGATGAGGCCATCAATATGAGCCCAAACATGAAACCTCCACTTTAGGTTCATACGGAGCTTGGCTCCTATAGAATCCAGGTGATGCTGCAGCAGCAGCATGCAAATATTTACTGTTTATCTACGTCTTACTGGTTGTCGCAATTAAAATGAGCCCAAACACGAAACCTCTGCTCTAAGTTGGTGAGGAGTTGGGTATCCTATTGATTACCAGGTGATGCTGCACCACCAGGTCAACTTTCCAATAATGTGTATATATTCATAAGTGTCTCGAACCAGGATGCAAAATATAAAACCCATCAAACGACTGCAAGTTGCTAATCGTCCTATCACGAATCAGATATACCGTGATATTTCAGCAATGAGCAGGCTGATGATGATGAACTATAGCTAAGAACACTCACCGTCATGTCAGCTTTCAAACAAAAAAAACTAGATCAAAATCGGTCCACCCGTTTGGATGCTACGATGCCACAGACAGACAGACAGACAGACAGACAGACAGACAGACAGACAGACAGACAGACAGACAGACAGACAGACAGACAGACAGACAGACAGACAGACAGACAGACAGACAGACAGACAGACAGACAGACAGACAGACAGACAGACAGACAGACAGACAGACAGACAGACAGACAGACAGACAGACAGACAGACAGACAGACAGACAGACAGACAGACAGACAGACAGACAGACAGACAGACAGACAGACAGACAGACAGACAGACAGACAGACAGACAGACAGACAGACAGACAGACAGACAGACAGACAGACAGACAGACAGACAGACAGACAGACAGACAGACAGACAGACAGACAGACAGACAGACAGACAGACAGACAGACAGACAGACAGACAGACAGACAGACAGACAGACAGACAGACAGACAGACAGACAGACAGACAGACAGACAGACAGACAGACAGACAGACAGACAGACAGACAGACAGACAGACAGACAGACAGACAGACAGACAGACAGACAGACAGACAGACAGACAGACAGACAGACAGACAGACAGACAGACAGACAGACAGACAGACAGACAGACAGACAGACAGACAGACAGACAGACAGACAGACAGACAGACAGACAGACAGACAGACAGACAGACAGACAGACAGACAGACAGACAGACAGACAGACAGACAGACAGACAGACAGACAGACAGACAGACAGACAGACAGACAGACAGACAGACAGACAGACAGACAGACAGACAGACAGACAGACAGACAGACAGACAGACAGACAGACAGACAGACAGACAGACAGACAGACAGACAGACAGACAGACAGACAGACAGACAGACAGACAGACAGACAGACAGACAGACAGACAGACAGACAGACAGACAGACAGACAGACAGACAGACAGACAGACAGACAGACAGACAGACAGACAGACAGACAGACAGACAGACAGACAGACAGACAGACAGACAGACAGACAGACAGACAGACA
Source organism: Plebejus argus (assembly GCA_905404155.3). Lineage (NCBI taxonomy): Eukaryota > Metazoa > Arthropoda > Insecta > Lepidoptera > Lycaenidae > Plebejus > Plebejus argus. The sequence goes on from FR989935.1 coordinate 12,566,637, forward strand.
GACAGACAGACACGTCAAACTTATAACACCCCTCTTTTTGGTCGGGGGTTAAAAAATAGGACAGTTTCCGCCGGCATATTTTGATGCTACAGTGACAAAAGAGCACGATGAATATTCATGAGAAATCTCCAAAAAACTTACATGCAGTTCCTCGCGGCTATGTCCTTATGGAGCACGTGTTGAGAGTGCAAGTATGACAGGCCATCTAGGGCGTGCAGGGCCATTCTGACGACATGCTGGGTGGTCAGAGGAGGGGGAGGGGGCCCCGAGTTCCCCCCAATGCTGACCCCCCGGCACATAAGCAGGAACTGCTTGAGATTCTTCCAGCCAGCGTTCCACGGGTACAGAAGGAATGGCGCGGTCTGATCTTCTATGCTCACGCCCAGAACAGAAAGTACCCTTTCGTGGTGAAGTCCATAGAGCATGCAGCCTTCTTGGAGGAGCAGGGATACCTGTGCAAAAAATGTTGAATGTTTTTAAGTTTGTATAAAAAATGTAGCCTACATTTCAGCCTAAATTGTTTTTAAAAGGATGCTCGTTGCAAAAAGGAAAATTCGCAATAAAGGAAGCACTTTGCGAGCCAGAATCGATTTACGCTTTTATTGCAAGCTTCGCCCATGGGGATTGGGGATTTTAAAACTGTTAATCCCGTAGGAGTGAGATAATTTTAACTTTTCCATGACAAATTCTGTTCAAAAATGGAAGAAAAGTTTAAGTTACATATTACAGGTTTGAAGCAAGTCAGAGCTAGCGAAATTAACTAGTACGTAACTTGTATTTTATTGTGATCAGCCTTACCTGTACTTGGGAAGCGTGTTCTGCTACCGTCTTGACAAGGACCTCTTGCTCTCTCGCTTCCTCGTCAGCATACGTCCCTCGGTACACCCTTCCAAACGTACCCTCCATGGCCACCGACCGTAGTCGAACTCTACACCTTTGGATGGTCAATTCGGCGATCCTCTGCTGAAGATCTCTGGCTCTGTCTTCAGGTGCTGCTGCTGGTATGGACGTGGGGCGACGGTAGCTGGTGTAGCTGGCAGCGGATTTGCAGGAGGAGTCTGGTAGGAACGCGTGAGCATCTTGCTCGTCACTTCTCGCTCGACGAAGCTTCCTCGCTCTCGCCCTGCAAGCGGCCGCAGCGATGGCAGCTATTAGCAGCGCTGCGCCTGCGCATCCGGCACCAGCGTAGAATATATCGGCTGACGTCGGTGCGTACGGCGCGTTGTCCACTCTCACGGCTGGACGCGGGACGTCTTTCAAGCAGATTTTCTTGCGTTGGAAGTGCAGCGCCGTCGATGACGAGCCAGTCGAGACATTGAGGGATATCGTGACGTCGACTTCAGCAGCCACGGTGCCTGTGCACGGCAGGTCAACCCGCCACGTCTGGGGCTCGGTGGGTACGAAGCCCTCGTTGGATATATTGAATGTGGGTGTGTGGAGGGCTCCGGAATCCTTCATCACCTTCGCGTGGAGCGTGTACGGTAACTGAAACAAAGAAAATTCCTTACATTTCTCTTAGTAGGTAAAGTGTTAGTAAGGAGGCCTTCAAAACGTTTTTATTTATGGCATAAACTTTATACTGTTTCTTTCTTGCAGTCAAAGGTTACCAACAGTAATGTAAGTTCTTCTCTTTATTATAATGAAGTACATAAACTAATCTCTGATCTTATATGGCATGGATCATGGCATGAGTTTTACATACTGGTAACTCGTTTTGGCATTCCACGCCGTCTGCGATAACCCCATGACGGGCACAATGGTAACGGTATCTGATGTAACTGTGTCCGCCAAATTGACAGACGCACCCGATGCTAAGCAGCATAGATGTGGAATAACTAGAGTCGTTAGATTATGTTGTGTGTAACAATTAAGATTCTAGTGATTTTCAGGCATTTTTAGTTTGGGGTACAAAATAAGAAAATAAATGTTATACATAGCATGTAGTATGTACAATGTACTACTTGATAATGTTAAAATTGATGTCATGAAGTGATATAAATTTCCAAATGTTAGCAACAATTAATTGGATAAATAATTAAAAAGTTTAAAGACAAGAAATACGAATAAAGATTTCAGGTAAATTATTTCAAGAGATTTATGAAACGAAGAAGAATCTTTAAACCTAAACCAGATTTAACCATCGGTGTAAGAAACTGTTTTAAAAAGTAAATCATTTTTTTCGCCTATTCGCGAAAAACTCTTTTTAAAATTTATCTAGAAATAAAACATCCATCCTCCAATGTCAGGCCGATCAAATGTCTACCCTACAGCTACCTCACGACTCCTTTTAAGTGCTCAAATAAACGATGTTTACACGGGGGTATAATATGTTTAAAGACAAGAAATACGAATAAAGATTTCAGGTAAATTATTTCAAGAGATTTATGAAACGAAGAAGAATCTTTAAACCTAAACCAGATTTAACCATCGGTGTAAGAAACTGTTTTAAAAAGTAAATCATTTTTTTCGCCTATTCGCGAAAAACTCTTTTTAAAATTTATCTAGAAATAAAACATCCATCCTCCAATGTCAGGCCGATCAAATGTCTACCCTACAGCTACCTCACGACTCCTTTTAAGTGCTCAAATAAACGATGTTTACACGGGGGTATAATATGATCGCAGTTCTTGAAAATACGATCCTGTTACTCGTTTACTACTTGTATAATGTTACAGCAATTAAGATAAGGAACATACATATTAAATTAATTGCTAAGCTTAAGTTTATTTTGTCTGTTGAACCCACACAAACACGGAACACCTCTTGATCTTATAACTCGGTAAAAAAACTGCTCAAGACAATTTTCGCTATGTCCCTTTGCAAGTTATTACTGAAGGTTACAGACCGTGTAAGAAAAACCAAGTAGGTACATTAATGTTGTATCGTAATTCGTAACTAGTTTAAGTATACTAAATATAGGTATAACAATGAATTGCCATATTTTTACTAGATACTCATCTAAATAATTTCATACTAACTGCAATAGATAGCGGCTCCATGAAACCAAAACAGAGGAAGACTGTAATAAGAAACCCAAACTAACTGATGAAATCTAAGAGTTAACTACAAAGTAGTTACCGAGAAAGGTACGCCGACAAACAAAACAGTACACATCTGATAGCGGGTGCAAATATTACTATGCTTCTTTGTTCTACGGACCTTGGCCGTATGAAAACAAACTTATCAATTTGTACTGTGGCTAATAAAGAGAAGCCGAAAGGTAGAAAGTCGTTATGCATAAATGAATATAGCAAATATTGATTTGATGTAAGACTTATGAAACATGTAGAGACGTAGAGATATTTTACAGAAAATTATGCAGCAAAAAAGAAGGCATATTTTGGTTACGAACGAAAAAGTATGAAACAATCTCGTAAGAAATCTGACAGTCATAAAGGACCAAACAGCGCACAAACCTAAATCGCCTTATTTTTTCTCAAGTCGGTTCTACATTATTAAACAATGCCTGAAATTACTAATTAGACTATAGTGCACTTTGGTCTCAATCTGCCCGGTCGGAAGATCTTCCTTTGGGGCTTACCACTGCATATCTCACTAAGATTTGTCCATACACCAGTGGCTCTATCATCAAATACTCACCATCAACTACAAACTACTCTAAACAAAGGTAAAAGTCAAAGAAGTAGCCGACAAAACAAACTTATCAAAAGGCGGTAACCGAAAAGTACAAGACTAACTAAATATCGTAACATGACCGCTACACAAACAGTCGCTACTACAAAGACTAATGATTTGTGTGCTGACAAATTATGCGCTTAACTGTGGTTTATTCTTTGGTTGAACCGCCCCGCAGTAGGTCAGTTAGTTTTAAACTACGCTAATAAATCAGCACCCAGATTGTACTATTTTAATGCAATACCAGCAGCCAGCTTGGTTCTTTCTTCGATCACGTTTCCTATCCGACTAAATATTAAAGAGTATCTCATAGTCATCGAATTCGAAATTTATCCGATGTCATTTTTCGGCACTCAAAGCATCTCCATACTGTACCTATACCAAAATGTGCGAAAACCATTTTGCATACGTCTTAGCTACAATTGAATTTATGAATAAAAATGTTTATTATAAAAATATTTTATTTATTTTAAAGTGTATATATCTATGTGATTTCTATAATATTATGTCCCGTCGATCGTGGAAAAACGAGACACAATAGAATATTATCTATTGTGTCTCGGTCACCGGTGACCGTATGGGGCTTGATGAACATTACTTATAGTTATAAAATATTGTAATGTAAATTCACGGAAACGAATGTAAAATAATACTCAAGTACTTGACTAATTTTTAAAAAAATTTGGTGAAAATGAATATTATGCTCACCTTAGAAATTAGGTTCTAATTAATGCTGTAAAAGCCGAAACTAATTAAGAAAACGCCAATTAAGGTAAGTTGGCCTGCTCTAAATGTTGAAATAGAAAATATGTAGTTCACTTTATAACTTTACTAGGACCTTATTAATTAATTTTAATTAGACTTACCTCAAATTGTGAACGTTATTTCTTTTTAAAGGCTAATATTATATACGCTTTTACGTAAGTAGTCTTTAAGGCAGCTACGATTTTTGCGATCTGTCGTTTCGATCTATCGTAAGCGTTGTATTAAGATTTTTCAGTTTCATAATTCAATGAGAGCCAAGAGCCAATTCGATATTCCATACCATAGCCGCTGCCGCAGCATCGTCAATGAATGCACATAATATATTTTGGATAGCGATGTGAATCAGTCGGTATCGATATTTGCATGCCGGGCGAACGGCTCGATACATATCAACATGATCGAATCTATAACGAACTGAATACTAATTTACCTTTAATCCGTTTTAGTATACCTAGTAAATATTTATTATTCAGATGGTGCAAGATGTATGGGCAAATATTTTATTGCAAATCCTGTGTAGCCAAGATCAAGAGTTACCAACTACAAAAAAATCAGTGGTAGTAAGATTGTTGATATGATCTTAGATGAACCCAAAACACTCTCTTTCTCTCTCTAGACGTCTGTTTAGGGGTCTACAACAAAAAAAAATGAAGAAAGGAGACAGTCATGACCCTGAAAAGAAGGATGTTTTTTCCTCTCCAAATTAACCTGTTAATATTGAACACTAGTTCTTAGTTAAAGCCTTTTCTTAGACCACGCCTACCTCTATTCTTAGAAATATTTTAATCGATTCAAATCGTGGCATGTACCTAATTAAAAACGTTGCATTGACAAACAGCAACATAATAATGTGCTATTTTAAATAAATTAGATATTTTATGACCCAAACATCCATTTTTAAAGCTGTTTATTCAAATTCAAATAGGATGTGCAATTTACATAATAACAGCTTGCCAAGAACTGGATAGCGAATAAAATTACTTCTGAGTTGAAAAAATTCGCTTTCTCTAACTTTTATGAAATGAGATTGTCTTGAGTTTTCTTGAAAACCTTGAAGTAAACGACAAAGTGTTATCAAACCCCACTAATATTAGATTGACCAAAGCACTGCCCTAACCTCTTAAATGGTCGCAATAAATAAATTATACATAATACGATATTTTATGGGCGTATTATTTATTCAACCTTATAAGCGAATTGCGAAAACATCAAAGACGGCGGTAGACATAAATAAAAAGCTCGTTTACAAAGTTGTTTGAGATCGTAAATTAAGGGCCCGGGTTACCCTCGAAATTTTCATACATTCTTAATACCAAAATCATTTTCTCATACGAAAATATTTAACATGTTTGAGTTATTTTTCAGCTTAAGATAGTAATTACCTAGGGTCCTGAACAAATTTTTTTTACAAAATATTTAAATACTAAAAAAAAAATTTTTGTGTTTAAATATTTTTTAGTAAATTTACTATTAAATATTTAAACACCAAAAAATAGACAAAAACACTAAAAAATATATAAATAAATAGTAAATTTACTACAATATATTTAAACTTTAAAAAATATTTTTTATTATTTAAATATTTTGTAGTAAATTTACTATTTATTTATATATTTTTTAGTGTTTTTGTCTATTTTTTGGTGTTTAAATATTTAGTAGTAAATTTACTAAAAATATACATAAACACAAAAAATTTTTTTTAGTATTTAAATATTTTGTAAAAAACATTTGTTCAGGACCCTAGGTAATTACTATCTTAAGCTGAAAAATAACTCAAACATGTTAAATATTTTCGTATGAGAAAATGATTTTGGTATTAAGAATGTATGAACGAGGGTAACCCGGGCCCTTAAAGAAAACATTTTTATAGCTAAAAAGTAAATATAAAGAAGTGAGAATTCCAATAAGGTCACTGGAGGCAGGAAAAAATCCTTTTCGAAGAAATATACATCTCCTACCATAATATACAATATTTCCTTAGATTTCTGGATATAACAAAATAAAACAAATGCCTAAAATAAACAGTAAGGTAGTTAAAGAAACAGTTACTGACTTATCAAATGATTACCTAACCAAACATATTTAATTAGTCAATCTATTTGCCATTTCGTGGAATATCACGTCTGTAGGAATTTGTAAATAAAATATTTGGAACGTGATTATTAGTTTAATTTAGCACATAAGGTTTTACAAATTATTGTACAGAAGCGCAAGAGCGGCAAAAGACAAGAAGGGTGACATCAAGTTGACAGATGACAGCTGTCAGTAATACAGAACTAGGGTTGCGTTCCATTTCCAATACCCACCCCAGAACGCAATCCCATATTTGATACACAATAACAATGTTTATCTACAGTTGTTCCTTTAGTCAATATATCTGAAATATTTTCCATACCCTTTACATAACAAAATTTTAATTTTAAATTACTAACATGTTCTTTCAGAAAATGATATCTAATATCAATATGTTTGGATCTAGGTAGATAACAATCGTTTGCAGTCAGTTTAATTGCACTTTGATTATCACTGTAAATAACTAGAGTCTGTTTACACTGTGCGCCGAGTTCACCCTGTAGCTGTTGTAGCCATAGCGCTTCTTGAGCTGCAGATGACATAGCCATATATTCGGCCTCTGCTGTTGACAATGCCACTGTCTGTTGCTTGCGCGAACACCATGACACAGCACCTCCCTGCAACATGAAAACATACCCCGTGCACGATTTACGGTCTTGGGCATCACTTGCCCAATCTGCATCACAGTAGCCTGTGATTGTACTCGGGCCGTGCTTGGTATAGGTCAATTTATAATGTTTTGTGCCTTGTAAATATCTTAGCACTCGTTTTACTGCTGCCCAGTGCTCAGATTTTGGCTCTTTATTGTATCTACTTAGCGTGTTCACTGCATATGCAATATCTGGCCGAGTAGCTTGAGCTACATAAAGTAAACATCCTATTACATGTTGGTACGGGCAGTCATATGGCTCTTTATTGTTCACATCAAACTTCAGCCCAACCTCTATAGGTGTTTTTACAGCTTTACACTCTGTCATGTTAAATCTTGACAATATTTCTGTAATGTATTTCTCCTGATCCAACATAAATGTATCTTTACTTCTTGATATATTTAATCCAATACACTGTTGTGCTTCGCCCAAATCTTTCATATTTAATTTTTTACATAAATTACTTTTTAACTCTATAGTTAATGTTGGCGAAGAACTAAATATAATTAGGTCATCGACCCATATAGCAATAAATATTCTTCTTTTGTCATCGTAATAAACACAAGGATCTGTTTTTGATTTCTTAATTCCCATCTCTTCCAATACTTTGCTAAGCTTGATATTCCATAGTCTGCTCGCCTGTCTGAGCCCATAGATGGACTTAAGCAAACAGCATACCTGCTTTCCTTTTGCATAGCCCTCTGGCTGTAACATAAATATGTCAGTGTCTATTTTTCCTTGCAGAAAGGCAGATACAGCATCCATTTGATGGACCTGTAAATCATACTGTGCCGCCAGGGCAAACAAATAACGTATAGAAGTATACCTGACAACTGGAGAGTAGACTTCCTGGTAGTCTATGCCCCTCTTTTGTGCATAGCCTTTAATTACAAGTCTTGCCTTGTATCGGATGATGTCTCCACGTTGATTGGTTTTAGTCTTAAAAACCCATTTGCATGGTAATGCCCTTTTTCCTGCTGGCAAGTCAACAAGCTTCCATGTTTCATTTTCGATTAAAGAATTGTATTCTTCATCCATAGCTTTTCTCCAATCTTCAGCTTCCGTTGAGGACAAAGCCTCCTCCACACTTTGTGGATCTGAAACATTCATATATAAGCATCACAATCCCTTATCTTGTTGCATATTCCTATTACGTGGTCTGAGGGTAATGTTGCTAAAATGTTGGTCTAGCTCTGGTAAGCTACGTGGAGGATGGTAGCTATCGTCATGCTCACTGGTATCAGTTTCATACTCTCCGGAGCATTCATCTTCACTCACCGATTTTTCTAACTGATGATCATGTGTGTGAACTTCCAACTTGGCTGACTCATTATCCATAGGGTTTGCTGTAACAGTACATTCCTTAAGCTCATTAGTATTTTCAAAGAAAATAACATCCCTACTCTTTACGACCTGATGAGTTGTTGGATTCATAACTCGGTACCCTTTGGTATTTTCACAATAGCCTACAAAAATCATCTGATTAGCCTTTTTGTCCCATTTTAATCGTTTCTGTTTTGGTATATGCACCATTACCTTAGAACCAAATATTCTCAAATGACTCAGGTTTGGTTCTTTTCCTGACCATAATTTATATGGTGTAGCGTCTTCTAAAACTCTAGTAGGTGAACGATTTACTAAATATGCAGCAGTGGCTATGGCTTCTGCCCATATTGGTTTATCTAAGTTCGCATAAAACATCATGCATCTAGCCTTTTCTACCAATGTCCTATTCATGCGTTCAGCGAGGCCATTTTGCTGCGGGGTGTATGGAGTGGAAGTCTGGTGGATGATACCACATTTAGCCAAATAATTTTCAAAATTTGAATTACAGTACTCTTTACCATTATCAGTTCTGATGGCCTTGATCTTATCATTCAATTATTTTTCTACTTTACTTTTAAAATCCTTAAATACTTCTAAAACATTGAGTTTATCTTTCATGAAATAGATAAAGACCATTCTAGAGTAGTCATCTATAAAGGAAATAAAATATTTCATACCTCCATATGAAGTATTCTCCATTGGACCACATAAGTCAGAGTGTATAACTTCCAATGGCTTGGATGCTCTGGTACCTGAGTGCTTGAATGGAAATCTTGTTTGTTTTCCTTCGAGACAAGAATGACACTGGATATCCTCATGCAGCTCTTGTGATATTGTCACTCCCTCCGTACACTCTGGTAACTTCTTAAGTGCTGAAACATTTAAATGTGCCATCCGAAGATGCCATAAATTAATACTGTTTTCATTTACCTTGTTAGCAGTCCAACAAGCAGTTTCATTCACTTCTGAGTATGTATTCAGAATATACAATTTATTATGTAGAGTTGCAGAGCACAGTGTTTTCCCATTTTCATTTTCAATATTACAGCCATATGCATGGAAAGTCACCTTGTATCCAGCTTTTGTGATAGTGCTAACTGACATCAAATTTGCTGCCAAACCAGGAACATAAAGAACATTTTTGAGTTGAATCTTATTATGTTGTGAAACATTAATACTGATGTCTCCAACACACTCCACTGACAATGGCTCTCGGTTTGCCACTGTAACTGTCTTGACTATTGGCTTTCGTACATTGTACAACCATTCCTTGTTGCTACACATATGCATGGAAGCGCCCGAGTCGATGTACCATTTCTTATTTGATTTATTATTATCAAACACTGAGAAAGCGGCTATAAAACTCTCTTGTTCTTTGTTATCTTTAGATTTTGTACTCTTTGGTTTCTTGCAGAACTTTGCCAAATGTCCATATGCATTGCAGCTGAAACATCGGGGACCTTTAGTCTTTGTGGGTGGCTTAGATTTACTGTTATATGTCTTATCATTTTTGTTTTTTTTAGGGTTAGAGTAAAAAGCACTGTTTGAATCCTCTATCTTAACTTCTTGTAATAATTTTGTTTTGATAAAATCCGCTCCTATTTTAGCTCCAGAATTTTCTAACCCCATTATCATTGGTCTGTACTCGTCGGGTAAACCAGCTAACATCAACGTGCCGAGCCACTCGTCATTAACTTCAAATCCTATATTTCTAAGTTTGTGTGCTGCATTCATTATTTTGCTCACATACTCTTCAATTCCATTACTAGATTCAAGGGAAGTATTTATCAACTCTTTCAACAAGCTAACTCTTCTTGTCAACCCGTTATCGTCGAAGGCTTTATGTAAATTTCTCCAAACCTCCTTGGCTGTCTTACACTCCTGAACATGGACGTAGTTTTGAGTGTTTATAAGCAGGATTATTTTGGATCTGGCCTGTATATCTTTGGCTGGGTCAACTGTAGTGCCCTCGCTTGGTTCAATGCAACTCCATAAGCCCTCATGCTCCAGATATGTTTTAACACAGAATTTCCACGTTGTGAAATTGTCTCGGCCGTTCAATTTTTCGAGATTAAACATATTTGAGCTCGACATTTGGGTTTCTTGCAATTTTTCTCCAACAATCTAACCTCAATGCGCCAGCTCACCACGCGGTAGGTCAAACTTCCGGAATCACGTATTTTCCACGGATATTTTATTTTCGGCGAACCACGCTCTGCTACCATGTAAGAATTTGTAAATAAAATATTTGGAACGTGATTATTAGTTTAATTTAGCACATAAGGTTTTACAAATTATTGTACAGAAGCGCAAGAGCGGCAAAAGACAAGAAGGGTGACATCAAGTTGACAGATGACAGCTGTCAGTAATACAGAACTAGGGTTGCGTTCCATTTCCAATAACGTCTAATATATTATGTTGATGTGTAATTAGTAGCTCTTCTTTTTCTGATCTTAATTTGATATGCTAATTTCGCTTTAAAGTGAGCGCGTCATCTACATATTAAACATATACATAAAAACTTAATTATTTTTATCCATCTGTTCTTGTAAATGTTAGATACGAAAAAATTCCGAAATGAGATCATACATAATAATTATGTGTTACTACTAAGCAGAAAAGTATTAATTTTGACCCAACATAGGACATTCAATGTTCTGTAAATGAACCAGAGTTTGAGTAAGGACATTTATAATATCTGATGTTTCAGGTTCTTGATCTTCTTTTCGTAATAATCATTATGATCTCGAGCGTGACAGAAAGAAATAGACATTGATTATTCCTAAGTAGAACTAGAAAACACTGCCTAAATATTCCACAAAAAGACTGTCCGAAGCGCAGGGCGTAATCTCTTAAAAAGTGTCACGTCCAGATTAAGGGCTTAACAGGTAACACGTCTACGTGACGTCAGCGTCACTAATCCCTACAGGATGAAAGGTTTCAAGGGATTACCCTTTAGGACTTTAGCTTTAGGGAATATTAATTTTGGTCTACAGCTAAGTGTCAGAGATTAGAGACTTTTAACCAAATCAAAGCAATTGGGATGAAGACTTTCAGTGGCTGTTAAATAGACTTCTAGAATGACCGGATATGTTGGTGAACTGGAGATAGGACACACACACACATTGATTCCTGTTTACTGCCGTTTCAAGCTCACCTATCCGAGGTGGTGCGAAGTTTTTTTAAGTTTCTCCACTACTTCCAGATAAAACCACTCAAAAAGTACCTATTTACGACACAGAATAGTATAATATTAGTAACAGAGTAAAGTACTCACCGGTCGTCTTGTTAGACTCTGCCATGTGAAGTGCAGTTCGCCGATCGTGGCTGGCACTGGCACGACAAAGTTCAGGGCATACACGTTGATCTGCCCTTCGCGGACATAGTAGAGCTCCGCTGTCAGTCCTGGAAGAAGAATTCTGGATTAGAATGGTCTACTAAGAAGACTCTTATGGGAATATTTACAAGGTGGCCGAGATAAGAGATGGTTTTTAAATCTCTAATCGAGAGATTATAATATTATATTATGTCAGTTTCTAAGAAGATGAGAATCTTTTTAGAAACTGACATAACATTGCAGTAGAGGAAATATGATTTGAAAGCGTAACCTGATGCTACAGAAATATCGATCAGCAATCTGATCCTGCATCTATTGAAATACCAGTACTTAAACCAATACACATCAATATGGAAAAGGACAAAAACGTTCGCACGCGCAGCGGCGAGATCAAAGGACAAAGACGCCGCGCCACCTGTCCACAAATCATGGGAACCGCTAAAAAAGATTTGTCGGAAAATAAGTCTTTGAGATACGGTAATCGACCGTACTGAAGTAGCTTTACCTGGCTTTTTAGGTTCTATTTTTATTTCGGGGACCACAAAGCACCAGAATAAGACAAATGAGCTAACGATTTAGATAAATGTGCCTAAAGTGTGGAAATACCGGTAGCCGATAGTCACCAAAGAAAGAAACATTCATCACAACTAATAGTAGATAATAAAGATTAAGATAATTCAATTAAAATAAGAGATTTCGAGATGGCCGGAGCACACGGAATTTAAATAACAGATTACATTCCACGAACTCGTTACTTGTTATGGAATAAATTGTGACCTGTCATTACCTCTGTCTTGATCGTTATGCCCACCGCATAAGGATCATTTCATACTACGAGGCAAAATAAGTCTGGACGGACCATATCTTGCCTTATTACATATTCTCGTTTTTTCTCCCGACCCTGTTATTAGTAAGGCAAACATTGTTTAATGTGAGGCCAATTACACGTTACATGAGCAGATGCCAGTAAACGCGTATTTTGAACTCTTGATGATTGATGCCCTATTTCGCTTAGTAAAAAATTATGACAAAATAATGAGGCTGGTATTGACAGGTTCAAAATTGTTTTTGAAAAATTAACTGAAACGATATCCGTATAATGGTAATTTCATCAGAGCGGCTTTTTTCAGAGGGGTGATCTTTTTGCGAGGGTGAGAAGCCCAACAATCGAGCCAATCGGGACACCCAATTTATCATTCGACGCAATGCAGCAACCAAAACTTGTCATAGCCTAATTAATATGCAAATTACAAGTAGTCAGACAAATCATAAAACGATGATCGGCCACATCAAATTAATTAAAAACAGGTTGGATCTCTACAGGTGTATCGACAATTAACTCAATATCGGTATGTAAACGAAGCTAACGATCCATAATTTCACACCGTTAATGGAATATTTGTTTATTCGAGACACGATAAGGACGATTAAGAGTTAAGTGAGCAGCATATGAAAGCCGTTTGAACACTTTATATGGGTGTTTGTATGCGGAGAACACTGAAATGTGTTTGCTAATTGAATTGATAAGAGATTTCTAACGACTACTTGTTTATGTTTGTTGTATCATTCGACAAGTCTTTATCGAGTCTTAAAAATTATATACAAGCAAATGAAGAACAATCTACAACTAAGCCCTGAGATCACTCTACTCGTTTTAAGGATCGTTCACGATTATTATAATTCATCTCGTTAAATATTTCATAACCACAGCTGCATTTGTCATAACTGAGCCGTTTCATCGAAATCCAAATCTGATTAAATCTCTAATGGCCCTTAAAATATTAATACAGCATGAATTTGATTTTTAAGTAGCAATAAAGATGTTAAGAAAATGGTTCTTGTGAGTCCACAAAAAGTACGGTACTGCGCTACCGTTCGCGGCAACTTTAAAGGCGGCGGGGAAAAGAGACACTTCAAAGGACAAATAATGCAAGATAACGCGAGAATACTCGGTGGCGCCCGTTTTTTAACCAAATAAACCGCCTGGATTCCGAGCACAAAAATTGTTAGCAGATTAGAAATCCCTAAAAAGCTGAAGATGGGCGAAAAAACTCTATTGTATTGACGATATTGTGCGAGCAACACCAGAAAGAAATCGCACCATTGAACCGTTCACACCTACGAATAAAGCGTTCATTATATTCGAATAAAAGCCCGCAAAGAACGAACAAAATAGAGCGGGCCATAATGGCGTCGATCCGAAAGCTCCCCCTCAAGGAATGTCAGGGCAAAGATTATTGTGAAATTACACGGAGGCGTGCAAGAAAATAAAACAGAAGCGTAAACAAAGGTGCAGGCGAACACTCGAGACTGAGAATTCGTCTCAGTTTCAGTCGAGTTGACGATAGCGCAAGAATTTACAATAACCCGACGGGAGGAAACCGCTAAATAAACATCTGTTTAATGCTTCCCATAAGGTATGATGCTAATAAACCGAGCCGAGAATATCTGGTTGTCCCGTAAAAATCGATGGATATAGCTGGTGCTGCATGTTGCAATAACGACAGTTTTATTGGATTATACCGGAACCGCGTTAATGTTGGGGCGTAACAGTTCGACTTCTGTTTCGGTCAGTGACACACACGGGAATCGGGATGCTACTGTAACTTGTAAGGATTTTTCATACGCTTAAAGTTAAGATTAATTTCTTTATCATCACATAATATAACAGATACTATAAAACATATTTCTCAAGTGAGACATATTTCATACAGTGGTGGGAATGTGTGGTGGGCCAAAGCCCGTTAAAAAAACATATTTCTCAATATCCTGAAAGTCCTGCAAAACCTTTGCATTGTCATATTGGTAAAATATTTTACCTTCTTCATGATAAGCATAATATTAATTGTTATTGTAATATAGCCTATCTCTTGAAATAATGTTAAAAAATCCATAAAGGTACGTTGTAAATTATCTTGATGGAATAAATAAATATAATAGAGTGGACGATACATCATCCATGTACATCGTACACGTTATAAAATTCCATCAACTATTTTTATCACGTAGCGCTGATTTAAGCTTAAGCCTCGGAAGACACAGGATACATGCCCGTATGGACAATAACAATTAAGTCTGTGGTGCACGTGCGCGGAATATACAATTTCTACGTCCATTTCAAATACTCGTTTTGTTGTAAAATTCATGTTAATGTAGCACTACGAAATAATTGTTCTAAGCCTCAGAATGATTCTAATTTTTATTTAAAGAAAGAGAAGGATATTTAATGAGGTTTAGCAATAAAGAAACTACCAATAAACTTGTGTTAAAAGTTAGAAGTCAAATACAATTTCTATGACGGTATCAAAGTATAAGATAATGTGCATTGTGCAGATTGCAAATATTATTTTAATATTATAAAATTATGTAAGAAACGTTTATAAGTTTCTGCAGTCGGGAATCTACAAAGTCGCTAATTCAATTTACCTGATGCATGCGACAAAAACATCAATCTGATGGGCGTCACCGCAGGATCATTGCAGGTGCAGTCAGGTGTAAAATTAAACTAAGGTATTGAGGTATTGAGCCAAGCCAGCGGAAACGTAATTCGATCTATTGCGTCCCATCCTTAACGAGATTTACTTTACAAAGCTTTAGGAAAAAATGGGGAACGGCTTACTTTCACGTTCGGTTGGTTGTAATGCAGCAATTAGAAAGACCTTGTTAGAAAAATTACGTTGAATTGTTAAATAATATTATAATTGTAAGAAATTATATTAAGGAGTTTAATATTAACAACGACAAACAATTTACAGTTTGTATAAATCAAACAATTTCGCAAAAGTTACATTCATGGTAACTGGTAATACATCATTAGAAAAACCGTATTAGAAAAATCGAATTGGGGTAAGGTCAATAGGGTTTTAGTAGCAATAATTAAATCTACAATCAGACAATACTTCAGAAAAGTAAAGGGGATTTAAGATAAGAAAGGAATAATGAAGCTAGACGTGATATACCTTCGTATACGTCTCGTAATGAGAACGCACGAGGGTGAATCTTAAGGGGCGATAAGAGCAGTAATCGTCGTCATCTCTCACCCAGACACCCCCCTATTAATTACTACAATGAAATTACGACATTCCTACACAAATTGCACGCAAAAGTGGTTGTAATTATGTAAACAATTGCATACACCATCCCAAAACTCAGGTAGATGCTGTATTGTGATTGCCAGTTGATTGTTCGCTTTGTTCTGGATGTACAAGGATCTTTCCATTAAGCTCAAAGACGCTGGTAAGGACTTTTCAAAACTAGGTCGTCGATTGTTGACTATTGATTTCAAATGTGCCAATCAGACTAACTTCAAACTCCTTTTATCTTCTACCTCAATGAAAATTGAAATTACGTTACGTAGTTTTGATAATGCGCTCTCCAAAACTTCAACCATAAAAAACGCCAAGATGAAGACATTTCAAAACTAGGGCACCGCTTCGAACCTTTAGGGATTCCAAACGTGCCAGTCAGCTAAATATTTCGCTTAGCATGTAATCTCCATCCATCCATCTTCTCCCAAATATCCAAGTGATGGATGCTCCGTTTTTGCTCGCATGCCGGTTAAGCCAGTCGCATCGGTTTGACAGCTAAACTTTTTGTCCGCACATGTGTTTCAGTGTTTGATCGCTCACGTTAATTTAGCTGCTATATTTAGCCACGCCACATTAGTTTAAACATGAGCCTGAAATTTCGCATCGTCATTTGTGACTAACATCATTAGTTATGCATTAAGCCTAACTAATAGTTCACTAGATTTGCCGTTCGGTTTTGCCTAGGAATTTATTCCTTTAGGATTCATGTAACGATTTTTAACAAGCTTGGCTGATTGCCGATTGTTTGTTGAGACTTACTAGGAAGTAAACGATACTTTCCAGAGTATAAATAGATAACCTATTGGAGTTTGACTCCAAGACAAAGAACAAACAATTACGTGTTAAGTAGCCCAGATTTACTCAGTTCATATAAATAAGGAAGAGCCGTAGGGTTGGTACCTCAAACATTTTACATGTTTTGAAGCAGAATTTATGGGTTTGTATGTTCCTAACACATTTTTGTGAATACTATAGTTATTATTTAAATAGAAAAACTTGTAACGTCCCTACAAATTTTAATAATCAAAATTTTGATATTTGCGTCCTTTGGCATTATGATATAAATTACTCTAGTCTCACTATCTTCAACTTTTCATATTCGCTTAACTAGAAAAAAGAACCATACGTTCTTGTAAATACAAAAACCTAACGTTAACCACGCTATTGGATTTATATGTATAGAAACAAAGACCGACGTGGAAGGCTGCGAATCGTAGACAACCCTACCAAAGTGAATAATCGTTGTTGCGCACAGTTATTTATCTGCAGTAACGAAACAAATTGTCTGTAATAAAATAAACATGCCCCGTTTACGATCCTCCACACTTCTCGACGGATTTATACTACATACAGACATACACCTGTCGTTATATGCAATACTGTTTATATCGAACCAAAACACACCGTTAAACCTTCAAACTATTACACGACTTACGACGTTAGCATACGGCGTGTATTGGCATACAGTTTCTTGGCGTGGCTAAAGATAAAGAGTATTAATTTAGACAGATTCATGTTCATGTCGTAGTCAGGCGTCAACTGTATCGGCGATGTTCGTCGATGTGGAATTAATCGCGTCAAATTTAATTAGAGCTTCAAATAACACGCCTTCAAGGATGAAGGAGGACCTTGCTTTTACTAAACAGTAAACATAATACGAATTAAATATTCACCTCCACTAGAAGATATGGCATAAGTCCACTAAATGCTGTTATTTACTTGTTTAAATTAGGGATGAAAAAAATTCAGATGAAACTTTACGCTGAGGAACAAAGATTGAAAGCCGCATTCAAAATGAGATTCACGAAACCTTGTTGAGAAGATAAAGAAAAGGAACCCGAAATTAGAATAACAAACAGAAAATTTTAATTTCACCACAAATGTCACCAAAAACAACATTTTCGGCGCAGAAATTAATTTACCGGCACTCGGGTGAAATTTCGCCGAAACTCGAGAGTCGAGACACAAAAAGTCATTTTTTCAAGTCGAGTTGCCGGAAAAAATATCCGTGACTCCGACCCGAACTGGATTAAACTCCAACCCTCGATGCATTTGTTACTTTAACGCGATGTCAAAATTTGGTTAGATTTAATTAAAGGTAACAAAAAGAAAACTTTAGTTACCTTGTTTAGTTGGTAAAAAACTAAACTATATAAAGGAGCTTCTCGAGGTTGAGCCTCGAGTTGATGGAGTCAAAATCACTCGCAGTTTGTTATTCTTCTTGCCAACAAACAACAGCCAACGCACATAGGGTTTAATGTAAAGGTTTCGACTTTCGACGACATGTTAGCTCTAAAAATGACCTTAAATAAAGTAGAGATAAACTAACCAAGAGCATTTTAGACGTGAGCAACGTTTGAAAGTACATACTTCACATGAAATCTCCCCAACATCCACATAACTGTTAGGACAGCAATTCTAAGTTTAATTATCTCACATTTAAATTCCAGCCCACGTGCACCTTTATCAGTAATTCGGTTATCGCACGGTAGCGCGTCCTAATCTGTCCCTTATCGGTCCTACAAGATTTACTCGGACTTATCGGCTACTTAATGTTTGTGTATCGCTACTGTCCGGTACATTCTTGTGAGGGCTCCAAGAATTCAATAATTGTAACACCCAAGATAAGTGGTCAAATTAGATTTATCTTAAAATTATTTCTAAAGTCGAATAGCGTTTGCACTTAAACAATGCAAAAATAGTTATAAAATTTTAATGCCTCACTCGAACTGCAGAATTTAAGTTCCAAGCCCTACACGCAAGCTCAATAGGCGCAGCACGTTCGAGCAGGTAATAAAGAAACAAAACATGTGGAATTTCTGGAAACCTCCCAAGCAAACAGCGAGGTGTACAGTAACGAACACGCTTGACAAATATCGCTGGACAAATATTGACTCCGGCGGATCACAGATTAAACAGGAGCCCATCACGGTGGCTTTATTTGACTACCGATGAATTCGTGATATAAATTCGGAAAGAATTTTCATTTCCCTGATAGCTTTTGGTACATGTACCATTTATACCTTAGATGCAGCTCATATCAATGCTAATGTCAATTGTCAACAAAGCAGAGAATATATAGTTGTTTTCTTATTTTTCGTAGATGAGACTAGGTTAGATAGCCCAAGAGTATGTTGCTCAATATCTGAACAAACGACGAATAGTTTATCCAGGACTTTTGTTTCAGTCGCTTTGATGATAAAAGTTTATTTTATTTTATTTTATTTTATTTTTCTTTATTGGACCAAAAAACAGTTACATGTTAAAATCTTTTACAATCCATAATTCCATACAAAGATTATAAATGCGAAAGTGTGTCTGTCCGGTACCAATTTTGTTGAACTTTGGTATGGTGATACTTTGCGTCCCGAGAAAGGACATAGGATTGTTTGTTGCTGAAAGTAGGTACGGTTCCCGCGCGTTAAACGAATTTTAGCGCAACGTTCCGGGCCGGGCGTCATTTAGTACTCTATAGAATAACGGTATGAAAGCCTTACGAAATTAGCTTACTGTGACTAACAATATGCAACGTTTGAGTCAGCACCGAGGTATTTGCTTTACCCGGCTGGAGTGCCTGAGGACTTGTTCCATAAATAATGGCAATCGAAACAACCGAGAATTATCGAGTTGGCAGCCGTTCAGAAAATAATTTACAACCGGCGAAGAATATAAAATTTTAGCATCGTAAAGTAAACAATGGACAAAACGCTCTCGGGTTACACCTATAATTTTATCGACGCGTAAAATACACTGCCTTTTTGCGAGAAAAACCTCTTTTTATATTAAAGTTTCTGCATTTCACTCTTATTAAAGCTGCAGGCATTGCACAGAAACCGTTTAATAAACTTTTGTTTACTTAAGCTTACTCTACTTTCTTCTTTTCTCCTTAGTTCATCGGACTTTTAATATCTAAAAATTTATTCTGTTATTAAGATGCACAAACAAATCTCAAACTTATACTGATTTCTTATTTCATCATTTTAAGTCTTTATCTATTTATTTAAACCATCTTTGCATTCACAGACAAATCTATCTATTATGTCCGTTATACTATATTTCGAATCAAACCAATTACTATCCTATCATAAATCCACTAACCAGGATCATATTTTATGTCCATTTCACGCCCCTCCGAACCTAATATCCGTGGTTGTTAAACGTGTTTCCGCCTGTCACTGTCCAGGACCGATTAGACATGCCTGCTCAGATTGTTAAGTGAACCTAGACCAACTTTGAAAACCAGCTCCTTTCTATTTTGAAGGGCTCTAACCATACTGTAATGCGATGGAATTCGAGAAAATAAACATAACATTGAAATTACTTACACAAGATACGCATCCAAATATGCCGTAACATGAACACAACATAAATTGTGTTCGAAATTCAAATAATTTATAAAATGTCACGATACTATCTCATAAAAACAACGGGCCGAAACTAAAAACCGATCCATAAATAAAAAATATCCCGCATCTCGAATTTTGATCTTGAAGGACGCATTATTAATAACCCACGTCGAAATAAACATACGAAGTATAAAAAACCAATACGAGACATTTATTAACACGACCGATGGGGCAAGAAAAAAAAAAGAAAAAACCATGATGGCGGGCGACGCGTTAACATAATGTTTATCGTGGGAGGCTGTCAAAACAGTGTCCAGCCCATCTCGATGCACCAGTGAAAGCTAGAAAGGCGAGATGTTATCTTATTCAAATTGGATGTTGTTGAACATAAACACTTTAATTAGTTTTCTTATTGCTCGATAATTATAAGACAAGACGACAAGATAATACTTACAATATGAACGGTCTTCTAAATTGCAGCCAAAAAGGTTGTACTGAGATTAGATTTTTGTAATCGATTGTAGAACAGACCTCTGTCATTACCAGAAAATAAAAATACCTACATATTCCCGGAAATTTCAAAGCTTGGAGTATGTAAAAAAATCCAGTGAAAAAGCTGTGTTGGTCGTAACTTATTATACGTGCTATACTATGCTGAATACTAAACGCCTTGTTAGTAGTTACCCGATCCCAACAGACACGTACTAAGCTCCAATCAAAATATTTCGTAAAGTGCCCTACGTGATCCAACATGGCACCTTGTTGCTTGTGAGAAAATCACATTTCTCGAAACATTATCCTCGTTTCTAATGCAAATACCAGTTTGATATTATTATAATGCATGTCAAAAATATTTAATTGATGTTCTGTACATACTACATTGTTAAGAGATTAGAAGAGATTTAGGTAAACCCAAAAAAAACCGGAAGCAGGCAACCGTTTCTTTTAAACATTGCGGATCTTAAGCCATACATTATTTCCTTCCCGGGAGCGTCTTTTTACGACTCCGCACAAATAGGTGCGATTTCTGCAGCAGTAACTTAGTACTTTGTATTACCATAATTACCTCAGCTCATGGATAGTTTCTAGTCATAAATTTCTCGTTTAACAACTACTATTATTTTAAGTTTATATTACCTGTGTTCTAACACCTTCGCTGTGTATGCTAATAAAGTCATCTGCGTGTTGGTTTACTTTACTACCTTGTTTGCTAGCTATCCTTTCCAATAAAACTTATGGTATTTTTACGGTGTTTTCACGGCGTGGAACAAATTTGAATGGTCGTTAGCGAGCAAAAAGATCGTAACAAGGCTCCGACGGTTTATCAATACCAGACGTGGCCCATCGCCCACCGCTACCGAGATAGATTACCCACATTATCCCAACCTTTTGTACCACCGACTCCGTTTAAATTGCTCCCAACAATCTGAATTCAAATTGTTTTCTTGTATCGTACTTTCGATCGCAATTGTTGTCGGAATGCGCATAATACTTAGATAGAATCGAATTGAAATCATATTTGTACTTACTACGAAATTAGCGTATAATATAGGAGCCTCTTTCGATCACGGAGGTCTCACAAAAATGTCAGTTTATCGGGATACTCCGCATATTACCTTTTCTGAATAATGCAGTAATATTTAACGACTGGAATAAATCGAGACGTCCCACGAATTTTATTGCTGAAGATTTAAATTTGGACGCCGAATGCATCGGGTAAAGACGTTTACGGCGTCATGTTTCGAGTAAAATCAAACAAAAAAGGTGACGACTAAAACATACGATTGGTATAAATTACCCGAAACCTTCCAACGTCGCTTTCGAACGATAATTACGTCGAATTTAAAACAAACACAACCGCCATTATACCTCCGAGCGATCACTGGGCCCCGCCCAGCGTTCTCCATAATTATTAGGAGCCACCGGTGCTATAGTAGCTTTAGATAAACCTCCGGCGTCACGACAGAATCCTTCTTTTTAGCTCCGTTAGTCACGACACGGGGTTAAATAAAAACGGCAATATATCCAAAACCGACGATCACACAAATAAACAAAGAGTAACGGACCGAAATAAAAGCAGGACGAGCGCCGACCGAGACCAAATAAAACCCACAATAAATGTTGATTCAAATGAGGTGGAAAATAGAGGGCGAAGACGCGCGCTAACGAGTTAAGTTTATTAATGAGGCATATGATTGTTAACTAGCAGCAATCGGTTTTATCGGATTTTACATGTATTCATTACTTCAGCTGCCATTTATGTTAACTTGAATGAAAATAACGACGAAGGTGATTCAACGTCTAAAACAATAAAATGTTTAAGTTCGGTTTTGAAATTGAAATTGCTTTCGTCAAGTTGGACGCCGCCCACGCTGAGATTATTACTACGAACATAAGCGTATGTTTTCAAAACTTTAATAATATGATGAACGTAATTGAAATTCAAATAGGGCCTTTGTTCAACTAAACTAGTTCTGTAACTATTCAGAGCCATTTCTTATTAAAGCTGACTAGACATATAAAATATTTTTGTAAAGCCTTGGAGAATAGTCTTAAGCGCTAAGGTCTGAAAGCTTTTATAAAACTCTAACAAAAATGTCTATGAAATTGAACAATAGCACGCTCTACAAATGTAATAATAATTATGCTCTCAATTCGGCAGTATTTTGGCGGACCATTAACGGGAGTATTGGGTATAAAGCTATCATTTCGATTTATATTCCTTATCAAGCTGTATTTATGCTCGCAGCTGCAACTGTCACCGTAATAAAAACGTTTTGCATTGACCCCTCGTCACTCGTGTCCTTTTGTTGCAACGTGACTTACCTCAACAGAAATATTTTGTTCGGATCACGACTTACGTGCACTCGAATTCGGTTAGCATATTTTTATTCTGGATATCATGATGGAGTCTAGCACGAATTCGCTTGAAAGTCTTTGGTTCTTTTTAGTCGCTTTTCAGAACTAGACAGAATTGGACATTTTTAAAGCGCATAAATCAAAAACTGGCTGGATCATCGAGAAGTTATAAGTTAAGATCGATGGATCCCATTAAAATTTCGAAGCGAACGCGGAGTAAAATCCACAGACGGTCGTAACTTTGGTTACGAGCGGTTAAATAAACTGGAACCATTTGAACCATTAATATCGGTATAGTTAACCGAGACAGAAATAAGTTAACCCGTTGCAGAGGAAACGGTGAGCGCTGAACGTAAAATACCCCATTTTGTTGCAAACTAATTCGTTAGTTATTGTTTCCTCGGGGGAGTGCTGCTTCCGTAAAATTATTTTGGACCGTCGAGTATCACATACGTCGTCTTTAATATCTTCACTTAGGTCAATGATGTTCACTTAGGTAGATACTAATGTAATGAGGAAGTGGTCTGTTAGTTGGTCCTCGCTTTAAATCGCTCAACCGATTAAGATACAATTTGGTAGATTTTTAGGTCCCAGGAAAGGACCTAGGAAACGGAAATAAGTCCGGTTCCCGAGGGATAAACAAAATCTGCGAACAAACCTATTAAAAATTCAAACAGTTAAATGCTTCTAACCCAGGGGCTCCCAAACTGTGCGCCGCGGGTGGAAAAGCAAGAGGGGCGCCCGCGCCGTGAGTCGATCCTTCATCATTATCCGAAACCACAAAAATTATAAAATTAAATTATAATATTAATAATTATGTAAAGCTGGTAGATGATTAAATATTTGTTTATTACTATTTACCTGCTTAACCTAACTAATAACTATAATCATTAAAGGTTACATTTAATTTAAGTATCTTTTTCTAATATCTAGGTAGAGTAGGGCGCCGCGCCCGCCGCGCCGTGACAAAACATTTTACGTGTAACTGCGCCGCAGGCTGAAAAAGATTGGGAACCCCTGTTCTAGCCCGTGATTTCACATTAAAAGCTACGTTACTAGTTACTTCAGCACAAATATTTCCATAGCTATACCTACCAACACAAAACAATCGCGTAATATTTGACATAAACTTGTCCGCCATTAGAAACTCCTGTGCGGTAGACAAACATCCACAATTCTAATATTTATACTGTCTGTCCCAAAAGTGTACTTTCTCATTCAACGACTTCTGTTCACTCGCAGTGGCAGTGTTACTGTCGGTGTTTGCCCACACAAGTACAGTTTTACCTCGACATTCGGGGCTCTACAAAATGACGCTTATGTTATATACATAAAGGGCCTGTCAGAGGTAAAACTACTCTGGACTGTACACAAAGCGGGTAAAGCAAACATCGATGATTCTTGCTCATAGACAATCATGTGTGAGAAATGATTTTGGTAGAGTCAGCAAAGTAGTTATTAGTTTACTTTAAAGTATCTTAAAAGTGTTAAAACAAGAACAAGATGATTTTCATAACAGTTTTACTTCAAACATCTAATAAATGGCGCAATCGACAAATAGAAAAATATCAATTCAATTTATAAAATACTTATATTTCCTCAATAACCAATAAAGAATAAATTGAATTAGAATTAACCGACACCATCTTGTAACGTAACGGTTTTTTTTTTATGTTTTATATGTAAATCTGATGCGGGCGAACGCCACGGGAGGCAAAACAGACGGGACGTAGCATGCTGAGCAACATCAGAACACACTTCTTGGAATTATTCAGCTATTCAAACAAAATAGCCTCTTGTTTCACGTCCGAGCACGATTGGATACTCGACACCGACGAAAACGCAAGGTGCAGCTCTTGGTGGTCCGATGAAAATTAATACACGGCTATTTTATAGCACATAAAATATTCGGAGCCATGTTTGAATTAGCTGGAGCTGCATCATGCATGGGAAGTTCATATTAACCTACCAGAAAATATATTTATTATTGCACAATGCTTAGAAATTATGAAAGTTATAAGCGTAAACATCATAATAACCTATCTGGAATAGAATTCTTTAAGAGCTATTTAGAATTGAGTCTGGAGTTGACCATAACTTGGGATAGAAGGAGTTCTGAACGTTAGATTTATTCCCCATAAAAATCGTTTTAGAAATCGCATTGTCCTGTAGGATAAGCCCACGTGTGACATTAGCAGTAAATCTCTGGTCATAAACAGCAGCTCATAAACCATGCATGGACGTCCATCAATCCGATGCCTCGTAAAGTATTGTTATTTAGGACCAACATAACATGATTTACGATAAAACCCTTCAGGATATAACAATGCCGACGGAGTGGTCCTTAAAGATAAAACTACAAGAAGCCATGCACGAGTAAAAGCAGAACTTTAGTGGAATGTCGAACAAAAGTTCATAGAGCTCGGAATTCGAGGAAAATTCTACTTATCCAACAAATTATTTGGAACTGAATGATGCCCGCAGCCCGTTGCACCGAAATTCGCACTGGAACAGTAGATTTTGGGGCAACAAAAACCATCCATGTCCTTTCCCGTCTCTCAAAGTATATCCACACCTACCTAAATTGGTTCAGCGGTTCAAACTCATTAGACAGACAGACACACCTTCGCTTCAATATTAGCAAGAATTAGATGAAAGCATCTTCACCCCAGTGAAGCAACCTTAGCGTACTACCTTTAATCGAAAACATAAAGACTAAAGAGCCAACACAACATGTTTCGGGTTAGTTCAAGTGATAATCACAAGTGAGAACATCCGCAGTCGATTTAACCTCGTGTTTATCCGGGGGTGCACTGAACCAGACGAACCGATACCATAATGTTCCACTATAACTTTAATTGCTTTCTTACGAACCAATAAAAATCGAGTGGCCAGATATTTTCAATTTTATACCCTCTGGATATAGAATGCTTGTAGAGATTGCTTGAATAAGGAATATAGTTGGATGCGTTATTGCGAATAGCTTTAATAGATTTAAATCCATTAACAATTATCTTCCAGCGTAATTTGCAAATTGCACACAAATTCAGCAAATGCGTGCGCCAAAATGGATGGCCAAATCATCAGCAATAATGCAGAATTTGGAAAATACCGTACTAATAGAGCAATTAGAGCTTCAGTAGAAATCTGATTTAAGCCGAATTTAAGCCGCACTTGTATCACACAAAGTATCTATTCTCTGTTGAGTGTTAAACTTTTTAAAGTACAAAATGCTTACTGACTTACTTACAAAATGAGTACGTACTGAGTAAAACTGAGTACCACTTAACTTTACAGATAGAGCATAGAGAATCTGTCAGATAGGTTGTGGATAGCCTATCCGGCACCTTAACAGGAAGTGGTGAAACAGGCCCTTAATGATGATAAAACTCTAATTAATGAAAGTATTGTCAGATAATGTATAGAGATAAATGTCAAAATCTTCATTTGATTACAGTTAAGTGATTAATATTTGTCTCCGAGTACAGATATATGGCCGTTCCCTATGTTCAATCTATCTCTAGTTTGACATACAACCGATCGCAGCTGACATAGAATTGACATAAAATATATGGAGCTAATGTCTAATGTGAGCTATTCCCATCTCAAGTAAGAGATAGATCAAATATTGGGAACGGCCGTTAGTCTTCAAATCCTGTATTTTATCGACTTGTCTAGACAAAGAAGTTTTTTCTTGAAACTCGTAACAATTGAGGAACGGAATAAGGAGAAGTATTTAAATACATTTGATAAAAGTCTCCAGGTCTCCGGGGGACACAATTGTGTTGAAAATTATTTATGGCGTGCCATTCACGACAAAAACTGTTTTATAACCGGGTGCATTGTACGAAAATATTTTATTTCTGTGACATGTTTGTTTATTTTCGTTTGGTTCACCCTAAACAGCTTTTGTTGGTGCACACAGCACAATGAGGCCATATTTCACGGTCACTCACAAATTAGTTCGCTAATACGAGGAAAAAATGTTTCGAAAGTTATTTAGACAAGTTTGAGTGGTAGAATATTAAGTTGCGGTTTCAAGTTTCGAGATCGTCTGGTTAATTTAATTAGCTTAATTTCTACCGTGTTAGGCAAAACGCTTAAATGTATACTACAATGTTGTGAGTCTCTATACAAACTTCCTTATCGTTTTAACCGACTTCCAATAAGGAGATTATACGCTAATCTGTGATTTTTTCTTTGCAAAATAGAGACTACTCTGTCCTACCTAACGCCTTTGGTTTTAGTTTTAAAGAAAATTTTTGTTTAAGAAGCGTTTAGATGGAAGGTCTTAATGAAACCTACATGGTTAATTCAAAGCTGGTAACAAGCATAATACACAAAAATGCATTATGACCACGTTATCTAATGATTAACCAACGGAAAGGAATCTTGTGAAGTGGCAGATAAGTAGGGTTGTCACAAAACCCACAAAAACTACTTTGTTTGAGGGATATTTTTTTCTGATGTTGGTAGCCCTGGTATGTATAGTGATTAGCCTTGCAGATGTTAAGTGGGAGAGCAAACATGTGTAGGTGGTGGGTGTACGGTTACTGACGCCTACTGTGGGGTTAGGCGTGTGTGGTCCCAGGCCCTTTCATATTTTGAACCTACCTGGAGGTAGGATAAGGCACAAAGCCAAATTTGTAAGCACATACGTTTTTAAGACCCATTTTATGCGTAATCTGAGTTAAAGTTAACACTAGGGTAGAATATAATTTGCCTTTTTCATAAATACGACATAATATTTTAACCCCCAGACAGGCACAAGGGGGTCTAAGAAGCCTCAACGAATTCTTTTTTTTGGAAATCGATGAACCGAGAACTATCAACTCAAACTTGTAGTTACCCTCTCAATTTTTCGCACTATACCGCCTCGGTATTACCACAACAATAATCTAAATAAACATGGCGTAGACAATAGTTAATACTAAATCACGAGCCGCGTGCCACATCCCATTCAATTACCGCCACTGTCAGCCCTGACGGCCAGGGGTTGCGATTTCGAGTTGCAAAAAATATTTTGTATTATTATTTTTAGCACTATTGTATCTATAGCAGGTAATAGAAGATAATATCTATCTACCAACCTTATCCTAGCAATGTAGAAAGGGGAGAACTTAAATTCAAAATAAATTCAAAATGAACTCTTGTGAGTTGTGTATGAATTTTTCACTTCTTGCCTAACAAACTAAACTATTTATCTTTATTTCAAAATTAATATTTTATACTTACCAAATATCTGGCAATTAAACGTCGCGTCTACGTGATGCCTGCCACTGTCAAAAGTCCAGCCATTCAAACTCAAAGTTTACCCTGCAAATATTATCTTTCGCGTTTAATTAACCACTACCAACCCTAGTCATTGATGGGTTAAATAAACACCAGCGAATAAAAGTGGTCGCGTGTGCCACCACGCTGCGACACCGCGGTCGAAATGACCGTGAGATCGGGGAGGGTTAAGAGAAATATTCAATTAAAGTGATATATTATGTGTTATGACAGTAGCTTTTTATAAGAATAGCTGGAACGAAAGATAGAGTACAGACTACAGACCCTTCAAATTTACCTCAGAGCTAATAAGGTCCTTTTGCCGTCGAAATAAAGGTCATGTTAGATGAAATAGTAATTGTTATTCGCATGACTAACTACTTATTATGAAGATATATAAAATCATCTAGAATCTAGATGCTTTGGCTTCTACCTACTTTTCATTAATTTGTAGTTCATTTTTTTTGAATATTCGAAATTAGTTTTGAATATTCAAAAAAAAATGAAGGCTCAAAGCCGTTAGGAACTAGAGTCCAGGCTCGTAAAATAAAAATAAAAATTCAAAATTAGAAAAGTCACACTCACTACAAGGTATTCTGTCGTAACTCGTAATGGGATTCTGGTCGACAAAGGTAGTTTCAGGTGTAAGCATTTTTCCCTCACAATAGATGAGCGTCCAAAGCAATTTTGTCGAGAGTGTCTATTAGACACTAAAAGCTTAAAACGAGCAGCGGGAAAGCTGGTGCGAATTTATTAAAGGTTCGTTGTACTTTACATACTATGAATAAAAACTAGTCCTATTACGTTGAATTTATAAAAATGTGTAACAATTTAAATTTAAAATGTTCCAGTTTATTAACATAAAACTTGTTAATGGAGGATTATTGGGCGCGCTGGGCGAAATTTTGTGACGATACATTTTGGTCTTTATTGCTCTTTCGACTTTATCAGCTTTCCCTAGCCAAAAATTTTTTAAGTAGAACTTACAATATTTTCCTAGTAACTACCAAATAATATTCTGATTGGATTTTTTAAATTTTCAATGGGATTTAAAAATCGAATGCATTAAAATGCAAATATTTAAAAGTTAAAACTAATTCGTATCATGATTAAACCTCCAAGTCAACGTCAAAACCTAAAAGGTGTTCTTAAAAAACAACAAAATTCCACATTTAACCTTTCGACTTTTAATTTGGAATACCCATTCCATCCATCACTCGTTGTCGGCGTCAAACTGAGCTGACGTGTGCCGTCACTGGCAGATGGGCTGACCCCATGCTGACCAGACCTGGGCCTGAGCTTGTCTAGCGTATACATGTCAGTCAAGAGGAGAATTACAGCTAGTGATTTTATCTAGGGGTTTTATGAGCCTTACGTCGACAGCAAGAAAATGGTGGGTTATAGGTGCTTAATAAGGTCAAACAAAAAAACTTTGAACGGGATGTATTAAGAGGATACTCCAAGGTCAAGAGAAATGAAAAAAAGTACTCGTAATGTCTATTGCTGTCTCCCTTTAACCTCAAGCCTATACCGCAGAGCGCGATAGAGACAACTGCAGAAAATCAACGATTTGTTGTCCCCTGACTCCTTCTCCAAAACTTAACCGATTTAAGTACCTTTTTCATTAAGGATTAAAGAAAGGCTTGAGCTGTGTTCCTATGTTTTTTTTTGTATAATCTAGCCAAATCTGTTTTCTGGATGTTTGAACACAACGGAAAAACTGGACATTGTATTAGTGGCCATAGATATTCAGGAAAAAAATTGTAACTCTACCGGAATTATCTAGGGAGGAAACAGGGGAAAACGTTTGTATGGTAAAACGGCTGTGGTATCAAATTTTTGATGTCATCTTGTCAGTTCTGTTTCGAAAATCAATCAGCACCATCCACGTCTTCTCGACGGACAGCTAAAAATAATTGGGCACTTCTGTAGGAGCTTGCTCTACCTTTCTCTACCACTGTAGCTGCAATAACAGGTGTAATTGTAGTGACCACATGTAACCATTAGCTGCAGCTTTGGTGGCCACAGGTCTACCACTAGCTGTCATTTTAGTGGTTATTCTACTACTGCTGTAGCAATCGTTTTCGTTGTCACTACTAAATACTAATCATTTCTTCGACTATTTATAAACGTGTATTTACACAGCCGCGCGTTGCGACCTCGAGTCCCAACTGTTTACTGATTTGCACCTTTCATAACGGTTTTAATCATAAAAATTAAAAATATAAGCGAATGATTAGCAGTTTGGAAACCAAACAGTAATTCAACTCTAGTCTAATATTACACTGTGCTATTATTGTGGTGTAGTGGAAGTTCGGAACTAGTATCAGCTTCCAAGCAGCTTCCATTACCTCTTACATTTTGAAGTTTGTTGTCTACGTCTTAAATATAATATTTTTCACAACTATCCATACTTACTAACGCTTAAAATTATAAATGTGAAAGTGTTTCTGTCTTTTACCTCTTTACACTTAAATCTCTGAACTTCTGATTTTTGATTTTTGGTAAGCAGATACTTTGCGATCTGGGACAAAAAAAACTAACATATAATATCGGTAAACGACATAATATATTATGTTAGTTTTTAGGGTTCCGTAGCCAAAATGGCAAAAAAGGAACCCTTATAGATTCGTCATGTCTGTCTGTCTGTCCGTCCGTCCGTCCGTATGTCACAGCCACTTTTCTCCGAAACTGTTAGAGCTATACTATTGAAACTTGGTAAGTAGATGTAGTCTGTGAACCGCATTAAGATTTTGATGCAAAAATGGAAAAAATATTAAAAATTTTAGGGGTCCCCATAGGTACAACTGAAAAAAAAAAATTTTTTTTCATCTAACCTATGCGTGTGGGGTATCTATGGATAGGTCTCCAAAAATCATATTGAGGTTTCTCATATCATTTTTTTATAACCTGAATAGTTTGCGAGAGAGACTCTTCCAAAGTGGAAAAATGTGTGTCCCTTTAATTTCTAAAGTAGAGGCATGATAATTCTAAAAAAAATATATGATGTAGATTACTATAAAAACTACCAACGAAAATTGGTTTGAACGAGATCTAGCCAGTAGTTTTTTTTTATACGTCATAAATAGTAAACCTTAATCTAAATTTCATTAAATCGACTGAAATATAAAAATAAATCAAAAATATTTTAATTTCATAAAAATAAACCTTATTGCTGCTGCGGAACCCTCCATGGGCGAGTCCAACTCGCACTTGGCCGCTTTTTTTGTTTATCCTGGAAAAGTGTATCGCGATAATTTCGCACTAATAACCGAGTTACTTACCTACTTTATACTTGCTTGCTAAAGCTAAAGATAATCTTCATAACATCTTAAAAACATGACAACAAATATATCGTTAAATCCACAACAGAGTAAGACGCCCAATAAAAACTTCTCCCTTGTTATTTGTACGTTGTTCGACCTTTGACTACAAGGATACTTTAAGCACCAGAAAAAAAGTATTTAGGAAAAAGTATGTGTAAACTGTAAAGACTGCTCTACAGTCCAGTTCGTGATAATTTGTTGTGTTATCACTTATCAGTGCATATTACAGGCCATTTTGACGTTTGCACTGACGACTAACTCCAACTACACTCAACTACTGCATTTAAAACTAAATTGTAGTATCATAATTCATGCGTCAAAGACATCACAACATTCTCTTATCTAAGCAAACAAAATTAATAGATCGTCGAAAAAGCTCCAAGTTCCTTCAGCTTTTTAGAGCTTTTGTAAGCTGCGCGCGCGCTGATCGATCGGAGCTTTTTGTCCAGCTGACGTCTCCATCCATCCTCGGCAAATTGCCACATGGAGCCGGTACCCTTGTACATGGCATTCCGTCCTATCGATCATTTGAAAAGCAATTTGGAAATGTCAAATTCACTTGAGGCGCTATCTTGGATTTTAAATTTGACAGATTGTTGGTTTCGTACAAATGTAGAGAATAGAGAAACTAGCCTATCGTTGGCAGTTATGTTATTGGCACCTTAGACTATTGTTTAAAAAATATACTAGGAATCCCAATATAATAATAGAACTTTATGTACCTACTATAGTGTGAGTTCTTATGGTCCATTTATCCTAATTGTTTACACTATAAGAGTTCGTACGTGTTCGTATTATCGTATTTACTTTTATATCGTATTTACTTTTAATAAGTGTATGAAAAGGACGATCCAAGCAACGTAATGTATATTATATTTTAAAATTCCCATTAAATACAATTTTATAAATAGAAAATCGATAGACAAACATGATTTAACCATTAGCGATAAAGGTTCAAATGTTATAACCGTACATTAACTATAATTAAATAACAAGCACATAAATTTGCAATTCCCTAAGTGAATCTTGGTCGATAATAAATTTATAGATATTGCCGAGTGCTTTGAAAATGCATAACTTATAACCGTATAGTCATAAGTCACATGTTTACTGCATCTTTATCAGTCGACAGTAATGTGAAGATAGTCAAATGGACGGAGGACTTTCAGATAGGCTCAAACCTCAATGTAGTCGAATGACTAACGTATTAAACTGTCGAACTCTTCAGATAAAAAACAATAAAGCTATCAGCTTTTGTTAAAAAGGACTTTATTTACATAATTATTAATTATGCTTACGCACACATGTATAAAACTACGCCAATTCTTTTCATCTTTCGTACGTGCAACTAATCATGAACTGAGTACTGACGGTGCAATATAGCGTACATACTTTGAAAAGAAAATTCATAATTCGTCATTCATTAAATCATTATTTATATTTTTGAACTAAATCTCTACAGTAGAGAAGATACATTTAAAGAAACAATACGCGTATTACGCATATTATGTACTTACAAAGTAAAGTGCACTTGATCGTTTCGGGGACCCATAATACTTAACATCTTAACACGTTCACTGCGTTACGGGTACTTTCGCGCCCCGTACGTTGACATCAGTCAGTGCGGTGCTGAAAAAGTAGTGTCTACTCGTTCTTGCGGGGATTGTATTTTTGAGGATTTTTGTTGTATGAATGAGATGAATAGATATTTATGTTCCTGGCTTGAAATTGAATCAAGAATCGGTATAATAATCTACGGGGTTTCTTGAGCCCCGTTGCGACCAGCGAGTAAAAATTGTAATTAAGTGCGTCTACGGGGTCTATATCACCCCGTACAGATTATTGCTTACCCCGTACGGGGTGATGAGCTCATTTGCGTAGGCGCGTCCTAAGAAGCAAGGTGTTTATCGACTATTTTTCAAAATGAAGCGTTCGCGGCGTATGTTGGAATTATCTTATGGTAAAAATAATGAAGAAGCCGATGAGCATGATGTATCAACATCTTCACGATTATCCCGACGACCACCATCATCACCATTATTCCGCAAGGTCCTTCAGCGAAACCTAAGTCCAAGATACGATGTGATCACCAGCCCTAGCACTGGTCAAACCTATCACCAATTGCAAAATGTTGTATTAAATTCAGGAAACCCTAAACAAGACGATTCATCAAGCAGTACGAAAACTTCCAAAATAAAAATATTGCAGGATATCGTCGTGAAGCCAGCTGATGTTCAACAGAATACACCCGAACCTATCGACTTTTCCTCCGTAAGTACAAGTAATATCCAATCTTTAAATGATATTTCTAAGAACCAGACGAAAAACATTTCACTGACTCCAAGCCAAGAAAGGCAATCGAAAACTTCAGATATTGGTTATTTATCTAAATCAAACGACACATTTTTGAAGCCATTAGACATGAGTATGAGTAACTGTGGATCTTTGAGTGATATATCTGTGAGTAATATGGTCTTACTTGATGAACCTTTAAGCGAACAACAAATCAATGATCTCTTAATTACACCAAGTCGAAAAAGACGCTCAAACGCTAGTGGATCAAAGTCTATAGAATTACTGCCAACATCAAAGTATGTAAATGAGCCACCAACTCAACCTAATTGTAACGATAATGGTATCAATGAGGATCAAAGTGTACATATGTCTGATGTCGAAGATTTCTCTGATAAAGATTATAGCCCTTCTTGCTCTTCGACAGATAATACCTCAGATTCTTCAAGTGAGTGTGACTCTGATGATATGGCAGCTAATGATGATGAAATAAAAGTAGATGGGAGTAATTCTGAAGATTTTTCGAGTGATAGCGAATGGATAGATATTCATGATAGCAAACCAAATATTGAGGACCCTGATATAAGTTGCCAACTGACTGTGCCTGAAAATGCTACTAATCCGATGGACTTTTACAAACTGTTCTTGACTGACGAAATTATTGACAAAATGGTCTTGGAAACTAACAACTATGCAAGAAGAATTTTGGATAGCTCGGAATTGAAAGTAAAATCTCGTTTGAAGGCTTGGACTCCAACTAACAGAGAAGAATTATGTAGATTTTTTGCCGTTTTGTTAATTATGGGTATGGTAAAAGTACCACATGTTAATGACTATTGGTCAAAAAAGAAAATTTACAGAAACGAACAAATCGTTTCAATAATGCCACGAGACCGATTTCTTTTACTTTTAAGATGTTGGCATTTTAGCCAAAACAATAATGATCAGACAGATAAGCTACACAAAATTCGAGATATATATGAAATGATTGTAAAGCAGTTTAAAAAAGTCCTTATACCGGGAAAAGTAATGGTTATAGATGAGTCGATGATTCCTTGGCGAGGACGACTTAAATTTCGTCAATATATAAAAAACAAGGGCCACAAATACGGCGTTAAGTTGTATAAGCTGTGCACGCCAGAGGGATACACACATAATGTGGTTATTTATACAGGAAAAAGCGACAATGGACGTGAACTCAAGCATGGACAAAAAACAGTAGAAAGACTAATTGTTGATTTAGAAAATAAGGGAAGAATCTTAATTACAGATAATTTCTACAATTCGGTTGAACTTGCTGAAGAGTTAATAAAGAAAAAAACGTTTATTTGTGGCACTTTAAGATCGAATAGGAAGGGAACTCCAAAAGAGGTTGTAAATAAAAAGCTAAAAAAAGGTCAAATTATTGGAAAAATGAATAGGATGGGAGTGAGAGTGATCAAATGGATGGATAAACGCCCAGTGTTAATGATAAGTACATGCAATAACCACAACGAGGATTTAAAGGTAATTCACAGAAGAAGAAGAGGTGTCATGCAAGAAATAAAAAAACCAGAATGTGTTCTCACTTATAACAAAAACAAGAAAGGAATAGATTTTAGTGACCAGATGTCCGCTTATTATTCTACTTTAAAACGAGGATTGAAGTGGTTTCGTAAAGTAGTTATGGAGCTGATATTTGGAACTGCTATAACCAATGCTTGGATTGTTTACAATATTGTGAAAAACACAAAAATTTCCAAAAAAGATTTTGTTGAACACATCATTGATTCTTTCACAAATTTGATCAACGTTAAATCTGATGATTTGGAGCCTTCTGAATCTAAACATAAATTTGAAATTGGTGAAAAGAAAAAAAAATGTTCAGGTTGTTATGAGGAGCTAAGAAAATCTATGAGCAGTCGGGAAGCAGATAACAAAGTAAAGAAAGTTAAAACACTTTGTCGTCAGTGTAATAAAGCATATTGTTTGCAGTGTTATAATATGAAACATTAGAATTCAGTAAAGTTTTTTTCTATACTATCGGTTATTCGCATTAACGAAGTGTTAAGTAATTCTAAGATAATTTATTTTTTATATAAAAATATGTTTGTTTGGAATGTTCCCTAAAGTCATTCTTATAATTATTATGAATAAATAAATACGAGTATCATCTATTTAAAATATCGATAGTTTTAATTTTTTTACTCCCATCACTAACATTTTATCGATAAAAATGTATTCTGTGCGTTAAGGGGTTTTTGGAATCCCGTATTTTTTGTTTTTAATTGCGTTACGGGGATAGAAGCACCCCGCACTTTATTTTTCATTATATATATTTTTGTTTTTATTGTACCTACGTGCGGAGTAAGGAGAGTGTAGTTCAGTTAATACTCTTTGAAATGGTATAAGAAAAACAATGATAATACTATTTTTGACAATTTTAGAGGGGTTTAAATGAAGTCGGGTGTACGGGGCACTTTTGCACCCGTAACGCATAATAATTAATTTCATAAAGGGGCGTGCTCATCCCCGTAACGCACTTAAATTTAGGTTAAGGATTCGGGTCTACGCAGTTAACGTGTTAAGGTACGAGTTCTAGACAATTCCAGTGATGGTTTCCAATATGGCCGCCAAAATAATTATTTCTGAGAGCGCCGCGTCTCTAGAGACCGTAGTAACTAGTAACAATGGTTGGAAAAACATCTCTAAGGTTCCAGTATTTTTCTCTAATGCCCTGGTATTTTTACGTATTTTCACAATGAAGAGCTCAGCAACGACTCCCAGAAAACTGCAGTTAAATAATGCTGAAGAATTCTCTCTCTTCGGCTTTTAACGGAAACATTCGGAATTCCTCGGCCCTAATTGGTATATGAAATTATTGCCTCAACGTCTAATTTGTTTGTGTTTCTATTATTGGACGTCGATGGCTTTCGTAATGGGAAATCGTTTTCGGAATACTAAATTAGGAAATAACAAAATTATGTTTATTGTGTGGTTGTTTAAATATTTATTGGATAATTTCCAGTCTGTTTAGGAGTTTATTCTTCAATCAATTCTAATATTATAATGCAAATGTGTATATATTACCTTTTCGGAATCATTTCGTAGAACCGATTTTGATAGAATTGTACGATAGGTACATTTAGTCCCGGGAAAGGACAGGTGGGTAAACCGTTTTTTACGCCAACAAAGTTGCTGAAAACATCTGCTAATTATCTAGATAAGTATGTAAAACCATGCACTATAATATTGTGTTATATTTAACATGTGGAATGACAAGTAATTCTCTTTTTCTAGGGAAAAGCCAGACTAGTTCAATTGGCAACACCTAAAACGGAGTTGGAAGGAAGTTATGGCGAAAGCTACATCGCGTCGTTAGGATGGTTACACTATAATAAGCGGGGTGAAACAGCACGAGAGTGTTATTGCATTGTATAGGGCTGTTTTTTCTGCACAATTTTACAAAAAAAAATTGAAACTAGAATATAATAATATTATTTTCTCAACTAAGAAAATTTATGATGAATTAAAAATAAGTGGGATAAAACAGAACGATCAGAGTGTTAACTGCATTGTAAAAGTTGTTTTGTCTGCACAATTTTACAAAAAATTGGAATATCATACATATTTTTATTTGCTTAACTAATAAAATTAACTCTTTTAGAAAGTCTATAAGAGACCTACTGCGATATTTTACACCCGTTCAGTTCTGTTTCAAATTATGTATATTGAACTGTAGCAATATTATGCTAGTACAGTGCCCCTTTGTTTTTCTAACGTTCACATGCATGAATTCTAACACGTGTAAATAATTATAATCATTTGTGAGATTTATTATAATATTATACGTTACGGTAAGAAAACATTTCAGAAGCCCTGGATTATGAGTTTTAGAGTCCAGTTATAGTTTCCAAGCGCTATAAATTATATTATTCTATTACAAGGATTAGAGGAAAATACGTGTAGTTAGTTAAAATATTTATAGTACAGTGTTTTATTATTACTTTCTAGCTTTAAAGCTTAGTAAATGAATTCGTTAAAGATATTAAAGTAGGTAGGTACGTTTAATAGGTATTAGTGACTAATAATAAGATTTTTGTTTCTTTAAGGATTCATGGTAAAGGTAATAGGTAATTAGCAGTTTTAACAATTAAATCCATAATTAGTACTAAGTCTTTAATACTTATAATTAGGAAATAATTAAATACCTACTTACATATTGTTATAAAATGAAAAACTTTATCTCTTTGTCTACGTTTAAAGTTTATCTCCCTGTCTGTCCGTCTGTCTGTTATACTTGATGTCTAAGTCGTTGCACTGATTTTGGTGAAATCTGGATGTAGATGTAGATGTATAATAATAGGTATCTACTTTTCTTATAATCCTTTGCTTATAACTTATAAGTTATATTAAGTAAGCTGCCAAACTTTTCCATGACCACAAATCATAAAGTTAATTATTCCTAGACAATGTTTTTAAATTCTAGTTTGCTACCTGTGTAACTGCCCGTGACAATGGAATTATACCATAAAATTATGAGGAAAATAAAAAAAAGGTAACCCTATATAATATCATATAGCTAAAAATAAATTGTTAATGTAGTAAGAATAAAAAACATTCAATTAAAGTGAGTAATGAGTTTTCAGAATGTGTCCTAGACTTTCGAGATTTTAAATAAAATAATTTTAGATTGTAAATAAAAGAAAGAATCGAAACACTTGTAAGTTTTTCTATCCTATCGTATTTTTAGGATTTCTATAATTTAAGGGGTAAACTGACACATTTCCTTTTCGATCAATCAGTTTGTCTATTCTACCAAAAATCTTTTTAGTTTTACCTTCTTTTTATCATTTCACCCTTTCTATGATGGTCTTGTTTACTACACTTAAGGGTCAATTCAGACCGCAACGTGACGAGGCGAGGCGAGGCGAGGCGAGGCGAGGCGCGGCGCGGAAAAAATTTGTGTGGATTTGACAGATTTCAATTGCGTGAGACGTCTTGCGAATCTGTCAAATCCATATAAATTTAAAAATGCATCTACGCGTCGCGTTGCGGTCTGAATCAACCCTAAGACATTTTACTCTTTCTATGGTGGTCATGTTACAAGTTACAAGTTCTACACTAACGCGTGCTACTCAACTATAATTATTGCACTACTACAGCCATTTAAGCCACTGGGACTTTGCCGTTTTAAATATTACACAGATTTAACCCTATGCATATTAAACACCGTATAAAAGTCTAAACGAGTATAAAATTAACATTTTTCAAAAGCAATTGGCACCGACTCAATTTGGCAGAGCCAGCGAGAACTAGCATTCACACTTTTCATGTCATACATTTTGTTATTTTTATGAGGGCAACCTTCAATAAATCTGCAAGGTTTAGCATAAAAATAGTTAAAATCCATACTAATATTATAAGGGCGAATGTGTGTCTTTCTGTCTGATTACCTCTTTGAAACTGCTGAACTGATTTTGCTGTAACTTGGTATGGAGATGCTTCGAGTCCCGGAAAAGGACATGGGATACTTTTATCCCGGAAAATTCACGGTTCTCGCGCGATAAACGTATATATTGGCGCAACCTTCTTTCAAATAGTATGCCTATTGCCCGGTATGGAAGAACACGTGTGAAACAGAAATTTCAAGTTTCTAGGGTTTTGCATCTATCCGCTTTGCGATAAAAGAAGTAATATTTGAGAGGAAAATAAAAAATGTTTTCTGAATAATTCATTCTATATACTTAACGGGAATACCTATCTTATGAAGATACCAAATTATTTTAACTATCTAATAATTATCTATTAAAAGTTCATAACAAATCAAACTTCATCAAATTTACCGCCATAATCATGTTAACATTGCATCATGGAAGTCATCCCCGCCCGTGAAATTAAGCTTATTTAGCTCTACGACTTAGCTGTCAACAGTACTAATACATTTTACAGATTAATCGCATGTTAAGCGCCGATTACACACTACCAATACGCCGGATATAATTAATTTGTGTTGTTTACTTTTGGGCAAAGGAAAAACAGTTTTGCAGAATTAAATGTACGCAATGAATAGGACATTGCTGCTGACAAATTTTTCAATTGTCTATTGGTTAAATTGTATTCAAATCTTTCCACACTTACTTTCTACTCGTGTAACTGACACGTGACGCTATAATATTATTGAAATATTTCATAGTTAATTCCCTCGACGAGGGATTCAATAGGGAGCCGACATTATTAAAATAACATCTATTTCTGTATGTTTGTTCTGTGCGCGCCATCGTGAGTCGCGACTTAAGATAGGGGTATACCAGGAATTTTGCTACTGATGTGTCCCTAACTCCCTACAGAACGTCCAAATCATACGGGAAGCCGATCGTTGCGTTTGGACTGATCACAGGCCGACCTGACCGGCAGGGTAAATGTGTATTTTGCAACAGCAATGCAACAGGCGATGCTTGCTGACAAAAATTTCTTAAATAATTTTTATAGATAGCAGACATTTGTACTTTTTGTGCCAAATCTGCTGTCAAGCGCCTCAGATAGGTTTGCATTCGCAAAACACAAAATGGGTCATTTTGTGAGGACTCGGTTTGAGCATTCCTTTTAACATAAATGTTACTTTACTTTGTATCTTCAAAGTGTTTCAGGTAAAGACGAACTACCTTATCTAGGGGACAGCAGTGATAAGGAAATGCTACACAAAAAGTGTTGGTATAGGTCGAAATTGCAGATAAGGTAACAGGATGTAGCTAAAACGGCCTCTACCAATATTAGCATAGTTTAGTTTTTTTTAGCACAAAATAATCTGATGTTTTTGTAGAAAATTTCTTCACCAATAAACAAAAATTGTATATATGATCTGTATTTGGGAAGTATCATCTTTTATTGTGCATATTTTCACATCACTAAAAGCATTTTTGGACAAACTTTTGCTAAAATTATCTCAGGACTCTGCACGTCGGACCTATGTAACTTGCACTTTACATTCTTAGAAATCTGTTACTTTAAAAATACCAGTATTGCTACTGGTCATTAAAATTCCCCAGAATAAGCAATTTATCTTAACATTAAGGTAACCTCACACTGGTAACCCTATCCACGCACCCAGGGTTGTATTTCAGAATTCGGCTCCCACAACTGTCGTGGAAACTTGACACTTCATCAGAATATCTGGTAACAGATTGGCTCAGGTGGATCGTAGACAAAAACTTTTGACGAGTGATTTTCGGAGATCAAAATCTATACTAAAACACAGAATAGATAATAGTACAAGACTAAAATTATAAATGCGAAAGTCTGTCTGGCTTTTACCTCTTCACTCCCAAACTGCTGAATCGATTTTACTGAAATTTGGTATGGAGATACTTTGAGTCCCGGGAAAGGGCATAGGATTCTTTTGTATCCCGGAAAAATGTACGGTATTCGTTAACGTAACTCGTTCGTTTATAAGTTAAACGAACGAGTTACGTTATTTAAATCTTCTTATTTAAGTCTTCTAGTTGAATAGTTTAGAATAGACTACGTTTGGGACATTGTGATATTACCTCAATTGGCTTCTTGATTGCGTTGCCTATGCACAATCAAGGATAACGGGCGATTCAAGACGATTTAAAGTAAGTAGCCTGTATTGGACCATGAGGAATAACCTCGATTGTCAGTAATTGTCACCAATTTTGAAAAGTCTGTGCAAATCGTCTGTGCTTATTCGTGATCGCTTGTATTGTATCATAGACGGGCCAACATAATAACAATTTGTTGCTAATTTTGCACATTTTCCATGGGCCTACTATCTGGTTCGAATCTAAAATACCAAGAACTGGTTACCAATTAAGGAGTATGTACCCGGTACCGAGTGTTATCAGTACTAACTACTAACTACTAGCTAGTTATACCAACTACAGATTGCTACCACGACTATATTTAGAACAATAGCAACATGAATATTATCTTGGTGAATAATGGATATTTAAATTATTTACCTTATGCT
The DNA here is from genome assembly GCA_905404155.3 of Plebejus argus. NCBI lineage: Eukaryota > Metazoa > Arthropoda > Insecta > Lepidoptera > Lycaenidae > Plebejus > Plebejus argus. The sequence goes on from FR989935.1 coordinate 12,608,575, forward strand.
AAAAATATTATTATGTATTCTGGAGATAATTTCTTCTCTACTCTGCTGAGGTAGAGCAAAGGTAATCCTAATCAGAATATGTACTGTATAATTTTAAGTTTCTGGTGTAGGAATAATTTCTGCACAAAAATTGTGCTTCTTTTTGCTTTTTCAAGGTCCGTTCATACCGAGACGCGAACAATTCTACAAAAGGTCAGACATCTTTGAAAAGTAAAGGATTGGTAAAAAATTTCGTGTAATAATGTTACTCAAGTTAAAGTCGTAAATTAAAGGGTGTGTTTTTTTATTTTTAGCCTTTGTAACTCTATCCAGTGTCCACAAGCAGTATTTTATTTGAGTAAAAAACATAAAAATCGTGCGTTCGAGTATAGGACTTGATTTATTTGTTCTCGAAGGCTGGGACACGCAATACGGACATAAAAGTACGAGATTTTATTTGATTACGATTATTTATTTACTACTGGTTATTCTCTGAATAAAGTTTATTTTATAATTAAATTTCTATTCATTAGGCGCGAGAGCTGTTGGCTGCGGTCGTGTATCACGGGTTTCCCGTAGTCCCACCTTCAGGAGCAGGAACACCGTTGGGGTTTTAGTAGGTAGTCCCGGGTGCGTCTTCCTTGCGTCCGCCCGGCCCCGAGGAGTCCTACATACCTTGGTGGTCCTCTCCAGGTCCCGGGGACTCGTAAACGCATTCCCCCAACGCCAAAAAAATCACTTTTCTGTGTCAAAAACTATTCTTAGCTATACCATATATAACTCTAACCTGTCTGTCTATTATCTGCATCATTCAGGTAACAAATAGACACGTATTAAGTAGTATGGATGGCGGGAAAAATATAGTTTTAACCCACCCTATAGGACTATAACAGACAGCCAAGAGAAAACTTTTGGGCAAGTTTTTGGCTTTGGCAAGCATCTCGGAAGAAAACTACGATTCTTAAATATAGACAAATACTCTGAAAACTACGGTTCAAATAGACGAACGCCAACGTTATGATTTAAGTTACACTTAGCGGAAAAGCTTTTGGATAAGTTGAGAACATTTCTTTGGCATCTCGGTTGAAAGTAGTTAAAAGCAGATTTTTAACTAGACAGCATATCTCCAGAACTTTTGGATTTTGGAGGAATTTCATTGGCATCTCGGAAGAAACTGTTTCTTCTTAGACATATTCAGCATTATCTCCATTCTCCAGAGTTCTAACAATTTAAATGGTATCGCATCTGTCATCGGCAGTAGAATAGTAGAATACTACCATCGCTTAGTTCCATAGACTCTAATTTCTAAGCAAGAACAAAGGGTACTTTTTGTCCTGACAAAGATGGATAGCGCTGTTTTGTGACAAAAGCGACGCATTAGTTACCTGGATAGTGGGTTCAGAATTATACCTCAGTTTGTGCTAAAGTGGACCCTATGTGGTTAACATAAAGGTGTGTCAGAGGTAAAATATATAACGGAGTATAGGCACGGGTTTTGTATCCCTGCTATACTATTTGAATAAGAATTCGTCAGACTGTGGCTCACTTGGCTGGTATTACTTTAATGTACTATGACAATTCATCATGAGCTACTGTTAAAAATTGAAATGAGTAAATTTTCCGTTATGTTTCTGGCAGGTGCCTAGGCAAAATAAGTTTGTACCAGGATAGTGATTAGTGGTGGCCATTGTGTGTTGTAAGCTCTGGTCTGTATATTAAATTATTAATAGCTTAATAGCATGGACGTATGAAAACTGCCTCAATGCGTAGTCTATATATCTGGATCGTCTTAGAAACTTTCTAGAGCAGTATTTCCCAAAGTGTGGGTCGCGGGTAGGTTTTGGGTGGGCCCTGAAACTATAGGACGATTGTCGTACTTGTTCGATTGTAGTGATGGGCTTTAGGGCCCCACACATTAACAGTTCGCCAGCAGGCCGCCGCGGCGCCGCCTGGCAGTTAATCGGAAAAGATCACAGACTCACAGTTCCCCTGATGATTTTGTATCGTTTTGTATCGACGGTCAATGACTGTCAGGCAGCCTGCCGACCAAAGCCTACAGGCGGACTGTTAATGTGTGGGAACCTTAAGAAAAGGCCCAAGTCCTGCAGCAGTGAACGTCAGTAGGTCAGTAGTATTGAATACGATAAGAATTAATGGGTAAATACAGCGGCAGCAACATACCGCTGCTTTTTGTCTTCATGACACGAGGTGGGCGGCGAACTTTAAACTTTCTTGTAGATGAGTCGCGGTCCCGGCAAGTTTGGGAAACACTGTTCTAGCGCTAAGTTAAGCTATTGGGGATGGCCGATGGAGTTATATTTGTATATAGAAGACCCACGCTGCTTTCAGCTACCGCCTACCAATAATCGCGTTTATTCGGTAGTTCAGAACCAATGCAACGTTCTGAACTACTGAATGAGCGGTACGCGAAATCCGCCGTACTCGGAGACATTTTAATTAAATTAACCTACAATTTAATGAAGAGTTTGACAGATATAATAATGTATGGGGCTTAGTTTGGCTTAGTAGTGTCAAAATTTTAAATTAATTACATTCAACTAATTAATGCTCCACTCTGAGTGCGGCAGTTATAGTTTGGACGCAAAGCCAGATTTTAGCCTCCTTCTATGGAGTGTAGATACTCCATACCTCCTTCGAACTTTTTCAAATATGGAACTTTAACCTACCATTGCGATCAAGTTAACTTTAAAAAAAACAATAAAAAGGCTTAGGTTTATTGTGCGAAGTGACATATTATTGTGATGCGGCTTCGCACCGCGGGACACTTTTGAGGAAGGTACACACTTTTTGTCGCCTCGTAAGTAAAAAAGATAAGGATTTTCTGACCTTTTTTTGTGAGTAAAATTTGCCAAGTAATGCGATTAAATTAATTTATGACACAGGTTTTAGCCACATGCTTCCAAACCAAATACTTGTTTCAAACGTACACGAAAATATTCTAAAATTATTACATTTCTAATTTTAATTTTTAGGCAAGATTTTTTTATTATATTACAATATACAATTTTTTTATTATATTTAAGTCAATTAAGTATTAAATTGCCTTAGTTTTGCAATGACTATCTAATATTTAAAACAGTATACCTACTATTGTGGTAATGGTAATTAATAATTATCGTGTGAGAATGTATACGTCAAGGTATACGTATGTTTGTTACTTTTTCAGGCAAAAACTACTGAACAGAGATTGATGAGATTTTGATGCAGTCTCAATAATGATGATTCAGACTTTGGATATATTCACAGGGAGTAATATATAAGTCTATGTTCACAGGCTACCTACATTGTATTTTGAAAAAGTACAGTGTTCCGTTTGGAATACTAAAAACTACGTAAAGCTTGTTTATCATTATTATAATAATATTATGATCGCTATAACTGGCCTCGTTGCATTTGTTATCGTAATATCAAGTTTGCGCGGTACATACTCAAATGATAACGTTATGTTAACATTTTCAATGTGCATTGATCCATGTAACACGGTTATGAACTATGTAGTATTGAAGATTGTAAACATGACAAAGTGTAGACGTAGAGGCAGAATATCAGCAAATTTTTAAGACCCCTTGCAGATGTTTGCATGAAAATAATGTACTTTTGCTAGTTCGCTTTATACTATTATAATTATATAATTATGTATTATGCTTATTTATCTAATTCTAAAGTATAATGTTTAATGTAGTAAAATACACAACTTACCTAATAATCTCCAGACTTCTGCACTGCTGAGATAAACATTGAGATGGCCCAGACAGCACGGCAACAACACCAAAAACGTTAGTAACCTCATTGTTCTAAAAAGTTCAATTTCGTTCCAAATCCAAATCGTTCACAAGATTTGATTCACATTTTAAAACACCGGCACGGTCCACAAACGCTGAATTCTCGATACAAGATTATACTCGGATAAATGTTCAAACGCAAAGATAAATGAATGCTAGCACACTGTCCCGGTTGAAATCGAACAGAAATATAAACAATTAAGAACCGATTACTACAATGCAATGTTAGCAATGAACACACAAATTCCGCGTATAAATAGTGATTATCAATTGTATTTGTGTAAAACGCGTCGACACTCCGTCCCCAGACAGTATGCGATCACAAACTGGTTCAAAAACCGAATTTCTCATTTGTTCCATGTTTACGGCGCGCAACGCGTGTTTGACAGCTGCTTTTGAAGCGACATCTACCGTAGAAACTTGTGACTATTCCATGTTCCAGAGCAGCTACATGTACAATGCACAAAAACTAGATGTCGCTACGTGTTTGCAAAATCGATTCTCTAGTTCTAAAATTAGATACGTAATTATAATATTATTGTAATTATCATACGTTCAAATATAAAATTGACATTATACATGCTTTGTTAAAAATATTAAAACCATTTGAAATACATAACATACTAATAATTATTAATTATGTACAGTAAGGCAAAATGTTCTACTGCACTGTGGCAAAGTAATATATATTTTCTATCACAATGCGTAAGTCTTCGGTAGTATAGTGGTCAGTATCCCCGCCTGTCACGCGGGAGACCGGGGTTCGATTCCCCGCCGGAGAGATGCTTTTTTGATTCTTTTACGTATTGTAAGTTGTAAACTTATGCTCTTTCGCAATTTTAGCTCTTAATTATTTTTATGTACTTGGTTCAATTTTTTGTTCAAAATATTATAAATTATTACGAACTTACTTTCACTATTTTAGCAAGCTTGTACTAATAATTACTAAACAAGTTTGAACTTTATTTTTAGATTAAGTAGTAAGTAGGTAAGTAAGTACATACAATAATTTTTATATAGGTAGTATTTAGTATCTACTATCGTCTATCTACCTACTAGGTAGATAGACGGTAGTACATAATATTAAATACTACCTGTGTAGATTACTGATTACGTCTTGTAATTTTATGTCAGAAAATCGGCTGCTTGCAAGATGCACGGTTAGTACTTAGTAGGTGCCCACTGCCCATGTAAGGTAAATAAAAACACAAAATAGTAATTTAAAATATAATTTAATACAAAGTTGTTACAAACACTAATCCTTTTTCAATAAATATGTCTCATGCTTTTGGTAAAATACATCAATTTATAAAACCAAATACATCACACAGATTAATAAAATATAACATCGAAATAATTATGTAATTGTATAAAATATTTCATCGTATAAGTAAATCTTTTCAACAGTACATACATTAAAGTGATAATCTTAAAATAGTGAGTTACGCCGATACACATAAGCACACAGTACATAGTTTGGTAAGGTTAATATGGCACAGAAGGAACGTTAAGGACGGACGCGAGTTTATTTATCTTTCGGCTTCTTTTCTTTTTTACGCGGCGGGGGCACGGGGGCCTCGCCGCTCGGGGCCGCCTCTTTCTTCACCACCTTTTTCACTAGCTTCTTCTTGGGATCCTCCGTCGGCGTGGGCGGAGTCTGAACCTCGACCTGGGAGACGGACGACTCTATTTGGGCCGCCGTGGTCGGCTTCGATTTGGGCTTGATCCCGATCTGACTGAGGGAGACGGCTCCGACCGGGGGCGTGGGCACCTCGGGCCCCTCGACGAGGAGGTTCCTCGTCTCGGGCGTGGCCTTGGGCGAGGGTTCTGTAGTGGGTGAGGGGGAGGTGACGGTGGTTCGCAGCTCGATGGCAATGATGGACTGGGCGAGCGACGCCGCGTCCTCGAGCTCGCTGTCCGGGGTGGGGAGGGGGTCGGCGGCGGCGGGGGGGTGCAGCTGCAGCTTCTCCAACTTGCGCCGCTCCTCCGCTACACAACAATCCCTTTAGTCTCTCTTTTGGTTAGCTGGCATTAGTAGTGTCACATTAGAGAGCAAGCTCGGTTAGGGCCTGGAAAACCAAGGAAAACAAAGCGCGTGGGTCAGTTGAAACGATGCAGGAAGGTTAGTATTCGGATTAGATTCACGAAACAGAGAGCGTCAAACCACATGGAAATTGTTACCAAAAGTAGGTATAGGACCAGAAATAACACTAGAATTAGAGGTTATTACGCTGAAAATGACGCTTTCTGTTCATTACAAGGAAAGTACTCGCATCACATTTTAAAATATTCAATTAAATTGCGTCTTTTACTGATGAGTAGGTATTTGTTCAGTAGGTTATGTAGTTACAATATAATAAGTAAAATTGTAAGATTCCAAGTTCCGACACTAAGTTATATACATTTTATTACTGTCCTTGCAATGGGTACAAAATTAAGAATAAAAAGCAAAGAAAACACAAATAACAACTGCAATTTTAAACTGCAACTATCCTCGAAAATGCAACGCGATAGTCCTTTCAGCAAACTGTTTATTGCGTGGAATATGAGAATTTGATCGTGAATGAAGACTTGCTTGAGAGCCCTGTCCACTTGGACACAACTCAACCTTAGTGTAGAATCCTAATACGCATTATCGCGATAGACAAGAACTTTAATAGGATAGAAATCTTAAAAATGGGCGTTGTTTTGGGTCCAAGTCTTATTATTACCTGTTCTATCAAAGGCGCGTCTCTTTGGCTGCTTCCTCGGTAGCTGGGTGAAATAATAACGAATTTTGAAACTTAAATTCTCATAAATTAACATAAAACCAAAAACACAAATGCACAAAAGAGAAAAACTGTGTGCTTTACGGAATTAAACGGGCGCGTATCCTCAGATCATTCCGCAAAAGACGCAGTTGTAATAATATTAGTAAAAGAATATGAAAATTGCACAATGAACTCGGTGAGATTCAGAATGCAAAGCTTTCCAATTCACGAAATTCTCTTTTTACTCACATTTTGCTGCCGGCGCTGCAGCGGCGTCGTCTTTCGAGGGTGTAGTAGCTAGGGGTGGACTATCAGATGCACCTGCTTTGTCGTCCAATTTTAATGCTTCTAAAGCTGATACTGGAACATCAGAAACTGTTTCAGTCTTTTCTTCACTGGGAGCAACTTCTGTTTTAGTTGGTTCAGGGACAGGAATTTGTTCCTTAGCATCTGATTCGGTTGTTTTAGGAGGGACTACGTCTTGTTTTGCCTTAGGTTCTGATTCGACAGGAGTGGGAGTGACTTCTGCAGGCAGTGCCTTATCGACTGCTTCAACAGGTGTAGGAATAGTTTCTGAAGGTAATTCTTTTTTCTCAACCTCGGCAGGCTTATCTTCTGTAGGAGACGTTTTGGGTTCGGCTTCGACTGGTTTTAGTAAGGGTTCTGAGGGCAGAGTCTTAGGTTCTGCTTCTGGTACTTTCGAAAGGTCTTGTGGTGGCGGCTCTATTTTTTCTGGTTCGATAGGTGATGGGACTGATTGCTCAGTAGGTTTAGGAACGCATGCTTCAGAAGGTGCTTTCACTTCCGTGTTTGTTTCAAGAGTTTGAGAACTCGGTTCTTCTGTGGCTAGAGTTTTAGCATCTGTTTCGACTTGAACAGGAAGGGACTCTGGTTGGACCAGTTCCTTAGTAACAGGTTCGGCTGGTTCACTTTGGATTACATCCACTTTCTGTTCTGTATCTTTGGATGCGGGAAGAGGTTCTATCGGTGTCGGTTTTTCAGTATTTGTTTCAACTGGCACCGGTTGGGGTTCTTCTTTAGGTAAATCTTTTGGAACTGATTCAACAGGTGCAGGAGGGGATTCTTTTAATGGACTAGCATCTTTACCTCCAGCAGATGGCTGAGCAGGCGGAGGTGACTGCTGTTTTGGCGGTGAACTAGGTCCTTGACTAAGGGTCTGAGATATTTTTGCCCAAATTTTGTCAAAAGAGTCAGCACCCATGTAGTCAATGTTGCCAGCTTCCCAACCTTGACGGCGAGATAGCTCGTCAATTGCTTCGCTCTGCAAATCTCCACCGATGCGCGCCAGATGACCCGCCACTCCCGTCTGAAACATAACAAACTTAACTGTGGGTGAAGCCAACGCTCAGGGACGCATCGATGTTATTGAAAAGGAATGAGTAATGAAAACCAAACGAATATTAAAAGGTGCGTGCTATATATAATCATGCACTACAAGCGTATTAACATCTACTATGTACAATATTTCGTTACTACAAATCACCTGTTTATTTTTCATTTTATAATATTTGCACAAATGATCGCCAGAATCTGAAATGTGAATATCCCATTTTACCCGATATATTATGTTACACTTACGTGATTTTCCCCATTTATTTCATTCATATTTTCAGGAAAATCTAGTGCGTCTTCGAATACTTCTGGACTAGGTGGCGTTGGAGACGGAAAGTGGGGTGCGTAATGTATTTCGTGCGAACAAATTTTTCTCCCCCTGGAGTCAATTGTGTTTCGGTGCCGTAAGTAAAAACCATCATATGGATGTCTAGGCAGTATTTCTTCATACGTATCACATTCATCGTCCGAGACATAACCGTTCATTTCATGTTCACAATCATTAGTTGTATAATCTAAATGCACAGAATACACATACGGCGTTAACTTATGAATTGGTTCTTGATTGTTATTATATATCACAATTTCTTCAACCTTTTTATTATGACTAACCTTATTTGACTGAGAATAACTTTCATTGAAAGTTGTTGAGTTCTTATGAATATTGTTTGCACTATGCGTTACTTGACTAGGAGTTTGAGTACTATGGTTATTAGTATCACTATTTAAATAGCTTATTCTATCAGTATACTGTGAGTTGCTAGGATAAGTTTCTTGGTTGCTATCATTATGATATGGCTCCTGTGGTTCATGATAATGATATTTTGCTTGTTCTGTATGATATTGTTTGAAGTGCTGTTGATGATCACTTTGAACCTCTTGTCGAATTTCAGGTCGGTATTCATTATTACTGTAACTATCTACCTGAGAACTTGTATCATATTCCTGGCTAGAGTGATGAGTCTCATGATACGTCTGTTCTCTGAAAGGATTTTCAATTTGTGGTGGATTGTGACTATGATTATCTTCATGAACAGGAGGCATATATTCCCATGCATACTTTCTTACTTCATGGTAATCCATTTGCGGTACTTCTTGACCTGCATTATTAGACATCGGGGGTATATGTCCCCTGTAGGTATCCCAGGGGTCATGATATTCTATCATATCAACAATGGGTTCATCTTCTGAGGGAAACTGTATTTGTTTGTCTGGATGATGCCATGGAAATTCGGATAGAGGATTGAGCGTGGCTTCATAATGACCAGTGTTTAAGACTTGATCTATATACTCTTCTCCTAGATATTCTGGCTCATGGTGGTAATCTTGCAGAGTTTGTCCCTCCGCTTCGACCTATTGCACGAAGTGATAAGTAGTAAGCATGCAAAGGTCCACTTGAAAAAAGCTTCATACACTAAATAAGTCTAATATCTAATTGGTGCACAAGCTTTATTCAAGCAACATAATATTAATCAAACAAAAGTCATATAAATAAACATACAGTACATCTACCTAATAAACTACGTGAATTAAAAATTTTTGGCAATAGTTGTTTTTAATATACTTAATTCAAATTATGGGCAAGACTGTATGTTTATTTACATAGCGGTGATTATTTCACCAAAATACCAACACCATTCCACTAACCCAACTAGTTACTTTAGTAAAAAACCGTGCGAACTGCAAGGCGACATACAGAAATATACACATTAGAAAATGTTAGTATTTTGGAGAAAAATCGATATTTACAAAAAGTTGCATAAAAATTAAATTTGCAAAAGCTTAAAAGAATAAATGCTTTAGGAGAAATTGGGGAAATACTAACAAATTTCTAGAAATTTATTATATGAAAATTATTTACAACGAAAAAGGTAAACATTTAAAATAAGACTTTTTAACAAATAGTACACCTAAGTTCTCACCTCACTTTCTTCCTGGGATGGCTGAGAAAACATTTTGAGTAGGTGGGACGATAGGACAGTGCAAATGGCTAGACTTACTGAACCTAAGTGAGAACGCATTGAGAATTTGCGGTGACGCGAAACCAAAGAACGATACAGTCGATAGAGTTACAGTAATCGATATCCATAATGTTCAATAATAATATTGTCAAGATTGTACAAAACCACACGTTAACCAATAATTTTAAAGGTATAAAGTAATGTTTATTTTCAAACTAGATCAACGATAAAATATTTGACATCAATCCGATAACTTTCAATTCGTGGTGGATTGTAACTGTGATTATTTTAATACATAAATTCCAATACATTTATTAGGTTCAGTAAATCATTCGACAAAATCTCATCTCAAAATGCCAATTCACTCACCATGGCGGTGTCTAGCTTAGTGTGGACTTCAGAGGTGAATAGGCTCCACCACAGTTGGAGGAACTCGCGCAGGTGTTCCGGAGCATCGACAGTGTGAGTCCGCCAGTTGTAATGTTGAAGCCAAGGCTTGGAGGCGCCGATGAAGTGGATGATCTTGAGATCCCTACCGTACCTGTAAATCATAGGTATCTATGTATCAGCGAGAGCAACGAAAGAGATTTCTAGATAAAAATGAAGAATTTATAACAGAGCGTTTCATTATCTTATGATTATAATATGGATTCATTTTATCATCCTCATATTTTAAACGAGGTAATGTCAAGGGACTCTCTAATGCACCAGACGTGTTTTGATGACTGTATAATATTTTTAAATGAGAAAACTTTGCTCACTGTTTCAACGCAGGCAGATAGGAGTAGAATGCTGCTGATGTTACATTGTAGAGGAAAGGCAGATGTTTGTTCATGTCTCCGTGAGCCCAGTCCGAGAAGTATAAGTTCAAAAGACCTTGATCACCACCTAGAACACATTCATTATTTTAGGAGTCTAAAAACACAAACCTAAGATTCACAGATTCTATAACTTTCTGAAATTAATCGGTTTTAATGATTTTTGATCTATTCCTTCTCTCAATCTTTACAATTACTTAATCTAAGTACTTAGTTTTTAGTTTAGTAATTTGAGTCTTGATTATGATAAACAATTTGTTGTAGCCAACTACTTATGTCGCTACAGTTTCAAAATTTTGTTGGGAGATTCTTTAACATCTTCCTGTTATTTTTACCATCAAAGCTTCCCCGTTCCTGGGCAAATTTGATGATGTTGCTGAACGTTTCTGCGGATGGTCTGAACACAAACACTCCGGAGTTGAAGCAGTCGGGCCAGCCCACGTCAGGGGCCGCAGAGAGCTCCTCACGATCGAACAGCTCATCACAGTTCTGGACAATCTGTAATCAATTAAATTGTTCGCAATGTAAGAATTGTTAAGCTATTGCACATTTTTTTACCGGGCTTTCAGCGCGGCCATAGAATCAAGAATTTTCATAACGAAAAAACCTAACACACCCCACTCGCGTTGCCAGACTTAGGCATGGTGTTTGTGTGCGTGTGACTAGACGTATGCGAATTATAATTGCATAAATTGATAAAAATCTATGCAATAGCTTTACCGCGGCAGTCCTCGAGTGCCACACGTATTTTAAGTACCTATGTATATTGTATACGCAAGCGGCAAGATAGTACGAGAGTAATTGGTTTGGTTTGCTAACTGTAATTATTGCTACCACGGCTCGGAAACCGTTAATCTTCGCGATCCTGTTCGTTACAAACGCCATACATTTCCAAAAGAGCGTTTTCATTTCGATTCCGCTCTGAACGGACCGAAATTATTCCTGTTTTTGTTCAAAGAGCAAAATGAAACTGCTCCTGCTCAAAATACCGGTTAGAACCGTTCGCGATTATGCTCGCCCCGCCCACTCACACACACCACCGACCCTCACCCATTGTCCACACATTCAAAACAAATGGCCTATTGGCTATTATATGGTGCACTAGAAAGGGATAGAAGATATCACTGCACTAGTTACTTTCCGCGAGGAATTAACCAGGTTAATTTCAGAAGCAATACCGCTCGCATCTCGGTTTCGCTCCGAGCGAACACTTATCCAAAAACCTGGTTAAAGAGCGTTTTAACCTGGTTAAAAAAATACCGGTTCCGAGCCCTGATTGCTACATCAGGAAGACAAGAATTTCTAAGTAGACAAAGTTTAGTGTGGTCGGTATGACGCTCATCAGTCATCAGTCATAATATTATGTACATTTTATTTCGTAACGAGTCACGACTTACGATGAATGTAGCTATCTGAAAAATTATGATCCTATCTGAATCTGAAATCTGAAAAGTATTTCTACACTACTATTATAAAGAGGAAAGATTTGATTGTTTGTTTGTCCTGAATAGGCTCCGAAACTACTGGACCGATTTGAAAAATTCTTTTACCATTGGAATCCTACATTATTTCTGCTGAACATAGGCTAAATTTTACTTTGGAAAAAATAGGGTTCCGTAAGATATTTGGGTTTTTCGGATGCATGGTGTAAAAAATCAATCAGAAAAGTTACTTATTTTGCGTACGCTGCCTAAACTATAAAAGATAGAACCATAAAATGTTCTAAGTAATTGTAGATCTTATAAATATCTACAAAAAAGTCCGCGACACACTATACCTATCTATGTCGAGTGAGGCACAATAACCATTTTTTATTTAAAAATCTTGAATTTTTTTTGGACTACATTTAAACGTGTTTATTTTAATTATGCTATTAATCCTTATCAAAATAAACATGAAAACTACTGATCCAATTTGCATACGGTTTTCACAGATATGTTTGTCTTCTTCCAACTCAACATCTGGTGTATAAACCCCCCCCCCCCCCTCCCCCAACCCTCTCTGGGGACCAAAGAGGGGGTCAGATTTTGTATCCAACTTTTTTCTTTAGTGGACTTACTTCATATTATTAACTGTGTTTTCCAACTTAACATCTGGTGTATAACATTTTCCCCCTCCCCTCTTAGGGAACAAAAGAGGGGGTAAGAGATGTATCAACTGATGAAGTGGAAATACTTTAAATGGCAAAACAACGTTTGCCGGGACAGCTAGTCTATAATAAATGAAACAGTAAAAGCATTTCCTTTGCTATATTTTAAGTATCAATGAACGCGTTGTTTCAACATTGTAGATTTTACATCACAAAATATATTATTATACGATATTATATTGTTACAATGTAAGTTTCATTTGGCGCCATTAGCCATTAATAAGTGATAAACAGTACACATTGATTCCAATACATTTTATCTGCAGATATCAATTGTCTCGTGCGAATTTATATTTAATTTATTATTTTGTTGGCAGAAACAGCGAGCTGTACTAAAACCGCTGTGTTTTTTTTTAAGTTTCAAGCCCAGACCCAGGTTTCACATGTTACAATCCCCTTAATTCGACCCTTTCTCTTCCTTCCTGCATACATTATAGACACAACTTCTAGAATTTAAGTAACTTTTAGATTCTTGTGAAAATATTATTGTATTGATAAGCAGATCACTATATTTTAGTTTTGCATTGCACGGCCTGGTACACGTGAACACCGAATTTATCGTGAGTTTTTATCGATGCTACTGACACATTAACCTATGATACTATCGCGCAATGAATTCATGCCAGCAGCTGTGGTCGTAAAGTTCTTTAAAATTAAATAATATTGAAAGCAGTGAAAGTTTTCATAAGTAAATATACATAATATTATATTTACTCTACTAGAAATGTTATCTCAGTAAGAAAGTATATCGAGGGTTTATTTCTTTTTTGTTTTGATTTAATTTATCTTGTACCTACTAGCTGTCCCGGCAAACGTTGTTTTGCCATTTAAAGAATTTCAGCTATTTTTACTTCATCAGTTGATACAAAATCTTACCTCCTCTTTTGTCCGTTGGGGGGAATTTTATACACCAGATATTAAGTTGGAAAACACAGTTAGTAATATGAAGTAAGTACCTACATTAAAGAAAAAAGTTTGATACAAAATCTGACCTCCTCTTTGGTACCCTTAGAAACCCCTCTAAGGGGACCAAAGAGGGGGGAAAATTTTATACACCAGATGTTGAGTTGGAAGAAGACAAATAGGTGTATCTGCGAAAACCGTATGCAAATCGGATCAGTAGTTTTCGTGTGATGCTGGAATAAACATACAGACAGACAGACAAAAAACTAATCACATTTTGGCTTCTATAGCGATGTAATGACAACCCCGCTTAGTTAAAAAAAGCTAAGACTTCAAATAGGTACTTTCTTTGAAGTTGAAATTAATTTAATTTGGAACTACATAATAGTTTCACATTCAATAAAAATTCGCAGAAGAAAAGTATTTTGGCGATTTGGAGTTTGTCCAAAAATCTCAGTAAACATAAATAGGCCACGGTTTTGGGATCAGTCGTGACTCGTGTAATATTCCCCGGCGTCTGTCATCAAATACCTATCGCCTACTTGAAGCTATTATCACAGAATAGATAATAGTGACTTAACTGTTGGGTTAAAAAACTTGAATATCCCATCAAATCAAACCAATTTAATGATACGGGTGCGGACGTGACTATTTTGATTTTTGGTATTGAGATTCTCAGACATTTCTCTGGAATATAATATCAAATAACATCCACACTGACACAGTGAAATCCAATCGATTTTCAGACTTTAATGAATTGTGAGAATTAGAGGGATCTAATTTTCTGAATTCATTTCAGATATTAACTTGAATGACGGTCGTGCTAACTGCTAGTCGTCATCTGCACTTGTCTATAAAGTGTAGTACTTACCAAACACCAATCGATAAAATGAGCTGATGATAAAAATGTGCTTGTAATGATAACAAGTTTTGGTAACAAAATATCAGGAAATAAGTAGTACGTTTAGTCAAAAAAAGAGATACTATAATAATAACGGCAATACAAGGCTCTATTAACTACTGATTCTAGTTCCACAAAAAGCACTATCAGAGAAGTTGATTCCTAGGCAGATGTTGGACCTAAGGAATTTGGTGGCGTAAAGTAAAATCCATCCGACAGATCACAGCCATTGAACTGACATGATCCGACCAAATAACGTAGGTCCGTCAACTGCCTAGGAATCAATTTACTCGATGGACGATGGTACATACCAAAGTATCAGCATCAAGGAACACGCATTTCTCATACTGCGTGAGATTCCAGCAGTGCAGTTTGGTGAAGGTGATGCCGAGTTCCGGCCGCTGCAGGAGGGCCAGGTGGGCCGCGTCTCCGGAGTCCAACACGTCCACTGTTATCACCTCAGCGAAGACGGCGCCGAGACGCTCCCTGTTGGAGACAACAAAATGTAGATGTCCAAGTAATCAGAAGTTGAGACTGATCAATTTTAGTTTCTTCCATCTGATTTTGGCTTCGTAGAAGTTAGTATATCAGGTAAGTGATAATGGACTGACGGACAGACAGAGAGATAAAATATGAATTATGAAGTAGCACAGAATAATATAAATATTAATAGTACCAAGAAGTACTTACTACGGAACCTTTAGTCAAAATAGTCTATATTCGGTGAAACCTTTAAAATGGAACCTTGTGAAGCGAGGAATGTGTGAAATATTTCAAAAATATTTCGTTAAAATTTAAACAATTCCTCTCGAAAAACCATCCATGGTTTAAAGGCTTTAACTCGGTCACTAAATGCAAAACAAAAAGTCAGACCTTTTTTCAAAAATTGTGTCGTTTATTTTTCAATGCCAATGAATGTTATTGCATCTGCTAATCATTAAAAGGGGACATAAAATCGTAACGTCCGATCAGTTTAGAAAGATGTACGAGATTTGCGATTGCGCAACACTTCCGCAAAAACAGACGCAGACACTTGTCCGGGGACGTCAGAGTGTAGGTTTGGAGGACTGGAATTAAATTTTACTAAAAGATTTATATTCTGACGTCAAATGTGTGTCATACCCAAATGTACCACAGCTGGTAGGAAATGTTCCTGCATTTTCTACGCGATTCGTTAGTCCTTCCTGTTTTGAAAGTAGAAACATGATCATCCAAGTCAATCAGTGTCCATCACTGGGACATTACAAACGTTGTCTTGGCCTTAAGGAAATTCTCCGCCTAGTTAAACAACACAATTACACTAACCGTCGCGTCGGGGCGCCAGCGAAAATATAAAGGAATCTTGCTGAAACAATATTGCGTTGCGATGCATTACAACAACAAACCATCATCATCACTAAAGGGGTCCAGATAGGTATAAAAATAATTCACTGACCAACTGATTAGTAGTACAGTCTATTCGCGATAAGAGATAGCGTCATCAGCGAAATGTCAACATTGATACAGAATAGATAATAGTTGACATTGACTAACAATGCATCTAACGAACTGTGGTAACCAGTGACCACACACTGATAATGAAAGAATTACTAACTACAACTATTACTTACAATATTATTATTGGCGAATATGAACAATCGTCATTGGATCTTGCGCTGATGACTCTCTTCTTAAAGCAAGCAGGTTAAAATACCTCATAGCTCAGTAGTTAAATTACCTCATAGCATCAGTGACGGAGGGCGTGATGAGCACCACAGCTGGGATAGCCGAGCCAGCCCGGCGGAGAGAGTGCGCCAACACCAGAGCTCCTAGACCGTACGAGTCGTTCGTCGCCAACGTTACCCATGCTCGATCTGTTAAAAAAAAGACACGTAAAAAATCAAGAAGAATAGATTAAAGATAATGAGCAAATCGTCTAAGTATACACATTACATGGGGTATTAGCAACAGGGAATCTAGTTGGAAACCTAGAGAACAGTAAAGTAGAGAATTTTAAAGAAACCTAAAATTCGTATAAAACATGACCAGTCTGTTAATAATTAAACAGCTTTTTGCTGTTAATTAAACAGCAATGACAATATGGGCTCGATTTATAAACGTAAGAAGAAATTGAAACAGAAATAGCAACAAGTAAAAGTAAAATTGATAACAAATAAAATGGAAGTTGATTTATTGCTATGTATTATTATGTAACTAGTTGACCCCGCAAACGATGTTTTGCCATTTAAATCAGACTAGATACTATAATAATTATTATGATGGCTTAATAGATAGAAAATTCAACATAGCTGTTTAAAGTAAGTATTTCTACTTCATCAGTAATTGATACAAAATCTTCCCCCCCCCCCCCCCCTTTGTCCCCTAAGAGGGGTGGTGGGAAAACTGATGTTAAGTTGGAAAAACAGCTAATAATATGACGTAAGTCCATTAAAGAAAAAAATTTATACAAAATCTGACCCCCCTTTTGTGTCCCCATAGAGGGGTGAGGGGGAAAGCTTATACACCCTGATGTTGATTTGAAAGAAGGCAAATGTATCTGCGAAAACCGTATGCAAATCGGATCAGTAGTTTTCGTGTTAAAGCAAAAGTTTGATACAAAATCTAGCCCTCTCTTTCTACCCCTTAGAGGGGTGGGGGGGAAAATTTTTATACACCAGATGTTAAGTTGGAAGAAGACAAATATATTTGCGAAAACCGCATTCAAATCGGATCAGTAGTTTTCGTGTGATAGTGGAACAAACATACAGACAGACAGACAGACAGACAAAAAACTAACCACAGTTTTGGCTTCTATAGCGATGTAGTAACACCCCCTGCTTATTATTTTTTGAATATCTTTAAGGGCCCGGGTTACCCTCGAAATTTTCATACATTCTTAATACCAAAATCATTTTCTCATGCGAAAATATATAACATGTTTGAGTTATTTTTCAGCTTAAGATAGTAATTACCTAGGGTCCTGAACAAATTTTTTTTACAAAATATTTAAATACTAAAAAAAAAAATTTGTGTTTAAATATTTTTTAGTAAATTTACTACTAAATATTTAAACACCAAAAAATAGACAAAAACACTAAAAAAAATATAAATAAATAGTAAATTTACTACAAAATATTTGAACTTTAAAAAATATTTTTTATTATTTAAATATTTTGTAGTAAATTTACTATTTATTTATATATTTTTTAGTGTTTTTGTCTATTTTTTGGTGTTTAAATATTTAGTAGTAAATTTACTAAAAAATATTTAAACACAAAAATTTTTTTTTTAGTATTTAAATATTTTGTAAAAAAAATTTGTTCAGGACCCTAGGTAATTACTATCTTAAGCTGAAAAATAACTCAAACATGTTAAATATTTTCGCATGAGAAAATGATTTTGGTATTAAGAATGTATGAAAATTTCGAGGGTAACCCGGGCCCTTAATGTACAGAATTCACATTTCTACAGTTTTATTATATGTATAGATAATATTATTGTGATAAACTATAAGTAATAAACAATACGTCCGAGTTTATTTTCTTGTGTACACCAGGGCTCGAAAACGTTATTTTAAATAACGGTTTCAAATCGTTCGGAACAGTTCTTTGCAATAACGTTTTTTAGAAACGAAAACGAAATGAGAACGCTATTTAATTAACGGTTTCAAATCGTTCGGAACAGGTCTTTGCAATAACGTTTTTGGGAACGAAAACAAAATGAGAACGTTTTGAAAACCGAAATAAAACGGTTAAATCCACACAGCGGGACCACTGAGTGCTGACCACGGGTCGACATGAATAAACTTGTTTTTGTCAAAGCGCAGTGCCGACTGCCATGCCGCGCCGCCTGCTAATTATTGTGCACCTATGTCATTCGCGCTCGAATTTTCAATGCGACGTGTTATAAAATATAAACTTTGATTATATGTACTAGTTATTTATTTAATAAATATTTTTTGTAACTTAGTGTCTCATAAGTCATAAATCAGAATATAAAATCCCACAAAAAACATTTTCATGTAAAAATGTTGCCAAGATGAGAACATAATATTATTATAGTTCGTGGTGTCAAAAAGTAGTGAAATCTCATGTAGAGCCAAGTTTCTAACCCTACATACTTAGCCCTAAATCTAAAAACCTTAATTTTACACCAAAGCGCGGCAAAATATTTGATAATAATATAATGTGTCAGCCGAACGAGAAGAATCTAAAAACTCTACACATTAGTCAAAATCGATAGCCTGGCCATTTTTCTTTAGTTAGGGTATATTAAGTTCAAAGCCCTGCCGAATAACAAAATGGCCAAGCCACCGATTTTGTATTAAGAAGAGTTGATGTTCGACTTCGACCCCACTCCCCAGCTGTTAATAACCCCATAAGCAAAAATCTTCTATACATATAATAAAACTGTAGTAATGAAAATTCTGTACAATAAAGATAATATAAAAAAAATAATAAGCGGGGGGTGTCACTACAATATCGCTATAGAAGCCAAAAATGTGGTTAGTTTTTTTGTCTGTCTGTCTGTCTGTATGTTTGTTCCACTATCACACGAAAACTACTGATCCGATTTGAATGCGGTTTTCACAGATGTATTTGTCTTCTTCCAACTTAACATCTGGTGATAAAAAAATTCTCCCCACCCCTCAAAGGGGACGAAAAAGGGAGTCAGATTTTGTATCAAACTTTTTTCTTTAACACGAAAACTACTGATCCGATTTGCATACAGTTTTCGCAGATATATTTGTCTTCTTCCAACTCAACATCTGGTGTATAAAAATACCACCCTCCCACCCTTCTAAGGGGACCAAAGAGGGGGTCAGATTTTGTATCAAACTTTTTTTCTTGGACTTACTTCATAATATTATTAACTGTGTTTTCTAACTTAACATCTGTTGATAAAAAATTTCCCCCACACCTCTTAGGGGACAAAAGAGGGGGTAATATTTTATATCAACTGATGAAGTAGAAATACTTTAAATGGGAAAACAACGTTTGCCGGGACAGCTAGTTTGAAATATGTAAGAAATGTTTTCTGTCTGTCTGTAAACATTGAAGTTTGAAGTAAGCGTCCCCCGGAAGCACCTGTAGTCTGTCGTATGTCTGTCGTGCAAATGCAATTTGCAGTAATGTAGCAACGAGAACTACTTATCATATAATATTATTATATTATAATAGAAGTTGCTTTATGACGGGTACTACCGCGCACTATTTAAAGCTGAAGTCCACGCGGACGGAGTCGCGGGCTCGCGGGCAACAGCTTGTATATTATAATTGTATGTTCCTTAAGTATATTATTAATAACTTTACTTTGCAGACTCTAGACCTTAAATCATTTTAAAAATATGTAAGTTCAAAGTATAGTCGTAGTCTCAGCATTTCTTTGCAAATATTTAATTGTAGGATGTAAACAACATCGGTTAGTTCAAAGAAAAAACCTGTGCCTAAAAGTTAAACGGCTAAAACATAATCACGTCAAACAATAGTGCGATGTAGATACCTAACAGTGAAATCTCTTATTGACTAGAGTACATTTACAAGTATTATGCGATGTAGACGACCAGCAGCGACATCTATTATTTATTAATTATTATCAAATATCAATAGGAAAAAATAGAACCACGTTTGTTGTATGAGAGCCCCGCAAAATATTAAATTTATTTTGTTGAAATACATGATCGATGAAAATTTCAACTCTCCAGCTACTACCGTTCTTGAGATACTTCCAAGAGACAGATAGACAGACAGACAGACGGGCAGCTGACAGACACTGAAGTCTAGGAATAGGGTTCCAGTTTTACCCTCTGGGTACTGAAACCTAAAAGAAATACACCAAAAAAAAGAAAGAAAAAATTAACTAAAAAAAAAAACAACGTAAACCAACTTACAAAAAGAAATAAAATCCCACAAAAAACATTTTCATGTAAAAATGTTGCCAAGATGAGAACATAATATTATTATAGTTCGTGGTGTCAAAAAGTAGTGAAATCTCATGTAGAGCCAAGTTTCTAACCTTACATACTTAGCCCTAAATCTAAAAACCTTAATTTTACACCAAAGGGCGGCAAAATATTTGATAATAATATAATGTGTCAGCCGAACGAGAAGAATCTAAAAACTCTACACATTAGTCAAAATCGGTGGCTTGGCCATTTTGTTATTCGGCAGGGCTTTGAACTTAATATACCCTAACTAAAGAAAAATGGCCAGGCTATCGATTTTGACTAATGTGTAGAGTTTTTAGATTCTTCTCGTTCGGCTGACACATTATATTATTATCAAATATTTTGCCGCGCTTTGGTGTAAAATTAAGGTTTTTAAATTTAGGGCTAAGTATGTAAGGTTAGAAACTTGGCTCTACATGAGATTTCACTACTTTTTGACACCACGAACTATAATAATATTATGTTCTCATCTTGGCAACATTTTTACATGAAAATGTTTTTTGTGGGATCTTTTTTTCTACTCTCAGTTCTCACTTCTCACACTATGGCCGCGATGCCGCGAATGAATGACCGAAAAATAATAGTTTTTGTTATATCGATCGAGGAAATGGCAAAAACCGGTTAAAACCGTTTTAAGGATCAAAAACGAAAAAATCATAATGTTCTCAAATAGTGTTCCGAATAGCGTTCCGTTCCGAACGAAACCGCAATATAATGTTCTTTAGGTATTTAAGGCGATAACGTTTCGAAAAATATAACGTTTTTCGAGCCCTGGTGTACACTTGCACTGTAAGAGTAGGTGACGATATACTGTGGATATACGCACCTATTTATAGACACCATTCTAATTTCCAATATTAATATCAGTTGTATGCCAAAGGCGTAAAACATACAAAATATATGCAAATTGATGAATATTAGAACAAAATCTCATCTCATCGCTGCATTCGTCGTAGAAATTTAGGAAGTGCGCAATAAGAAGCATGGCGTACACTGATCTCTATACAAGTACGCGTACTTGTATAATAGAGATCAGTGATGACTGATGGCGTAGGACTTAGGTATACAAATAGTATACTTACAAAGTACTAAATATACAATAGCACGTGGGCTCAATCTATGTTGTCTAGTCACAGTGTACGGTCTACTTGCTGCACTGTCACTGTTGTTGACTTTTAATGACCACGTGCAACAAATCAATGAAATAAATAATGACATTTTACGAGATTTTATTTGAATACTGCCTATATTAATACAGTTTAGTGAATCTTCTTCTATAATACTTGATGTACCAAAATATGCAGGTCTGTTTTCGTTTCGAGTAAATATATTATAATCTGCAGATCATTAATTTAAAAAAGTTAGAACGTTACAAAATTTTCACTTTTCAGGTCTTGAAACTTGAAAGTTTTAAGAAAAAAAAGAAAGCTCTTGAGATAAGTACTACATTTCTTAAAAAAATTAGTAAGTACTAGAAATAGATACAAATAATTTGCTAGCGTTTTAGAAGACTTATAAGTTGTAAGCTGAGTGATGACTGGTGAGTGGTGACCGTTGTTAGATAACGGTTACAATGATGATAAAATAAGTAACGAGTAACGACCGATTTCCTTTGCTTTAACACGATAGGGGCAGCACGGAATAAGCTTGCGTTAGTTTTTATGGACGATTAATTTTTTGTCTTCCAAATTCCAATACAGGGAAAGTAACAAAAATTGTGAAACATAACTTTACAGCCTGTAATTAAATAATAAATGACAATGATGCCGTTACGTTTGAATTGTTTGAAATTATTGAGCTGAATGTGTGTGTTGTCCGAAATAGCGCGACACAAATAAAATATTTTAAAATAAAACTACTGGATAGCCAGATATTTGTACTGGGACTAGAGTATGCAATTCGCGATTAAACTCACTATCAATCTTTCAACACGGTGCTAACATGCCAATCCATTTCGTATTCTTTGTGATTTGTTTTGACTATCTTCAGACTTCAACACACTATTATTGGAAAACGTTTTGAAATTCAATACTAAGTACACATTGTTCTCTACAATATTTGTAAAAAGAAATAGGCAATACGTAAATATGAAAGTTTTTATATTTTTTAGATTCCATGAGATTAGATAATTATTATATCACATAGAATTCATAATAAGTACCTACTATACGTTGCGTTTAGCTTGCTCATATTATACTTACTTTTAAAAGCTTCTGAAGAACCATGTGCAACATGAGTAACATTGACACTGTTATTATAATCAAATCTAAACAAACATGTTTGCCAAATGCAAATGGCTAATTTTTAATGCTATTTACCGATCTCAAGGTTCGAACATAAAATTTAACTATCAGGATGTTCTGTTGGGTACCGTGATGTCAGACTGGTGGGACGAAAATAGATAAGTCGAATACCGACTTGCATAGCCCAACGAGGCAGACAAGAGCACCGCAGGACCAGGCTCGGGGAGCAATGTCCCTCTGCAGTTTCTATTTAGGTGCGGCCAGTCTGGCGGGATGAACCGAGACCACTCTACCGGCAAACTAAATAAAGGAATCGATTCATTCCGATTAACATACAGCTTCGTGTACTTATAAAGCTAGGGCTCCCACACATATGCGAATCGTATCGCTAATATTGGCGGCAAAAACATTCCAATCATTTAAAAATTCCAATTTCATAGATTTTTGCGATTACAATGCGAAATCGCAGAATATGTGTGCGAGTCCTTACTTCAATTTCTGTTAGTAGTAAATTTCTATTTGGTAATAAATAGCACGTAATCGTTAAAAACTTTTTTACCATCTCTTGTTTTCCAGTCGTTAAATAAGCAGTTTGCATGAGTATGCGCAAAATTACTGCCAGGTTTTCTAATGTTTTTTTCCAAAGCTGCACGCAATGAAGCCAAGCGGATTACAAGATTGTGATGTGTTATTCGATTATGACATTAAATTTATCGAATTGAGCCAAAGTACGAGACTGGAGGTCATTTAATTAAAAGTAGTTAAATTATGCACCAGACGGCATTATAAGGTATGGCTTCAGGAAAATGTTTGCGTGTCTGCTACAGGTCGTTTAGAGCTATTTTATCTCGGAGTTTCTACATGGATCCATCACTGACATAAATGTCTTGAATCTCGACAAAGGAATTTAACTCTATGCGGACCGTAGTCTATAAAAGCAAATTCAAGCTTTTGGCCTTTTTCACCTAATATTTCATCAACTTTCTAGACACTGGTCCAGTATTTACCAATATGCAAGTGTAGTTTACTTTCGCGTCACCGTTGACAACTCGTTTTTGCTCTGAGCTATAACCATGGGCCATAACACCATAAATATATTGTATGATTTCACCTTCATTAAATACTGTACTACTTATTTAAAATACTTATCGATAGCCTGATAAAATATCTTTTGACTTCTGCACTGAAATATTATTTTTAGTTACTCCTACTGTAGAGTTATAAGATTTTTTTAGTCATACACGAACTAGGTAAATAATGCGAATCGATCCAAACTGACCCCTAAAGTCTAGTGGTTAACAATAGTAAACACTGGACAAAATGTAGTCGCTGCATGCTCAAGAGCGATGAGGCATGGCAGGCGGCGGTCTCTTTCTGCGAAACCATCCTTTCGCAGACAGAGGCCGCGGAGCGGAACAGAGAGGATGACCCATCCTCCGTTCCGCTCCGCCGACGTAGGACGGGAGTGCGGAGGCGTCTTTACGCGAACCTCCAAACTTCCGTCTAATCCGGGGCTCCGGGCAAGGATGGGAACCTGCCCGGCTTAGCTAGTCCCGGCGCCGAGGGGAACGCTTCAGTTTGCCGGAGCGTTACCTTACTTTGGTGGAAGTGCAGTCCCCTTTTGAGGTAGACCAGCCAGTCGTGGAGGGAGTCCTGTCACCTGTGTTAGACAGGTCCAGGACATCCCTCCGTATACGGCTGAAGGCAAACCGCAGGTGGTTTTTTAGTGGACAAAATGTAGTAGTTAACAGGACGTTTCAAATTATTTATCAAATCAGAATTGAAATGAACAGAAAATAAATTTATTTTAAATTCATTTAGAATGTTGTTGTAAAAAAAATGTACAACAACTAATGCAATGATACTAATCAATTTAGATTTTAAATTAAGATGTATGTAACAGTTTAGGAAGGAATATTATATTATGCCACAATCAGGTCAAGCAAAACCCTTGCCCGTTTCATGTATCCAACACAAAACCACAAGTTACAATAACCGCTTACTCATAAAGCGCCAAAGCGTGTTGCACAAGAACAATAATTAAGATTAGGATACAGTTCTCGGAGCATGGCATATTTTAATGTCAATCTAATATGTTGTGAGACGTTATTGTTATTATATTATATCTAATATTTCATTTAAAATCATTAATGATGGAATTCTAATTCTGTATGGTGGCAAAATCTAATATGAGACAAAAAGTGTTCCCTCAGATGATGGTTGAATGTCCTCATTATCAACATCATTTATATCAACAAAGGAAACATTTTGTACTTTGCTACTTTGTTCTTGGATGGTCTATCAAACTCCCATGCTATCAAAACTCATCAGAAAGCATTTCAATTTTACTGCCTGCAGACTTCTAGATACGCGAACTGGCGAATACAGACTGCATGTTACTAAAGTTCCTCGAAATAATAGCAATCAATCAACATAACAATAACAGTGGTTTTGATGCTGTGATTGTTATGTTGCTCTATTATTTCGAGGAACTTTAGTAACATGCAGCCTGCATTCGCCAGTTCGCGTATCTAGAAGTCTGCAGGCAGTAAAATTGAAATGCTTAGAATAGAAAAAGAAACTTAACAAATCTGCTGTTAGTGGCATGCTATATAAAGTATAAACTCTTACATATTATTTATGTAAGAGTTTAGATAGCATTCCAGTAACAGCAGATTTTGTAGTCAGAAGGAAAAAAAATAGAAAGTTGCATCTAAGTTACGGGAGCAAGGTAATAAATTCAGAATTGCTCCGATATAGAGGTACATTATACAGCAGTGAAGAATTTACATCTGTAGACTTTGAAGTTGTGTATCGAATTTTGAATTATCTACACAGTTCTAAAAATATTCGTTGGAATGATTAAAACGGTATGGTCAAGATCAATGCGAGCAAAACGCACGATAATGAGTAAATGATAGACGTTGTTTATAGAAATTATAGACCACGACTGATAACAATGTGTTTACAATCGTACTGAAATTAATCTGATAACGTAGGTTGTATTGATAATGCGAATTTAGAGCTAATTCATAACAACAAAAGATCTGAGAACATCATCTGACTTATTGACTTAATAAGAGACAAATATAAAATGACTCTGAAGGTCATTGCCAAATTGTCTTCCATAGCTACTGGTTTCTGAGCTAGTATCGTTATTTTAAAATTTATTATGTTCAGAGGAATGTAACTATTTATATTTTAGACGCAATTGAATTTACAATAACGGTCAAGAGTGAGAAACTATCGTCTATCCTTTCTCTCCAGTTTACTACCTTTGCTGCTGGAGAAACTGATCTAGAAATACTCGTAGTTTCCTGTATAACGTGTGACAATGTTTTTGCCAATATTCCAACATTTTTATTGTAATATGCATTATGCATAGACGAGTCACATAAAAATGGAATAATAATTAGAAAACTTTAAAATAACAACTTTATTGAAGTACCTTCAGATTCAATAAAAAAAATATTAACAAAAATCGCATTTTGTACGAAGAACATGAAATTTTGTGAAGATAATTAACATTACAATAAATATTGAGACAGTGCAGTACTTACTTGACATTTTGAAGCCGGCTCTGGAGTCGCGTATCGGTTACGGTCACCTATAAAATACCACGAGAATACTACACGCGCTCCGCGCGCACTACAGACCACTGGCAAATGCAGAAACGTCAAACGTGCATGCTCCAACGACCGAGAAACCACGACCCCCGCACGCCGAGCCTCGCACCGCGCACGCCTAGGTATGGGCACACAGATAAACAACACTAACGTCACTCGTAATACTACACTACATCCTATGCACACCACGAAAATTGCTCCAAGCATGTACTGAACAAACAAAATCTCATCATTTTAGTATTTTTCAATTCACCAATAAACCTATTTTATACCTGGAAAAAGTATTATTTTATGCAAGTAAATACTTACATTTTTTAGGATGTCAACACTAACTCTCTTGCGTTTGGCATCTCTAGCCACCAGCTGTTCGTGCCGATCAATAGATGTCGGTGGGTGTCGTTATTTAGGGTTTCAGTCACTGATCTCTACTAATACAAGTAGGTACGCTGGATAGCTGATAGCCTTTGAAATGACAGCTATTTTTTGTGCCTATTTGAAGTGGAATCAGCAACCCATTATTCGGGTAGAGAACTAAATCTGACGTGACGTTTGAAAGCCGCCATATTGGCGCTGATAGCAGTAGTGAGAGTATTTGGAACTAATACTAGTGATGACAACTGTTGTTATTGGTTGTGGTTACGTCAAATTTAGTTCTCTACCCGAATAATGGGGGCGCTGATTCCGTTTCAAATAGGCACAAAAAACAGGTCTGTATCAGCAATCTAGCGTACTTGTATAATAGAGATCAGTGGTTTCAGTCATGCTCGGCGCGACGCTCTAGCAAGTAGCAACGGTATTCGTAGTAAAATTGCTTCACTGTCCAATAATCGTTTGCGCCCGTGACAGGTTCGGTCTTCACAACAAAATATCGCGTAAACCTGGGTCGATGAACATTTTTACGTAAAAAATGTACACCTACGTGAAGCTATTTTATTTCCGGATTATTTTTGGGAGTCGTGAAAAGCGGAATAAATAAATGCGAAGCAAAATGTGGTAGCAACTAAAAGTAGTGTTTGTTTTTGAATTCGGTGTTTCGGTCCTCACGATGGCTACATCTCCGACTAGTATAGAGACACAAATAGACAGTTTCTTGGAGCAATTCAAGAAGAGTGCGTCAAAAGCTATGGAAGAGAAGATGGAATGGCCCGATGGTCCCATACCTGGTTCTATGGTGAAGTCGAGAAGCAGTTGTTTCACGCTGGATTCCTCCACCAGCGGTGGTGAGTCCTGTTTACATTTTAGCATGTTTTTACTGTAACTAGAACTTAGAAGAATCTTAACAATTTATCAAAATAAAGTACCTACGGATTACCTACTTACCATGTGGATAAACATCAAACATGCGTTAAAAATACCGTGGTCTGCCTTGTGTAATAAATACAACTAAGTATACCTACAAAGAGCATACCAACTAGATTTTGGTTTATTTTAGTAGGTACTACTTACCTAGTAAGTCATAGACAAGCATAATATGAACATAAAAATTGTTTACTTACTGTAGGTATTATATTTATTGCAATTGGCTTGCCTTTATTCGTCACAAAACGTAACTTAGAACAGCTATATTTTTATTTTCTGAATCCATTTCAAAAAAGAAAAATTAGGTACTAATTGTTTGGGTCAAATAACGCGGTAAATGGTGATCGATCATCGATGTCAAATGTCAAAATCGTCAACTTATAAATGTCAATTTATTTTTTTAAACGTGCTAGATTTGCTGGAGGTTACATTTTACATTTAAATACGTCTTAAACATAAGTTTACTTTTAAGCTCTTGCGTTAATTGTAGGGATAAGCTACATTGATTCGTACTAAAATAATAATAATAAAAAAATTATATACCTATTTAATTATTTAGCAATGACATAATTTAAAGGATGATGTGCACAAATGTATGGAACTTTGGACCACCATCCAATGATTGAATTTGGAAATTAGACTACAAGTTACAACCTATGCATCATTTTTAGGGCGTACCCAAAGCGTAAAAACGGTCTATTACTAAGTCTTCGTTGTCTGTTCGTCTGTCTGTCTCCAGGCTGTATCTCAACTCTCAAGAACCGCTATAGCTAGAGTTCCGACATTTTCACAGATTATGTATATCTGTTGCCGCTATTACAACAAATACTGAAAACAAAATAAAATAAATATTTAAGGGGGACTCTCATACAATAAACGTGATTTTTTTTTGCCTTTTTTGCTCGCTATCAATAATGACAACATGCAAGCAATTTTCACAAAATCCTCAATTTTATATGTACTTCAATAATTATTAATAATAAAATTAAAATAAAATAAAATTTAAATAACATTTCCAATTTCCATACAAAAACACAACTTTTAGCCTATTTTTTTCTCTATAACCCTTCGTACGCGAGTCCGACTCGCACTTGGCATTTTTTTTATTAGCCTATAGGTACTATTACTATCCGTCTGCTGGGCAAAGGCCTCCCCTGGGGGTCTTCCACTTGTCTTGCTCCAGGGCCACCGTTGGCCAGCCCGGTTGCACTGGTACGCCTCCAGCTCATCGCGCCATCTTTTCCCAGGCCGGCCATGGTTGCGTCTTCCATCTTCACGTACCCACTCTGTCGATATTCTGTATTGTGTATCTGTCGACAATAATTATTATCATTGTTTTAATGGTGATATAATATTTGTAACGTTATTATCGTCTTATTGATCTTAACTTAAAGTAAAGGTACTCAAAAGCTTATCATAGAAATTAGGAATGATAGCACGAGATAAAAGTAAGTTCATTACATCTTCTTTAAGCTGTTTTTCAATAAATTCGTTAATAGGTGATGCTTGAATCACGATATTATCATCGTAATAATTATCAGTTCATTGCGTATGTAAATCATAGCTGCTGGCAATGATCGCTACTTTCGTGACATCTTAATAAGAGAAACTGTGTTATGTTTCACTACACACTAGTCAGTAGGTGTTCGCACCTTAATAAAAGATTAAATTATTATCAGATTTATGAACTACATCGTTTAAATGCAAATACCTAAGCAACACGCTATAGCTTGGAATTTGAAATACTTAGATTATTATTTAACTACTAACTAGTAAGTACTTACTTACTATGTATTAATAATCTTCTCGTTTTTAAAATGGCTGAAGTGAGAAGTGGAGTTAGCTGACATCCTTTTTTGTTTTTTGGTGCGCAGGGGAAACCCTTTATGGGTGCCCCGGGTTGGGGGTGTGCCTCAGTTGAGCTGAAGCACCCAGGGGGTATGTGGGACTCCCGACAGGAGGCGCCGGGCTTACCCACTAAAACCACGTCTGCGGTTTGCCTTCAGCAATCAGCCGTATACGGAGGGATGTCCTGGATTTGTCACAGGAATCCTCCACTAGCTGTAATCTTAGATTAACACATAGGCTAAATTTTTCTGCGGAAAAACGTCTATTGGAAACAATACTAATTTATTTTTACTTTTAAACAGCGGGTAGCACCGCGGGGCACAGATAGTGATGAATAGTTGAGATTGTAACCATTTGTAACCATAGCAGTTAGTAAAAGAACTTGGGAAAAAAACTGGAGTAAGTATATAATATATACGTACATACGAATATTAATGTTATACGCGTGGTATTGATTAATTTATACCAAAATGACATTTTTAGAACGAAATTTTCAACCAACACGCGACCTGGGTATGTCGTACGCACTACCAGCTCTGCCTTTATTTCGTAATTTATTTACAACGCATTATTGATTTTCACTTAAAACGCTTCTAGTAATAGTTGTGATAGAATTATCAACTACCTATTGACCGTTACTAAATTATATGAATAATGAACTATTATCATATTTTATCAGCTATTATATGGACGGACAAAGTTACAAACGCAGAAGTACTCAAACGTATGCGTAAAAAAGTGGAACTTGTTCGTACCATCAAGCAAAGAAAAGTCGCGTATCTGGGCCACATCTTCAGGAACAAACAGTACAAGCTTCTACAAACCATAATGATGGGTAAAATAGCCGGGAAATGCAAACCAGAGAGACGCATAACATCTTGGCTGAGGATGAGGATATGAGGGATGATGAGGATATCCGAGAATGGACAGGGATAAAGTCTGTTGAAGAACTTTTAAGACTCGCTTTGGACAAGGAAAAGTTTCGGAGCATGACTGGCAGTCGCCTACCTTCAGTGATTGGAGAGGCACTGGAAGAAGAAGAACTATTATCGCTAAGCTTAAAATAACTTTTATTTGATACTCGCTGCTAGAAGATATAATAATATTTTGTTATTATAAGTGCCAAATACATGAAGTAATAGACCGTATTTTGTTTTTAAAAAAAATAAGAAAAATAAATTGGTTTTTTTGCGTTTGTATCACTGATATTATAGTTTATACTAGTGTGTGATAACTGAATACTGATAAGTGATGACTGATGATGATCCGTGAACTTCGTATCAATCCCCAAGCGACAGCCGGCTGTCACATAACAATTGAAAATCTATTGTGTCTGCGATTCCCACGATCGAGGCATTACCTCCTATTTTTTCTCACCGTTTATAAATTCCCTGGACTTCCACTTATTTTTCGAGACAAAAATTTGGCAAATCGGTTCAGTGGTTCTCAAGATTAATAGAGAGACTGTGTTTCAATTCTAACTTCTTATGGGTCAAACAAAGTTGTAAACAAACCGCAACCCAATACTTAGAACTTAGTGTGTGCTCCAGAATTTTAATACTGTGTCCAATATCTTGGCTATGTTAAACGATTGAAGTGAATATGCAGACAAAAACAACGAAATCGGAGCAAGCGATGTGTCTAATGTAAATATGATGATCAGATACTAGATAGTCATGAATAGATAGTAGCCTATTGATGTGTACACTGTACTATAAACAAACATAGGACGTCTGGAGTTATTATTATCAATCAACATCATTATTTATTCAGTTCAAAACAATATAACATCTTTAAATAACTAGAATATAATATGTCATCAATCATCATCGAAGAGTCGTCAATGAAAATATTTGCTTCATACTAGGTGTGATGTTCATTTTTAATCCTACTAATGAATTAATTGGGCGGATAGTTTTCTAACAAAAAGATTGGAGTCGCTTGACAGACAAGTTTTAATATTGTTAATTTACCATAAATACCTTAAACACAATGTAATAATATGTCCTCGTCACTCAAGCGACTTTTCCAACATATTAGATGGTGACAAAACGTAGGCGAACTGCAGTTTAGTTAATATTTTTTGGGGGAAATATATTAGAATTTAAGCAAGCGAACACGCAGAACATGGACGAACATAACAGAGAGAAAGGCTAGAAAACATAGAACACAAAGATGAAAAGACTCATCAAGATTCAAGATAATATATTTAATTTATTAAGCAAAGATCTTCGTTTACAAATTGGCTTGCTTAGTCCAGAAGTAAAATGAGTGGCATTACCACCAATTTATCGTCAGTGTGCTTTGCTGAAGCGTTTAAAACAGTTTAGACTCCTAAATTCAAATTCAAATTCTTTATTAATCATTCAATAATATACAATAGTATAAAAGCAAGGTAGCGTACATCACGTCGTCTAATCCCATACTAAGTAAAACTTGTATTATGGCAATCAGAAAACGGATGCACGCCGAACAATTTTATTCTAATATATATTATTCTCACATTCACACACACAATCACACTACAAGACGTCTCTTTCGGCGACGTGATGCGCGCTTCGTTCGGGAGCCTCCCCCGAAACCTCCGGTAAACTACACCGGCGGGCCAGAACTCCTCCACCTCGAAGATGAATAAAACTTGAGTCGGCACTTTCACCACAAAGGAACTAAAATTCACACATTAAATGTTTCCAGATCATTAAGAAGAGAAAATTAATGGCTTCTATTTGTGGGCTAAATTTTAACACCTCGCTCATCAACGCAGCATTTATATTTTTAAAATGCTCACGGACGTATCTTATTAACTGAATGTTACATCCTGGGGGATTGCTACTAGTTGAATTGCGTTAAACACATTACACTGGCTGGTCTGTTTGTAGGTGTAAACTGTTAAATATTTTATAATAGGTACTGTGAATTATTTTCTAACATTTGAAATGTATATCACTGAAAATTATAATTGACCAGGCAAAAAGTAAATTAAAGATTAAAGATCGTAGTTTGTAATCTATACCATAGAGTAATAAATATACATATAGGTATAATAAAACTGTACTGGGGGTAAGATTTTGTATCAACTGATGAAGTAGAAATACTTTATATGGCAAAACGTTTGCCGGGACAGCTAGTTTGTAAAATAATTTTAAAGTCGTAGCTTGAAAAATAATTTGACAGTTGACTTATTATTGAAAACGATCTAGATACAAGCTCAAAGAAGCTCAATAATAAAATTTAAAACAAAAGAAAAGTTGCGGAGTTTCAAGTTACAATAGGAAGCCAAATCAATTATTTACACACGAAAAAGGGCCAAACCCAGGAACTTTTGGAAAGATAAAAGTGGCATTGATCGCTTTGCTAATAGACTTTCATACGACCAGACACGTTGACTCATCTAATGGTATTAAGTGGCTAAGGGCATACTCAGGTTACTGGAGCATATAAATAAAATTACTGTTAAGCACCCTGGCTTCTTGCAAGTAAAAATAGAGCACAAATAAGAAACATTTCTTAAGTTCTTTCTACCCAGTTAAACTAATGACTAGCGTGTGCAAACAATTGAAGGAAAAGGAAGTGCATTTTCCTAGGCTACACATTTTAGGTCAGTGGGTTTTCACGATTAAATTCTTAGTACAATGGACTAAGCTGTTTGAGAGTTCTAAATATAGCTTTATTTTTCTTACTTCTCAGAGTGGATAATATAAAAATTGAGTCAAAACTATAATATCTAATTCCTTCATTTACTTTGACTTTATTATATAAATTTTTTCATAAATTTTGTGAAAATTGAGACAAAGAAGCAAATGGATGATCTAAGCCACTGGCGTTGTTACAGAAAACCGCAACACAGAAAAGTTTTAAGTTTTCTTAGGAGTTTTAATAAAATCGGTTTTGTTTGATGTTTCATTAATTTTCAACCAAACCGTAATGTTGCAACTTGCAAGTTGCAAGTTCAAAGGGAAATGGGGATTGCGTGTCTAAGTAATGACGCATCGCACGAAAGCTCTCTGAATTAATACTATTTGTCCCCTATTTGTACCTACCCAACGTTTTAATAACGAAACGTTGCTTCTATGAGGCTTCTATAAAGCAATGTATGCACCTGTTGTAATTACAGCGAAAACTGAGCAAAAATCAGCATCTGCCTATCAGCAGAAACTTGTTTTATTTTGTTCCACTTGGGTGCGGACCCTCTTTTTAATTCCTGCCCGTCCTTTACAAGTTGATATTTTATGTGTGTAAACCATAACCATTTTAACGGCTCTAAATACGTACTGTATCAACTCTGTCGCAGCTTTTTTAAAGAAAAGTACTAGGGAAATTTCTAGGGAAGATCCTAGAGGTAGATGATAGGCTACAGCCTACAAGAATAATCTCAGTATGCAATCGTCACAGAAACTGTGTCTAATGTGGTCGCACTAAATGATCTTAAAAGATACCTATTATAATATTATGTATTTTTACCGGCGCCTACGCTTGATCGTTGTGATACCTACCTAGAACCTACCTACATAATATTACATTTAAATATTATAAGGGGTATTTATGTGCTAGTGTCTAGTGATACATAATACTAGGCTCGGTTGAGCCAGTAAATAAGAAGGTTGTAACTTGTAGTTATACAACATAAACTACATAACTGTGTAATGCACTGTATGGTAATTGGTATCGTAAGTGATTCCTTTCAAGTGCAAACGCTGCATCATTGGTTTTTAGAGTTTTTATTTACAATCTGAAAATAGTTACTAATTTGAGATTTCGGTATCTGTCTGTCCGTCCGTCTGTCACCATAATCTCACTATCCGTGATACTTGATACAGACCGACAAGGCTTTAAAATATGTACGTGGGCGGGGGCGCTGCCGGTAAAGAAGAACTGTTAAAAACATGTGAAAAATGCACTGACATATTATATTGTACTACGTAGTACGTAGTACTTATTACCTCAGTGGAAAAATTAGGTTGTTGTATTAAGGTGGCGTTAGTTCCTTTTTTTGCCACGTTCCTTTAAATTTTAAAGCCTTGTGGGTCTATTATAGCTCAAATTTTTTCAGATAGGTCATAGGCCATTTATTTCACTCTATGCCTACAAAGAAAAAATAAAGAGGGATCTCAATTCTCATACATGATACAACACTTCAATTACACTTGTCCGATTTAACATCTGTTTTTTTGTAAAAATAAAGGAGGAATAACCGAAGTCGACGAAGTATTTTGTACAGACTCTTATATTATAAATGATGATGCTTTGGTTTGAGATTAATATTAGAACCAAGTCAGTCAGTCACCAGTCACCACTCACCAGTCACCACTCATTGCTTCTATTATTATTATTATATATATTATCCATCCGCATCCGACTTTACAAACCATACCTAATGTTCACAGTTCAACATACCTTAATTCGTAATAATATGTACCTACATTACATAGAACTATAAAAATATATGTCATCGGTCATTTCATTGTAATAATTTCCTTTGTAATTTGTTGGGATAGCAATAGCATTGGGATTTGGGCATGTTGATTTTTAATGTGGGTGTGGGCCAAAATATTAATTAGGTATGTGGGAGGGTCGAGTAGGAATTTAGTACACTGTACTTAGACTGTACTACATGTTCGATGTTAAAGTTTAACTTAGATAGTTTATTACTTTGTCTCATGGAAATAGTAACTTACTTACGTACATAATATTAAAACTTGGATCTTTAATAGTTAAACTACGTTATAGGTACTCTACACCAGCAGGCAGCAACACACAAAATAATTAGAGTGATAGTTTTCAAAGTAATATTATAAAAAATCTCCCGCATGTTCGTTTGAATTTGGCGCGGCTTTCTATGCGAAGAGCGTCGATACGGATACATCGATTTCAACGCTGCCTGGCGGCGGCGCACTGTACTAACGACGTGTTCTACGGCGTCCTCCGTCCTCCGATTTTATTCACGGAAAGTGTAATCGCCATATTGCTTCCGTGAGTTTTGTGAATTATTAGTTTATTTCTCTTTTATTATGACTGTAACGTTACAATGGAGTGAAGAAAATTAATCAACAGATCACCGGTGATATGTAGAATACATTTTTACAGCTGTAAGTTGTGTTTACAAAGCGAAAAAGGTAAGTTTAATTCTTCACTTGCTATGACTATATGGCCCAATATTCCACGGGAGTTCGATCCGCTATGCGATAATGAAACTTAAAAAACGCGATTAAGGTTAATAATTGCACGGTTTTTGTTATGTTTATTTACATGAATTTGAAAAGTTAACGCGGTTTTCTTGTAAATGCTGTTTCTTTGTGACTTCTTGTAGTGGACGGGGCGGGCTTGAAGTCGCGTTCGGTGTCCATTGTACGTAATGCATACAGATACACGTATGTGAGTACGTACATGTGATTATGAGCTGTGTTCATTTGTAGTTAGCGTCTGGTGAAAAATGTCTTTCGAGAAGATGGAAGTGGTGAACCCGGCGGAGAAGGAAGCAAGTGAGGTTCTGCACTCGCTTCTATCGGTGGAGCGGAGGAGCGTGGACAGCAAAGAGGCTATAATTGTGGCTATACCCTCGGATCAAAACGGTGGGGGTGAATATGGGGAGAGTGCCCAGTGGCATACACCAGTTATGGGCCAGCACTCAGTTTTCGAGCTGGGGGGCCCACAAAATATGCAACAACACACCTACAATGGCCATCAGGAACAGGTAAAGTTATTTCAAACTTATTTCAAACATTTATTAAAATATTGTCATATTAATAAAAAATTTTATTAATATTTTATTAATAATTTTCAGGTTCTCTGGCAAGGCCACACAATACAAGTTGAGAATGGTAATGCTAATATACAAGGCATGTCTGGGTCATACAGTATAGAGTTTGAGCCTAATGTTGAAGGTGGAGAATTAGATGTTGATACTAAACCTAAAGTGGAAAAGAAAGCTGGTTTGAAGAAAAAGAAAAAAATGGCAGACTCGGACAGTGACGAAGATGTCTTGGACAATAAGTTGGAAGACAATCCTGCACAGGTATACTTTTTACTGCATCCCTTTGGCTTAAGAACTTTCTAATAGTTATATTGATTTGCAATTATCGACTGCTACTGGAAAATGTATCTCTTAATAATTTATCAACAAACATTGATTTCTGAGACATGTTTTGTTGTTTTTAACGAACACATAACATTATTTACTATACATATATTATGCACAGAACCTGCTTTTCTTCATATTACATTTGATTATCTGGATATTCAAATATCCAAAATTAATGCCTTACAACAACAATTAGTCTGGTTATGGTTAATCAAGTTTTTACTGTATGTATCTTCTTTGAACTTACTCTCTGTGTTGCTTACTATTTGGATACACTTTAGGGTAGGTTGCACCAGAGGCGTAGTTGAAGTTAAGGTTAGGTATCGTCAAATATGGCGTCCATAATGGACTTTTACTAGGCATTTGACAGTTCATTTGACCTTCTGTTATGGTTAAAGTTATAGTTAAAGTAAGTTGGTACAACCCACTCTATGTAAATCAAACATTCTATACAATCTCCAACCTTGTCTAATGTATTCATAAAACTATTACAGGTCAAAGAAAGACTGAGAAGAGGTTGTGACTGTAAAGACAACTGTTATCGAGGCCTGAATCCTGAGGCAGTTTATCGCCATCGTCTCAATATTGCAGAATTAACTAAAAGTGAGCATGACATGTACTTGATGGGGATCACCATGGCCAGTTTAGCCAACCCCGCTGAAACATCGAGGCACAAAGTGAGAAGGAGATTAAGAGCATGTTATGTGTATCAGGGAAGAAAGGTTTGTCTTGAAGCATTTTTATATTTAGAAAATGTTACACATTACCAACTTAAACGTATTAGACAGCATGTAATGACTCACGGTGTCGCTCCACGAATACATGGAAATGTGGGCAAGAAACCTTACAACACATTCACTTTAGACATTTATAAACATGCTACAAATTTCTTAAAAGAATACTTGAAACAACATGCTGCCTCACCTAAAGATGTGCATCCTTCTGGAGATAAGAAGGGCAGTAAAACAGTTATCATTCAAGGAGACTCCAGGAAACACTTGTTTGAAGCTTACAAGGAATACGGAGAAATATTAGAGCCTGGAGTGAAATTGATGGGCTACTCCACTTTCCGTGCATTTATGAAAGATCAATTTCCACATGTTAAGTTTGCAACCAAAAAGCAAGACTTACCCAAAGATATGGTGCCATTCCGAAGCGGAAAATGTATGTCCTACGATAAAAATAAGGACCCGATTAGGATACAACAGGAGAAGGAAAAGGCGGAGGCCAAGAAGGCAGCTATGGAGGCGAAAAAGAAGGAGGATCATGAAAGAGAGCAGCAGGCCCAGCAGCAGGCGCAGCAGCAGCAGGTGCAACAGCAGCAGCAGCAGCAACAAGTGCAGCAGGTGCAAGTGCAGCACCAGCAGATGCAGAGCCAGGGCCACGTTGTTATACATCAACAACAGCAGCAGCAGCAGTCCATGCAGCAGCAGATGCTGGTGCCGCAAGTGAGTCAACACCAACAAGTATTATCGCAGCAAGTAGGCGGGGTACAACAGGTTGCACAACACATGCAGCCCCTGGGAGTCTCCGAAGACAGCGGACAGCAGGTTGAAATGGCCCAGCAAGTTATTCCGCTGGCTGTAGTGCAACAACCACAGCAAGCATACATAGTAACACCTGTTTCTCATTTCCAAACGAGGGTTCAAGGCGCCTGGTACAGACATTGACAAGATATGGTGTCCGACAAAAGTGTGGAGCCCATTAACAGAGATTATATTTTAACATGTTAGTTATGACATGAGATATCTCTATGACTGAACTGTTGCATACCTTTCCCAAAACGATAAACTATGTAATTAATTCGCCACCTGTAACTTTGGCAATAAGTAAGTTAGAAAAGATACCTAGACGTAAACAACACCTTTTCAGTATTTTTTGGTACTGTTTATATAGAAACTATATAAGTTTAATCGTATATACACAATTAATATTAGTATTAGCCGTAGCGTATATTATTTACGAACAAGTTAGGAGTATAAATTTTTCACGTAGTGGTCCTTGTGTTTGATTACTATAACAGAGTGGAGTATTTTTGTGATACTTTGAATTTACACTAATGTGTGGATTTTTCAGAAAAGCTAATGTTAATTTTAGATATTGTAAGTGAAAATTGAAAAGTTCTGTTTTAAAGATGTGATTGCAATTACATGATTGTGTATAAACTATTCACTAGACTTGTTTTTCGGTATGTGGTTTGTGAAACTAGGGCCCACTTGCGCCAATCTGGGTTAAAGTTAACTCTGAGTTAAACATCATGTCATATCTGTCACTGACTTGGTGAGTGACAGATATGACATGATGTTTAACTCAGAGTTAACTTTAACCCAGATTGGCGCAAGTGGGCCTAATAATAATAATTGAAAAACTAATACGCAATTGTAAGGTAAATATTTAATTTTATTTTTGAGACTGCCACAGGGTAGTCCCTTAATCATTTTATTACTTAACAATTAACATCAAATTTATTGCATTTATATGGACATTGTAAATCCATGATTGAATCTCTAGCTCTTGGCGGAAACTTCGAGGAATGTTGCAGAGGTAGTGTAGGGTTATTTGTCAGTGGCCACCTCAGCAACAGTCCTTGCAGCCACAGAATCCTCTGATGTTTATGACACTCTTACAACTCAGCCGTTTAAAATATTTTAATATTATGTAAAGTGTGGTCATAGAGCACATGGAATTTCATACATTGACTCATTGCTACTTGTCATCACTTGTCATTTTCACTTGAATAAGGTTACTGTCGCATCGACACAGGTAGCAATGAGCGAGATAGCATAAGTGAATGAGTTGTCTCTTTCACTTATATGCTATCTCGTTTCTGTTGGTTAATGTACGAAATTCTATGTCCTCCATGTGCTTATTTTTAACCATGATTTTCATGAAAATACGATCTAAATATAATTTCGTAAATGCCATACAAGTAAAAGTGAAAATCACAATGAAAAGTTGATATAAAATCAAAAAGCAGTGCCTTGAGCCTTCATGGTATGTGGGATACTCTTAAAATAATTATGGTCTTTTTTATTAATTTAGGATTTTAACTTCCCATCTTACTTATAATATTAATTCTATTTGAATACATATCATGCTGTTATTTTAGAAAAAAAAAGCAATTTGAATTTATTCATAAAATCTAAATTTTGGGCTGGTATTGTTTTTCTATAAATATTTTAATTTGAATTACTAAAATAAACCCAAATTATAGGGACCTGTTTCACCACTTTCTGATAAACCGAATAGGCTTAATAACTTTTTGACAGATTCTCCATACTTCATGTGTCAAGGTGGTGGATAGCCTATTCGGCACTTATCAGGAAGTGGTGAAACAGGCCCTGAGATAAAATTATAGTCATCTATTTCGCATTACGTACATTTAACCTTTTGAAAAAAAAAATATGCAGAGTATAATAATTAGGGTTGGACCTCATCTGGCAGCACGGAATCGCCTTTTTCCGTCGCCCTTTCTCTTTCTGTCGCTTAGAACTGCCATTTGCTAGACCGAGACAGAAAGCATAATGCGATAGCACGCGGCGGAATCCTCGAGGCGATCAACATTATGCTTTCTGTCTCGGTCTAGCAAATGGCAGTTCTAAGCGACAGAAAGAGAAAGGGCGACGGAAAAAGGCGATTCCGTGCTGCCAGATGAGGTCCAACCCTAATTCCACGTCTCCTGTCTGCTGTCTTTAACAGCTGTCGAGTGACTCTTGTGTCGGACGTAGACAAGTAGATTTTGTATAGTTATTTGCTGTGTATTTTTATTAGTAGCGGGATAATATTACAAAACAATACGTAAGATTTAATTAATTTGACAAAACAAGCTCAGTCCAATGTTTTATTGTATGATGCATAATATTTTTTTTTTATTTCAATGATACCTTAAATTTTTAGTAAAACTTAAATGGTTAAATTAATTTAAAATCTCACTATAATTTTAAAAATAAACCCTCGTTATAAGTTTTAAATAAAAGTAATTGTAACATGTAAACTAATAGACAGTACATGATCGTGCCTAGAGTATGCTTATCCCGGATATTTTTATAGTGCAATAAGCATTGAAAGTACTTTTTTATTGGAACTTATGTTTGTAAAGAATTTTTATTTCAATTTTAAGGATGTATATAATATAAGGTTAAATTCCGTAGTAAATCCAATTAAATTATGAAAGTACTAAATATGTAAAAAATTGGACACCTAGACACTTATTATTAATTACAATGATTATTTATGATAGATTTTTAAGGAATTATTCGATATTTAATTATTATTGGAAAAAATTGAGATGCAATTAATTGACCACCGCTATTATATTACAGACACAATGGTTGTCAAAGAGAACTACTATTAAAATGACAGCAACATGTCTAAATAAATCTAACAGCTGTGAGCTGTATCGCCATTACTTTTCCAAGGAAAGTTTTTATAAATTTCAATTTGTAATATTTCCTCAGAATAACCGGTGACCCCACTTTTTTTTGGGCTTAAAAAATCACAAATCTAACAAAGAAACTGAAAGCAGTTTTTTAGATCTTTCTCTTTGATACAAAGCTCCCAATTTTGACGAATTCTCAAAAATTGTAATCCTTCCGGTAAAAATTACGTACGATACATAGAAATTTTGAAATGAATTATTTCACTTAACTTGTCGGTAAGGTATTGATTTTTTGGTATCAATTTATCAAATATCAATCGATGCAGAATGTTTTATTCTACTATATATTTCGAATTTAGCTAAAAATCTTTGAATTTATAAAATTAAATGTTATATATACATCCTTAAATAAATTCTAGATTTTTTTAAACAATTCTAAAATATTTAAAAGCAGAGGTAAAAAATGTTCATGGTACATACTTCTATGAATGTAGTCAAATTGTTATTGACCATTCTGATAAAATTGACAATTGTACACATGCATCTTTCAGGTTTCTCATTTAAAGGAAGTAAGTATAATTTAAAATTGTTGGTATTGCCAACTGTCAAATGATCATTTGCCTAACTCAAGTTTTTGTCTTTTGTGAGATTCGAAGCTGGTTAAACTTTTTAATTGAATACAAATAAGTGACTAGATAAATACGGTGCATCTATGAATAATGAATATTGACTAAATAACTTATCTATACATATTTTTGTATAATTTCATAACATTTTCATTACGAAATAATTGTTAAATTTAAACGTAACAAAACGTGAGTTATGATGTGTGATTTTAGAACCAAAATTATTTTATGATTTCTGTATGTCACGATCATGTCTTATAACTTTTTTCCCCCTTACACTACTGAGAGTTATTTTTTGCATTTCTTTTATTTGGATGACATTATGTGGTGTATTGAGAGGAGTCCACACCACCGTTTTCCATACAAACGTTCTCCCCTGTTTCCTCCCTGGATAATGCCGGTAGAGTTATAATTTTTTTCATGAATATCTATGGCCACTAATACAATGTCCCTATGTTTTCTTTTTTTTCGTAATTTAGTTAAAAAGATATGAACGTTCAAAAACCCAAAAAAATGGCTAGATTTTCCGCTGTGTTCAAACATCCAGAAAATAGATTTGGCTAGATTATACAAAAAAAAACATAGGAACACAGCTCAAGCCTTTCTTTAATCTTTAATGAAAAAGTACTTAAATCGGTTAAGTTTTGGAGAAGGAATCAGAGGACAACGAATCGATGATTTTCTGTTCTTTTATTAGAACTTTTGTCGTGTTGTCTCTATCGCGCTCTGCGGTGGGAGACTTGAGATTGGTGAGACAGCAATATATTTTCAATTACTCTCACCCTTGGTGTATCCTCTTAAATAGTTTGTTACTAGCTTCGGATCAGTATTTAATAAGTAATTAATTTATGATTTTTTTAGTATGATATTCGGCATCTATGTTCCAAAAACTAATGTAGAAATCATATTGTGATAGAAAGTAAACTTTTTTACGTCAAATTTTGTTTTAATATGTTCTTTATTCCTGACTAAAAATTAATCGGCTGGTTTATTCAAACTTGTGAAAAAGTGTTCTAGCACACTTGGAATGACTTTGTTATTTGGTTGGAACTTGGAATCAATTGGTGTCTTCAGGTCAGTGGGCACTAAAAAAACTCCACTTTGTAGCCAATAGCCGTACTCAGCGACTTTTGATGATTACTTAACATTATTTTAATGTATGAAATAGTATGGCGTTTTTTTTTCAAAATCTTGATTAAATTTAAGTAATCATTAAATGTGTCAGTATTCAGTCTCAAGAGGATCTAGCACCTGTTTCTGCTACCAATATCCCTATAATAGTTAAGAGCAACGAAGTATATTCTCTAACCCACGCCATCCTCTACCGCTCTAGTGCGAGTGGCTTGCCAGTTGAATGCACCAATAAAACCAATTGTCGCGTGTAAACAAAAGCCATTGTTTCGGCTGGCATCTGCCAGTGCGGTCGTCAAGTGCTGTCCTTTGACATGAAGCTACTGGCTTGCCTCAGGCGACGCAACCGTGAGTCCATATTGATTTGACATGGTTAGGCACAATTTACGGCGGTTAAATTGCATGGTTAAATTAGTTTTATGGTCTCCTAGACTATAATTTACAGGCATATTGTGACAAGTGTAAATAATTGGTTTTTAAAGGGTTTCAATTGGAATGTTTAATCGTTTGTGCAGCAATTCGTGCGCGAGTCCGACTCCCACTTGTCCGATTATTTATTAGTACCTAATGCGTTTCCTATTATTATTTTATGTATTTTGTCAACTGTTTAGCGCTAAGATAGTAGGTATAGGTAATATGATTTTGAAGTTTGGAGCAATAAAAATTCAAAATGAGAATACTATTTTATACATAAACTAATATACTTACTTTAAAAACATACTGATTTTGTAATTTCATAATAGCTTCATGAACTTCGAAAATCAGTCGATATTGTGATTTGTGAGATAAAGAATATAATAGGCATGACTTTTTTATTGGTAATTAATGGACCATTTAAAAAAATCGGCCAAGTGCGAGTCGGACTCGCGCACGAAGGGTTCCGTACCGGTATAGAGCGAAAGTAGACAAAAAATTGTGTTTTTTGTATGAGAGCCCCCCTTAAATATTTACTTTATTTTAATTTTATTATTAAGGTACAAATACAATTAAGGATTTTGTGAAAATTTCAAGTGTGTAGCTGTTACTTACCATTATTGATTACGAGCAAAAAATGCCAAAAAAATCACGTTTCTTGTATGGGAGCCCCCCTTAAAAATAAGCTTTATTTTATTTTTAGTATTTGTTGTTATAGCGGCAACAGATATACACAATCTGTGAAAATTTCAGAAGTCTAGCTATAGCGGTTCTTGAGATACAGCCTGGAGACATACAGACAGACGGACAGATGGACGGACGGACAGACGGACAGACATCGAAGTCTTAGTAATAGGGTCCCGTTTTTACCTTTTGGGTACGGAACCCTAAAAAAGAAAGATCGGTGAAATAATTACTCTGGTATATGGTAGCTTAAACCTTTCCAAGATGTCACAATTCAAAGCTCTCATAAAATAGACCTTCCTGAAATGCTCCATACAAACTGCTACTCAACTATGATTCCTAATTCCTATCTTTATTTTAAAATAAAAATCTGCTAATTCTTTGTCCTTGGAAAATTAGCATTTAATCTATATGTATTGGATATTCCCTG
Organism: Plebejus argus; assembly: GCA_905404155.3. Taxonomy (NCBI): domain Eukaryota; kingdom Metazoa; phylum Arthropoda; class Insecta; order Lepidoptera; family Lycaenidae; genus Plebejus; species Plebejus argus. The sequence continues at coordinate 12,652,875 of FR989935.1, forward strand.
AACTAAACTACATATCGCCGGTTGTTTTCGCTCAATACCACGAAAGCTTTTAGTACGCACCAGTCGCCACACAGTGGCCCTAATAAAATGATTAAGCTGCAAGTGTTATTTATTGGAGACGCGAAATTACGTGGGAGAGTCGGCGGCGGCAATGGCGTTTGTTTGTTTTACTCTCGTTTTACTATAATATAACCCAGGAGCCAGCGACTTTCGTCATCTTATAATTTATAAAAGCTGAAAGTTTTCCTGTCATACTACGACCTCTATACATATAATAATACCCCCCACACCGGTTTTGGTGAAGGTGGCCAGTTTCATTGAAACCAGGCCAGGTACGCGGGAGTAATTTTTATAGTGCCCAAGTATGTGCGCAGTCCACAAGAGCACTCTCGGACGGACGACCGACACGACTGGCGAGAGATCAGGTGCAGGACCGACTTTTTACCATGCCCATCCGACGCATGGATCATCTTTATACTTGCCAGACAATCAGGTGATCAGCCTGCATTGTCCTAACCAGACTTGGAAATAACATGTTTCCAACGCGGGAATCGAACCCACGACCTCCGAAACAAGAGCCACGCTCTAACCATTGGACCACGGAGGCGTCTATAGGGGTAAGAACGACTAGCAATGATGGAGTTTCGGTCGTAGTTAGACCGTACTTTAGGAGGTATCCAGTTCTGAAGGTCTACCCAACCTTCGATAATGTATAAAGTCCATTTCAATCGTACACAATACATCACACAATTTTATTTAATGGGAAACATACGAAACAAATCCTTCAAATATCCTCAAACATATGCACATGGTTTTATAGCTTTGGCAATGTATATTGTATAGTCCTTATTTTGGCTCCGAGAAAAGCTATAGGATATTGATCCTTATGCCCGATGTACTAAGGTCCTGTTAGATGGAAAATAAGCCTGAATGGGCTCCTGATTGCTATGCGAGCCACAAGCTACTATTGTTTGCAGAACGCGTATTGTCCCTGGTATGGCGCGGACTTTTACAGAACGCGGCGTTTTTTTTTTGAACAGGAATTTTAATTTTTCCTGGAAGTCAGCTGAATAACTGATATTTGACTGGGGCTTTACAATTCTCGTATATCTCTTAAATTAATCAAGAAACGTATTTGGTGAAAGTGGTCATGGAATTTTGATAAAATTCATTGGAATAAATGTACCAAAACCCTGTTAATAGCATTGAAAATGGTGCGTAATAATTTGTTGACAAACCGCAATTGTTATTGGGATAATTATAATTACCCGTAATACCCTGCCAATTTTTCACTTAAGTACCAGGTTGGTTGAAAAAACATCCTTAGTAGTGAGTTTTCTAAAGTTTATCTCCTATTCTATACTACTATTATAAAGAGGAAAGATTTGATTTTTTGTTTGTTTGTTTGTTTGTTTGTTTGAGTCGAATAGGCTCCGAAACTACTGGACCGATTTGAAAAATTCTTTTGCTATTGGAATCTTACATTATTTCTGCTGAACATAGGCTACATTTTATTTTGGAAAAAAGTAGGGTTCCGTAAGATATTTGAGTTTTTCGGACGCAAGGTGTAAAAAATCAGCTAGAAAAGTTACTTATTTTGCGTACGCTGCCTAAACTATAAAAGATAGAACCATAAAATGTTCTAAGTAATTGTAGATCTTATAAATATCTACAAAAAAGTCCGCGACACACTATACCTATCTATGTCGAGTGAGGCACAATAACCATTTATTTATTTAAAAATCCTGAATTTTTTTTGGACTACATTTAAACGGATATATTTTACTCACGCTATTAATCCTTATCAAAATAAATTATTCTATCACTAAGTACAGTTTATGTAGATAATATTTGGTATTTGAATGATTAAAATTGGACGTTTGGTTTTGAAATTATGGCGAAATTAAAATATTACGATAGTGGGCGTCACCAAAGCGCGTGCGGGAGGAAGACTATATTCTGTTGTAGAAATGAAAATTCTGTACATAAAAGATATGAAATGACACCCGAAATTACACCTTTGTCACTACATCGCTATAGAAGCCAAAAATGTGGTTAGTTTTTTGTCTGTCTGTCTGTCTGTCACTCTTTCTGTCTGTCTGTATGTTTGTTCCAGCATCACACGAAAAATACTGATCCGATTTGAATGTGGTTATCGCAGATATATTTATCTTCTTCCAACTTAACATCTGGTGTATAAAAATTTTTCCACCCACCCCTCTAAGGGGACAAAAGAGGGGGTCAGATTTTGTATCAAACTTTTTTCTTTAACACGAAAACTACTGATCCGATTTGCATACGGTTATCACAGATTTGCATACGGTTTTCACAGATTATATTATATTTGTCTTCTTCCAACTCAACATCTGGTGTATAAAATCCTCCCCCCCTCCCCTCTCAACCCTCTCTGGGGACCAAAGAGGGGTCAGATTTTGTATACAACTTTTTTCTTACTTCATATTAGGTATTAACTGTGTTTTTCAACTTAACATCTGGTGTATGACCTTCCCCCCCACACCCTCTTAGGGAACAAAAGAGGGGGTAAAACATGTATCAACTGATGATGTAGAAAATATACTTTAAATGGCAAAACAACGTTTGCCGGGACAGCTAGTACTAAATATTTACCGTAGTGTAAATTTTTCCACGCCACAGTTAATTTATTTGTAAAACAAGCCAGTAAACACGCCCTAAATGTCGGTTAAATAGGTGAGAATGTCCGTCTGCATTGCCGGCATAGAAATAGTTCTGGCCAGCTCGGTCGTTTGGAAAGAAAACATTACAAAATGCAGAGTGAATTCCGTTCTAGAGAGGTTTTATTGATGGTGTGGAAACTGGCATTAAAATCTATAAAAGTGTATATATGTCGCAGTCATCTGGTTCAATCTGTGATTCGATTGAATGACTAGCGTATTCATTGAATGACACCGTTCTATTGAATGACTGAAGGACAACTAGTCAAGACGCTGACTGTAACGTTTAACGTCTTGACTAAACGTCATCATAGTGAAGTCGTTAAATGGAATGCTATGATTTTTTAAAGTATTTGTTGGTGGCGTACTAATAGGTTTATCTAAAAACTGACTTCAATTATGAGGCGACGGCTACTTCTGGGTGGTTTACAAAAAAAATAACCACGATGGCTAAGGCGGGAGCTTCGCTGCGCTACGCTCCCGCCTTGCCATCTTTTTTTTTTTTTTTTTTTTTGATGCGCAGGGGAAACCCGTCATGGGTTCCCCGGGTCGGGGATGTGCCTCAGATAAGCTGAAGCACCCCGGGGATATGTGGGACTCCTACCCACTAAAACCACCTGCGGTTCGCCTTCAGCCGTATACGGAGGTATGTCCTGGATCTATCTAACACAGGACCCCCTCCACGACCGGCCGGTCTACCTCAATAGGGACCGGACTTCCACCAAAGTTAGGGAACGCTTAGGCAAACTAAAGCGTTCCCCTCGGCGCCGGGACTAGCTAAGCCGGACAGGTTCCCATCCCTGCCCGGAGCCCCGGATTAGACGGGAGTTTGGAGGTTCGCGTAACGACGCCTCCGCACTCCCGTCCCGCCTTGCCATCTAACCTAACCTAATCCAATCGTATTGGACAGACGAAGTAATAAATACATTGCTATTAATTATCTAAGAATTATATACTATTCTTATACATTTCCTATTCCGTTAAAAATAAATACATTCAATTACCTGACTAATTTCATATCCGCTCTCTTCAAAGGGCTATGTTAAAAATCGCTAACTAGTTGAACGTTGAGTGACGATTGTTCAATCAACGTTCGGCCGAGTCATTCAATTGAATGGAGTCATTCAATGAATGCGCTAGTCATTCAATCGAACCGCAGATTGAACTAGATGACTGCGACATATATATTGTAGAGTTTCTCTGAACTGAAGACTCAAACTCATTTTTACTGGATATAATTATTATGTAGTTGGAACAAACCTTGTAACTTACCTACTTTATCATTTTTTTTATTGAATAAGGGGGCAAACGAGCAAACGGGTCACCTGATGGTAAGCAACTATCGTCGCCCATGGACACTCGCAACATCAGAAGAGCTGCAGGTGCGTTGCCGGCCTTTTAAGAGGGAATTCGCTCTCTTCTTGAAGGTTTGCAGGTCGTATAGGTCCGAAAATACTGCTGGTGACAGTTCGTTCCAGAGTTTTACAGTACGTGGCAGAAAGTTACGCGAAAAACGCATGGTGGAAGACTGCCACTCATCAAGGTGATCATCAGGCTATACATAAAGCCATTTTTTTAATCTCAAATCATTTTTCCGGTCATAAAGCGTCTATTTATGGAAAGCTAACATTTTTAAATTGCAGTTATCCACTTTATCCACTTACTTAATTTTACCAATGAGGGGTTTTATCTGAGAATTGTTATTTTATTTTCAAATATTGCTTTCAAAGTTAAAATAACTTGAGTTGGTTATGGCTCAACAACAGAGAAACCACAGCCCACAGGCAAAGCCACACGGGCCTTGACTCCGCTCGACACGTTACACGACTTATTCACCACAGCTGCTCAAAACATAACGTTCTCAAACGGTGGTAGGCATCGTAGATTTTCCTGCGAGAGTTATTTTATAACTAATCCATACATTCTGTGTCCATACTAATATTATAAATGCGAAAGTGTGTCTGTCTGTCACTTCTTTAGTTCAGAGTTCTTCACGTCCAAACCGTTGAACCGATTTTGCAGTAATTTGGTATGGCGCGGAGATACTTTGAGTCCCGGAAAAGGACGTAATATTATAGGATAATTAATGAATTTTGGCGCAACGGAACCTTTTTCATTCAATGTCGCAACTTACTCTACATGGGATCTCCCTAGTCCCTACTACGGTCTGTCTGCAGCACCCAAAGTGGACGATAAGTGATAACGCTCCCTTGTGGGCGCTGAAGGCTTAAAGGGGGGCGGTGTGGGACCCAGATTTAAAAAATGGGGGCGTCGTGTAGAGGCTTTAATTTAAAAGTAGGTGAAACAAAGGGGGCGCCAAATTTTTTTATCTCAAAGTGGGCGGTAGACAAAATAAGCTTGGGAACCCTTGGTCTACAGTCTACAGTTTACACGAAGCATGAAGCATCAGCTCATAAATTCACTATGGTCTATGACAGAGTTTTTATTGAAGCAAAGTAATCGAAACAAAAAAAAAACAATTATAATAATTGTTTTTTTTTGTTTCAGCGATTAATATAATAACTGAATTTCATCTCAAAAATTTACATTATTTAAGTAGAGACCAGAGTAGGAGAGTTTCAGGAATTCTACTACTTTAGTCTCCTGAAGGAACTCAGAAATCTCTATTTTGTCTATGTAACATTGTAACGTATGAACTTGGAATAGCAGCAAATATCGCCTTATGTTTGATACTAGAGAAGGTTGCCCTAGACCTTGTAAAGATTACCAAGTAATCGTGCTAACTACTACCGTACACTTGTGCGCTACTATTCGCTCTCCACGTGACGATATCTTTCGTCACAGTGTTATATCACGATTCACGAACAGCTGTATTCAAATAGACCGGTGAGGCGGGAGGCGTCCTTCCGGACGCTCAGTTCGCGCCGAGTTGTCAACGAAGTATATCCGATGCGCGCCAATAAACCTGTGAATTCCAAATTTAAATGTTTTGTTTTTTTCTGTGAGTGAAAATTGCCAGTGCTATGAAAATACGTTTCGAAGTGCCGAACACACTGGAAATTATTCTCGGTAGAGACAGTGAGTTGTGTTTATTATTATAAACTCTTGTAGTCTAGATTTAAAAGGGCTTCTAATCTATTGAATTCAAATGTAACAAAACCGATATAGGCTACCCTACCTGGCTCTACCTAGAGCTCTAGTTTAATACTCTTACAATAACTTTAGTTTTAAATAATAATATTATGTAGAGTCTTTCCTTTTTTCAAGAATACCTAGATATTTTTCATTGTTTATTTTTTGCAAACATACTTCTGAGGTTGTCTTGATTGTATGTAATTTGAGCTGGTTATGCTAATGTAACTACAACGTTGTAATCCTTTGAGCAAGAAACTCGTTTCTATGTTTTTTTAGAACTCTAACGGTACTAAGGTATTAATCTTGTATGTATTCAAATACTTTCTAGTCAAATTAGGTTCTGTTATCTGTAACACTAATTTATGATCTTAGAAATTTTAATATTAAGGTGACGCCTTGATAATTTGGCTGTAGCGATGTCCATTTTTCTCAGCAGTGACTAAAGCTAAGAAATTAAAGTTCACTGTCAGTATTCGTCATGTCTTTGTCTTTGAATTACCCATAGCATAACACGATTGGTCAACTTTTATAACACAGAATAATCAATCAAAAAGACCTCTGTAAAAAAAGGGATTCCTATTTTGCCAACAGAGGAGAGTGATATAAGCTTCCAAAATTTGTACATAAATTGGTTCTAGTATACACTTTAATTTGTCCATAGCTTATATGAAATGTATTTATGGTTTGTAAATTACGCGACAAAAACCATTTTGTCGCTACGCCCTTTCAATTTTTTGCTGTTCCATTGCTTGTTTTCTATGAGAGGCCGGTACAGCCTCGCATAGAAAACAAGCAATCTCAAACACATCCAACACGGTTTTTTACTTTAACATGGCGTCACCTTAACGTTAAAATACTTTTAAACGTATAGGTATTTAAAACAACTCCATAGGAGTGATAGAGACTGAAAACCGTTTGAATAGGAAGTTCTTAATTAGGTATAGTTAAGGATCATAACAATTACTTAGGCAAATTCTAATCTTTGTTAGATGTCACTTGTGTACATAGATATGATGAGAGTACTCTATCCAATGGTTTTTCATATAATATCATTGACTCTATCCCATTTTTGGGCAAAGGCCGTTTTTATCCAGAGATCGAGATTCTGTACTATTACAGGCTAGAAATCTATGTCTTGTCTTGGATCTGCCTGTTTCGCAGATCACTCGGTAGCTAATTAAAATAAAACGTGCCTTTTTAGAACGTAAAGACAAAAGTTGGACTCGCATATTTTATTCAAGTACGGTCTATCGCTACAATAACTCCTGATAAAGCATTTTCTGTTTGCATAACATTTGTGATTCAATATTATTTTAAACCTACATAATATGGCCTTATAGGTATTCCTTTTATATCCATTTTCAAAAACAATGCTTTTACAAATGTAACGAAATGACAACCGTGCAGGAATCCTCAACTTTTTTGGCTTCTCCTAAGACCCCTGCGACATTTGATCACCCTCTTGGACAGTAATAGGCTTGTTACACCTGCCTATGTAGAACTTCTAAATAGAACACTTTGACATTTTCTTTTGAAAAAAAAAAGCGTTTGGAATTCCGTACTAAGTAACCTTTGAGAAACTGTTAATAAAAAGTTTTAACCTCTTAGGTGTTACTTTTAAGTACAACATACAGTCACATCTTGTATAATATAAAGTCCATGGCTAGACTATGGTATCTAAAGTAGAGTAGATATTTAGGCACCGTGCTCTAAAAATAACTATACTCATCTAATCTGTGGTAGAGTTTCGTAATTTTCGTCAATAAAGACCACTACGTACACGAATTGGCACGTAGATTGTTAAATATCAATTTAAAATAGATTTGGATGCTGCAATATGCTGTTATGTGACAAAACTTAGGTTTTATTCGTCAACAATCTCTGGAGTCTTGCTTGTACAATTTTAGTAATTTGGAAAAAATCGAATGCACCATCCTAAGTCCTAAGGATGAACCAAAAAAAAATGGTCTAGAGTTCTAGACCCTAGGCCCTAGAACATAAAGAAAATTCGTTCAAAGACAAATCATTATTTTTAGGGGGGTCCATCAAGAATAATAATTCACTTCTTAAAAAGGGTTCTGCGGCTTCCGCCACCAAAAAAAGTTTTAGAACCGCTGGTCTAGACTCTAGACGTGAAAAGTCAGTGATTTACAGACGTAAAATCTGTTACATAAAGTAATTATTGCTTATGTAATTTTCCGTACATTCAATTATAATATTTAATAGTTAATTTCAATATGAATGGTGTTCTTAAACTGTAACAAATAACAATGTTTAAGTAGAGATATTTACTTAACTACTTAAATATTAGCTAGCGATATCAGCGTTTAAGGCAAGTTTAGAAGCGTTCATTTTTCGCCAACAGAAACTATATTAATATGTCCTTTTTTGGGACTTAAAGTTTCTCCATACTTTTCCGCCAAATCGGTTCAGCGGTTTGGGCGTGAAAAGCTAACAGACAGACAGACAGACGGACCGACTGACAGACAGTTTCGAATTTTTATATAAGTATGGATGCCTCGAAAAACTTTGTTTTTTGGGCTTTGAGTCAGTTTACTCCTAAACGATACGTAACGATACGATACGCGACGATATGCGTAATTCAAAATTGGAAATTGGAATACATGAATATCTACACTCTACGTTGTAACAAAACAAAGTGTGTGGCAGAGGTTACACGATCAGTATTTCATCAATCTGATCCATCAATCTGATTGACGGAATACTGATGGTTTTAAAAAGTTCATATATCCATCAATCCAGTAGGTTAGACGATCAGTATTTCGTCAATCCGATCAGGATTGATGGATCAGATTGATGAAATACTGATCGTGTAACCTCTTGCCTGTGCGTTAAGAGCTTAGGGTGTGTATAGAATTGACTGTGAAAGAGGTAGCGCTGAAAGAGAATAATCGCCAAGTCGGGCATCGTCTCGTTTCGATGAAATGAACTCAGGGTATTAAAGAAAGTAACTGTAATGGTTGCAATTTAGGCATCGCGTCGAAGGCTCCACGGGAGGTAAGTTGCCAAGTAAAATGCACTTAACGAAAGTGAAAAGTGTTAATAGTCAATGTATTCTTGTCGTGAAAAGTGAAACCTTATTAGATTTGAATCTGCATGAATTATACTCATGCCAATGTTTTCAATCTACTAATTATGTTTATCGAAATTCTTTACATTCCGATAGGTGATAGGATTTTTCAGGAGTCAATACAATCACATTGTTGGCAAAATAGACTTCTTTTAAGGATAGTACCTACTATACGAGAAAAAGATCAATTTACGTCTACATTTCCATATTTATGAGCTTTTGTGCTCTATTAAACAAAATAAGTTAGATATTATATTATTGTAAATGTTGGCAGTAGATATTAATATATAGGCTGATAATTTTGATCTCATATAATACGAGATTTACTGTAGGGCAGAGGGCCGCTTTGCTTTATAATTCCGTTATCCATAAAGCTTTTAGCAGAGTGGCTTGTAGGTAATATTAACACGATTAAATTAAGAGGAGCTCCGAACCAAATAGGTATATCTTTAAATGCCTTTAATATTCAGAGATAAGATTTTAGAAAGTAGAGGAACGTGAATCAATAATTTCCGATAAATTAAATCTTAATTTGCTGTTGATGTGTGAGAGAAAACGATGATGGATGTTCAGGAAAAATTTAATGGTTTTAGGTAAAGGTCCTTAGTTTAAAACGGTTATAAAATCATTTTGTTACTAAAATTTAAAGAGTATTTCTTTAGCTCCATCTGCTGAAACGCAATATTTGCTGGTTCCACCTTATTTGACGTTCAAAGTTTTAATCACAATTTTTCTTTTAAGTACATTGTACGCCCAAGCTTAGAGGAACTAAAAAATCTCACAAGCATCAAAGGTTCAGCTGACCATTCGCTGACCGTCGGCGCTGAAATGTATGAAATAACAGCCGAACATAAATATAACCTCCTCCTTTTTGGAAGTCGGTTAATTATAGTAGATTGCTAAGCGTTACTCAAAACTCTACCTAGAGTTTCATACACCACTGGCCATCAGCGCCGACCCCGACGGTGTGTTCGGCGTAAGATTGAAATCACCATTCTTCAGTAGTGTAGAGAATACCAACGAAAGGTTATAATTCTATGGAGAATACACTACAATCTACATAATAATTATTGTAAGTTCAATATTCTAATGAGTAATGTAAGAGTAAGAGCATGTCCATATTTAGCCAGTAATAATGTAAACACTCGCGTATGCTCGCGTGGTGTATGTACTCGTAGCGCGGTATTATTAGTGCCTTTGTGGGGGATGACACAGAATAGTTCGCGACCCACTGCGCTTTTATGTTCGGTTATTAGGGACATATTTTAATTTTGATTTCATACATGCTTTAATATACATAAATATACATTTATCTATATAATAGCTATAAACGCTTTCGTAGTCCAGTGGTTTAGGGCTGTAAAAAATAAAATAGTATGTAAAACTCATAATCACATTGACTTGCTATGCTTGTTTTTTTTTGTTTCTTATAAGTTTGCTGAGAAATTAGAAAAATGCTGAGCCGTACAAGCAACCATCCGCATGTCAGATGAACTTTAAAAAGATCGGTCCAGTGCCTATTAATATCTGTAGTATTTAACTCTGTACCCACTTTCTTCTACTACTTACGGTGAGAGTAAAGGAAGACAGATCCTGTGTACTGCGCACATTTGGACACTTTGACACTTTCATGCAAATATTTCCCTTATCCCACGGTCTACAATCATACAATACTTATTGTGATCCACATCGGACGTGGCTTATCTGCCTGACATAGCATTGTTATCTATTGCCTACGCCAACATAATGCGTTTTACTCAAACCTACAACTCCTATGTTTATTGGCCTATATCTTTGCTATTAGCATTAGCTACCTACGGTGGTATTACACTTCGCTCTTATTATTATTTTGATTATGTTCATAATGTTATTAAATTCCGGTTGCCGATTGTTGTCGCTCTTATGCCGCGGCCGCATACGCGTGGTGCTTCGCGCTAAAGCCGATACTATTGGACGATCTGCGTGTATCGTCCAATAGTATCGTCTCATTACACGAAGCTTCGGACGATAGACGCAGATGCGGCCGGGCCGTTATAATAATTATTATTTGCATCATGCATGGCATATTGAGCTATGTAATATGTCTATTATTTTTATGAGTTCTTGCATTCATTGTAGGTAACCCTGATCAAGTTTTATTTCATGTTTGAATTTGTTACTTGTCTAAAAATATACATGAAATCCGTTTGTGATGCATTTCGATAAAGCTGAGCAGAAACAAAGAAAACGTCTTCAAAGGATTGTGTTGTCGGCTGTCGCTCGCCTTTCAAAGTGAGAACGCACGTTCAAACGAGGCTATCTGTTGCTATTTTGGTAGAATGCTAAAGATGGTATTTGGTAGAAAGATGTTGAATCGGGAAAGCATAGCTTACAAAGTTATTAGGTCCTCATTTCTGCTGGAAAACATAATATTCTGGTTGTGTGATTTTGAAGCTCCTAGTTATAGCCTTCCCTAAAATGGGGTCCAATGTTCTAGTGACTTTCATGCTTCGGATCTGTTTTACTCTAAATTGGAGTCCAAACTCTTAAATAAAGTCAAAAATCCTACTTAAATATACACTAAAGTTTACCTACCTGTTTAAGGTCAGAGGCAGTTAGAGGCCCTTCTCTTCCGTCACATTGTTCTATTACTAATATAATCACAATTCACATCTATTGCAATATTTATAGCATTATAGAATTCACAGGTAAAACAATAGCTCTATGTTTGATATAGCGTGCGAAATGGAAAAACAAAAGGCCTCCAAACTCGAGCACATAATCGGTACAAAATTGCTCTGAAAAATTCTTTCTATTTTCGCTTAACTCTAACAGTATACTGTTGAAGATATACTTTTGTTGGAATATCTGGCTTTTTTGCCTTATCAAAGCTTTGTTTCTTGTCACATGAAGTAGTTAACAAAATAATTAGTTATTAAAATGTTCCCCGATTAGCAACATTAATATTCCTTGTTTGATTCAGTATAATTTCCTATCAAACATTAAAAAAAATCTCATATATTAGTTGACTCTCTTACTGAAGTTTGATAAATTAGAACGTGTACAACTTTAGTTTCACATTTGATTAGAATAATATTTTGATAGAAAGTGGACTTCATCAAACATGGAACAAATCTGCATTGCTATTGTATAAAATAATAGCATCGGAGTTGAGATTATAGCATTTATAGCGTATCTGTGTTATCCAAGGGTGAAGAACAATGCCTGAAGTCTGTTGTCACACAAGATGAGCAAGAAACCGCTTTGTCAAGGCCAAGTACCGGTGCATCTTGATTCTCGTGTTTGCTACTCTTATGCCTAATCTGACTTTGATTATAAAGATATTTTCCTCTTATTAGGAGGGAATTTTAGCTCTTGTAACTCACTTTGAAACTAGGGCTTAAGAGAACTTTAAAGTCGCCGAGAGCATTAAACCAGCCAGCTGGTTAAATGCTCTAAGTGTAATAATTTTTAATGATAGGCGTACAAGAAATAAGGTTGAAAGCATTTAGCGCAGCAAAAACCTTGAAAATAATAATTTAGATGTTTGGAATTAGGAATGTGCAATTAAGAATTCAAAAAGTTTTGAATACATAATACCAGTAAGCTTCTGAAAAAACATAGAATAACTTCTATTAGCTGTAGATAAAACATCCGTTTAAAAGTCTCTACAATACTGTAACTGATTGGTGAACATAATATTTTCCCCACAATGTCGAAAATGGGTTGTAGGATGCAGTTCGTCAAATACTGTTCCACTCAGTTTATTGGCTTTCCGCTGAGCTGGCCTCATTTAGGAATTAGATGGTTTGGATATCTGCATCAAACAATGCGCAGAATGCCCGCAGTAGCACGATTGCTGGCTTGGATTTTTTGGTTTAGTCTTACAGTCATAAGTCTGAATAGCTACATATTATTCAGATACGCTTTTGTTTTATATGTTCCGATTTCTTCCGAAGATTAACAAAGTGCTATAATGTCGCCTAGTGTATTGGAAGTTGGAACATGCAGTTCCGTCTCGTTCTCAAAGTCAAGAATGAAGAATTAAAATGGTTTTTGAATCATTTCAATGATATTGTTGGCCGTCATTATTGCTAGATATTTTGTATCGTCTGCGTATCGTCTGCTATGCAACCATTGGTTAACCTTAAGTGTCTTCTAACACAGATAGAATCTCTTATCAATCTGATAAAATTTTGAGACGCCAGAACGTCAGCCGCTGCTGCGAGGGCATGACGTATGTCTCGTGTCGTACACGCGATTGTCAACCTTATGTTGTGGGGTGAGGCTCCTCAAGGTCGATGTCGGAGCGAGACAGCGCTAGTGTGAGCGTGGTCGCGGTAGGCGCGTGCTGTCGCGTGCGCCGCAGAATGCAGTGCTTCGGATTCCACGGTAATGAGCTATTTTGCACCACATTCTCCGCATTGTTTATCAGCAGTACTGTTATCTGTATCGATACATGCAATGTTTGTTGTCACACGTAGTATTGTCACGAAGAAATTCCCGTGCTTAGGTCTCATAAATGTTTGTTTTGTTAGATACGAAGATATGCCATATTTAAATAGAGAATTTGTCAAGGAAATTTATTCATTTTTGATTATCCTACAAAAAATGTTTCTGAAATTACTTGTTATCATTATGTATCAGCCATTGGTATCAGCACCACCATCAGCACTGCTGACTGAAATGAGCACCGACACATATTTGGATTAATTTTGATAAACACCATGTTTTATTCTTCTTCAACGCTAAGCCAAAACGATCATAATAATACTCTACGATACAATTGACAACCATAATCAGCCTACCAAATAATTATTATATGGTGGTAAAAATTTCGTACCACTTTGGTTCCTTTAATACACTAATTCACAAGTCTAATAATTCACACTAATGTTTTGTATCCTCTATACGTTGAGGACCCAAACCCAACTGTCAAGGAATTTTGACCACCTCTATTAATAATTGGTCCCAGTGGTGCAGGTCGCCAAGTTCCTTTAATACACTAATTGCTTCAATGAGTGTTTTCTCAAGCCGGCATGGTCAATGCCTCAGACAGTCACTGTTGCCGTCCGTGGTTGGTAGCGCGTGCGCAGCGCCCATGTGTCTCTATCGAATGGTGTGGTCGATCAAATTCGCTGGATTTATAAAACGGCATAAAGGTGGTGTGTGTTTTATATTTTTTAATGAAGAAGGTGATAAGAAAAAGGACATTTGAAATTCTAGAAAGCTCTATGTAGAGCTAACATTTTCTTGAGAATCAATGTTAAAGCGTTACTTACACTTGATCACAAAAATCTATATTAAATAAAAATAAATTTTAAATTTCGTTACTCTCGCTAAAACTTGAGATTAGAACGGCTAAACCGATTTGCCTAATTTTAGTCTTAAAATATTTGTGGAAGTCCAGGGAAGGTTTATATTAGGAGGAAATAATGTGAGACAGACTTTGTAAGTTGTAACCTTAATCTATGCAAGTGTGCCACAATGCTTGAAAAAAGTAATTTAAGGTTTCAAAAATTTTCAGAGTGATCAAAGTTTTCTGAATTAATTTGATTGCATTATGCTATTCATGAACTTACCTGGCTATAACCAATTGCTAATAATTAATAAGCATAGAATGGGATTCCTAGAACGAAGCCGCTAAAATCGTTTTGGGAGAGGCATTATTCCGCCGTATAATTTCATAAGCGTCATTCAACCATACACGAGGGGCATTGTCTGTACGTGTCACTTGTCAGTCGCCAGGTAGACAATTTCCTGTCGATATTGGAAGCTCAGTGATTCAGGAGGCTTATAACATATACCATCAGAGGAATTTTTATATAGGTAGATGGTAAAATTATCTTATTCGGTTGTAAAGATCATCGTGGATTTGGAACTTCACCGTAACCCAAATATAATATAGGTATCATTGGTCCACCGTTTGACTATGAGTCTATTGACTATTTTTCTAAACTCTCTAATACTACTAGGTAGTATTAGAGTTCCTAGGCATAATGTAGTCTTCTACAGTTTAATTTTTAAAATGTAGGTAGAGGATAGAGACTAGAGAAATAATAAGATATATTAATTCTTACTTTTTGACTTCTGTGATGTTGTGTTTTTCGAAAGCCTCTGCCGCATGCCTTCATTTCATGTCTTTCAAGTTTCAATTATCTGTACAATTATTTCTCTTATTTCTTTTCGACAGTGAAATTACCATACTTATCTTCATTTCAACTGAAGATTTAGTAATCATTAATATACTTCTACGTCGTCTGACCTACTTATTCTATGAAGAACTTACAAAAGTTAACATTATTCCAGCAAAAAAACAAAGCATAAATACTCCCAATAGCTTTTATAAACTTCCAATAAACTAATCAAGTCTTTCCAAAGATTAACGAAATTGCGCAGATCAACTTCGGAAAACAAATCCAAGTTTTCCTCACGTATTTCTGTTGGTGAACTTCATTTGGATCACAATAAGATTTTCGTCGTGATTATCATTGTTTGATCCTAATTTTCTAGGGATAAGAAACAAAATATTCTAAACTTAACGCAGAATTCATCAACTTCAACAGCATGAGATCTTATAGTTATCGAGAAAAGTAGCTGTGATTTACGATTTCCGAAAGGTTCCTTATTTACCATTAATTGGCTACGTAATCATAATAATCGGCCAATTGCGAGTCGGACTCGCGCACGAAGGGTTCCGTACCAGTATAGAGCAAAAATGATAAAAAATTGTGTTTTTTGTATGAGTTTAATTATTTTAATTATTATTTATTTTATTTAAATTTTATTATTAATTATTAAAGTATATATACAGCTGAGTATTTTGTGTACATTTCAAGTGCCTACCTTTTGTCATCGTTGATACCGAGCGAAAAATGTTTAAAAATCACGTTTATTGTATGGGAGCCACCCTTAAATATTTAATTTATTTTGTTTTTAGTATTTGTTGTTATAGCGGCAACAGAAATACATAATCTGTGAAAATTTCAACTCTCTAGTTATAACCGTTCTTGAGTTACAGCCTGGAGACAGACGGACAGACATCGAAGTCTCAGTAATAGGGTTCCGTTTTTACCCTTTGGGTACGGGACCCTAAAAATGAATATAACGTAATATTATACGTTTAGCTTATATTCATTTTAAGGGTTGCATGGCCAAATGAATATTTAGCACATGGCGTCTTTCAATAAAAGGGTAGAAATAATAAGTCTCTGATACGACGAGATTGAATTCAGTAGTTCGATTCCAATTTGCCTCCGACTGGTAATCATTCATCGCTCAATTCTCTGGTCATCTGTAGGAGATTGATGGGGTAATAAACATTATCCCCGCCGTGCCAAAACACAACTGGCCCACTTGGCACTTCAACGGATTCGATTAAATATTACCTGTACCTACTGATTTATTACGGGACTAGATATGCGACTCGTTCGTAGCGACTGGTGCGCCAAAATTCGTTTATCGTGCGGGAACCGTACCTTTTAGTAACCTTTTATAGTAATCCGGGGAAACCTTGACGGATGGCGCACCTTATAAATCTGTTCCTATCTCATAAGTCATAACGTCTTGTAGATGATTAATTTTCTCTCGTCATTTTCAGAGGCGGAGTGCGACTGCGGTGAGGATGAGGGGCGCAGCATCGGGGAGCTGCTGCTGCCGCAGTACGCCCTGGCGACGGGCGGGCTGGCGCGCGACAGTCGCCCCCTCATCACCTTCCCCGACCACAACAACTTCCACTCGCTATCCGCCCCTGAGTACCGCCGGTTGCTTCTCTACCTCACATCAATACCGTCGTGAGTATCTTCCGTGTATCTGTCACCGTAAGATTGTAAATACCATTAGATTATAATCTATCTCGCGAGATTGTGAACGCTCGAAAGATTGTGAACCGCAACATACTGCTTACAATTTAATGTATTATTATTTGGTAGATTGTAATCTATCGAAGTGAAAGCGTTAAATTACAATCTTAAATCCCCAAAAATGTACGATTCCCGCGCGATAAATGAATTAGGCGCAACGGAGTACTCTATGTAACGTTGGCAAACACCATCGTATCCCTATTCCATGGCACATTTATAAAGCTAATATTCACCATAAATCCGCCTTGAGCAACTAGGCACTCAACTAGCTCACCTCTATACCCGGCCCTTGTGAATATCAGTGGTGTATTAACATTCAGCCCATCGTTCTTTGTCGTTAATATTTTTAGGAGATGAGACCATTTTTCGTCAAAACTGAAAAAAAACCTACCTTTTTTACTAGAGCATTAAAGAATTGGAACTACATTAAGGCGATATTTAAGTAGGACCATAAAGTGATTTCGCTACAACATAATCCCGCGTTTCTCCTCGTATCGTTCCGTTCCGATTAATGCCGGACATAATTCGAACGTTATCAACTTATAATTTTTATTTTATGGCGTCCAATCTTTTACAGTTAGTTTTTATTGAACATATACAAAGTATTATCTACACCTAAGTTTTCTTTTCTAGTTTTATAAAAAGGCTCTATTTTGCGTGAAATAGTTGATTATAATCAAATGCAAAACGACAGAGAATGATGTCTTGTCGCTTGTATAATGTATATAAGTATGCTAAAAGAACGCAGATTAACCGCAAAAAAGATGAGAGTCGGTGATTGCTAATCTCCTACTTTTGAAGTAGAACACAGCTTATTACTGTCGCATTGTAGTGTTCTTGAAAGGCTGATGAATACGTCGTATCAACGAGCATATTTTATATGAGTATTTTACTTTCATAAAATTCGTGGATAGAAAACTAAAGTCTAATTGTTCCAAGACAAAAAAACTGTCCCTGCAAGTCCCAACTATTCAAAATCGTTTGTTCCTTTTTCCGTATTGAGAAGAATAACAAGAATAACAAGAATATTATTTGGTGTAAAGCGAAAAATCTTAGCCATAGATGTTAATAGAGTCCTCATAAATTTCTTACATTGAGCTTCACTCTTGACACATGGATACCTGCTTCACCGAGATCTGTGCGTGAGATTCCTTGGTTTCCCGAGCCCTAGTTTCAAAGAGTAGGTAACATTATCGACAGCCTAGAATCTAGTTTTTTTTTTCTTTTTAAACATGGGTTTGGTCTTTGGTTCGCACCCGTAGAGGGTGCAGGTTCGATCCCGGGTGGATGCGAGTACCAATGAGACATTTTCTGATCTCAAGTACGTATTGACTAGTTCTTTCCTCTGGACTAGGCCGACTATGTTGCAAGAATGCCGTATTAGCTTGGGCAACCATACGGACATTTATAAATCTTGTCCCAGGCACCAAGTAGTATGGATACCTCACTCTGAAAATACTGCATAAATCATCCACGACGGATGTAAAGGCCTAGTTATTTTTAATGACATAAATATTACCTACTGATCCTCCGGACCCCAGAGCTGGTGGTCTTGTTTTTAGTATAGAAAGCGAAGTCAAGATATTAATGAGCTTTCACCAAAAATGCAACAAATAGACACAAACAGCAAACCTTCAACTTTCAAGAAAAGAGAAGGCTGACAACGCACCTGCAACTAATCTGCTGTTGCTAGTGTCAATGGGCGATGGTAGTTGCTTTCCATCAGTTGATTCGTTTGCTCGATTGTCCCCTAAAGTTATGAAAAAAAACGTTCCCTTTAATTCAATTGCACTATAATTAACCCACACACAATATCTTGGTGACAGATAATATCGACCTACAATAATTATTATGGCTAAAAACCAAAACTGAAAAGTTTCATAAGCTTCTCTAGTAACGCCGGCAGAGAAGAGAACCCGTGAGGGGTTACGATATGCATTTCTTAAAATGTTTGTTTGCCAAAATATTTGTTTGTACTTTGTAAAATTCAATATACTCAACCTACGTACATAGAGCTGTTATAATGATACAATATATACATGTTTGACTAATACCCTAACCGCACCACATTCCGTCTGCAGCTAACCTCTCAAGAAAGGAATTTCGACTGACGTGGATCGTGTTTCCTCACCTAATTGAAACATGTTGCAAAATTATAAATACAAGCTGTTTCCCGCGACTTCGTACGGTTATATTAAATCCCGCAAGAACCATGCATTTTAGCCTATGTCCCTCCGCGTGATCAGAGGGTGTAGTGCGAGTTTTATTCGATCATACGCATCGAGCACGTTAACGTGAATTTGTATGGGATCAAAGCGGTATCCACGTTAGCCAGTAGATGGCGCTGCTTTGATCCCATACAAATTCGCGTTAACGTGCTCGATGCGTATGATCGAATAAATCTCGCACTACACCCTCTGCTCTGTATTTGCGCAATTTTTTTCAATATCCTTCCAGTGAAGTAACATAGGGATTTATTTTTGTTTAATACGTTTTTAGACTTTTTTATTTTGTTTTCAGATTACTGGAAGCAGAAATGGGGTTTCATTTAATAATAGACCGACGGAAAGACAGGTGGAATTCTGTGAAAGTGGCTCTACTTAGGATATCAGTGAGTATGTTTTGTTTTGTCAAGGCTTGACTATTGGTTCAAAAGTTGCGGGTTCGATTCCCGCATTCAGCATTGTAACAACTTTAATTAGACCTTATTGTCTGCAAAAAAGTTGGTTCTGCACCTGATGTTTTTGCTAGCTTCGTGCCTTGTTTGAGTGCGAAATTTTTAGAAGTCATCACTAATTCGACATCTCATGGTGATAACTGATAAGAAACTCATACGTAACATTTTAATCGAGAGTGTTAAAAGTTAATTCGCCTATCAAACTTCTATTTCTAACTTCCAATCCACATTTCCAGGAATTTTTCCCGGGCATAATCCACACGGTGTTCGTGCTGCGACCAGCTAGTTTCCTGCAGAAGGCGCTGTCTGAAGTCAGTAACAAGTTTTTCAAGGAGGAGTTCCGGTTCCGGGTGGTGGTGTGCTCGGCGGTGGAGGAGCTGTATGAGCACTTCGACAGGAGCCAGCTGACGCCAGATCTAGGGGGCGAGATGCAGTACTCACACTCGGAGTGGATACAACAGCGGATAGTAAGTGTTACCTTACTCCCGAGTTCCAAGTTCCGACAGAATCAGAGCCGTACAACGAAACCGTTTTGAGACTCAAACGAACGAATCGGGATTCCGCGTCCTATGTACTCCAAACGTGAAATGACGTTGTTAGAGTAGGACGCGGCATTCTGATCGTTTGAGCAGTAGCGGCGTTAGTGGGGGGGCGACGCTGGGCGACCGCCCAGGGCGCCGGTAAAAAAAGGAGGCGCTAAAGGCAAACAAAAGGGTGCCAAATTTTTTCAGCATTATTAGCACCTTGGGCGCCGAAGAAATCTCGCCAAGGGCGTTGGTAGTGCTAAAACCGACCCTGCGTTTGAGTCTCGAAACGGTTTCGTTGTAACTTTAAGACAGTTTTAGCATGTCCCTCGGGCTCCCTGAGATCATATCAAAGGGTTTTCGTGGTTGGATACCGCTGTCGATCCTGGCGACACAGGAGATACAGTGGTGGGAATGTGTGGTGGGCCAAAGCCCGTTTAAAAAAAAGGCCTCGAGACTCGAGAGTCGAATCAGCTCGATCTCAAAGCTTTTGCTACTTCCAGCATATTATATACTTACAGCTCGTGTTGCGGCTCAATTTGGAACTAATTCAATCTTTTTTTTTTTTTTTTTTTTTTTTTTTTATTATTAAATAAGGGGGCAAACGAGCAAACGGGTCACCTGATGGTAAGCAACTACCGTCGCCCATGGACACTCGCAACATCCGAAGAGCTGCAGGTGCGTTGCCGGCCTTTTAAGAGGGAATACGCTCTTTTCTTGAAGGTTTGCAGGTCATATAGGTCCGGAAATACTGCTGGTGACAGTTCGTTCCAGAGTTTTACAGTGCGCGGCAGAAAGTTACGCGAAAATCGCACTGTGGAAGACTGCCACTCATCAAGGTGATGAGGATGGTATGTTTTTCGCGTGGGACGATGGCGAAAAGTTGCAGGTGGTATGATTCCGAACAATTCCTCAGAGCACTCCCCGTAATACAACCGATAGAGGATGCAGAGTGAAGCTACATCTCGGCGTAATTCCAAGGGGTCCAAGCTGTTCGAAACACTATGGCAGTCAACAATTCGAGCGGCCCTTCGTTGGATACGATCCAGAGGGAGCAGTTGGTATTTTGGCGCCCCTGCCCAGAGATGAGAACAATATTCCATGTGAGGCCGAACCTGCGCCTTGTAGAGTTGTAGGCGTTGGTCCGGACTGAAGTACTGTCTCGCTCTGTTAAGAACACCAAGCTTCTTCGAGGCTAACTTGGCCTTACCCTCTAGATGATATCGGAACTGGACTTCGCTCGATATGTTGACGCCAAGTATCTCAATGCTAGGGGAGATTGTTAAAGATGTGCCCTCGAAACGAGGATATATGACCATTGGTGACTTTTTAGTGGTGAATGATGAGTGGATCTCAACGGCTTTTCCTACTACTGATAGCTATACTAGTGCACCATCGGCCTGCGGTTCAATTTGGAACTAATCAGACTCGTGAATCAAAATCGTATCAGTTTCGGGGATCAGACTGCTGATTTCTAAATGCCTACCAGTCTTGTATTGTCCTATCAGAAAAGTAAGTACAGGAAGTATTTAGGCTGTACCTATGCCTAAAGTTTGCAATGAGTTAGTGTCAACATTCGTAAGTTTTAGTAATATGACTAAAACTTAATTTTATTGGTGAATTTGATCTTAAAGCCACATTTGCGATAGTGGCTTTTTGCACTTATCTGAAGAAACGATAAAATTTGTGTGGTAGTTAAAATAAACGCATTCTACGTAATACCTATAGCACATTACTGACACACAAACGAGGTATCTTTTGAGATGATATCGATATCTTATGTTAGAGATAAACTATAAAATATATTTTATTATGGTTAGTCACACTTTTCAAACGTTATCATAATATTAGGTATGCAGACTTCATAGATAACACTTTCTGTGATTGTTCCTGGGAGAACCCGTTAAAACTTTTCATAATCATCGTCTTTCGTTTCGTTTCGTCAAAAAAGTCGATCATAATATTAAACATCATCCTGAAAACACTCAGTGACAAGCTGGACAGCCCGCTCCTGAAGCACTGGGTCCGTGCACACGTACGTGTATCCGCATCCGGTGCGCCAGAGGGTGGCAAATATTTAAATTAGTTATTTCTTTTTAGTTTAAGAATTTTTCTATGGGTTATTACCTGAAATAAACGTATTTTATTTTTTTATTTTTATTTAAACCCTCTTCCTTTTTGGTAGTCGTTTAAAAATTAAGACGACCTAAGTAAAATTTATAGAAACAGATGTCGTCTTACCTATGTTATCGTAACCCCGTCGTCTTCATGCAGTGGCGGTCTTACCTATTGTGAGGCCCCGGGGGGCCGAGCGGACATTCTTTGTGAGGCCCTTTGTCTTCAACAAAAAACACCTTGCGAGGCTCCTGCAAGCGCGAGGCCCCGGACGATTGCCCTGTTTGCTAACCCTTAGGGCCGCCACTGTCTTCATGTCTGTACAAAATACAATAAAAATGTTTTGTAAACCTATTCGATTCAAACAAACAACATTATATTTCATCTTAGTACACACCTTCATGATGAAAACCTTGCGCTCTGAATCCTCAATGTGGATCAAACGGAACTTCCTATACGCTGATAGCTTATACGGAAGCCTGACTACCCTAACAACCTTACTACTTTTTACTATCTTTTTCCTTTTTTTTTAATTTTCATTTTATTTTTTCAGGCGTTGGAGAAATTTTCGACGCTGATGAAGGACATCTCTGTAAAGCTGGACAACTTTATGCACGAGATAGTGGATTGTGATATGGGCAATGATCCAACTCAAACCAAAGATTTATTGAATTGTCAAGAAACTAGGTTTGTACAATGATTAACCTACATATTTTGTGAAAAAGTTTTTATATATTTGTCGCATAGATTACCAAATCACTTTTACAAGAATTCATTCTTCCATACTAATATTATAAATGCAAAATTGTGTTTGTCGGTTACCTCTTCACGCTTAAACCGCTAAACCAATTTCGATGAAATTTGGTATGCTGTATGATTAATGATACTCCGAGTTCTCAGCTTTTATCTCGGAAAAATGTACGGCTCCCCGTGATAAACGAATTTCAGAGTCGCGGGCGTGTTCTAGTGTAAAGTGTTAATAAAGCTATTTTTATTAGCAAAGTTTTCAGATTTATATCCATATTTACTCATTACTGTACAAGTTATAAATGTTATTAGAAGGTTAGGCGAAAAGCTTTTGTAAAAGAACTCAGAAATCACGCAAACAACGCATTAATCGTAATAAAGCCGTTATTTTGGGTTTATGTCGAGCTTTACGCTAAAAGTTCGATTTTTCTTTATTCTGAATTCTGTCGTAACTTTATTTAGTGCCTTCTTATGTAAAGTAAATCAAACAATGTTCTTATTAGTTATTGACATGATAATGAACTAATTAGCGTTAAAAGTTTTTTTAAGTCTCTAGAAGTTAAAATACCTATTGAATAAACAAAAATAATATATGAAATATACAAGGAAAAGAAATGTTAAGCAGTTAAACAGTACATACTTATTATATTTCTATGTAAAATATTTTATAGTATAGAATAATAATTATAGAGTATAGACGATACTGCGCAATAGCATTATAGCAAATACTAAATACACGACGTCAATGTAATAATAATATTATGAGTAAAGTAGGTAACTAAGTAAAATTAAAACCATAAAACTATTTGTACTTTATTTTTGTCGATTTTACGTTATCGTTGTTTGTTTCAGTTATAAAGCTTTAAAAAGTGAGCTGTCGTCAGCGACGAGTCAGGGTGAGGAGTTGCTGACTCAAGTGAGGAAACCAAATCTAACTTATAATATTATTAGTCATGTGGCCGCTGTAGAACGGTACGTACTTTTCTTAATTTCTTATTTGTAAAGCCAATTACTACACAATATCAAATAAACTAAAGAATAAACTGATAGTAAAAGATTACAGCAACAAGACTTCCGAATCTTGGTGTTAAGCACGCTCAAAAGGACGATGAAAAAACTCTAGAGATCAATAATAATTATAAGTCACTTATTCACTTGTTCTATAGTTTCGACTTTTGTTTTCTTATCGTGCGCGGTGCGCAAAATTTCTGGATGAAACTGATACCTACATACCTACTTAATTTATTAAGTATGATCTCTCTCTATGAGTTAATTTAATTCACAGTTAACTGTGTTTTATATTATTATGTTGAGACTTTGGTGTCACCTTTTCCGTATAATCTATTTCAGTGTAATTTCTAAACAAGTAATAACTTTTATGTTTATTTTCAGGCTTCTAGTGCAACTTGAAGAGACTGAAAAACAATTTGATAACTTTTGGCAAAAACATTCCACGAAATTAAATCACTGGTTGAAGTTTAGAACGTTTTTATTGAACTTTAAACAGATGCAGGTAAATTTTACACTTATTACTTAACTAAGCATGCAGACGTCGCTATGATTTTAGAGGCCTAAATTGAAAACTTGGCTTCCTTTTGGCTCGAAAATCAAATATTGGCGTTTTCGGCGAAAATATTTGACGCGAATCTTCGTTGTCTCTCATTGGTTTAAAAACGAATGCGTCCGAAGCTGCTCTTTGTCCGACCAACTCGGATATGTCCATGCATTGAGCTGCATTGTCGTTTTTACTAACACTCTGGCCGTGTATATCCCTCCGTTTATGTGCGTCAAGCTGAAACGCTAACTTCTGTATTTTTCTCGACTTCTCCTCTAATAAGGCCGTCAACTCATCAGACTGCTTCTTTTTCTTTTTAAATTCCTCCTGTAAGGACGCTATCTTTCGTTTCGCCGTATCCAATTCCGCTTTAAGTTTCTGTGCATTCAACGTATTTATTTCTTCCAAGCATTGTAGTTTTTCTTTTGAATGGTTAGCTAGGCTCTCTTGATATAAGGTTTCCTGCTCGATTTGATAGGACCAAAACGATATAGCTCTCATAGCCACGTCCATGATGGTGTCCGGTTTTAGACCGGCTAAAACTATAGACTTGAACGTTTCACTCGGCTTGAGATCAGCTTGGATGACGTCGAATTTGTCTCGTAATTCACTATTGCATGCAGGACAAATTAAAGAGTTGTCGATGTGTCTTTTAAATTCACGCTTACCATGATCGACACAAAATGCATGTGAACACGTTGTAACCCATGCTTGGCTTGTTAGAGCTTTTCTACACTTGCGAAAATTACAAACGATATCTAAAGTCATACTTGATTAGTTTTAATTTATTTAATTTTTGTTAATTAACGTCACGTTGTGAGTTATCTAATAATGACTAATTATTAGTAATCAATGAATATTGTCAGTTTTAATTTTTCAGCGTAAACAAATCCAATATTTTTGACGTTTATTTTTTTATAAATATTTTTTTATACAATTTCTAACCTGCCAGTAAACGTTATTTTTTTTATTCTCTTTTACGACAAAGTCATAGAACATCCTTGTTTTTTTTCAGGCTACTTTAGATAACCATCTAAAGACAGCTTGTGATATGACGGAAGTTGGTGAAACAGTGAACAGGGTTGAAAGTTTGATACAAGAAGCTAAAGATTTTGAAAAACTATGCAACTCTGATCTTGATGCAGCATCTGCTGTTATTGATGAAGGTAAATTAGTAAAGTTGTGTGTTATACTTACAGTTATTATCTTTTTTATTCAGATTTGCTCTCTTTTTACTAGTAGACATAAATTATAAGTAAATATTCGTTTGCTAGGTCGCTTTCAATAAGATATAAAACTAGGTACTGTGCCGACTTTGATGAAATTTTATACTTGACAAAGAAAATAAACTTTTTAAATCGAAGATATTTGTCGTTCAGCGGGATTTATACTTAAAGTTGCTCTACATGACTTTAAGGTATATTAATTCTATGTTTTTTTTTCACAGGTGAAATACTAATGAAGGACCCGCTTAGCTCTGTAGATCACATAGAGTCGAAATGTGAGGAGCTCAGAAGAACGAGTTCACTTCTTATTGAAAAAATTCAAAAAAGGAACGCACTATTAGTAAAAGCTAGAGAATTAATGGACAGAATTGATAAGGTAATAACTTAACACGTTGTTAAATTTTGTACACAAAATTAAGAGCTCGTGAATGAAAAATGAAAACATAGTATTTTTAACACTTATATTGTGAAAAGTTTTAATTCTAAAGTCACACTATAAAATCGACTACATGGTAGTGACTTGTGACTTTTAGTGCCCTTTTAGATTTATAAAAATAAACTAAAATAATGTTTTTTTTTATTTATTTAGGCAAACGATTGGTGCGCGACGGGTGTAGAGATACTAGCTGCGGAGGGCGGACTCGCAGCCGTCGATAAACTTCTAGAAGACGCTAAATCCTTCGACCTGACCGCACCTGAGGAGTTTAGAGAGATGCTGATGCAGTCCGCGACGCAGGAAACGCGGGCGCTAGTTACACAGGTGAACACATAGATGGCGCTGGTTAACGTGTTCGAATTTCAAGTTTTTTTTGAATTTGAATTCTATAAAATAAAAATATTGAAATTTATTATTCAATTAATGCTCTAATGTAAAAAGAGAAATAATATCAAACTTATGAGCTGTAAAAATACCGATAATTCTGAATTTACCTATCGAAAATTTTAAAAAAGATATTGCTCAGCGCAAACGTGCTACCGATACAGTCTACACTACAGTGATAATACAATATTTTATATTATGTCTTCTGGCGCCACAGCCCACAACACGCGGCAACGCAGTAGGCTACTCTCAGAGGGCTCTTTTCTTTTACGCCTGTCTATAATAATATATTCTACAAACTATAACTACATTTTGATATTCTGCTCCAGCTTTCTTACCTTTATTTGTCTGGTGTCAGGTGTCACAACGTGTAGAAGACGTGTGGTTGATGGTGACAGTCAAGCGGGCGACACTACAGCGTGCCGCGGCCCGCCCCGCGCGTCCCGTGCACGCCGTCCCGCCTAACTCCGCCGCGCTGCCGCAGCAGGTATGTTCTAGAATAGTTTTTAGTCTGCAGGAGCACATAAGAAATGCTAAAGAAACACGGAAATATTTCAGAAAAAATCGAGAGATTTCATCTGGAAATCTGTCCCTTAATTTCTTAGAAAAAGTCGTTTCCGAGGTGGACATGCTAAGCAAATTAATGTTTTAAATAGAGGCCGCTTAATGGCGAGACGCTGGTTGGGTTGCTGAAATTTTCTGCCAGCTGCCTGGTCATTTAAATTATTGTACATGGTACTCACAATTTTTATTTTTTGTATAAAATGATTACTTATTATTATTTATTAGGGTGTAATAAGCTAAACCTAAAGTACATAGTAAACACAAATAAAACTGTTCCTCGCGTCGCTTCTTCTGCAATGTGTTAGTATTCACTTAAAATATTTTAAGTGAATACTAACACATTACAACTTAGTATTCAGTTAAGGTGACGCCATGTTAAAGTAAAAAACCGTGTTGGATGTGTTTTAGATTGCTTCTTTTCTATGCGAGGCTAGCCCGGCCTCTCATAGAAAACAAGCAATGGAACAGCAAAAAATTGAAAGGGCGTAGCGACAAAATGGTTTTTATCGCGTAATTTAAAAACCATAAATAAATTTCATATAAGCTATGGACAAATTAAAGTGTATACTAGAACCAATTTATGTACAAATTTTGGAAGCTTATATCACTCTCCTCTGTTGGCAAAATAGGAATCCCTTTTTTTACAGAGGTCTTTTTGATTGATTATTCTGTGTTATAAAAGTTGACCAATCGTGTTATGCTATGGGTAATTCAAAGACAAAGACATGATGAATACTGACAGTGAACTTTAATTTCTTAGCCTTAGTCATTGCTGAGAAAAATGGACATCGCTACAGCCAAATTATCAAGGCGTCACCTTAAATTAAGATGTTATCAAAACACTTGGACAGCTCAACGTAAATATTATAATTATTGCACAAACCCCATTAGAAGGGCCATCACAACATAGCTGGCCATGGCCTACATTGACCTCTACTAAATTGAGTCTCATCGAATGTCAAATAACTTATGAAATACATATTTAGGTGTAAACGTGGTACATAGTGTTACCACTTACTGCCACCGGTGTCTGTTGCGATTTTTTTAAGTAGCCCCAATAAAAAAGTATCAGTTATCACTTACCTATCACTTATCAGGCATAGCCATTGCGAGCGACTTTAATGAAAATTTACATCCTTTATAAATTTCAAACCCAACCTTTGCAAAAAAAAATTATGCATTTTTATGATTTACTAGACAACAGATTTTCCGGGATAAAAAGTATCATATGCGGGACTTAAAGTATCTCTATACCAAACAGCAAAATCGGTTCAGCGGTTTGGGCGTGAAGAGGACAGAGATAGCAGACAGACTGACAAACAGACACACCTTCACATTTTTAAATTTAGTATAATACTACCTATCCCGGTGAACTTCGTGTAACTTTAAAACCTTCCCTGGACTTCTACGAATATTTTAAGACTAAAATCAGGCCAATGTGTTCAGCCGTTTTCGAGTTTTAGCGCGACTAACACATTTGAAAATCCATTTTTATATATAAGATTATGGAAGTATGGTCTATGGATGATTATGTAGCGCCAGCAGCTCGAAATTTACATTACAGTTGCTCGTTTGCACGGACCCTGATACCTGTAAATTGTAATAATATTTAAATTATTATGATGACGCTTGTTTATTTGATTCCTTTATCTTGTTAATATAAACTAAATAATTATTTACTCATTAACCAATAAGTTTCCATTGACTGATTAGTGATTAACGATTGAATTGATTACCAAGAGATACGCAATCAATGATTTACATAAATGTTAGTATGCAATTGATCATTTCATCATTTCCTTAGTTCCTTAGTTCAACAGCTGTTATGTGTTAAACCAACGTCGTAAAAATTCAATGGCTCGGTAATTATTTGTCTCTTACAAAAGCTACTGGGTCGCGGGTACATTATCTGAATGACCTATTTAGAGTTTTATATTGTTTCATTCACAAAATAAGTTGAAAATCAACAATATGAAACATCGTTTTACAGAAAGTTATTACTAGAAGCTACTTATAACTTACTGTAACTTCTTACAGAACTTTGTATAGTTTGTACGATTTATTCAATGTCGACATTTTGGATGAGCTGGTCTACTCTGGAATCTTGAAACTCCAGTTACTAAAACGCCAGTTCATTTACGGCCTATCGTTTCGATCCACAGCAAAAAGCCTGATATAAACTGGTTTAATCGTTCGCAAATTAGTGGTCCCCACTCCCCATACTTATAGTTATAGCACACACAAAAGTGCCAAGAATTACCTATTGCTTAGAACGAGGCTAAAGCTATAAAAATCGAAGGAGGATCTCGTGAGAAGTCATCAAGGAACTAACTTTCTTGCGCGCATTACAATTCTACGCGCAAGGGACAGTACGCATTGCATAGCAATACCGCCTGAATTACCGACAGTGGCCGCGCATTATAAGTTTGTAGGCAATGCGTTGAGACATAAAAATTATAGGTCTCTATTCTC
This sequence comes from Plebejus argus, assembly GCA_905404155.3. Taxonomy (NCBI): domain Eukaryota; kingdom Metazoa; phylum Arthropoda; class Insecta; order Lepidoptera; family Lycaenidae; genus Plebejus; species Plebejus argus. The sequence continues at coordinate 12,682,296 of FR989935.1, forward strand.
TACAATCTACAGTGTAACAAGGAAAGGGCCCAAGCGTCACGAGTTTCCCCATACAAAATGAAAAAAAAATGATCTTTCAGCGCTGCTGCTTTCACAGTGAACTGTCTACGAGGAACACGTACACACCCTAAAGTGTTATCACTTAGTTTTGTTACACCTGTTTATCAGTCTACATTCTTGTTTTAAACCTCCGACGCAAAGAGGTTTTAAAGTTTGACGTGTCTGTACTCTGTGCTACTAAAATAATGAATCTTAAGGGCTGGTTCAATACTTGCTGATAAGTACCGGATAGGCTATCCACAACTTATCTGAGAGATATATACACCATACTCTATCTGTCAGATAAGTTGTGGATAGCCTACTGCCTATCCGGTGCTTATCAATAAGTGGTGAAACAGGCCCTACTTAATTTTCAATGCATTTTGCCCTTATAAAAGTTGCCTATGTCCTTACTACCAACTTTGCTTGTGCCAGATTTGTTCAAAATATATTTGCGATATATTAAAAGTAAGTACCTAAATGATCGTCTTAATCGCATGGGCTCTTTATAATACAACATTGCTATTATAGGTCTACTACCTAAGCACTTAGGTTACGCTAAAGATTATGTTGATTAAATTATTCAACTTTCATACCATAAGATCCTATGACATGATATTACTTTCTAACACTCTGGGCTCACCCTTGCCATGTGTTGCATTTTAATCGCCGCTGTGGTTCCTGGTCGTTATTGTACCATATTTTATATCGGCTTTCGAAAATTAATAACAGACTAGCTGTTGCCCGCGACTTCGTCCGCGTTAGCATAGTTAGATCATATAGATTTGGGACGCCAAATATTATTTTTCAAAAATATTCAATGTACAGAATTGACTTTCCTACGATTTTATTCAGTAACCCAAATCCTATTGAAGCGAACGCCTTTATCGTAGAAGCTCAAATCTTTAATAATTTGAGTTCAGTCAGTCGAAAGTCTAAGAAAATTTCTAAAAACTTTCATCCCCTATTTCGTCCCCTTAGGGGTGGAATTTATTAAATTCCTTTCTGAGGGGATGCCTACGTCATCATACACAGTCTCAGCCCGATCAATTTCACCCCCTTGGGGGTAGAATTTCCAAAAACGCCTAAATACGTATTCATTTATTTTTATTTAGTAACCTAAAAATAAAGTTTCATGTTTCTAACTTCAAAAATGACGGACTTTCATTCAAACTTTCAACCCCAATTTCACCCCCTTCTGGTTAAAATTTCCAAAATTCCTTCCTTAGTGGGTGTTTACTAATTAAAACAACCCTGCTCACCAAATTTCGTGGTTGCAACTTGCTCTGCGATGATGAATCAGTCAGTCAGTCAGTCAGTCAGTCAGTCAATCAGTCAGGACTTGTAATTTTATATGTATAGATTGGGTCTATCTAAGATGTACCTAAAAATGTTTTTATGGAAATATTCGGAACATAGTAACAGTACAAAATCGTCTTTTCCACTCACTGAGTATGTAGGCTGTTTAAAATGTGTTTATAATATAAAGTAGGTACTTGACACTATAGTAGCACAAAATATTAACATACTTACAACATATTACAGATAATTAAATAACTAAATAAATATTATGCGTAAAAATAGTTATTTTTACACAAATTATGATTAATTCATAACATAAATTGCCTCTTAATATTATTATTGTTCATCATTTTGTCATGGGCGACATGCACCCGTTCTGTATATTTTACTCCTTGAGGCTTGAAGGCTGTACAGTGTACAATGTACATGAAGTATGAACCATAATATTTTTGTGTGATTGAACACCGACAAAAGTAAGGTACGTAAAATAAACTGTACGTGAATAATTAAGTACTTAGTTACTATGGTTTCACTTCTGTCGCACTCTACAGTGATCCAAGGTTTTAGAATTTAAATGAATGTGGACGGAGCGCTGCTGGTAAAGGAGAACTGTCAAAAATTACGTTTTTGTATGAAAGCACCGTTAGTTCCTTTTCTCGCCACTTTCATTTAAAGCCTACAGCGAGCGCAACAGTTACATTTCTTAAAAATCTGATATTACATACAAACGGGCGCGTGTATACTCTACAGACAACATAACAAAAATTTTTATTTACTTTGTAGTTAAATAAACTTCCTAGATGGTATAAAATTAATCACTGATCGTCAAAGGTATTTACTTACCTAATCGCGAAAAAAGTTGCAAATTCGTAAGAGCAAAAGTTTCCTTTCCGTGATCACAGGTTTTATTTCCTCGCATCACAAATATGTGGTGAAACTCGACTTGATCATTAATCACATATTTTAGTAATTTTAATTTGTAGAAAATGTAGTTAACCATAAGTAATTAATCTTTCCTTACATTCCTTCATTAACGTGCTTATATAGATCTATACACACCATAGGATGGTATGGGTAGATAGGTCATTCATAACAAATTATAAATTCGAAAGTTTGTCTGCCTATCTGTCTGTCTTTTTGGCAGTCAGTCGGGACAGTCTGTTCTCATCAAGCTTAGCGGATTTCGACGAAATTTGGTATGGTACTTATACTATCCTGAAAATGGACACGGCAAGATTTTATGTCGGAAAATATAAATTATGTTCTCGCGCAATAAACGAATTACACCGCAACAAAGTAGCGACTAGCGAGTCAACGCTAACTTACAAATCTTTCTAGTAGTAAGTAGGACATAAAGTTAGCTTTGCTATGAGCTATGAATTTAAACTTATATATCACGAATTGTTCTAGTCCATTCTCTGGCTCTTTTCTTCTTTTTATTTTGATCACTAGGGCAGTAATATTGACCATCAGGCGTTGCCTCTGCTTATTGCAACTTTCGTTGCGACTGAGGTAGTGTTACGTATGATAGGACACTGGACAGCACGCTTCATAGACCAGTTGCAGTGGCATATTAATTATTATGGTGTGCCAGTGAAAGTGAAAAAAGTACATCCGCCTAGAGGAAGGCTGGCGAAATTACATTATGTAATTACTGAAGACTTTTATATTATTATTTTTTGTATGATTTACGGATGCTTTTATATTATACTGTCGGAAGATATTATATCTTGTGTTCCGTGGTTTTACTTATTTTACTGTTAATCGCACGGAAACCGTACATTGTTCCAGAGTAACATGTCTGGCCCTAGTAATTCAAAAAGAAAGGAACCACTTTTTATCTCTAAGACACCCTCCACAATTTTCTTTACCGGTTGAATGTACCCATGAAAAACTTAAATTTTCACTTCCAATTAAAAGATCGTGAATATATTTTTCCCGTGCAATGAACGACAATTGAGTCGGGGCGTCGAGTTGAATTTGATTTGGAGAGGGCATGACCCTCGTCTGTCGGGACCAGACGCCGCTAATGTTGACACAACAGGGTTGTCACATGGAGAAAAGTGTTATTTTTCGACGTAGGATATATTTTTTAAGAAGAAAATTATCAAAATGACAGACTAAGGGCCTGTTTCACCACTTCCTGATAAGTACTGGATACTGGATATGCTATCCACCACTTAACTTGAGAAGTAGAGTATGGAGAATCTGCCAAAACAGTTGTTATGGCAAGGCGTGTAAATAGCCTTCACCATGCGAGATCTTAAAAGATTCTTAATTCGAAACTGTGGATAGCCTATCTGGCACTTTATCAGGAACTAGTGAAACAGGCCTGTTTTTAGTTTTAGCGAAATTAAAACTAAAGTAAGCAGTATTAGCCGAGTAAATAGCTGTTTTTCAGGATCATGTGCTTCCTGCTCTTGTCATTCAGGTGTCATTTTGCATGTGATTGAATTATGAATGTTTTACTGTTGCGCATTCCATGACCACAATAACGATGTATTATAAGTCAAACCATCGAAACACGCTAGTAACGCGCGTAAACGCTTTGTATACTAATTCAAAGCTTTTATGGCACAACTCACAATTTTTACGCAAGATTCATTTCCTCCCATTGCTTTGTTACACGGGGCACTTGCGTAGATCTGGGTTAAAGTTAGTGTAACATCATGTCATCTCTATCCCTCTTTCTACGCAACTGCCCCTTACATGGCTCACGAAACTAACTTATTTTCGTCCAGGAAGAATTATATCGAGCTAGTGCAAACCCTAGATTAGGGTTGTCTCGTATTTAGGATGTTTTACATGCTTTTTACTCTCACGATAGGGTTGTCGCGCTACGTGTTTAACAGTTTACCGGTACTATTATGTATTCTGTGCCTATACTCTTGTTCAACGTCACGTGTAGTTCGCAAATAGGGTTGACGATTCCTAAATGTATTTGCATTCGATCCTGAGGCAGGGTCGTCGATTTGTTCGTTGACTCCTTCAAGTGTTTATATTTACTTTCCGATTCTTACAAATAGGGTTGTCACTTTTTAAAAGTGTTTACTCTTTTTTGTGTATTATGTAAATAGGGTTGTACTGTGTACATAGTACATACTAGGGAAATAGTAGTAGTCATAGTCATCCTTACTAAAAATATACGGACAGCTCATGGCATGAAAATATAGTCTTATGATTTAAATGAAATGAAGTACGCTGAGGATAGTATAATTTCAAAGATACCAAACAAATTACTTCCAATAGCGTCAAAGAGTACAGTTTAACTTAACTGCAACTTATTATTCATGCATACCGTGCCAGTTAACCATCGCAAATGATGAATGTAGTCTACAATTTACCTCAAGGTTTACAAAGGCATGAGCGAACCGGTACTATCCTTTCTCATGTAACCGAGCTACATTTGCATTTATGACATAATGGACAAATTCTTCGGTTAGAGGCAAAACTGGCTAGTGCCACAGAGTGTGGTTAAGCAAAAACTAGCTAAGCACCATTCGGCCCACGTAAATAGGGCGATGTGCGAATTTATAGCCCTTGTGTAATTGTTGCATTATACAATTGGCATTTTCTATCAGGAAATTGGAAAGATCTACAGTTGACAAATACGCGGAATTTACTAATGCTAGTTACGCGGATTTGCTCTATCCCCGACGATTTAGGTAAACGCAACCACTAAAAAGTCACCTATGGTCGTATATCCTAGTTTTGAGGGCACATCTTTAACCATCTCCCCTAGCATTGAGATACTTGGCGTCAACATATCGAGCGAAGTCCAAGAAGAAAGCGTATTCCCTCTTAAAAGGCCGGCAACGCACCTGCAGATCTTCTGATGTTGCGAGTGTCCATGGGCGACGGTAGTTGCTTACCATCAGGTGACCCGTTTGCTCGTTTGCCCCCTTATTTAATAATATATTAAAAAAATGCTAGTTTTTGGTTCTCGGAGGCTTTATAGCCAGAATGAAAATGAAAAATGAAAATTATTATATAGAACATAATATTTTGAGCTTACTGTAACATTGTTTAATCCTGAATAGCAAAATTACACCAACGACCCACCGTTTGGGTGAGTCGTTGATGTAATTTTCCGAATCCATCGATTCATAAGATTTTAGGAATCAGGATTCAGGAGACGTGCAAATAATTACCTAGATTATGTCACTTAAAAACATTTTATTTATTAAAATTGTAGTTCACTTATTTCCTGGTGCAAAAGAATGTGTCCAAGGTAAGTGGGTTGTCCGACGGTTAAAAGTCATTACAATTGTTTCATATGCGTAGGCGCAGCCGGCAGCCCCAAACCGCGCGTTGTAGAGGCGTTCTAATTGAAATAAAAATTCAAAATGATCTAGAGATCATGTAGATTTTTTTGGTCACTTACAATTTGATTCTAATACCAAATCGACATAAGTATCTTTAGAGGCATTAGCCTGTAAAGATACTTATACATAAGTATCTTTACAGGCTAATGCCTCTAAAGACATAAGTATCTTTAGAGGCATTAGCCTGTAAAGATACTTATGTAGATTTGGTATGTAAGTATTAACTTACTAAATAAAGTTAAAAAAACATTATAAAACTAATATAGTTAGTTATTACCTATCATAATAATTAATATTATGTATGTTTTATACATTTGTAATTTATCATACCGTGTCTTTAGTCACCTAGATACGAATATGGTCGTTTAGTTTTTTGCTTACCTACGTTACGTAAAATGTAAATATCGTATTTTAATTAGCAAGCCGAAAGTACAGTAATTCACATCTTGATACATAGGCATACCTAGCCCAAGTAATAATAAATCACATTAGCAGTCTAAACGAGATGAAAGAGAACTGAAAAAATATGAATTTATTATTTTTACTTTTTTTCACATTTACGTATGATTCATAAGTTGTATAATTTACGTCAAATCTCTCTTACTTACATATTCAGATATTATGAGCTTTGGTTGAGTATTTTTGTCACCTTTTTACTATTATCGCAATGAAAAATGTGCATTTGAACATTATAAGAGCATAAACATTGCACGCGTCGTAATGTTTTTAAATGCTTTAATATTTAGGTTAACGTTCTTACCGATTTTGACCTGATTTTCCTTGGTTTGAATATTAATATTATGTTAATTACAATTGCGTACAAAGAATGGTTTAATTAATTCTTATTATAATAGAATTTATACTCGAAAGTTCTACATTGTCCTTCGAGACTTACGTGCATGCATACTTTCTATTTTCTATGCAATACTATTTTCTAATTGAGTAACTTAATTGGTTTAGAAACAATGAGAAACTTCAAAAATGTTATTAAGAAATTCAAAATGTTAAAGATTAGAAGGAAAATGATGATTAAAATAATCTAATTAAGTTTGATAACTTTATCAGGTTTGCATGGGTACCTAATCTAAGTTTGTGTGGTTTTGTACGCCTTCAACATTTTATTGTACTTTATTATAAAAGTAAATGGTTAGTTTGTACATAATATTTAAAATTATGGTTAAATAACAAAGTTCTATGAATCCTACCACGACAAAAATTTCTTTCATGAACCAATCTAATCAGTCATCAATATAAGAAAAAGAAACTGAATTATACCTAAACAATAAACAAAGATCCAGTCAGTCAAGTTCATCGCTCTTGGTTTTGAATAGGTATTGTCTGGAATGTCCGCAAAATAGTCTGAGCATATTGTGACGTTCGCAAAAATATTCCGAAACGCAAGTTTTTGCCTATTGTAGAGTACACAAAGGCCGTAGTCCTGTGGTTCCGCTTCGATTGATGAGAAAGTATACCCGTGAGAAACACCTCATATTGGTAGTGCTTTTCTATGTACGTACATTTTCTATTCAGACCTACTACGCTGTCTTTAAGATGTTTTTCTTGAAGACTGTCTAGACGACGAGGAATTAGGATGTAAGCGACAACAAAAACATGCTATGATGTGGTTAGGCCATGTAGAGTTAGAACGTGTAGAGTCGGTAATTTGGGAAGTGTATCATTTGATCTCTTTTTGCTAGTGGTTCTAGCTGCTAGCATCATTTGACATCAAAATATTTTTGGTGCAATATCGTTCTTTTTTGTTAGCATATCGTAAAGGGATAATAATATTATAATATGGTACCATCTAAGAAATTGATTCATACGCAGATGATAGATACGCGCCGTTTGGTCGGGTTATGTCAAGTCAGTGTCTGGTCCTCAGATGTCTGGTCACTGGTGGCTGGATTTGACAGAACGTGACCGAATTACGTAGTCCGCCATCTATGAATCAACTCCTCTGATAGTACAAGATGTGTTCTATCTTTCTGCTAAAATTTATTTAGTTATAAACTGAGGTACATACTCACATAAAAATTATTCCCATAAAAATTTAGCGCAAGCAGTATAATAAATTAAAAAAGTTTTTATTACGCGGCTTTAAGACTAATGTACTTACATTATTTCTTTTGTGGCAGCAGGAAAGCATGGAGTATGGACTTTGTAAAAGGTCAATAATTCTTTGTTTGTGTTACGCGGCTAAACCGTTTATCCAATTGTGATAAAACTTTGTCATCCAATTTACTCATGGAATGATTACAGGACTCATTTCCATATATACGACAAAATAGTTTGTTTTATTACTTTTATAATATGTTTTTAATTTTTATACAAATGGATAGGTACCAGATTTCCGAATTTAATTTTTATTTATTTTACCCAATTAAGACATAATAAAAAGCCAGATTTCCGTCGTCCCCAAATATACCATCTTCAATCCTCATCAGTCATCACATTGATGAGTGATAGTCTTCCACCGTGCGTTCTTCGCATAACTTTCTTCTGAGTTTGCGAGTGGTTTTCATCAGGTGCACGTTTGCCCCTTATTTTATAAAAACAAAACTAAGTTTTAACATTTTCGCAACTGAGTAGCCAGTAGCCAGCAATACGGTATCATCTATGTCAAGAATGTTACTCTCCACATTTGGTCAGGCCGAGGAGCGCCCACGTACACGCTGACCCTGAATGCCACGAATTCAGTTCAACAAACCTTGTAATGCAGAAATTCAGAGGAAATTGACCAACGTCCTGTTTTGATAGCGTTAATCGCCGAGTACGTGGTTTTGAATTTACCAAGCGATATTTGATAGATTTGCGTTTTCTTAGCGGGCCCCTAAACGGGAAATTTTATTGTGCAACATCACCTATATTAAGCAAGGTCGATATTGAACGCGCCAGCCTTTCAATCTTGACGCTATGCGATAACTCTCGTCTAACGGGGCTCCGTTAGACGATGGGAACCTCCCCGGCTTAGCCAGTCCCGGCGCCGAGGGGAACGCTTCAGTTTGCCGAAGCGTTCCCTAACTTTGGTGGAAGTCCGGTCCCTCCTGAGGTAGACCGGTCGGTCGTGGAGGGAATCCTGTATTTGTTAGACCCGGGACATTCCTCCTTTATACGGCTGAAGGCGAACCGTAGGTGGTTTTAGTGGGTAAGAGTCCCACATACCCCCGGGGTGCTTCAGCTTAACTGAGGCACATCCCCGACCCGGGGCACCCATGATGGGTTTCCCCTGCGCATAAAAAAAAGTCTTTCAATCTTATTGTTAAATAAATTGTTCAGTACTTTACTTGTTCAATGATATTGCACCATAAAATTGTTCGTCTAGTCCAGGGACTCCCAAACTTATTTTGTCTTCTGCCCACTTTGAGAACAAATTATGTTTTAGTGCCCCCATTGTTTCAATTTCATGAAATGAAAATGCATCCAGATGAAATAAACCACCCGCAAACCTTCTACACAACGCTCCCATTATTTTAGGGTCCCATACCCTTCCCTCCTCCCTCTAGACCTCCAGCGCCCAAAGCCAGGGGACGTCTCATGTCCCACAAGGGGGCGTCTTTTCTTCGTTTTTCTACGCTACCATTTGTCTGTTTATTTTAATTTACAATACTCTCTAAAGAGTGAGATAGATAAAGAAAAAATAATGCTACATTACTTAAAATGTTCTTGGCCTCAAATGCGGAACGAGTTATCTATAGTAAATACATAATATGTAAATCAAATATTATGTAGTTAATTACTTTGACCCCGAATAAAAGAAACTGTAGGCATTCTGTGAAATATACAAACAATGTACTTACACAAGACACATTGAGCAATCCAACTAGGTGTTATGAAATTTGTTGGTTTGAGCAACGTCATAATATTGTAAATTTAATATAATACGTGGTAAGTTCAATATTATACACCGTTCGTAGAGTTTTATTGCAGCAAAGGAGACTTACCTTACCGTAGGTTGGACCCAAATCTGAAATTTTGTCAAAAAGTTTGTAGAAGGCGACACGGTAGGGACCACTGACAGCCACTGATGTGTGATGTGAACATCGAATTGATTGAGCCACTGTATGCCAATAGAATGGTGTCATATATTTTTCAGGGATAAAATATGAAATATCTTAAGCCGTAATATGTAAAGTGAATTAAAATCAAATCACAGTAATGACGCAATATATGTAATTTAGTTACTTACTGTGTAGTGTGTAGGTACAATTTGCGAAGTGAGTGATGAGTCTAACAGTAGGTGTGCTAGGAAATTAATCTCAGAAACCTCAACCAACGGCACATTGACATTGTAAATGTCAGATCTTTAACTATCTATATTGATCATTTTCATACTAGCTGAGTAGGACAAGCTTAGACTATAACATGGACACATAGGGAATATTACGCAAAGGTTGGAGCGACAACTCTTCTTACTCACTTACCAAAAATGAAATCATAAGAGAAACTAGACGTCAATCAAAAACAAGATTTAATGCAGTCAGACCTCACTTAGCCTACACATGAAACCATTAAAAAGCAATAAATAATTTAATCATTTGAGCATTTCAATTTTCAAAGCACGACCCCAATAAATTGTTTTGATAAATCATCAAACCAAGTTCAATTCAACAACAATAATAATGGGAAAGATGATGCGGCGTTTTTGTAAAACGCTACTGTCTACGGGTCAACACTTTCTGATCGGAGGTTTCAATTGTGATATCAACAATTATTGAATCTTTTCAAAGTATTGTGTACAAATATGTCAAAGTAATACTATAATTATTATTATCATTTTCTGTAGCTTTTGTTCGCGACTGGGCTTTGTTTGTACTATTATAGTAGTCCATTTTGTGGATTGTAACGTTTACCTCTCGAGATGTGATAGATTATAAATTTAAGTGTAACCATTGATTGTGAAGCAGTACAGCATATACTATCAGAGAAGTTGATTCCTAGGCAGAGTACCTACGTAGTTTGGTCGCGTTATGTCAAACCCAGGCGTTATGTCACAATTAACATTGAATTGGCAATCCAACCAAATGACGTTGGTCTGTCAACTGCCTAGGAATCAATTTCCTCCATGGCACATAAGTAATATTTTTACGTCGATCATGGGCAATCTTAACTGAAAAAGCTCCTTTTACCTCTACTTTAGTTGTAATCTCTTGTATTGGTACATAATTGCCAAATGAGGTTGCTATACTGCGTGACTGGTGAGACATGTTCAATACTCGAGGACGTGATATTTGGCTATTATATTAGTTGGAAAAAAATAATATAAAAAAATAATATCAATTGATCACTGAGTAAATGTAGCTTAAAGTTAAATAATTATTTACCCAACGCATGGACACCGCGAGCGGGAGGGGTAGTTGTGTGGTGTTTCTTTGGTAGCGCACGCCTCTGCACCGGCCGCATAGTATGCCTACTTGCCTAGCCGCGTAATTTACTTAGTATCCATGATTCATAAATTTTTGGGAAATTCAAAAAAAAATTAAGAACCTAATTTTATTACATATTTATAATGAGAATCGAGTACTGAATACTCTCCTTAAATATCGGTATTGACTCACCAGTCATGCTGTATAGTATTAGTAAAATTTTTTAATCAAAAACTAAGAATGTGTCAAATAATAATGAAGAATAGGGAATATTAAGGCCGTCACAGACTTAGCTATAATATATATTAATATACCGTACTAAACACACTGAGACCAGAAATATATATTATAGCTGAGTGTGTGGTCACGCGAAAATTGTATAGAAAATATATATTAATATGCCTAGCTATAAACATATTAATATATATTATAGCTAAGTCTGTGACGGCCTTTACGCAAAGATCGGAGCAGAGGAGGCTATACTTACTACTAGTACGGAGTACTATTATATATTCTGTGCTACTAGCACACACTGTAAATAATACGACTATGCACACGTCATAATATTATCAGGAGACAGGAAATTTATAGAAACATTGTCAAACGTCGAACAATACTTTTTGTTTACTGTCTGTGCTGGTGTTGCCATCTAGCGTGAAAACATTGCACGTATATTAACAGTACACGGTCTACAATACAAGTAGTAGTTAAAACTGATGCATTTCTTTGTTAAAACGAGAACGCGTCATCAACATAGTTCTGCGTAATAATCAAAATACTTTAATGTCGGTTTACGGTTAACGGTTTTATCGTATTAATAAGGCAACTGTACTTCACAACCGGTAAGGGTGCTGGTGTGGTAAGACCTCTATATTTAGAAGTGCACCGTACTTTCATTGCCGCATTCTCAGCAAAAACGTCAATAAACAATGTATTTTCTTCTAGTCCACAGTGCGTCATAGAATAACTTAGTAATTTTGTACAAGTATAACGTAAATGGTCCGCGGAAACCGCTAATTAGGTTCACTGTACGTTTCGTGACAAAGCTTAAAAAGATTCCAAAATTATATCTGGAAGTAACTTTCTTTTACAGTGCTCTGGCCGATCCTTTCTCGGATACGGCCAGAGAACTGTACAAATTATTGCTAATTAAGCGCTGGTAAATTTGTTGTTTTGTTTTTGGTATAACTTCCTGTTTGTTTATTTGTTGATTTTTATTGTATGTATGTGAATTCGGGTGTCATAATCGCTTTGCGATTAAACCCTTAATAAAGATTAAAAAAAAAAAAACTTTCTTTTGGCCTCTATCTTAAAAATTAAAGTACATTAAACGCGAAAGCTCCAACAGCAAAGTAGAGTACCTCGTTTTACCGAAATTGTTGGTTCGTCCTTAGTTTTAGTTTTAATCCTAGGATTAATATTAGTGCCATCCTAATTCCTACGAATAATAAGTACCAGGCAGATGGCGGAGCTACAGTATTTACTCGTTTCGACTAGTTAGTTGGGGTTCACAATATAATTCGGCCAAATTTAGTAGGTCTATCATCTGCCAATACCATCGATACCCTGGATAGTATAATTATGACCAAATATATTTTATACAAAAAGGTCCTTAAACCACAACTTATACTATTAAATTCGTGATTTAGACATTATATGATAATTTGTGATCGTGATTGGTATTTGGTAGTACATTCGTTGCTTTGATTATATTATACTTCGTTGCATGAATTTTACGCGACGTGATATCACCCGCGCTGGTCTGCGGGAGTATTGTCTGACTTATTTAGAGTTTGTCGTGCTTATTATTGTTTGTAGCCGATAAGCGTTACAGTGAACCGATGTACAGTCGAGAAAATGAAATGTTTTTAGAAAAGTACAAACGTTAAATTGAAACGAAACTTCACAACACAGTGGTGTTCAAAAACAATAAGGTCCTGTTTCACCAGCTCCTGATAAGTACCTGATAGGCTATCCACAACTTATCTGACAGATGGAACATAGAGTATCTGTCAGATGGAGCAAAGAGTATCTGTCAAATAAATTATTGTGGATAACCTACCCGGCAGTTTTCAGGAAGTGGTAAAACAGGCCCTAGAAATAAAATATTACCAATATGTATTTTCCTCATGCAGCGATGAACATAAAACTTTCTTCTGTTTGTTGTTGTTTGCAACTGTCTATCGCTAGTCAAAAATGGTGTCTATTAGCTGTCGCTTCAGCCCATTTAAGGAGCACTTTTCACTACGTACTAATATAATTAAGTGAACATTATTTTGTTATATTTATTTATTTTATTTATTTATACAGCTATAATTCCACTTAGCAATGCAGACTGTTATTCATGTAATATTTTTTGATTATTTGTCTCTTTGCTATGTGGCCCCATTTTGGGTAAAAG